>CM021105.1:499516893-500050588 GCA_007115665.2 Sequoiadendron giganteum
CTTCCCCCTCCTAATTCTCTCTCTTTCTCTCTCACTCCCTCCCCTCTTCCCCTATTTGATTTGAATGACCTTTTTTGGCTTTATATTAGCTGACCCAAACCATATATCCGATTTATTTTACTTTAAATTAATATATAAGATATTATATAAGTAATTAATATTACTAATATATAAAATATTTAAATATTATCTCTTTCCCTCTCTCCCTCTCCCTCCGTCCCTCCCTCTCTCTCTCTCTCTCCTTCCCCTCTCCCTTCCCCCTCCTAATTCTCTCTCTCTACCCTCTCCCTTCCCCCTCCTAATTATCTCTCTCTCTCTACCCTCTCCCTTCCCCTCCTAATTCTCTCTCTCCTTCTCTCTCCCCTTCCCCTCTTCTCCTCTCCTTCCCCCTCCTAATTATCTCTCTCTCTCTAACCTCTCCCTTCCCCCCTCCTAATTCTCTCTCCTTGTCTCTCCCCTTCCCCTCTTCTCCTCTCCTTCCCCCTCTTAATTCTCTCTTCTCCTCTCCCTTCCCCCTCCTAACTCTCTCTCTCTCTCTCTCTCCTTCTTCCCTTCTCCCTTCCCCTTCCTAATTCTCTCTTTGTCTCTACCCTCTCCCTTCCCCCTCCTAATTCTCTCTTCTCCTCTCCCTTCTCTCTCTCTCTCTCTCTCTCTCCTCCTTCCCCTCTCCTTCTTCCTCTTAATTCTCTCTCTCTCCCCCCTTCTTTCCCTCTTCCCCTCGCCCTCTTGCCTCCTAGTTCCCCCTCTCTCTCTCTCTCTCTCTCTCTCCCCTCTTAATTCTATCCCTCTCTCTCTCCCCTTCTTCCCCTATTCCACTCTCCCTTCCCCTTCCTTCTTCTCCCTCCGTCTCTCTCTCTCCCTTTCCCTCCCTCTCTCTCTCTCCCTTTCCCTCCCTCTCTCTCTATCTCTTGTCCACCCTACACCTCCTAATTACTCTTGGGTCTATGTGTGTTTGAAATCGGATATTTGTTTGAAATTGGATAATCCTTTTTGAAATCGGATATCAGATTTTTGAAACCAAAATTTACCGCCACAATACATTTTTAAATGTTTTCAAATATCGGATATCCGATTTTTTTTACTTTTAAAAAACAGATATCCGATTTGTAAAACTTAGGCTTGGGCATTGCTATGGAGCAATGTACTGACACCCAACCCAAAATAAAAGTCAACTCGGGATTTCCACATTTTTTTGTGAGTGAAAAACGCTACTTTTTCCTATTGCCACTTTTTGGCCCATCATGATCCTGCACATGCCCGTAAGATTTTATATTCAATGAAATTCAAGTATTGATATAGTGATGGTGATTATTATGGTGTCATGGAAATTCTTGTATGTTTGAATATTAGTATTATATGATCTAAGTATGTAGTTGACAAGTTATGAAATTGATTGATTTATGATTGCAAGTACTAGTGTAGTTTAATTCTAGGAGTTTGTTCTTATCTCCTAGATTCTTGTTTGGTTTCTAGACTATGGTAACTATTGTGGATTTTTTTGGAAAATTATATATGTAGGTGATTTAGTATTTGATCCTTGATATATTCAAGCTATCTTAATTTTCAAGTTATTGATGTGATGGTGAGTTTGTATGTTGCATTAGTTTTGGATCTCTGAGTTATGTGATTCTTGGGATACCTACCCATTTATTGAAATGGGATGAATCATATGTAGAATGTCAATACCCACATGTATTTTTGGTTCTTTTTTGGATTAAATAAGTTGACCTTGTTTATGGTCATTTTTACATTGGTATGTGGCATTGGGATGAGAGGATAAATGATTAGATTGCTTAGATAATCAATTATTTTGACTAGTAGAATATTTTTTATCATGAAGTGATGAAAAAATTAGTTACATGGCTAAGTGGGAGCTTTTGATAGTAATTTTTTGGTGTTGGATTATCTTCTTGACTTGGAGATATTTATTTTATTTTATTCTTTGGATTTTTTGGTATTACATTTGCATGTGTGTGGAACATGTTGGTACATTTGGTATCAAAGCTAATGGTTGGTTAGGGTTTGGGATGCCTTTATCTTAAAATTTTGAAGGTTTTTTGGCTATAGTGGGAGATTTTACTATTGTGTTATTGTTTTATCAAGTTGTCATTGAGAGCTTGGATTCACAGGTTTTGTGTGAGCTTATGACAGTGATGTGGTGTTGGTTGTGTGCATAATGATGCCATGGGATTGCTTGGTATCATGGTTCAATGGGAAAAATTGGAAATGATGTGGATCCATTGCTATTTATGATGGTTTCGTGGTTGTAGGTATCTTCTTGGCTTGGAGATTTTGGTTCTACTTGTTATGTTACTGACATTGCAGTTGTGTGTGTAGACCTAGATGATCTTAATGGAGAGGATGGTAGTCACGATGCCATGTGTGACTCGTTATCATAGTTCAATGGGAGTTTTTGGCAGTGATGTGGATTCACCATTTGATGGTGAATGATCTTCTACAATTATTTTTGGTGTCATGGATGGACTCTTGGTTTCTACTTCTATGTAGTGAGGGTTCATTGGCATTTTTTGTTTTCATTGATAGAGGATGGTTATATTCATGTGGTTTGGATATGTTGATATCTTTGGTTTCCATGCAGGACTTCTTTAGTCTATGGTTGATGTGTCATGCTTTTTTTTTTATATGATGGTTATATTCATATTGATTAGATCATGGATGCCATGTTTATGTTCCTGATTTATGATTGGAGCTTTGACATTGATCATAGTAGTTCTCTTTGTATTGGGCACATTCATCATTTTCTTGATTACTTCATGATGGTTCTATGTTGCATTTGGAGTTTGGCATGGATTGGTTGGTTACAGGTACTCATGTATACTTGGAGACATAGGTGAGGCTTGATTTCTCTTATGGTTAGAGACATGTGTTGAGATGGTTACTCTTGTCTCTTGGTGTAGGAAGGCCATTAGCCTTGAGTCTTGTACTTGATTTATAATAATGATTCTTTATTTAGAATAATTACAATGTATATTATCAAGTGGGAGAATGTTGAGAAAATGATGCCATTTAATTGCAATCCTAAACATATTTCATGTATCTCCTAAGTCCTTGGAAAGTGTTCCCCAACACTAGGATTAGAAAGAGATTAAATTTGAATGAAATGAACATGTAAATTGACAATTGTAATTATTCCTCAATAATAGGACCATGTGGGGACATCCAAGAAGGGGTCCTAAATAATAGGAGCACATGGGGCACCCACATGGAAGGTGGAACCCACCTTGCTTCAGTTAATTGTTTGGAGGATTGATAACACTTCAGTAATGCATGTCTTATTCCTATAAAATAGGGATTGATATTTACAAGAGTGGAGTGGCACTATTAGTTCAATATCAATTCAATATCAGTTTAGTTTAGTTTAGTTTAGTTCAATTCATTTTAGTTTAGTTATGGTTCAGTTATCTTTAGATTGCATGTAGTTATTTAGAATTTCATGCTAGTTGGCTTGAGTTGCATGCTAGTTGACTTGAGTTGCATGTTAGTTTACTTGATTTTCATGACAAATGACTACAGTTGAATGACAGATAATAGGTGGATACTTCAGTTAAGTGGGGATGATCAATCATGCATATTGTTTGCATAAATTGGAGAGATATGTTTCAGTTAACTAAGATTGACTTGGGTCCACCTTGGGCGCCCAATTTGGAATATTTTAGTTAGCATCTTTTGTATGAGAAGATATTTACAAGGTTCAGTTAAGTGGGCCCATTCTTGCATGCTTAATTTGAGGTGAATCTTCCAATATATCTTCTTGACCAAAGTTCAGTTAAGTGTTCAGTTTGGGGTGCCAACTTTGAGGAAGACATTGATTTTACTTTTTTTTACATGGTGGAACTCTACTTGCCAAATCTAGGCATAGGTTTTTGAGAGGAGCTTTATTCTCTTGTAATTGACAACTCTTATGAGTCTTAAATGCTCATAATTTTGTATTTATTGCAAAAAGTGTATGAGAGTTTATTGCAAGTTGTGAAGAAGCATTGTTGAAGAAAAAGGAAGCATATCAATCAAGGATTGATACATTATTATTGTTATCTTATTCTAAGATTAAATAATACAAGCACTATTGATTCTGGTGGAGTTTTTTCCCGAAAGTGTTTCTCCACATATATGTTGTGTCACTTCTATCTTATGTCTCATTCTTCTACAATATTCTATCTATTTCTACAAATGATAAAATTTATTTAAACAGATTAATCATGCACAAATAATTGTGACAAAGAATACTTAATTAGATCTACAGTCACATAGTTTTACAAGTTTTAAGCTACAATTTTACCTTCATTTTCAAAAGAACATGGGAAATCATCATTTAGAAGATGGTTATATTTATGTGATTGGAGATGTGGACATATTAGCTATACATAGTGGACTCTTGATTGTAATTTAGATTATTGGCATGATACAAGTGCTCTTGAGAGTAGGATATATTCATTGGAGGATGTGGTATCCTGGTGCAGGAGCACCTATGGGTCCAATGGACCTAGTATGTTTTGATATGTTGTGTTTCTTTGTTTGGTGATGGAATAAGGTCCTAAGGACCATTTCAAATTATTTTTAATAGGTCTCCTAGGTTTCTTGTTGAATTTTGGTCTTGGTGACCAGCTTCTCAAAACAAACAAGGTCTCCATCCTCATTTTGTAAGTCTTGTGCACCTTGGCACATTAAGAAATAAGGATGCCATGATGTAACTAGACACCTGAGGGGATTCACCTTGATCATTGGATGCATCTTGGATTTTTTTCACACATCTTGAAAGCATATTTGTAGTCGAGTTGGTGCAAGTTGTCCAAATTGCCTTAACTAGGCACTTAACTAACAAAATGTGGGTTTTATGTTCCCAATAGGAAACTAATTCAAAATTCAGTTACAAGAAGTTGGAGGAAGTTTTTAAGACCTAAAATATTCCTCTCTTGGTCAAGGCAAGGTTTTTTAGGAAGATTGGAAGGAGTTTTTCAATAAAATTTTGTTGTTTTCCTAAGATTTTCTGAAGAATTTGTTGATCTTTTACTTGGTATGGGCTGTTTGTTCACTTTCATACTTCAAGACTATACTGGTTAGAAAGGAGATTGAGTAAGCTTAATTTTGGCATTGGAGTGGTGATATTTCATCAAGGAATAAGGGAGATAACTTATTTTGTTTACCAAGTGGTCTAAAAACCCTTAAAACCAGGGTTTTGAGTGAAAAATATGTATTTCTTCCATTCCCACATTGTAAAATTTCTCAATCTCAGTGGGATGGAAGATATAAGGGTGCATTATCATGTTCTCATGGCTTTGGAGAATTTCAAGCTGTGTATTGAAAGTTTTGCATGGTTTTTGGCTTGACATCTCTATGTGGCAAGCCTAATTGATAAGCAAAAATGTTGAGTCTTTGCTTGTACTGGAGAAATCTGTCTAGATGGAACTTAGGGATGTTGGTAACAGGTGCAAACAACCTGTAGGAGTCTTAATTGATGCTTTGGGGTGAAGGTGAGAGCCTACATAGCCAAGACCCAGGGGTAGGTCTACCAATTAGGCCTCTTGGAGAAACGATAGAATTGGCCATAGTGAACTTTGCATTGATAGTCAAGGCAAAAAGTTTTAAGGCCTTGTGGGAGTCTATATTAGGTGCCTAAATCTAGTGGCTAGGTGTCATAACAGTCTCCCATGTGAGTTTTGAATTGACTGTCCTACTGGGCAAGGGCTACAAGCCTTTAGAGCTTAAGAGGCCTAAGTCATTGTAGTGATGAATGTGTGATGTATCCTAAGTGCAAGAAGGGGTGTTGAACCTTGGTTTGGTTCATTTAGACATTGTCCAAGTGTTTCTAAGCCTATTGGTTAGTCTGAGCATATGAACCCTAGGTGTGTTGGGTTTCATCCTTGAAGGAATAATGGATTTGATGACTCCTCATAAGAGTATTTGAGAGAAGCATTGTGTGAAGTGTCTTTGCCATTTGTGATTTTGTGTTTTCCTTCCCTGCCACTCTACGTCATATCCAAAGAAGAGATACTTGATCATGTTGTCATGATGTGTTCCTAATTATCTAGTTGGAGCTTTGATAGCACTTTTGATAGTTCTCTTAATATAAAGTAAATTGGTAATGTGCTTGTGAGATTTATTATAGATCATCATTGAATTTGGAGATAATAATGAATTGGTTGGTTATTTTTGCTCATGAATACTTAGAGATAGTGGATGAGGCTAGAGTTCTCTTGAGTTTAGACAGATTTTTTGAGATGGTTTCTCTTTCGTGGTTTCACTAGGAAGTCATAGAATCATTTACATAAATATGGACATGAGTTCTTGATGTACCTATAGAAGACATTTCTCTTTTAGACAGTCATTGTGGCTTGATCTACTCAGAAAATAATCATCTAATAGGTATTGTGCATTTTATTTTTAGATGCATTATGTTTATACTTTTTCCTCATGGATATGGATATTGAGCTATGATTTTTAGTAGAAGGTTAATTTTCAAGGAGTGTTTGGCATGGTTATCTTCTTGCACAAACAATTTTGTTTATGATGTCATCTATTAAGATATTAGGAAATATTATTATGATTATTTCTAGTTAGAAAATGGATTTGATTTTGATCTTCCTTTCTTATAGAGGCTTACATCAATGTTTTTGAAAAGTTAAATAGCATTTACAGGGCGTTGTACCCTACCAACAAGACACAAGGGCCAAAAAAGGACCAGATTTAACCAGCTAACATAAAGAGGAAAAAAAATAGAGATAGGCCATAGACAGCGCAACAACAACCGAGAACCAATCAACAGACCAAGACCAGGAGAAACTAACTGGCATTGTCCCAGTTTTTAATCAGGACGTCCACTGCCTCGTCTCCTACCCACTCTTTGTTATCCTGGCTATTGTTCCCCTCCAGTTCCTCTTTAATGGCATTAGACAGAGTACTCATAACAAAGTGACCCAGTTTCATAGTGAAGCGGGTCAGCCCCCAAAATCTTTTGTCCAGAGTGTCTAATCTCTTCGTCACCTTGTCCAAATCAACCCCAACATCCATAGCACCCTAAACCTCACCAGGCTCATCCACCAGTAGTTTCGAATAGTGCAAGCTAGAGTCATCAAAATGGAGCTTGATTTCCACCGGAGTAAGCTGGGGCCTCTCCACCATATCTTCTTCCACATCTTCAGATTCTTCTTCCTTGTAACCCTTGTTGTCTGACTACTCTTCCTCCGAATCCTCAATGATTAACCTCTTCTTGTTGTTCTTAGCCAGCCTCCCAGATCTCCTCCTAACACTTTCCCCTCTAGTTAGCTCCGTGTTCCCGACAACCATATCCCCTCTGGAATCTTTCCTAACCACATTCTTACCCTTGCCATCTTTAATAGTCACAACCTGCATGCATTTCTCCTTACCTTTTTTTGGCAAAGTGATAGTAACAGTTGTGTCAACCTGGGTGGCTTTTAGCTCACAGAGCCCTTCTGCCGCACTGGCATGGGCCTTGCCTAACCCACCCTTAAGCTTTTTGTTGGCCAATTTGGTTTTGGCGTTCCGCATATTTTCAATGTTAGACTTTCGAAGAGGACTCTTGGACTCGGCAGGGGAGATATGCACTGCGGAGAGGGGTTCAATGTTCTCAACACAAACAACGATAATGGCTTTAGGCAGGTAGAGGGCAAGATTAAAGTGATACAGGCAAAGAATTACCCCCTGATGGAGTGGGAGCGGCGGAAGATCATAGGGACTTCAACTGGCCAACGCTTTACACTTGTCCACAGAACTTTCTAGGTCCATAAGAAGGAAAAATGGAAAACTAAGCAGTATTTTATGCCTAAGGTGGTTTAACAGAGGGAAATGATAAAAGAAATAAGTTTTGAACCTACCTTCCAACATAACATATTTCATCAGAGCCATGTAAACCTGGTCCCACAGCTTAGGAAGCTCTTCCCTTTCAAACCTCGCCTGGTTCCTAACTGGGGTTTCTTCACCTCTGAAAAATGCCTTAAGGCTCTCGTGGTCTGGCTTTTTAGTATGCTTAGGATATTTTTTCCCTTCACACAATAACCCCATAGCCTACGCAATAACATCCTCACTGATTTTGAATGAAATCCCACCAATGGAAACCCTCCTGTCCTTCCACGAACTGGCAAATTGACCCGATAAAATGGATCATGTCTGACTAAGCTTTCCATGAGTGGAGCAATTCCTCCCTCCACACAAATGTGCCAGACCAGCGGGTTGTTACGAAATTCATCACAACTATCTGGTTTTGTCTACACGCGATCACCACCCATACTACTACACTTCATAGAAATTTAAGAAATACCAAAAGTAGCAGTTGCTTACAATAATCTTTAACCGATAATTCAGGACGGGATTACAGTGAAGTAGATTAAACCCTACATACCATTCACATGCACGGAGAGGAAATATACCACAGTGAGAAGGGACACAAAAATTGATGAATTTATGATTACAGTAGAGAGGGAAAAATTTGGCAAAGCTGTAGGGAAAGCACGACACCCCATGCAGATAGACCAATAAGCTAAATTTAGTAAACTTTTGATATAAGCCAAAGGAACCCCTAGCTAAACTAGCCGACCTGAAGTCTCTAGAATGTGGCCTAATCGCATCATGGAAAGTCACGTCATTATTAATACACTCACTCATCCAAATGTAACGAGGAGGTAAAAAAAGCAATCCAATTCCCAAAATAGTAGCCCGCATAGTACGGCCCCTCACCTGATAAGAAGTCACTTCCTTCCAATTAACTCACATCACGCTGCCAAAACTAGATTTGAACTCCTTAATTAAATCCCCTCCCCACCATCTCATCATAATCTTATAAACAAAACCCATCCACCAAGCCCAAAGGACGGACACGTGGATGCTCCTTTCCCTGCCCCACACACTCTCAACTTTACTAGGATAACTCCACCTGTACTCCATATCAATATTGGCATTCATCCACCGGCACACCCAAATTAACCAGTGGGCCCCCCCATTAGCTCTCATCATCCAAAATTTGAACATCATTATTAACCATGGAAGCCTTGTCCCACTCTATCAAAGCTTGAATATTTGGCGGTAGCCTTTCCTTATTCCTCCAATATCTAGCCAAGGCATCCGCCACATGATTGTCTTCTCTAAAAAGATGAGTCACCTTTTTGTCTCTTAAATTGGACATTAGGAAGCTAGCATCCATCAAAATATCCTTGGTATTCCAACCTATAAATCTATCTTTTTCCACAGCATCTGTCACTGCTTTGGAATCTCCTTCAATATGGAGATTAATAATCCCTGGAGAAACAGTGATTTTGAGGCCCATAAACAGCGCACGAGCCTCAGCAACCAAGGCCGACTGAACCCCAATGACACCCACAAACCCTGCCACCATATTCCCCATAGAGTCTCTGATAATCCCACCTATACTTTCCCTTCCTGGGTTGCCTTTAGCAGCCCCATCAAAGTTAAATTTGAACCATCCACAATCCAGAGGTTCCCATTTGGTAATTTTCCTAACTAATAGTTTTGAATTATCAAAGGCATTAGCCTTTAGGTCCTGGTGCCAACCCTTAGCCAATTTTATTTTGTAGTCCACTAGCCCCAACTCAGGAAGCTTCCCATCAAAGAGGTAGATATTCTCCTCTATGAGCCGAACATCAATACCAAACACCTCCTTGGGGCTCCGCTCAATATTCCTGAAAACCCTATTATTCCTCTCCTTCAATAAGCACCATCCTATGATTGGGGGGATCTGTCTCCAAATTTCAACAGTCAAAGGATGGAAAAAAGGCCCATTCCATCCCAAAATAAATGATAAAAGGTCTTTTCTCATAACCCAATCAACATCAAGTTTCTCAAAAGCCAACCCCCAAACTTCAGTAGCATACGGGCAGTGTAACAAAAGGTGGCTGACAGTTTCCTCCCCCGCCTTGCAAAGGAAACATCTATTGGGAAAGCATAACCCCCTCATTCTCAGATTGTTCTGAGTTAAGATCCTATTATGGTAGGTCATCCACCAGAAAAAATTTATTTTAGGGATCATGTGGCGGTTCCAGACCCTCCTCCAGTGTTTCTCAACTAGAATTTCCTTAGTTAGTAGTTTGTAAGCGGATCAAACTAAAAGGTCCCCTTGCTTATCAAAAGCCCAAAAGAACTCATCCTCCCTATCATAGGAAGGAAACCTCATACTGGAGAGCAGCACCTCAAGTGATCTAGCTAGGCGGCAAAGGTCAAGAGAGTGGGGGCAGCAAAGGGAGAGATCTCTCCAAATCCTATCTCCAGGAGGACCATCCATGTAGTCTCTAATATATAACCCAAAAAATCTATGAGTTTTATTCATCACTGCTCCAAAATCAGAGCCAGCCAAGGGGGAGTCCAAAATCTACGCATCATCCCAGAATCTGATTTTGACCCCATTCCCCATTTTCCATTTGATCCCTTTTTTTAGCAAGCCTTGTGTGTTGCAGATACTCCTCCAAATTATTGAGCTAGGGGGATGGGGTTCTGATAGACAATCAATCAAAGGCCTATTCTAGAGGTACTTAGCATTCAGTATTTTACACCAGTCCTTGGTGTTCCTTAACTGGTCCCACCCAACCTTGGCCATCAGCGCCCTGTTAGAGATAACAATCTTCCTTATTCCAAGCCCTCCACAATTTTTAGCCTGACAAACCCTTTCCCATTTTACCAAAGCAATCTTCTTTTTTTCCTCAGTACTGGACCAAAGGAAATTCCTTTGAATTCTTTCAAACTTCTCCACAATATACTGAGGCATCTTAAAGATAGCTAGAAAGTACGTGGGGATACCTTGTATAGCTGCAGCAAGAAGTTGGAGTTTCCCAGCATGACTAAGCAAGGAGCCCTTCCAACCAGCCAACTTCCTTTGGATCTTCTCCAAAATAGAATTCCAAAACTCTGATTGAACCTCTTTAACTATTAATGGGAGCCCAAGGTAAACCGATGGGAGAGAATCCCCAACACATCCCAAAATCGTAGTCACCCTGTTTTCCAAATTAGGCAAGTAGTTATCAAAGTAAATCTTGCTCTTATTGTAGTTGATGCATTGGCCCGAGCAAGAGGCATAATTGTTAAGACAAGCTTTCCACTTCCTAGCTTCCACAACAAAGGCCTTCCCAAATCGAAAAGTGTCATCCACAAATTGTTGCACAACAATCGGGCAAAGAGAAGTAGCCGCTCTAACACCAGATATGGAGCCCTCTGACAGTAGACTCGTAAAGTTCCTACTAAGCACATCGGCAATCATAATAAATAGATAGGGGGAGAGAGGGTCTCCCTATCTGATCCCTCTACCAGCAGAGAAGAATCCACAAGGGGATCCATTCACCAGAACCGA
The DNA here is from genome assembly GCA_007115665.2 of Sequoiadendron giganteum. Taxonomy (NCBI): domain Eukaryota; kingdom Viridiplantae; phylum Streptophyta; class Pinopsida; order Cupressales; family Cupressaceae; genus Sequoiadendron; species Sequoiadendron giganteum. The sequence goes on from CM021105.1 coordinate 499,528,220, forward strand.
GAACTTAATAGTATAAACACACTCCATAATGAGCTTAATGACCGATTTGTTAAAGCCAAACTTAGCTAGGACCTTTGGGTTGAATTCCCATAGAACCTTATCATAAGCTTTGGAAATGTCAAGCTTAAGCGCCATCCCCGCATTATTACATCTATCCATAGAGTGGAGCAGTTCATGAGTAGTCAAAGAAGCATCAAGAATGTGTCGCCCTGGGACAAACCCCTTTTGAGTGTGACTTATAATTTTATCAAGCAGAGGTTTGATCTGATTAACAAGGATCTTGGAAAAGATCTTATAGAAGGTGTTGCATAGACTAATAGGTCAGAAATCAGACATAGATAGAGGCTCACTAATCTTGGGTATAAGGGAAATGAAAGTGTGATTCATTTGTTTGAGAATCTTACTAGATTTAAAGAAGTCCCTAGCCGCAAGCACAAAGGTCCCAACCCACAATATCCCAGAAGATTTGGAAGAACGCAAGAGGAAACCCATCAGGTCCTGGAGCTTTAAATGCCCCCATGCTAAAAGTAGCCAACCGAACCTCTTCTGAGGAAACACTCCTAAGAATTCCCAAGTTATCCTCCAGAGAGATGGAAGTAGGGAGATGTTGGAGGATCTTACAATCCATAGCAATGTTGGGCTCCCCAGATGGTGCTGAAAAAGCCTCCATAAAAAAATTAACCATACATGACTTAATATGAGCTTGATTAGATATCACCTCCCCAGAGTCACTAACCAATTTAAAAATTTGATTCCTTTTCCGATGTTTGATGGCAGAAACATGGAAAAAGGATGTGTTCCTATCACCTTCCTCCAGCCACTGGACCCTAGATTTTTGTTTCCAGAAGACCTCTTCATTTTTTAAACCTTTTCCCATTCCATTCTAGCATCCTTTTCCTGATTGTTGGTCCATTGATTGACATCTCACTTGTCCATATTCTTCTGCAAAGTCCTCAACCTCCCCTCAAGCTATTTTTTTCTTTGAAAAACATCCCCAAAAACATTCCTACTCCAACCTTTAACCATTAGTTTAATATGTTTGAGTTTGTAGCAGAGCCTAAACATAGGGGAACCTTGGACAGGAATATTCCACCATTCAGCAATGTTTTTTTGAAATCGGGATGAGAGTTCCACATTATTTCAAAATGAAAAGGATAGGGACCATTAGAAGGATGAATATTTGTGGTCAACAAAAGAGGATTATGGTCTGAAACCGTCCTAGGTAGAGTTACCAGATTGGCCTCTAAGGCATTAGTCCAATGGAGAGAATAGAGGAAATGGTCAAGCCAAACCTGAATCAAATCGCCACCAATCCTTCTATTAGACCAGGTGAAATGCTAGCCCATTAGTTCAATATCTATTAACCCCGAAGAGCACAAAAATTTTGCCAAATCCGTCATGCTGTCAGTGTAATCCAGGAGGCCCCCACTTTTTTTAGATGGTAACAGGGGAGAGTTGAAATCTCTAGCAACAAGCCATCAGCCTCCCTTATTCATATTAATCTTAGCCACCATATTGTTCCAAAGAATATTGCTCAGGTTCCTCTGATTAGGAGCATAAATATTTATTATAGACCATTCAACTCCGCTAACAGAGAACGAAACCCCTATGCTATTTTTACAATGAAATAATTCAAAACCCTGTAAACAGGAAGGATTCCAAAGCACGACCAAACCACCTGAAGCTCCCTCAACATCACTATGAATATAGGAAGCATTAGGCCATAAAAATCTAGCAACTTTGTCAAAATTAATCATCAGCATCTTAGTTTCATGCAGTAGACAAACATCAATCTTATGCTCCACTATATAGTTCTTCAAGGCACACTGTTTGTGTGAACTATTAAGCCCCTGAAGATTCCATGACATAATCCTCATCTCTGACCTTTTTTTGAGGACACGTCCAATGTCCTCTACTTCCCCAAGGCAATCTCATTTTTCATTTCCCGCATTCTAGTGGATCTCTGAGAGGGTCTCCCAAGTTTGGCATCCCCTCCAACATCTGCCTTCTTCTTCCTACCCTTCTTCTTAGGCGTAGTCTATATCCCTTTATCCTCTACTTTCTCCAACTTTAAGCTTCCCAAGTTTTTAGTAGACTCTTCAATCATGCCAAAACTCTCTTCCTCCCAAATTTCACCCTCTTCAACCAAATCCCCACAGATCCCCTAAGTGGCATTCAAAGATAGAGGATCAACAGCCGATGAATTAGGATCAAATATCCCAGCCAAAGCCCTCACAGGAAAAGTAACAACAGCCGAGGATCCAGGATCCTGAGACAAAGAAACCTCCTTGGGAAGGGTTTCCGACACTGAAGAGACACAAGGGTTCAGGTCAATGTGAGGAAAAGTAGGGGGTGGAGGTCGTGAAGAAATCACAAGAGGCTGAACCGAGTCTGGGGGGACAAGCCCAAAGCCACTCGCAGGCGTCGAGGAATTCGTAACCGGATTTGTGGAATTTAGCACATCTTTAGACTCCTGATTGACCAAAGATTTGCAGTCAGATATAAGATGCCTAGCTTTGGTACACCTTTGACAGAATACCACCGCATTTTTGTAACAAACAGGTTGGATCCAATTTCCCAGCTTTGAACACAACTTGATAGAGTTGGGAAGGATCTTATCAACGCAAATATTGACACAAAATCGAGCAAAGACTAACCTTGACTACAATTTAGTGGCAGCATCCATAGTAACAAACAACCCCAACGAATCCCCAACATCCTTGAAAATTGCTTCATCCCAAAACTCTAGAGGCAAACCCGACAGTTGCACCCAAATGGGAGCCGATATGTTAAGGTCAACAGTAGGGTCGAAACCAAGTTTCCACCTACACAAAGCAAGGATGTGCTTCCCATAGACCCATGGGCCCGATGATAAAGTGGTCACCAAGTCGTCAGCAGCAGCAAACCTGAAGAGGAAGAGACCTCCAGCTATCGCGCGAATCTCCACACTGCCCTTAAGTCACCACTTCACAGCAACCCATTTTCGAACCATATCCACCATAGGACGATAAGAGAGGAATCTCCCCACCACAGCATTCTCCATGGAGGAAAGGATCCTATCACTAATCGAATCTGGTATGTCAAAAATAGTACCAGAAGTTGAAAAAACTCAGGGAGAGCCAGAAACAAGGAGGAGACTTGTTTCCCACTAGTCAGAACATTCATCCAACCGACAGCCGGAGAAAACTCAACCACCGACACAGAAGAATCGCCCGGAGAAGCCAAATCCCTCAAAATGCTTGAAGGAGGAAGCACATATCCCATAGAGGGGGTACCCACCAGACACGTCTCCAAAGGAGGGGAGCATGGGTTAGGAGGGAGCAGGGGGGACCATTGGATACCCCCATGATAGAGTCCACCATGCACGCAGCAATTCAAAACTCCAAAGAGTGAGAGAAAATTCAAAGAGCGGGTTTGAGTTCAACTAGGCTTACATCAATGTTATTTACATGAGATACTTATTTTTTGTTAGATTTATGAGATCGAATGATTTGGTGTTGTTTAAGTCTTTTTAGTTGGGATTGTGAAGGAGATCTTACCTTTCATAGCTTAAAAATTTGAGGTGTTTGTAAAAGGATATATTATGTGATATTATTTTATGTTCTCTCTCTTTGTTCTATGGCTACTTCATGGAGTTTCATGTTCATATAGTTTTATTTGGTGGAATTGGGAGAGTAACAGTGACTTGTTGTGAGAGAGTATGCAATTATTTTTGTTGCATTGATGGATCATGGTGATTATTCCTCATTACTAAATGGTTTGATTATGAGATACACATTCAATATGAGTTTTGAATTTTTTACTTATTATTCCTTGATCTATTTAAATATATTCGATATTACCCATATAGTGGGAGTTCCTATATGTGTATGTTCTTCATTTATAAACTTTATATAGGGAGCTAGCAATAACATTTTATGGGTTTGATATATTATTAGCATGAGTCCTACTAATGGTTTTAGATACATTTGAATGTATTTATGATTAGATGCATTAGAACCTTTTATGGTTGTTGTTTCTAGTCATATGAAATTTTTTACTTGGTAATGGCTTGAAGGATTTCTTATCACTTGGATTAGATGCTTGTGTTCTTTAGATTAGTGCATCTTAACCTTGGAATGTTCCTTTTCATAAGTGAGATGTTGGAGGATCAAATGAATTTTTATCTAATATGGTGGTCACATTGGATATTATTGCAGGCATCTTGATAGAGCATGAGATCATGCTAGAGATCACGGGGTTTCATGAATGGTTATGATGATTTATTTCATCAATTAATCCTTATTAATATATACAAGGGGGAGAATATTAGGAAAAGGGTGTTGTAAACCTTGAACAAGAAAATAATTATTTTAATTATGTAAAATAAATATATAATTTTGGTACACCTTTAGAGATGTGTTTATCCACATTAAATATTCTTTGATTCCAATTATAATTTTTTATGTGATATTGGTTAGATATTTATGTGTCGGTTGCACATTGGAAAGATATTTTATATTATAAAAACTGAGTACCAAAAAGTGAGTTTTTGGTCAATGGTTTTGTGGCATATGGTTTTACCTTTACCACATAGTTTTCTTGTGTGAGATTGAATATATAAAAGAAATAAAATGTTTAGTGCTTAGCATTGGCTTGTTTGATAGTTGGTTATTTGGCTTCATTACTATTTGTATTGACCTCCCTTATAGAGTGCATATGTGAAGCATTGAATGATATGTGTGGTTGCATGGTTACACATTAGGCTTTGACACATGGAGGAGCTTGGCACTTCAAAAGTATTCATGAAGGCTTTGTAAGTGTATTTTAATGTTTCATTTCTTAATAATGCATTGAATGTGGTTGTTTTTGGAGGCTAGTTTTTTTCCCTCTTGAGATTTTTCCCAAGGTATATCTTGTATAATTTTTTAATATGTCTTTTATCTTTGAATTATTTTTATCATAGAAGCTTGTATGATTTTTTTTTCCCTCATAGGGTTATGTAGGAAATGGTTTGATCAATGTAGTAATTTCCTAATAAGCATGTAAGAATAAGGTGAGTGGAAAATTATTCAAGTTTAAAGAGAGTTAATAGAGATAGATAAAAAAATATAAAATATATATTATACTTGAAGTCTTAATCAAGGAAATAACTAAGACATTGAGACTAGAGTGGTAAAAGTGACTAAGAAGCTCTAAATCAGGGTGATATACAAGAACTAAAATGATCAAGAATAGGGTGATCACAAAATATGCCATCAATTGGAAGAAACCATTAAAGGAATATCCTATATATGAAGATGAATGCTTCAAGTAAACATATCTCCTATAGGTTGTATTGATGATATGATATGATTGAAGAGGGGAGGCATGCTATGCCCTTATTCTATCAAGAGTAGGGTTATTGAGTTGTTATCTTGTCAGCTTCATTAGATTTATGGGGTCATAAAATCCTAATTATATAGTAACTAGGATATGGTGCTTAGGTTTTTGGCATAATATCTGACTTATTTTATCATTACAAGTTTTTGGAGGTTTCTACCTCAAAGTAAATATGTTTGATATTCAACATAATTCTATTTATTTTTTAAATAGTATGCACCTCTTCTCTCTTGAAGGCTTAATTTTAATGTATTATTGTTGTATTGTTTGCATATTGTATCGATTTGCATGGTATTGTTCTTATTGTGTTCAAGTCATTTAAGAATTTCATCACATCCCATTGAAGCTAACTATTTTTACAGAACATAAAAAAAAATCCTAATTCCTCATATGCTTTCTCATGAAAGTCGTATCCTCTATTCTTGTGATTTTTCAATCTATATCATTATCGATTTTTAATTTAGTGTTATGATAATTTACTTAGATTATTTAAAACTTGAAAGATGTCTTAAAATATCTTCTCCCCCTTTTTCTTAAACTACTTAAAATCATTAATTATTATTACCTAATCTTTTATCTCCATATACTTTGTATTCTCCGTATATTATCCATCTGTTCCCTCCATTCATTGTTTTCCTCCACGGTTCTACTCTTATTTAATCTATTTTTCTTATTGAATATTTAACTAAATCTTAGTTATATATTTTTAATCAATTAATCATTATCATTTATTTATTTCTTAAGAATAAAATTGATTCGTAATTTTATAATTGATTTAAGATTGCATTAGATTGAAATTAATTTTAAAAACTCAAAATATGAAAAAGCTAAGCATGACTTTAGGTGACCATCACATTAGGGTATTTTGTATATTAAAATTATCTTGACCTTGACATTATCTTTTTTCATCATAATAAAATACTAATTTTAAGGATTTCATACAAGCTCAGGCAATTGCTATTTTCTTTCTTATTTAAAAAGTGTTTCTATCTTTGTACACAATTTTTTTTATGTAATGATAAAATATTATTGTTTGATATTGGAATTTTTAATTAATGAAAAAATAGATTATATCTCTCTAAATTACTCTTGAAATATTAGTTTTGTTAGATTATTACATCAAATTATATCTTAATTCTTAATCTCAAGATTTGTTATATTATTATTTTATTTTTTAATTCATATTATAACAAATAGATTAAAAAAAATTGTAAAAATTGGAAAGAAATAATTAATTATAATATACTAAAAGCTTGAATATTGAGTAGTGTTGGTGTAATTAAATATTTTGTACCTTGTCCTAGGTCATAATTACACCTTAGTTAAGTTTACTTAGGGACCACATAGGAGTTGGAGAATTTCCACCTTTGGTGGACTTATCATGTTATCACTCTATCACCTCCACCTTTCATGGACATATCATGTGATTAGGTTTCCACCTTTTGTGGTAGATCCACTATTTTTGGTGATTATCACATTATCACCTTTCCACTTTAGGTGGAGTGGTAGCTTTTCATTGTTGTCTCATGTCATAAGATTACGACACTTGTCATAATCTTATGCACTCCTATGTTCTCACCTTGACTATATAACCAAGGGGTCTCTCATTGTAAAATCAAGTGATTCCATTATATTGACATTGAATACAGTTTATTCTTGTCATATTATTTTCTCTCTTCTTTGTGCTTTCTATTTGGTCCATAGATCTTGGCATCCATAGCCAATTCTAACAAGTAGAATAAGTAAGTTAAATTTTGTTAATTATTTTTATTTATTCAACTTTCTTACCTTCTTATTTCTAAAAATATATTATCTTGTTTATGTAAAATTTATATGACATTACATATTCTTATAAAATTATATTATATCAATGATAAGATTATTGCTATTTTTTATATCTAAAAAGATTTATTATGCATAGACAATGTCATCCTCCATTGTTACTTTTGAAGTTGCACTTATTTAGTAATTTGATTCTGATTAGTACTCTCCAATACATCAATATCTCATGTTATCTACTATCCTCTATGTGTAATAGATGATTTTTGTTACTAATTATTTTCATTATGTATAATTTAAAATTTTAGTTTATTGTTTGGTTTAACTTTACACTCTCCTATTTTTATTAGTTGTTTCATCTAGATTATTTAATGGTAGAAAATGTTTATAGGGATAATATTGGTTTTATTTCCAATAAGTATGATAGTTTATGGTGATTTGGAATTTAAGAAAAACTTAATGTTGATAAAAAAAATTGTTATTGTGATACTCCATTAAAAGTAGCTTGACTCATCTAATGGATAGTGAAAGTTTATAATAGTTGGTGAGATTTCTATTGGATTAGTGACCTTTTTCATTTGTGTAGGGTAGCTCCCTCATAAGATATAATTTTATTTTTATGGGTATTATTTTAGCCAAAAACTAGAAAATATAAAGAAAATAAAACTAAAAAAATAGAGAAAACTCTAGATAAGACCGAGTCAACAAACTCCTAGACAAAACGCACCTATACACATAAAAAATGCATTAAAATATACATAAAAACATACATAGAAACATGCATACCATTATAGCACGATGTAGTGGGGGGGCCAATGCGGAAGTCATCGGAGACAAGCGGAAGTAAATGGAGATAAACGACAGTTTTTTCCACTTACAAAGGATGGACGTTTGGGAGTTCTAAAAAAAATGAGTTTTTAAACTCCACTTTGTAAGGAGAATAGCCATGTCTGTGTCAGCTGCTAGAGATGGCATCAGCTAGAACATGCAAACCAATACACACTGTACAAAACCTATGAGTTTAACAGAGATTATTGAAACCATATTCAGTATCAGAACAATGATGATACATAAATCCATCTGAAATATGACAACAATTTGAATCTTTAAATGCCATTATTCCTGCATTTTGTGTGCAGATAACTACTATTTAAAAGGCTCAATGTCGAACAGATCATCGTCTTTTTTTTCTGAGTTACACCAGTCGAATTGTGCTTTTTTTCTATTTCAGTGCTCTGGTGAGTGATCTTCTTTTGACCATCCTCCTCTTTACAAATCATCTCTTTAACTTCCACAATATCTTTCGTTAAATGGTTAGTGCATTCACATGGAAGCTCAATCTATGTTTATATTCGTAACTGTAAGTTGGAACAATTGATCATTTTACCACCCGCTATATGAGAAAAGTTTAGCTTACTTAATCTCATCATGGAAGAAAAATGTAAACCACTTGACCTTCATTCTTTATTTTCCAGGATAGGGTCTCTAGTCAGTCGAATTCAGCTGGTTTCAGAGATTGGTGCCACTTTTGCACATCTGTGTGGCGTTATTTTCAACAATCAGTTGGGGCTTTGCCTTACTGAATTGGGTGGGTGTGGTTTTGTTGCTATGTCGAACTACCTTTTGATTGTTTCTATATTGAACTACCTTATGATTGCTACTATGTCAAACTACCTTTTGATTTTCAACAATCAGTTGGGCCTTTGCCTTATGAGTTCAATTTTGAGACCCATCGTACTACCTTTTGATTGCCTCTCTGAGTACATCTCAAGAAGCAAGAAGGATAATAGAAGTATGGTTTTACCACATCACTTTCATATTATGCAATAGGGAATGGAAATGAAAAATTCGAGGCAATGGCTAGTAGAATGTATGAAATGAAAAAGGAATCCACTCTAAAAACACATGAAAAATAAGTAGACCAAAGTGAATGAGATAGATAATGTATTGACTAAAGAGATTCTACCCACTCTTGAGAGGTTGAGGAAGGTGTGTGTGCAGTATATGCAATGAGAAAATGGAAATGTAGAAGTGGATAAAATCACTGAGGTTTTGATTTCATATGAATTTGTGCAAGCAAATAAATTGAGAGATGAGGCTATAAGTAGAGTTGAACAAATGAAGTAAAAGATTATTGAACTTAAGAAATCCATGGAAAATACAATTGGAAATAGATGATAAGAAAAAGGTAAAATCAGATCTAAGTGTAGAAAAAGAGAACCATTTGGGTGGAGACATGATAGTCATATTTGAAAAGGTAGACAATTCTTGTAAACAACTTGTTAAAAGAAACATAATTTGCATTATGTAAACATAGACACTCAAAGTTGAGCAAAAAGTGGCTGGAAATCTACATAAAAGTATTCAAGACATTCAAAACTCTATCCAAGAAAAGGATGTTGTTGTCCTAAGGATTGATGAGGGAGAAGATGATCTAAAGCTTCAAGTAAAAGATATGAAAAGGAACATCAAGGGGTGTTAATAGGTAAGAGTAGTGGGGATGAGGAAAAATGTGTTGATGGTCAACTTGTAGATGCAAAAGCAATAGTTGGAAGTTTTAAAACTGTAGAAAAACAACAAAATACTAAAATTAACAACTTAGAAAAGGAAGTAAAAGATAAGAAGAAGATTTGTCATCAAAAGAAAAGGAGCATAAGGTTGTTAAGAGATAGCTGCAATCTAAAAGACATGAAGCTGGGAAAGTAGAGACAACAATGGAAGGTGATGCTTATGAAGAAGGGCACATGCAGACATTAAAAAAAGAGTGTTTACAATAATTTGAGGCAATTCAAGTTGAAGGTTGATATCAAGCACCTCAAGGATCAAGTAGGAAATGTTCAATTTACCTATAATGATCCTGTGAAGCAATTTGATAGATCAAAAAGCAAAGGTGTTGTTGCACAACTCATAAAATTTTAAACTACATTAATGGTAAATTTTGAAGGTGTCTTTTATTACACTCGTGTTCTGTAACTAGAAAAAGGTTTTAATTACATTAATAGTATTTTCTAAAATTTTAGGTTGGAAAACATTGGGTGTTATGAAATCTGAAACCCACATATTATTGTAAGACCCTCTACACATAACAACCAAATTTTTTAGTCACCCCTCAGGTCAATTTGTATATTTTTATGTATTCCCCACCTGCAAATCCTCCTCGATCTCTCCACCCTTGAGTTTTAAACAGGCACAATGAATAAATCACAACCCATTGTGTTTTCCAACTTTTCATTATTTTGTGCATTTATTTTTCGATCATATGAAAAAATGAAATGCAATTTTCACTCTAACTAATAGTTGTGACACATTTTGAAGGTAAATTTAATTGCATTATTACTGTATAAATAACAAAAGGTTTTGATTACATTCATAATGTTATGTAAAATTGTGAGTTGGAAAACACTGGGTGTTATGAAACTTGCAACCTACATACTGTTTTAAATCTATAAACACATAACAACCCAATTAGTTAGTCACCCCTCAACTCAATTTGGTTAGTTTTATGTATCCCGAAAATGCAACTCCTCTTCGTGCTCTCCATCGTTTAGCTTTGAATATGTAGAATGCAGTAACAGACAACTCACATTGTGTTTTTTGACATGCAATTATTTTGTGCATTTATTTTTCAATCATATGAATAAATTGAAACACAATTTTACTATAACTAACATATGTTATAAATTTTGAAGGTGCCTTACATTACATTCCTATTTTATAAAAAAAATAAAAATAATTACATCTATATTGTTTTATAAAATTGTAGGTTGGAAAATACTGGGTGTTATGAAACCTTGCAATGCACATACAAATTTAAAACCCTAAACATGCAATAACCCAATTGTCTAGTCATCCCTTAGGTCAATTTGATTACTTTTATGCATCTCCCACCTGAAAATGCTCCTTGTGCTCTCCACCCTTGACATGTTAAGTCCCTACCTATCTATATATGATTTATTTATAGCTTAACTCTCTAGTAAATCCTAAGTTACCAATGTAATTTTACTCCTCCCCTATGATAGGTCACTCAAGTTTTTGAAAACATACGAGTGAATTAAGTGAGATTTATTCTATGATGGCATTAAGCATGATGTTAAGATATTTTTAGTTGAATTTAATATGTTTCAAAGGAATGAAGGGGAAACTCTCAAAGCCATAGAAATTTTGTAACAATTTCCTATTCTAGATATGACTTGGAGTGATATTTCTATTGATTTAATGATAGGGATTCCACTCTAAGGATTTGTAAAATTAGTTTTGATTGTGATTGATTGCTTGAATAAATTTTAGTATTTATATGCATTAAATCACCCTTATGTTGTGAACATTGTTGTTCTATATTTCTTGGATTTGGTATTTTTAAATGGAATACCTTTCTCTATTATTGATAACATGGATTTGAAAAATTTGGAAGGATTTATTTAAGTTGTAGGGAACTAAATTGAATTTGATTTTATCTTATTATCCTCAAATTGATGGTCAATATGAGATTATTAATAAATGTCTTGAGACTTACTTGCATTGTTTTGTGTTTGAGAAATAGGGATAATGGGTTGAAAGGTTACCTCTTCTTGAGTTGTGGTATGTCACAACTTATCATAGTTCTTCCAAAATTTATGGTACCCTCCATGTGTTCTTTTGTTTATGGCACCCTCCTTGTATGTCACAACTTATCATAGTCTCTTAATTGGTATTGTGTGTGACTAAATTTTAGGAGAAATGGTAGGTATCCCAAATAATCTAGATGTAATTGAATTAAAAAAGGAAACTAAATTCTAGACAAGATGATATGCTAAAATATAGATTCAAATTGTTAAATATTATGACCTATCTCTATTAAAACTTGTTCCTAAACCTAAATCATTTGAGAAAAGCATGATATGGTGTGAAAAGTTTGGTTATGTAGTATGATTTATTGGTTTGATTGGGTACTTTGACACATGGAGTTTATTCACATGGGCTTATTCCCCTCATACTCATTGGACTAAATGTTGGGAGATGTATGGTGAATTCATTCCTAGATGATTTAGTTGTAGATTGTCCAAAACCACTTGATATTTTTCTATCATATGATTTTCATATAACTTTAAGCTTGATCAATGTGAAGAAATTGAATATTCAGATGCCACAAAAACTTCATGCACTCCAACATCAATCAATACATCATGTGTTCTTATTTCAACATATTTTGAGGGCACATCATAATTTGGGGATGATCAATGTAGTATGATAACATGCATTGAGATCTCACCTCCTCTATTGTATGTTGCTTCTAATGATACTTATGTTTCTACATCCAACACTCCTTATGATTCAATACAATAAGATATACATTATCTTCAAGATATGGTTACTTGTGATGATTAATTGGAAAATATTACAATATTTTAGATTTGAGAGACACTATTGATTGTATTCATATTCTCTTTGAGGGCTGATGCAAGAAGTTGGGTCCACAAAAAACTCAAAAAGTGGAAGTGTTTTTTCTGTTTTTCAAAATTTGTCACACTTGGACTGAAAATTTGAGGCACTTACACAATGAATTTTAAAAAAATTTAGTAATATGAAAGTTTCAATTTTTAATCTAGTTTATAAATATGTAAATTATTCAAATACCCAAATTGTAGAAATTAAATTTTGATAAGGATCTATAAAAACTATTTTTTAAAAGTCCATGTTTTTCTACCATACCATGCACATGTACAGACAACACTTTTTGACTCTTGAATAAAAAAAATTTGATAATTCCTTTTGGATAAAGAGAGCTAACAACATGAAGATTGATGAGGAATTTTTTTTGTAATTTTTTGTTGAATATGTTTTTTTAATTAAATTTTTATTGGCCCTAATTGTTGTTTTTAAAAATCAACATGTACAGACAACATAATTTGACCTAAACTAAACATTTTTTGAAACTTTATTTTTTCATTGTGTAGATAATTTTCTGAAGATTGATGTCATAATTTTTTTAACAAAAAACTTAACCAAAAAAAAGTCTAATATTTCAAGTTTAAGGACTAGTTTGCTTTGAAATTAATTAAAAAATAGAAAATATAATCCAATATTAATAAAAATTATATATTAAAAAACTAGACATCGTGTTTTGTAATGGATTTTAATTTTATAGATTGATTAAGAAAAAAAATTCATCAGCCATATTGTCAAAGTTGAACATTCTTTTTCAATCTACCTTAGTTTTTTAGTTGCAGGTCAAAGGCTAAGGCTCAGATTTCCAAGCCTTTCTCGAGCCTAAAACCAAGGTTGCAAGCGGGTTGGGAAACAATTTTTTAAATAATGTGTACGTGTTATTGAAACGCGTACACTTTATTTAAATGAAATGCATACGTGTACGCGTTATGTTTTTACCCGTTGGGTAAAGGTAACTCATACGCGTTATGAAACACATACGCATTCTACTTTTAGAACATGTACGCGTTTCTAATATAGTCATTTTTCCCTGATTTGAAATTTTTGGTACAACACATTTTTCTTGCAACATTCTTTTTCTGCAATACGGCTCGAAAGCTCCATTTTCTGCATTTTTTATTACAAATTTGTCTTGTGCAGGGTATATTCTATTGCAAATTGGTTGAAAATTTAAGTGTGGGTTGAATTTTTTTGAAGTGGAATCAAGTAAAAGAAGATTCAAAAAAAAGAGTTTTTGGATGTATTCATGATATTTTTGTGTACTTCAAAGTTCAAAGAAGAAAGGATCTTCATAGTACAAAGTGTCATTTGAATATTTGAAGGAGATGAAAATTTGAAAATTGGTTACAAGTAAATCATTTGTTTTTTCATCAAAGAGGGTTTGGTAACCATGGGATCAAATCAAAGACAAATAAAAAAGTGTAAAAAGTCAATGACACCCAAAGAAATTCAAGAAAATAAAGATATGGAGGCAAAAAGACAGAAGGATAGAAGAGAAAGAATTTGTCAAATGAAAAATTTGGAAGCATCTAGTTCAATGAATGTTGAAGAGAAAGTCATGAATGATGAAATGAATGTAGATGATGCAAATGTGGAGATGATGAATATAGAAGAAAATGCAATTATGGAGACAAACTCAACTATGTCTTCAACTTCAACTTTGAATGATATGGAAATAGTGCCTATGCAAACAAATTTGGGTATGTCTTCAAATCCACCTCCCAATGATATGGAAAATGCACCTATTCAAACAATCTCTCCAGGTATTTTTTCAAACACAAGTCTTGATAATATTGATTTTGCTTGTTTAAATGAAGTCGGATACACCATTGATGATATCAATAATTCTAGGGTTGAAAGAATGCAAAAACAAAAAAATGATGAAAATATATCTTATGAGAATGCAAATGTTAATCAAATCCCTCATATTGATGAAAATGAGAATGAAATCCATTTTACATTTGAAAATGAAAATGGAACCCCTTGTGTGAATGAAAATGAAACCCCTTGTATGGATGAAGGTGAAAATGTTTTTTTTACAATTGAAAAAGATGTGTTAGATAACCTTCGTGGTAAAGTTTCTTGGAGACGAATTAGAATTTATGGAAATAAAATATATTAAAAAACAAATTATAGAAATAAATTAGGATTCCAATGTCAACTCATGGTGCAATTGATGTCAATGTGGAAAATGAGAAAAGTGATGAAAAAATTAGGTATTTTTGTAAAACCAAAAAAGAAAGATGATTTAGTAGAACAAGTCATTTCTAGTGTTGCTAATGCTAATGATTTTATAGTTAAGAAAAGTTGATCTAAAGATAAAAATGTGGCTCGTCTAAAAATATTAGGTATTTTTGTAAAACCAAAAAAGAAAGATGATTCAGTAGAACAAGTCATTTCTAGTGTTGCTAATGCTAATGATTTTATAAGTAAGAAAAGTTGATCTAAAAATAAAAATGTGGCTCATCATGCAATAACAACTGCTTTAGTTGATAAAGCAACTTCAAATAAAATAATGTTAAGTAAGATTAGTAAATGTATAAAAGTAAATCCTAATAATTTGATTAGAGCTGCTAAAAGAAGAGAAAATATTGAAAAGGATCCAATTAATCAATATTGGAGTTTTAGTGGTAGACTCCCAAGATCAGACATGAAATTAACTAATGAAAATATTTTCTTAAATTGATAAATTTTGGCATGATAATACAAGAGTATCACCTAACATTAGAGATGTCTTAAAATTAAGGGTGGGTTCCAAAATTCGTGTACCTCATCCAAAGCATCTCATAGATATGACTCAAACTAAACTATATATAAAAAAATTAGATGCTTCAATGTTACCATTGAATATTAAAATAAGTCAAAGATCATTCAAAAAGTGTAAACCTTGGTATGTTATAATTAATAAGCAACAAATCTCTTGTTGGTGTAAGACTCATGTACAATTTCATTATTATTATGATAGTTTTCGATATATACGATTCACTTTGCATGTTAACCAAATTATGTAGGACATTTGTGGTATTAATATGCCACCTGAAAGAATAAAAGATTTGATATCAAGTTTTTTTTGTGAACCCTCTAACGGAAACTTATTTTATTTAAAATCATGTATTTCTGGAGAATGTGATAGATGTGCTAGATTTTCATTATTAGGAGAATGTATACATGAAAGTAGTTTAAATGAATTTGGACAACAATTAGTAGATGTAAGAAAATTTGAAAATGTTGAGTATTCTTTAAAAGATGGAAAAACTGGAAAATGTTGTGAGCTAATTATGGAAAAAATTACTATGCATGCATTTATTAAAGAATTTAAAGATAAGATTGTACCTAAATATGTTCAACACTCTCAGTATGC
The DNA here is from genome assembly GCA_007115665.2 of Sequoiadendron giganteum. Taxonomy (NCBI): domain Eukaryota; kingdom Viridiplantae; phylum Streptophyta; class Pinopsida; order Cupressales; family Cupressaceae; genus Sequoiadendron; species Sequoiadendron giganteum. Next base: position 499,544,145 of record CM021105.1, read on the forward strand.
GCATTGGCTTGATAATCAATTTCTTTTATGTAAAAACACATTCCCAATTGGAACTATATTGTCAGTTGTTGATTTTGCTGAAAATTATATTCTTGCTCCACAAGAAGAAATTCAATCACAGTATTGTAGTTCAGTGAAAGTAGCTATTTTTGTTCATATTGTTTATAGACATGCAGATGATAGTAGAGAATATAATAGAAAAAAATTGAGAGAGTACCATTTTTATGTAAGTGATAATCGATTACATTCATCTGAATTTGTTCAATATTGTTTTGATATATTTTACAAAAATTTAAAAGAAAGAGGAATTCAATTGCTAGAACATCTCATATGGTCAGATAATTGCACAGGTCAATTCAAAAATGCTAGGATGTTTTATTGGTTATGTAGAGTTCATAAGGAAAATAACATCCAGCACATATGGAATTATTTTGAAGCCGGACATGGTAAGGGAGAACTCGATGGAGTAGGTGCATGTGTGAAAAGAGCTCTTGCTAGAGAGCAACTAAAATTTGAGGATGTTGAAAAATTTAGAGATGCACGTGCAATTATAGATTGGTAAAATACCAAATTATCTACAAGAGTAAGTGAGAGCTCAATAATTCATCACTTCTTTTGGTTAGTTGAAGAAAATGATATTTGTTCTCGACAAGATTGTGAAACAATTAATGGATCTGCAAAATGGAATTCATTTAAGAGTTCGAATGCAAACACATGGACAATATGGACAAGGGAGTTGGAATGCTTTTTTCAATTGTGTATTGCAGGTGATTGGGAGGCTTGTGAAAATATGGAATGGTTTGAACAGTGGCAACAAAGAGCCTTAACACCTACATCAACACATGTTCAACATGGAACAATAATTGAAGATAATCAAGCGTTCACATCAAATGATTATGATCGTGTTTTTGATCTTGTACAAGAAGGTACATTATTTATTGAGATGAATTTTATATGTATGAATGTTTATATACATGAATTAAATATAAGTCGTGCTCTTTATTGAATTTTTTATCTATTTTTGTAGGACATGTGTATGTTATTGTTGCACCCGATGGGAATGAAGAGGAGACAGAGTACTGGTTGGCTAGATGTGTTGAGAGAAAATATAAGTCGGTACATCCTAAAGTGGATGATGATAACTTTGAGTATCCAACTAGTTTAGTCATTGTTGTTGGCACCTGGCTTCAAAAATATTTGATAATAAAGAATGTCTTGCCTGCATTTGAAGATTATGAAATACAGAAGAAGATTATACATTATTAACATTTGATTTTGGAAACCAATATAAAACTAGTTAGATATCAAGGGAGGCATGCTAATAAATTTTTATGGACACTTTCAATGGATGATCATGAGACAATCATAGATGCATTACAAAAAAGAGAGGATGAAAATGGTACAACAGAGTAAATAAATATTGGTAAGTATATCTAGTTGTATGTATATATTAATTGATATATATATATATATTTGTCTTTAAATCCATTTCCTTATTAAAGTTTTATATCATTTTTTGTTTCAGGTCTCCCTTATTACTATATGTTTTACAAAAAAGAGAGGGGATACACTCTTATTACAATGGAATTTGAATCTAGAGACAGGTAACTATATATAGTTGTAGATACATTTAGTTGAGAATATAAATATAAAACTAAATTTAATTCATTGTCATTTTATAAAAAAATTATAATTTATTTCATATCCCCTTAATCCATCCTCTTGTGTACCATTAATCCATCCTCTTGTATCCCCTTTAAGTCTCTCTATCGATTCCCCTTAATTCATTCTATTAGGACCCCTTAATCCATATCCTTGTATATCTATCCTTAATCCATCCTTTTGCCTCCCCTTAAGTCACTCTCTCAACACCCCTTAAGCCATCCCCTTAGGTCACATGGTCTAGGGTTTAGGGTTTCTAGGGTTCATGAGATGCTTAGAATAACATATTTATATGGATTAATGGTTTAGGATTGATCTCCTAGGATTTAGGTCACATGGTTTAGGGTTCAGGGTTTCTAGGGTTCATGAGATGCTTAGAATAACAAATTTATATGGATTGATGGTTTAGGTTTTATCTCCTAGGATTTAGGTCACATGGTTTAGGGTTTCTAGGGTTCATGAGATGCTTAGAATAAATGATTTATATGAGTTTTAAGGGTTTAGGATTGATCTCCTAGGATTTACGTCACATGGTTTAGGTTTTAGGGTTTCTAGGGTTCATGAGATGCTTAGAATAACATATTTATATGGATTAATGGTTTAGGGTTGATCTCCTATGATTTAGGTCACATGGTTTAGGGTTTATGGTTTCTAGGGTTCATGAGATGCTTAGAATAAAAAAATTATATGGATTAATGGTTTAGGGTTGATCTCCTAGGATTTAGGTCACATGGTTTAGGGTTTAGGGTTTCTAGGGTTCATGAGATGCTTAGAATAAATAATTAATATGATTTTTAAGGTTTTAGGGTTGATCTCCTAGGATTTAGGTCACATGGTCATAAATAATCCACCCTCTTGCATCCCCTTAAGTCATATCCTCTTACATGTACCCTTAATCCACAATCTTGCATCCCTTAAGTCACTCACATAATTCCCCTTAAGAAATCATCTTAGGACCCATTAAGCCATATCCTAGGGTTCATGACATGCATCACCTTAATCCACCCTCTTACACCCTTTGAGACATTCTATCAACTCCCTTTAGTCCACCCTCTTGCATCCCCTTAAGACATTCCTTTAAAGGACCCTTAATTCATATCCTCTTACATGTACTCGTAATCCACAATCTTGCATCCCTTAGTTCACTTGCATAATTCCCCTTAAGTCATCCTCTTAGGACCCATTAAGCCATACCCTAGGGTTCATGACATGCATCCCCTTCATCCATCCTATGGCAAACATCATTTGAATTTGTATGGAATTTATAAGATCCAATTTTGTAACTTTTACTATATATTTACTTAAATGACTCAAAAAAATTATAGAACTACTTACATTAATTATTTTTGTAAGTTCTCATCAAGTCGATCTACCATGCGATTGTCACTAAAAAATTATTTTATCAAGAGACTGTAAATATCAATTTTTGGTCTTCACGTAAAAGTTGATAAGCTAAATAATTGGATATACATGTGCACACATATATGTTTCATCATGTTGTATAGTTGTATGATTTTCAATGAACTTATTAGTAACTTTTTTAAAAATCTCGTTCCAATTTTATAGATTATACATTTCATATAATTGTTCAAATATTTTCTAGAATTGGAAAATAGTTAAAATTACGTACCCTTAATTTATTATGAATATAATCTAAACTATTTAAGGAATATTTTAATTTGTCGCCTTTAACCATGTGATAAATTATATATTTATGAAATTTGATTGTAGAGATAAGAATTTATATAGTACATGTATTACTTCAAAATTAGATAAAATATCTAGATCTACATACATATGAGTGCATATAATCATCAAAATGAACATAACATGATCATACTTGACTGCATATATATAATCATCACATTAAAGTCATCTGATATAAATAAACAAAAATATGTATATGTCAAGTCCAACACATAAAAGTTTAAATAAAACTAGAGATGTCTGGTCTATTTAAAATTTAAAACCATTTAACTATCAGGCTGATCAGTCAAATAAGCCTCCTCTTTGTTCCAGGTCGATTAGATGTACCTGCATCATGGTGTAAAAGAGTACAAGAAACTTGAAATTAGATTTAAATTTATTTATAAATTTTGATATAATTAAACATATTTAAACCTGAAAATATAAATTTTTGGATAAAAAATAAAAATTTAATTAAATATCTAGTAAATACAATAAAAATAATTTTTAGTACATGCATAAATTACCATATGATCATGTGAATCTACTAAAAAAATTTGTTCAACATGTAGCATAATTGTCACTTGAGAAGATCCAAATGCCTGATCTACTATATCCTGCATATTCATATAAAGCAATCAATATGTTAAAACCTCGAATATATATATATTTAAAAGATCCGTAAAAAATAATTAGGATATTTAGTAAATTTTACAACCTCGAATGATATGACCTCAAGATCACGCACATGAGATTGCCCATGCATAAATGTTGACAATGTCTCAGGTGCACTTGCAATGGGTATCTCATGAAATTCCTACATATAGATGTACAACAATTTGTATAAATCAGTCATGCATGTGTATGTAAATGTAAAAATTAAATTAGATCTATGATGTGTATTTAATTCAAACTTAACAAACTTTTTGAAAGAACACACCTGATTTGATGATGACTCAGGAGCACTCACCACAACTTGTGGTTGGTCAGCACTAGGCATTTGACCTCCCTACATCTAGATATAATATATATCAATCGCACATCATGTGTAAACATTCAAAATAAACTAGATATATATCCACACAAACTAAATTTAATATATATTGGTTTAAGTACCTGACCAAAAGGTGAGCCCATATCTACAACACTCGACATATAGACATGATCATTTTGAGTTTCAAGCATTGTCTGATCATGCGTCTACACAAAAAACTTATTGAATTAATATTGTATTATATATATAATTTGATGTTATTATTTAAACATGAATTTTGCACATTCCAAAAAAAAAATTAAGTTCAAAAGATGAACATACCTATGTAAGATGATGCTCTAAAATATAGTAAATCCATAAATGACTCTGTCTCAGATGCATGTGGGTCACCTGAAGTGGATACTTGAGTATTCATATTTCTCAAGCCTCCATGCTCTCTATTGACCACTTCAACTGCTGCGTGTGAAGTCTGATGAGTGAGATGTCCTGAAAGTGAACTCAATGCTCCTAATTTTGATAGCATGGTCTGCTGCTGAAATGTTGTGAAAACACCAGAAGAAGGAGGATGAACAATAGGATAAATTGGAGCACATCATTGAGGATCAACACATGCTCCTAATCTATGTTGGGACATGCCACACCCAAATCCTTGAAATCACCTCATATCAAAATAGTTGGGTTTTAAACCCAACTCAAACTATGCCCATAAATTTCTCAAAAAGTATAGGGTAACCTCATAATTGCCATGTGGTGGAGCATCAAACATCATCCACCATCTATCCCAAAAATATGCAGCTATCTGGGGGTGCCTACACCATAAAATTGAAATTCATATTTTGGTGGGTGGAATTGGTTGGCTAGTTTTGGGGTTAAAAAAATACTAGCACATGACTTGTTTGGTAATTTTAAGGTCATTAATTTTTTTATAAGGCAATCCATCTGCATAGAATTGTCTCCTCTCTTCTCTCCATTGATGGAGCCTATCTAGGTCTGCATCAATAAATTGAACAAAATCAACAATATTTGGCATCATAGATGCAAACCGTGTGAGATGGGGGGAATTCTAGGCTCATTTTTTATCAGATCTATATTTTCTTGAATCACCATAAGATTTTCCCTAATGCTCTCTCTCAACTGATCCTGGTCTACTATAGGGGGTGGGGGGTTAGGAGGTGGAGGGTTTGGAGGCATGGGGTTTTCTTGTGGTGGTGGGTTTAGATCTATGGGATCTACATGAATTTGTGGTTCAGGCATAAAATCCTCTATGCTAAATAGTGGATCCATGTGAATGTATAGCCAAGTGGCAACTGCGCATGTATATATCAATAAACTAATTAAATAATACACACAATTTGAAAGAACTATTTAAAAATCACATTGAACGTGCACAAATTCAAAATAAAATTCATTTGAAGACCATTCGATCTATAACATTAAAAAATCCATAATGTTCATTAAAAATCTATAGCATGTACACATTAAAGTTTATAATTTAAGTTTGTAAGTTTTGAAAATTTCAAGTTTGTGGTTTACAATTTGAGTTTTGGGTAAGGGTTTGTGTTCATATTTTAGAATGTAGGGTTTAGTGTCTAGGGTTTTCTTGATTAATGATATGTGATTATGTGTGGTTTGGAGTTTACATATAGTCTGAAAGATATCTAGGTTTTATGGTTTACGGTTGATAGATAGGATTATATGGCTCATGATGTATACATATAAGGTTGTAGACATCTATTTCAAGATTTGGGAATTTTGAACTATATATGTATATTAGAATAACAATAACCATTAAGATCTAGAAATTAAAAAAATTGGTTATAAGGATACATATAAACATATAATAATAAAAACATAGGAATCATGGTATTTGAAAAGGGGAAATGATAATAGGAGTTAGCATAGAACACAAAATATTGTTCATATGAGAGACATAAAAGGTATGAGAATTATATTATTTAATAATAAATTATTAAACAATAGTATAGTATGAAACTAAAGGATGCAAATAAATTAAAATCATAGTGATTAAAAGTAATAATTATGCAAGAAATAAGGAAGCCAAACTACCAATTCGGTAGGGTCAAATCCAATAACTTGCAACCCAATCCTTCACCAATTATAGAATTTAGATTTATACATTTTAATTTCTTGATTTTTTTTTAATTTTGAGTCATAATAATGAAGGAAAATCTATAAGTTGATGTTGTAGGACCCCCTTTGACAAAATGGTAACAATCGACCTAGATTATGTTGAATCAAGAGTGAAGGAAATGAAAAATTCAATATGTTATGACTAAAAGTCTATGGTTGTTATAACAAATTGAGGGAAATTCATTGTCTTGTGATACCTCACAATTATCACTACTAAAAATAAACTTTGTTGATCACACCTAAAGGCCCCATTGTTAAAAAGTTCCACTAGTATTCATGATTTTTAAATCCTTATGAAACCATCAAAAACCTGAGGTACCTAAGTACGGGGATATTGGCTCAAATACATAGTTTCAAAACTAAAAAACCACTAGAGTATGGATTTTAATGACAACAAAACCCTAGAATATAACAACCTTTACAAACATCATAAAAAAATTGAGGGAAATTCTCTATGATTTAGGGTGTAATGGGCCCAATATATATGCACATGATATATTTTTTCAAGGATTTTTTCATATATATTGATTTAAATTGTATGCATGTGTGCATACGTATTTGTAAATGAATTTGTTGCATCCTCTTAAGTTGTGTTCTAGTTTAGAACAAGTTGAACATATTGAATATGTTCATATAAACAACTTGAATATGTTTAAGAAAAAAATCAAGAAAACATAGAAGAAAAAGTTGAACAAGAACATGTTAAATAATAGATTAGAAAAACAATTGTTAGAGATTCAAAATTGGAGAATTTAGTTCAAGAAGACTTTGCTAATAGATTTATTTTTCAAGTTTAAGATAAAAAATTTAATGGATATAGATGAGGAATTTTTTTAAATATGATTTCATCTAGGGATATGTTGCCTTATATTAGAATTTCTATCACACTAATTCTAACTTGAACCATAGATGGGCTAATTATAGCTTGAACCATAGACCCTAATTATAACTTGAACCCTAATTTATTCTAACTTGAACTCTAACCCTAATTGTAATTAAATCGGGTATCATAACCTTAGTTGAACACTAACCCTAAATGCATATAAACATTTTAATCATAACCCTAATAAAATATTGATTGAATATTTAACTCTCACCAAAATTACAACCATTTAACCCTAGACTCTTAATTTAATTTTGACCCCAACCCTAGAACCCTACACCAATTGAACGGGCTAATTCTAACTCCAACCCTAACCTTGATCTTAAATTTTAATTCATAATTTCATAATCCTAACCCTAACCCTAATAAAAATATAACCCTAACTCTAAACCTAGTTGAATACAAACCATAACCTCAACCCTTACCTGGATATTTATCTTAGAACCCTAACCCTAGAATGAATTTTAACCCTAATTGAACTCCAACTTTAATTGAACCCTAGAAGCAGGTAATTGAATTCTTTAATATTAAAAAAGTAAACCTAATCATAACCCTAATTGTAATTTTGAAATCTAACTATAATATATATTAAAGTTTAAGCCAAACCCTAATTGTACCCTAGCTTTAACCTAATTTTAACCTACAAATAGGGTTTTACTTTACGTTTTCTAGGGTTTTAGTTTACGTTTTCTAAGGTTTTAGTTTACGTTTTCTAGGGTTTAGGTCCAAGGATTAATAGTCTGGGTAGATTAGTTTTTTAGAACCTATGGTTAAGGTTTTCAAATTTCAAAATCAAATGTGTCGAATTTAGGTTTTTTTTTTTATGGTTTTCGATTTAGAATTTTATGCTGTTTGTTTCGTTGATGTTTTCGATTAATTAAATGCAGTTTAAAAACTATTAAATATTAAATTAAAACAAACTAAACAAAAATAACTAAATAGCAATTATAATGCAAAAATATTGTAGAATTCAACCAACCTAGAGGTCATTGAGGTCAAGTGTGTCGATGGGAGGAGGTGGCAATGAAAATTTGGAAAAATTCGGCCCTCCAAAATGCATACGTGATTTGCTTCTCCTTCTAGCCCATAAAACTGGACTGTGAAAATGATTTTCACAATCGGTTATTTTTATAAAAAAATAGTTTTTAGAAACGCGTATGCTTACACATTCCAAAATGCGTACGCATTCCAAAATGCATATGCGTACGCGTTTTAGATTTGTGTACCTGAATTGTAATGTGTGTGCGTTAGGGATTTAGGATCGAGTACCCGATCCATAACGTGTATGTGTTTTGTGCGAGAAAATATTTTTGGGCCAAAACTTCCCCTCTTCGTGGACCCAACTTCTTGCACTTACCCTTGAGAGACTTGATTCTTCTTCAATTGTTATCAAGGAAAATTCAAGCCCTCTTGTTCTTTCTCCACATTATCATCATGGTTTGACATGGATTTGGGAACTTTTGAGCAACATTTGGAGGAGACATTTATCTTGAGAGGATATATCTACATATTTGGATCTTATTCTTTATTCATCTTTACTATATTTTAGATTTTCATCTTCATTAGTGTCGCCTGGAACACTTGATTTTGGTAGTGGAACCCTTTGGCATCAACATAGACATGTGAGCAATTTTCATAGATTTCATACATTTTGAGATTTCTTCCTTCATATTCATTTTTAAAATGGGAAGATAGTATGCATACCTTTGGTTTTTTTCTTCCTAAGGGGAGGAACATTTTTCAATGATAATGGACCATCTTCTACATCTAGTTTTGAGCATCTACTATTGGGACAAATTTTACATTAAAAGGGGGATACATGTTCCCTTTTCTTCTCTCATATGTGGGTGATTTTTCCTCACATGGGTTTTTTTCATTCTCATCTTCTAGAGATAGTTTTTTGTGTATTTTATTTTTTTGTGGAGGAATTTTGTCCCTCTTGAGTTTTCTCCTTTTCTTTGTTTATGAGAGATTCATTTGTTCATGGGTACCTAGAAGTTGAGACCCATCATTCTAGCTTTGTATATGTTGTATTTTTCATCCATCTCTATAAGTTACATTTTATGGGGGTGTTAGTGTGAAAATGGGTATTTCCTATTCAATTTATGCCTTTGTGGTGTGAACAAGGAACATTATCTAACTAGTAATGATTGAGGACCTATTCACACATGTTCACATGTTAAGTTTACTTAGGTCTCAAGGAATATTTCTAGAAGTTTCTTATACACATGTGGCCCTATCCTCTAATTTTATCATGTCATAGGATTAAAACACTTTTCATTGAATCCTAGTTTGTTCAACTTCTCATCCTTCCCTATATAAGAAATGGCTCATTTGTACACTTAGAATTCTTTGATCATTATTGATCTATCACACCTGCATCCATTATTGGAAAATTTATTCTCCCACCTTTCTCTCTTGTAGAAGGATATTTTACTTTTTTAGGTGATCCTAGGAGATTGAGTCCTTGAGTGACTCTAACATTAGGTGCTCCAATATATTGGTGAGGAGCTTTATAAGTTGGCACTCCCACCTTCTTCTAAAATCCCTATAAGTGGTTTTCATTATGGGACAAGTGAGGTCATAAGTTGGGTTCCAAATTTTATGTTAATTATTAGGTGATATAATGCATTGTGAGGTGATATACAAGTTATACAATAATATTTTAGGTTCTTTTGAGGTTGTATTAGTTGAAAATACTCTAGAAAATCTAGTATTGACCCAAAATTCCATGCAACAACAAGTTGATTAAAATTACATAGAGGTTAGCTTTGACACTGGCAATTGGACTTTTATGTTTCCATCCCTATACAAACCTTTCATTATGTAATGCGTGAGGTCATAAATTAGGTCCCAAATTTTATGGTCCTTATTAAGTGTTCCAATGTATTGGTGAGGTGGCTTCAGGTTGGCACTCCCACATTCTTCTAAAATGCACCCAACTTTCCATGTCTCTTTTCTCAAGAAAGTGATTGGGACTAGCATTTGTATTCCAACCAAGCTTCTTGCATTAGATGAGGAGAGATCTATATTTTAGAACTCAAGGTCTATCAAAATGTACCAAAAACTTTTTCACTCATTCTTTTGAGGATTTCTAGGTCTAATGGAATGGTTTGCAACCTCAAGATTCCTCGTGGGAACCTATCAAAATTCTCTCCATCTTTCTATTTCAAGATTTAAGGAGTTTTTTTTAAGGTGGAGTTAATTTTATGGACTTCGCTTTGCTATATGGTAGTTAAAAGTAGTATGACATATATGCTTTATTAGTTTCCCATGTATGTAATATTGAATAAAGATAGATGCACATGATTTGTAATTCATCTCACTAGTTAATTATAATAAAGTAGCTATCCCACATGCATGGGATGGTAGGAGTTGCCTTTGGCAATGCTCTATAAATTGTAATGATTTCTCAACTATAAGACATCTTGGATATTTTTAAGTGGAGTGTATGCTCTATTAGAAGGTTCCCCCATGAAGTGGCATTACAAAGATATTAAGAATATTGTGTTTCTCTAATGTTTGCATATTTTTGTGTTTTCAATTAATTTTGTCTTGTAGGTTCATTACAATTTTCAGTTTTGACTTACACCCATGCTCTTCTTGTGGTCATCATACTCATGGTTCTTCCCACTTCTTTAAAAAATGTCCAAACATGTTTCATGTGTCACAAATCCATTGTTTGAGCTAGTTACTGGGGAGGTGTCAAATGAGTGTTATACTCCAATTGTGACATTTTTGCTAGATGATACAAATGAGACTATGTTGATCAATTGTTTTTGATGCTCCTTGTGATGCCAATAATATTCTTTAATATTTAATGTTATAGATTCAATACATGTTTGATATTCCATTGTTGATTTAAATTTGATGATTGAGATGCAGTTTTCCCAGAGAATTTCTAGTTAAGGATTCTTAAAAATTACTCATTTTGGCCAGTTTTGGGCGTAGATTATTACAATATACATAAGAAAAGGTTTTCATTACAAACAATTGCAGGATGGAAAACACTTGGTGTTATGAAACTTGCAACCCACGTACTATTGTAAAACCCTCTACACATAAAAACCCAATTGATTAGTCACCCCTTAGGTCAATTTGATTAGTTTTGTGTATCCCCACCTAGAAATCCTCCCCAAGCTCTCCACCCTTGAGCTTATAACAAGAAGAATGCAATCACTCACAACCCACTATGATTTCCAAGTTGTGATTATTTTGTGCATTTGTTTTTCCAACATATGAGAATATTAAAACAGAAATTTTACTCTAATTAAAATTTGTAAATTTTGAAAGTGTCTTTCATTACACTCGTACTCTCTAAATAAGAAAATATTTTCATTAAAATAGTTGCAAGTTGGAAAACATTGTGTTATGAAACCAACAACCCACATATTATTGTAAAACCCTCTACATGTAACGACCCAATTGGTTAGTCACCCTTCAGTTCAGTTTGATTAGATTTATGTATCCCCCACCTGGAAATCCTCTCCAAGCTCTCCACCCTTGAGCTTAGAACAAGAAGAATGCAATCACTCACAACCCACTATGTTTTCCAACCTACAATTATTTATCAATCTCTCAACTTCTCAAGAGCAAGAAAAACCTCTTCAATCAATACATTATCTATCTTATTCACTTTGGTCTACTTATTTTCAAGTGTTTTGGGGTTCATATGTCCCACAATCCACCAACACATATCCCCCTCATACTAAGTCCATTTTAGGTCCTTCTATCACTCCTACCCTACCACTCCCTATCTCTCCCCTTCCCTCCCTCTCTCCCTAGAGTATGTTTATTTTTGTCCTTCATCATAGTGTAAGTATTCTCTTTATACAAATGTATGAATTTATTGATTTGGATATTCTAAACATACTTATATTTAGTCTTGTATATATTTATAAAGATACTTCTCCTTTGTACTAGTTATTTATCAATACCATCACTATTTGACATTGAGCAATTTCTTATATGAAGCAACATGTACAATGTGAAATGTGTATTGTGAAGTATGTTCATTTTGTCCTTCATAATAGTGTAAGTATTCTCTTTATACAAATTTTGAGGGATTAATAGTTGAGGGTTGAGGGTTGAGGGATTAGGGTATTGGGTTGAGGGTAAAGGGTTTAAGGGTTTAGGGTTTAAGGGTTGAGGGTTGAGGGTTTAATGTTTAGGGTTGAGGGTTGAGGGTATTGTTGCCAATTTTTCACCTACAACTCAAATTGACAGAGTTGAAACAGTTTCATTATATTAAAGGTGAAAAGATTTCAACAATTTCCACTTTGCTTAACCATTGCATATATTGAAGTTTAAAAGAAAAGAGTTCAGTTGTTATTGTGCAATGTGTTTCAACAAAAAGAAAGAATCCAGTTTGTCATTCAATGCTTTGCAGCATAAAAGAGACTACATAAGTTATAAGATGTTGCTTCCATTCAGTTTGCAATATTTCATTCATTTCACAATGTTCATTTATTGTGCAAAAGAGATATATACAAATTTGAATAGGTGTTGCTTTTATATTCATTGGAGAGATAAGAGAAATCAAACGTCCCACACAAGCCATGGGATTAGCTAAGCCAATTCAACATAAGGAATATACTATGCATTTGAAGATGAAAAAGGAAAAGAAGCATATAAGAGGAGACATATCCATCATTTCTTGATTTGGGTCTTCAGTTGATCTTTGTTGTTGCTTACTTCTCCTTGCTCCTGATCTCTGAAGTGAACCTGCATCATGATAAGAAGAGTTTTTAGAGCTCTGGATATGAATATTCCTCTGTGCCCTATCAAAAAAAAAAAGTACATTACCTATTAGGCATTGAATCAGTTGAATAAACATCAAATGTATGCAAGAGAGCCTAAAAATAGAATATCACAAAAACATTGAGTTTCATTGTTTTTATCTAACATATTTGTTCACTGGGCAAGTATAGGCAAAATCATGTTACTGACACATTTTTGAAGACATCAAAGCATGTGGTGCAAAACTAGGCTCCCACAAGGGTTGAGCCCAACATGCTGCTCCTAATTCTCAAAAGGGGAAATGGGATAGGAAAATCATATTCAAACCAAACATCTCAACAGAAGGAGTAGTTCACAAGTGGTTGTAATAGTCAAAGGCATTGATCATTCATAGCAGTCAATTCAGAAATGAAATGAATTGAAAATCATGAATAAACAATGGCTCATCTAAATGATCAATGAATGTGTAGAACAGAAATAAAATGGCACTGTCTTTCATTGAAAATTTATGTTTTGCAAACAAGATTGCATTCTTAGTGCTTCCATGTAACATTTTCATTTTGTTGTTCATATTATTTGAAGTACTCACAATAAATGATAGCAAGGAAAGTGTTGCTAATTATGTTGTTTGTAATGTTCAATGCCCAAACGAAGGTGTCATCATATACATATTCATCAAAGTATCCTACAAGCAGTGCTTGCATGAAAAGGAATAGCAAAAGAGTACATTGTTCACAAGGGTGCTAAGGTGAAATGGTGAACAAACATTCATTGCAAGGTGAAATGGTGAACAAACATTCATTGCAAAAGTCACAATGGTGGATCAACAACTATGTCATCTTCAAAGCTCAAGGAGTAATAAGGTGTTGAAGTATATAGCTACAAGAGAAATGAGCAAACAATAAAAAGGAGGACTATTTAGTCATAACATGAAGAATAAAAGAGTCATTATTGACTATCTGTGGAGTGTATAATGGTCATCATGAACCTATATAAGCATTAATTTTGAAGGAAAAAAAGTGAAGAGAGATAGTGTTTCTTAATGCAAGCAAATGCTTTGTGTTGTCATTGTTTTGCCTCTATGAATGGTGATTGGCATCTTGTCTCATATCATTTATTGTTTCCATACATTATGTTATTGTTGGTTATGCTATTTGAAATGCATGCATTGATGGTACAGTCATACATCAAGTGACAAATTTGGATGATGATGCATAATGACAGTGACTTCATTGACTGGATGTCATCATAAATAGATCTTTGAAAAATGCAAAAGGATGCATGAAGGTCACTGCCCTATGCAAGTTTTAAATGATTGAAAAATAGTGAGTGATGCAATTATCTGAAGTAGGCCATTGTGCTACTCATAACCGCAGTAAGAGCAACAAAGCAAAAAATCATGAATTCATTGTTTCAAATTCTTTTAAAACCTTCTAAAAAATCAAGACAAGTGAAGGTTATTTTTAAGATATGTATGCATTGGGGAGCGAATCTGAATGCACAACATTGAAGTGATAGAGGTACAAGCTTTTGTATTTTACGAACATGAAATCTAGATACAAGCAGTGTGGGTTTCTTTCACCTTTCCATAGAAGAATGAAAACGAAATGAAAGCCATGATAGAGGATAGTGAACCATGTTTTGGGGAGTATCCAAACAGAGAAGCCACGGTCTATAAAATGTGGCTTCAAGTCTAGAAAGTAAAATGTGGAGGTTGCGGGTTTTGAACTCGAATGCAGAGACTTCATCAAAGGCCAAGAGCAGGGAGCCACAGGTTTTTAAACCCTAGCTCGACATATTGCAAGGCAAAAGAAGCATACTCAAAAAATGAAATAAAGAGACCGGGTCATGGCCTCAAAATGCAGAGTTTCTCATTTTGTTTTCCGAGTTAATCGAACCCATGGAGTATAAAAGAGCTTCAGGAATAAAACGCATGAAGAAGAAAAAGACTTTCTATATTTTTCGAAGCCAAATGGAACATTTTGTTGACTAAAAATAAAAAGATAATACAAGGGTTGACTGGTAAAGAGCTTACCATTGCTTGTTGTGAAGGGAATACATGCAAATGCTTATTGTAAAAGCTCTAGAGATTCCCTAATGGCAACCTCGAAGCAATGAGAAGGTTGAAAAAATGTAAGGAAAAGAATGCACCAGGAAATACAATGAGGGTCATGGCTGAGAGGCCAAGGAATGTTCTAAGATGAAGGTAAATTTCAAATCTGTGATAAAAACAATTTACCTTGCATTCTCCTGTCAAAATCTATGAGAAGAGACTCCATGAAGCCACAAAGAAAGCTCGATTATCAAACCCTGATAGCGGCATGCAGAGTTAGGGCTCTCAAAACATCAAAGTGCTGAATAATGTGAAAAGTGTGGAGGAAGGAATGAGTTTTGTTCTAGGGTTCACATTTTTCCCTAATTCGGCCTTAGGTGTTTTTCCTCATTGATTTAAAAATATATTCCTCAACTAATACCTTGGCCCTTTATTTCTTAAGTCAAGCCTTTTCATGCCTTAGTCCATTTTTATGTTGTGAGAAAATCATATATGACTTGGTTTTTTTTAATAATTTTTGTAGGAAAATCAAATGTCAAGGCTTTAGGGAGATTATTTTACTTTTTGCAAAAGATAAAATCAAGAGCCATTTTTACCTTATTCCTTTGTTAAAAAAAATCAAATCGAAACCCAAGGCCAAGCCTTATATTTTGCAAAATTAAACTGCAAATGATGTAAAGCAGTATTAAGATAATATTTTATAAATTATCTTAGTATTTTCTATTTAAAAAAATTTTAGTTAAATGAAGGCAAGTGATGATAGAAGCTTTCCCGTTTCAATTTAAGTCATTTGGGAAAAATTGAAAAAAAATAGACAAATTGAAGATTCTATTTCAATCTTCAGATAGTTTGAGCCTAATTTTTTAGTTAGTTTGGATCAGTTTTGGGCACTGATTTTGAGGCTTTTCTTTTGAGCTCAAAAATGTCATTCAGGTTGCTATTTTGAGATGCAGTTCAAGTTGATTTTTTCTATTCTCACTGTTGAAGACACTTTGGAGGTATAAGTTGGAGAAAAACTAATGTTTTTCTCATTTTAGATTATTGTTTCTTCCTCTCTTGTTCATTTTGCAGAGATTTTTGTAATCATTTTGTATTCGGATTTTGATTTTGCATACTCCTTTAGTTCTAATAAAACAGCAGAGCATTCCTATCTCAATTTTTATCTCATGTTTACAATATTGATTTGATTTTCATTGTGATCATAAGAATTAGATATTTTGTATGTCTCATTATTGTGAGTTTGTAAGTGCAGAAAGTTCATATGATACAGGTTGCATGTTGTGTTTGAGTCTAAACCTTCATGCAAATCAATTTTTGTTTTGTATGTTCATGTGAGGTTGTGAGAGTTATTATTTTCAAGAACTGTTTGTGAGTAAAATTATCAAGATCAGTTTGAAATTCTAGTGCATTTCCATTAGGTTTAAGATTTCATTTTTAGTCATCTTTCTAAACCACTTTTCCTCAAAATTCTATAGTTTAGGTGATTTGCTAGGGGAACTAGCCCTTCTAGAGATTCGTTCTCGTTATAGGTCACCTACAACTTGAGAGTGTTTCCATGTTTCAGCAGGGTAGTTAATTTTAACTTGGCTAGGGTGCAATCCTGATTGACAACAGGTATAGGGTTGAGGAGTTAGGGTCGATGCTCCAATCTATAAGGTAGAGGGTATAGGGGTTGAGGGTAGAGAGTAGAGGGTAGATGGTAGAGTGTTGAGGGTTTAAGGGTTGAGGGATTAACAGTTGAGGGTTGGGGTATTAGGGTAGAGAAATTACTTGGGTTTAAGGGTTGAGGGATTAGGGTTGAGGGCAGAGGGTAGAGGGTATTGGATTGAGGGTAGAGGGTAGAGGGTTTAAGGGTTTAGGGTTATTAAAATTTGAGGGATAGTTGGAGAGAGGGAGGGAGCTAGAGGGGGAAGGAGGGAGATGTGATGATGGATTGTGGGACATACGAACTGAAAAACACTTGAAAAAAAGTAGACCAAAGTGAAAGGGATAGATAATGTATTGACTGAAGAGATTTTTCCTTCTCTTGAGAAGTTGAGGAAGGATCATGTGCACTATGTGCATTGGGAAAATAAAAACGCATAACTAGAGGTATCAGGTACTATAATGTATGAAATGAGAAAGGAATCTACTCTAAAAACACTTAAAAAGAAACATCTAACAAAGTGAATTAGATAGATCATTTATTGGCTCAAGAGATTCCTTTTCCATTTCATACATTCTAGTACCTCTCTCCACCTGGCCCTACCTATCTCCCTAACTCTCTCTATGCTTACCTCTCTTTATCTCCCTCTTTACATCTTTCTCTCCCTCCCTCTATCCCTCCCACCCTACCACTCCATATACCCCCCCTTCCCTATCTCTCTCTCCCTCCCTCTCTCCCTCTCTCTCACACACAAATTTTCTCCACCTATCCCTCCATCTCTTCCTAACTCTCTCTATACCTCCTCCCCTCTCTCTATCTATCTCCCTCCCTCTCTCCCTCATACACACACAAACTCTCTCCACCTAGACCTACCTTGACGATATAAATTGCTTAGTCGAGAATTATATATTCTATTGATTATTATATAACCTTGGAGATGACTACCTAGAGGAATTTTCCATAGTTCAAGGAGTACCCCTCTAGATGTGTCTCACTCTTTGTACATCTATTACACAACCATTATGAGGATAGGGATAGAGGAAATTATTAACATATAGAGGTTAGCATATTTTTTAAGTAGAACAATCAAGATGATAAAGAGGATGATGGGTCTAACAATAACCACATTATTTCCCATTGTACATAGTGAACATGCTTACCTCCAGTTCTAAATTTCCATTTTCCCATTGTACATAGTGCACATGCTCTATCCTCATCTTCTCAAGAGCAGGAATAATGCTCCATCCATTTTGGGTCCTTTTATCCCTCCCACTGTACCACTCCCTATCTCCCTCCTTCCCCCTCTCTCTCCCTCACACCCACAACCTCTCTCTACCTACCCCTCCCTCTCTAACAACTCAATTGGTTAGTCGCCCCTCAGGTCACTTTCACTTTCTTCATATGATTGGAACAAAAAAATGCTCACATTATTTGTAGTGTTGGAAAACACATTGTCCCCTATCAATTATTTGTAAAAATTAAAGTGAGTGTAGATGACTTGAAGATGTTTTTCAAGTTGTGGATGGTATAAATGTAAGATGAATCAATGCGAGATAAGGTGTGGAATAGAGTTGATTATGGTGGTGTGAAATTAAGTCCAAAAGTATGAATTATAATGCGAGCTATAACACAAGATTGTTGAATGCAGTGAGCTGAGGTATCTTGATCTCTTGAAGGCTACTAGTGTTGTTGGAGTGGTTGTGGTGGATTCTCTGTTGCATTGAGATAATGTTCTCTTTGTAACATTATATCTTTTTTCTTCTTTCTATTATGGTAGTGAGCTTTGGTTGTGAGCCTTTATGAACAGTGTGTCTTATTCTGGTAGTGAGCCTCCTTGTACCAATTTTTGCAATTACTTATATTATGAGCTAATCCTCATTGTGGTTTTTCCCTCATTGGGTTTTCCATGTAAATTTGGTGTTCTCTCAAGTGTATGGTGTTGGTTGTTTTAGTTTTTGTTATCTACTTTTCATGTTTAAACTTTATAATAGATCAAGGGTTTAATGAATGCATGAGGATCTGATTATTGTTGAGGGTTTTAATGTTCTAAATTGATACAACTAATTCACCCACCCCCCTCCCCCCCCTGCTCTCATTTTTCTAAGGAGTGTTGGCTTCATAAAAAATATATATTTTTTAATTTCTTTATTTTCTAATCTCCACGCAGGGTGACTAGCATGAGAGTAAATTAATTTTATTTTGGGGCCACCAATGCCAACAAACTGCCTTTGACATCAATGACAATATTTTTCCAACATTCTCCCCCTTTTTCATCAATGGAAACACTGCAAAAAATTAATCTAGGAATGTAATAGGACTATACATCTCCCCTGACTAAAATGCCCCCTTACTCTACTTTTCTCCCCTTGATTGAAATGCTCCCCCTTATTCTACTTCTCCCCCTTTGACATCAATATTGAAGGATCTGTAAGGCTGAAAGAGAAGACAATGAATAGCCCTCCTTGAACATATGTTTCTTTTGAAGAACTTAGTGACTCGATGAGAGTGATATCACTCCCAATTTCTCCCTCAAATACTAAAAAGTCTCTTTTGGAAGTGACTATGAAAATTTCTACAATCTGTTCTTTTGGAGCAACATACTCCAACTTCATCTATTGAGCACCCACATGCTCTCTTAAGAAATGATATTTGATTGATATATGCTTCATTTTTTAGTACATAACTGAATTCTTCGAGATGTTAATTACACTTGTATTATCATAAAATATGGAAATGAGATGCTCAAATTTATTTTTGATTGATATATGCTTCATTTGTGAGTACATAACTAAATTCTTCAAGATGTTAATTACACTTGTATTATCACAAAATATGGAAATGAGATTCTCAAATTCAACCTAGATATCCTTCAAAGTTTGCTTCATCCAAATGACCTGAGTCTAACAAGAAGCTATTGCAATATACTATGCTCTTTCTTTGAACAATAATATTGAAGCCTATTTCTTACTCAACCATGATACAAGATTGTTTCCAACAAAAATTACCTTCACTTGTGCTTTTTCTGTCATCAACACTACCAACCCAATCCACATCCATATATGTTGTGAGGGTGAAATATTCACCTTCAAATACCACAACCCAAAATCCATAGTTCCTTTTAGATATTTGCATATTCTCTTGACTGCTTGCATATGAGTTTCCTTTGGTGTTGCTCGAAATCATACCACCAAACCAACTACTTGCATAATATTAGATCTTTTAGATATCACATATAATAAGATTCCATCATGGACCTTTATAGAGTTTGATTAGCCTTAGGAGATTCGTCATCCTTACTTGATTGCATTCTATAACCATGAGAGTTCTCATTGGATTGCATTCCTCCATTCTCAATTTCCTCAACATCTCATTAATATACTTGGTTTGTGAAATAAATATCCCTTATTTGATTGGGAAATTTTCAACCCAAGGAAGAAAGACAACTCACCAAGTATTGACATTTCAAAATCCTTCTATATTTTCATGGAAAACTCTTGGAAAATATTGTCACTACTACCTCCAAAAATGATATCATCTACATAGATCACAACAATCAACAAGTCATATCCTTCATTCTTGATATATAGATTGTTATCTACAATACCTTTTTTAAAACCTTGTTATTGTGGATGCTTGTCTAAGACCCTGAGTACCAAGCCCTAGGGCTTATTTCTATTGGAATACATTTTTCGTTGCACCAAAAGATTGACCAATTAGCACCCAATACAAATTCCAAAGACAAGCGAATCCACAGGAGGCGATTATTCCATGTCTTGAATCTGAAGGGATATGTTGTTGATTAGTCCAACAACCCCCCCTAAGTGTCACTTGAGGGGATTTAAACCTATGACCCAACTCTAATACCATTTGTTGGAACACATTTTTTATTGCACCAAAATATCAACTTGTTAACGCCTGATACAAATGCTAGAGATAAGTGGATCCACAAGAGATGGTTAGTCCATGTCTCAAATCTAAAGGGAGATGTTGGAGATTATTCCAACAATTTCATCTCATAAAGTTTCTTCTTTATCTTGCAAACATAGTCTTGATTTTCTAATAGAATGAACTCATCAAGTTATTTAATATACACTTTTTCCTCCAAGTTTCCATTTAGGAAAGCTAACTTCACATCCATGTGGTATATTTTGAAATTCTTGAAATTGGCAAGGGCTAAAAACATCCTTATAGCCTCAAGATGAGCAATAGGGGAAAATGTTTCTTTGAAATCAATTCCCTCAACTTGAGTGTATCCCTTATATACAAGCCTTTCTTTGTTCCTAACAACTTGGGCATCCTCATTCAACTTGTTCTTGAAAACCCATTTAGTGTTAATGTCATTCTTGTCCTTAGGTCTTGGGACAAGTTACCCAAGTTTTATCTCTTTCTATTTGATCCAACTCTTCTTCCACAACTTTCACCTAGTACTTGTCTTCTCAAGCTTCTTCAAAACTCTTGGGTTCCACTTTAGAGAGCAAGGACAAGTTTGCATGTTCAAATGTATCGGTTGCTCTCCTTGTCATAATTTTTGTATCTATGTCACCAATCATTATATTTTTGTTATGATTCTTTTGAAAAAATATAGATGGTGTCTTGGATGGTACCCTTGATGGTGTTTTTGGGTCTCTTTTCTCAAATTTTCCATTTAAAACTTCTTCCTCTAATTCTTCTTCTTTTCCACTATCTTGCTTTTGAAAATCAATGTTTCTTGTGCTATTTCATGTTGATGCCTTTCCTCATCAACTCTCACATTTTCACTTTCAATAATTTTGTGAAATATTTTATTATAGCATCTATAGGTCTTGCTTCTTGAAGAGTATCCAAGAAAGATATCCTCATCATACCTTGAATCAAAGTTTCCCAAGTCTTCATCATCTCACCTTATATAACATTTTCTCCCAAAAACTTTGAAATAATTCACTTATGCAAGTCTTTCCTTCCAAATTTCATATGGTGTTTTGCTATTTTTCACCCTGATTTGTGCTTGGTTCAAAGCATAGAATGTCATATGAACCACTTCTCTCTAGAAGGTATTAGAAAGCTTAGACTCATTTAACATGACTCTTTCCATTCCTTGAATTGTTTCATTTTTCATCCCAAAAACTATATTTTGTTGTGTTATTATGGCTAAATATTGTCTTCATATTCCATTTTTATCACAAAAAAAATCAAATTCATTTGAGGTGAGCTATCCTCCTCTATCAAATCTTAGACATTTGATTCTTAACCTAGTTTCATTCTCTACCAAATCTTGAAAATCCTTAAATCTCTTAAAAGCTTCATATATTTCTTTTTAAAATGTAATCCAAGTCATCCTAGAATAATCATCAATTAATAGCATGAAATATCTCTCACCTTGTAATATTTTTATCCTTGTTGGCCCACATAAATCAACATGTATTAGTTCCAAAGGCTTTGATGTAGAGTACTCCTTTGATTTAAAATTTTTCCTTGTTTTCTTTCCAAATTGGCATTGTTTGCAGATAATATTAGGAGGCTTTCTTATTGTTAATCTTTAGAATATTGTCAAATTTAAAATGTCTCATCCTTTTGTGCCACAACCAACTCTCATGTTCTTGTGCCATGTAGCACTTTTCTCCTTTTACTTCACTAAGGATATAGAGATTATTTGAAATTCTACTAGCATTTGCAATATTTTTTTGTGTTCTTATCTTTTCTTATTTCACAACCACTAGGATGAAATGTGAGAGTGTGCCCTTGATCACACAATTGACTCAGTATTAGAAGATTATCTATCAACCCTTCGACATATAATTCATTTCAATCTTTATCTTTCCATTGTAAAAACTTAGACAGTCTTTTCCTATTATCCTTGTAGTATTATCGATCTCCAAAATTCATAGTACCTCAATTTGTTTCCTTCAAAGTGAGGAATTTTCTTTTATCCCCTATCATGTGGCTTTAGAAACATATTATCACTTTGTGCCTCCCTTTTATTTCCCATCTGTTATAATTGATCTGAGAAATATTAATGGGTTTTATCATACTCAATTGTTCCTTTTGTAGTTTTATTGTCCCTTGCCAAGCTACAGTCAAATACCTATTTCAAAAATATCAAAAACAATGGCTAATTAGTAGTATTTTTCCAAAATTTTGGCTCTCTACTTGCTCCAAGCTTCAAAAAGCTAAAAAAAATTGTTATTTTTGTAATGGTGCAAGAAAAAATATGCTAGGATTATACAAAAACCCTAAACCCTAGCCAAGCCTTCGCACATTATTTCTATTTTTGTGTTGGCTTTTTGGTTAGGTTCCCAATATCTTAAGTTCTATTTGATCCCCCTTTTATTTTTAGGTTATTGACCCCTCCTATCCTTGGAAACTATTTACAAACTTTTATGCATGTTCAAATTAAACAACTTATGCATTCCATGCATACTACCTTTTTACAAGGCCCATTTTTGAACAGGTGGTAGATTTCTATTATTTTCCACACTTTCACAAGCTCTTAGTTATGGAAGGAAGTGGTTGTTGTGGACTCGTGGAAATGATAATATCTAACAATGTTTCAATTTTTTTTGTGTGTCGTGATTCTGATGAGGTAGGCCCCATTATTGGCTACAAACTCAAAAATATGACACATGGCCTTAGAGCTAACATATCTCACCTTTTCAAAACTCTTTATTTCATGGGCCCATGTGGATGATGTGGAAAGGAAAAGGTGACATGGATTGATCTCATTGGTTTGATTTTTCAAATCATGCCAACCTTTAAATTATAAATTTCTAAACTTGGTCAAGGTAGATGAGAATCATCAATCTTTCTCATGGTTATGGAGATCAATAACCTTTATTCAAACTTGAGGAATGGATAGTGTAATTATACTAGTTTGTGCAACAATAAATAATGGTAGAACTAAAAACTTGATATCATTTCCAATTATTAAGGCAATAGGAGTGATTTTTAATGTATTTTTTACTAGCTACAAAATAACACCCTTGATTTATTGATTGTTTACATATTTTGTCAGAGGGTCATCCCTAGCCATGATTTTTCTACATATATTATGGGGTTTTCTTCTCTTCATCCACAAATTCATCAATATGGGAGCATGGTTATGGTGTTAGGGCCTTTATGGAGGGCTTTCATCTTGATATTTGAGGTCCACATGTCTACATCTAATTTACAGGGTTTTTGGCTAGGGTTTCGTACCTAGTCACATGACCTATCTCTCTCCTACAACCTATAGATGAATATAAGGATCTTTTGTGCTCATTGTAATAGCTCTTCCCTAGTTTCTCTAGTAGACACTATAATTATATGCATTTTGCAACTATAAATAGACTTATTCTCTTATATTAATGAAAGTTTTCATTTGCCTCTTCTCTCCTTTGGATATGTTGTGTATATCTCTCTTTACTTCATGTCTAAGTTTATTTTTATCATCTTCTATGTTTATATGTTGTGTTAAATATGTTTCAGATGTTGATTGTGAATATTTATTTTCCTTCTAGCATATTGTTAAACCCTAACTTCCATATGTACCCCTAGAAGTTGATAGAGTAGAGAATTGTGTAAATCCTAATTATTTTTATTGATGCATTTTGTTATTTAAAGTAGGAAGAAACAACTCTAATTTAGGGGTATCACCTCCGCTTCCCATTTTATGCAATTATTTCTTTCCATTTTCCTCTATGAGTTGGTATAATAGGACTAGTGATAGGATTTCATATGCTGGGTTGGACCAACATATCTACACCTATTTTAAAAGAGGAATCTGACCTTCTCTAGATATCTAACCTCGACTGCAAGGTCCCACACCTTGAGGTTATTTCCATTATATTATTAGAATGTTAAGCCTATGTTTAGTAGGGTGAAATTTCATGTGATAACACAACCACTATTAATGTACCATTGATTTCCTTCATCTTGAACATGGACAGTCACTTGCACTAGCATGGATTTCTACTTCATTTCATGCTCCTACTTCTTCCAAACAAAATTAGATTCCTCCTTTATTTTGTCATGAATATCCTCCTTGTTTGATTTTGGACGTTCCTCAAAACCACTTCTACAATAATGAGTTGTATGAAAACATTTATTTCACTTGTAGCACATAATGTTGTAGTCAATTAGAAGAGAAAATGGATTATAGTTCCTCTTTAAGAAATTGAAATCCTTCCTTTCGCAAACTATGTAGCCCATCACCTTATGACCAAACTTATTGCAAAAGAAACAATAACCAAAGAAGGTATATTAGAACCTAGAAATGTGAGGTTGCCTTGGTGGAAACTATCTAAATATTTCATTGTTGTCCCTATGAGGAATGTTCTTTTGTAGCATTTTACTTCTCTCATTCTTGGTGCTACTACTGCTAAATTCTTTATGCACATCAATGTATCCTTTAGGTTTTTCTTCATTTATCTTATTTGGTAGTTTGGAAGTCTTAAAACTTGTCTTTTCCTTGGTGGTCTTCTTATTTTCTTCAAATCCAAGAATAGTCTTGATTAAAGTTTATCTTTGGGAGTTGATAATGTCTTCCAAAATTCCAATGCTATTTTCAAACTTCATGTTTCAATTTAATTGATCATTTTATTTCTCCAAATCCTTCCTCAAGGAAATAATTTCAAGCTCCAATTTATCACACTCCAATGCCTTTGCCTTTAGTTAATCTCTTACAACTTCAATTTCTTTGCTTCCTCAATTTGAATCTTCAAATCCATGATCATATGTTTTGATTATTTAAGATTTTGAGATGATTTTGCTTTAATTTTTCCATCCTCTTGAAGGTGTGACTTTAGTCTCAAATTCCTTTTCTTAAGCTTCTTCATCTTATGGTAATTAAAATGGATTTCCTCCTCAATATCCACCTCTTCATCATCTTTGATGTGTTCTTTTAAATAGATTTCTTATTTTCTTTTGTTTTCATCACTTTTTGCTTCTATAAACATGAAGATTATTTCTTCTCTATCACTATTAGAGAAGCTTCCACTACTTTCTTTGGATAAGCTACTTGCTTCTTGGATGTAGGGAATTTTTTATGCCTTCAAAAATTTGTCTTTTCATGCTTTTCTCGTGCACTCTTTTTCTTGTTATGGTGATATTTCCTTCCTTTATTTTTGTTGTATTCTTATTCCTCTTTAATAATTTCACTCTCTACTTGTGGAAACTTAGAAGAAACATGACCTAAATTAGCACAATTGAAACATTTAAGAGTATACTTACCTTTTTTTTTTTCTAGATCCTTTCTTGATATTCCTCACAAAGTGAGCTTCTTCTTCATCACTTGAACTTTCACTTGATTTGCATCCTTTTTTATTTATCTTCTTGGATTCTTTGAAAGTGGATTTTCATTTTGATGGATTCTCCTTCTCTCTCCATATTTTGTATGTCATGAGGATCCCATGCAACTCATCCATCTTCAAAGTGTCTAGATCCTTCATTTCCTCAATGACAAAAATTTTGCATCAATTTTTTCATGGGGAGGGATCTTGAAACCTTTTGCACAATTATAGATTCTTCTACCTTTTCCCCAAGTCCTTTAATGGTATTTATAATCTCATCCACGTGGAGGAGATAAGCTGTAATATCTTTTCTATCTTTCATTTTTAATCTTTCAAATTTTCTCCCGTGTCTAAAGTTTGGCTTTCTTAACTTTGTTTTCTCCTTCATATATATTCTTCAACTTATCCCACATATCCTTATATGATTTACAATGCATAAATTTCACAAAATCTGATTTGAATAATCCACACAAAATCACATTCTTGGCTTTGGCATTATTTTCTCTTTCCCTCTTTTTGGCTTGATCCATTGGTGGGGATGTAAGAGTAATATAACTCATTTCAATAGATATCCAAATATCAAACCCAAGAGAATTCAAATAGGTTTCCATCATTATGCTCCAAAAGGCATAATTTTCCCATCAAATAGTGGTGCCCTATTTGAGGAGAACCCATATCCTTCTTGACTGGCCATGTTTGCTTCCAAGGTCTACCTTCAAGTAGTTAGGCTATCTTTGAAGGAACTCACTCTAATACCAATTGATGACACACATACTTATATTAAGAGTAGGGGTAAATCAATATTTTACCAATTTAAACTTTAATAATCATAATGAAGCAATAAAAAAATCCACACATAAGAAACCCAAGATTTTACTTGGAAACCCTTACAGGAGAAAACCATGGCAAAATATTACTTGTATAAAAATTTCTTACAAATTGTGTAGGCACCAACCCACTAGAGACACCAATCCCCACCACTAAAAAGAAACCTAGTAAGAGATTCCAATCTCTTCTAATGTGAGTAACCAAACTCTCGATCTCCTCAATTAGGAGGCTCCAACCTCCAAATGAATATTATGTTTGTCTTCTTGAGTATTTCTGCTATAATATGCTTCAAAAATTTGCCTTAATGTCTTCTCACATTTGATCATAACATCATTATATAGAGGAGGAGATTTTAAACCCTCAAGATGATAAGGTCCAAAGAGGAAAATGGTCCTCAACTACCTAAGGGATCAATACTCAAGTGACGAAATAAAGAGATGATTTTTTTATTTATGCGGAATTAAAATTGGCGAGTTTCAAAAACTGAAAGAGCGGATTGCAAAGGTCTTCTAGAAAAACCAACAAGCTATCAACCAAGGATGATAGTGTGGTGTTCAGACGTCCCCGATGAATTTTAGCATCTTGTACAGACCAAAAAATTATTTTAGGATAGAAGACGACTACGAACCTACTAATAGTTTTAATAACTAAACTTTCAAGACACAAAAATAACAGGAAATATCAGAAATAAAATTAAACTAAATTAAATAGAAAATAAATGGTAAAAATGAGAGAAAAGAGAAAGAATACTCACAAGAGGTCCAAGAATGAGCCTCCAACAATGATAAATCTTCAATACCTACACACATAAGATCAAGGAAAAATGTTAGGGTTGTTTAGGGGCTTGCCTTAGTCAAACCCTCACATTGGTGTTTCCACCTCCATGGACAGCCAGATATGATCGAGATAGAAATAAAGTAGATAAGATAAATAAAAGATAGATGTTCCTTAATAACATACTAATAAGATAAACATATAATGCATTGAAGAAACTACAGTTACCCTCCTTTAACAAGTGAGAGTGTTGAAAGGAAGAAATTGCAATTTCCAAGCTTGAAAAAGCATCAATGTAGAGAGAAAAAATGCAATGGAAATGGTGAAGAATGGTGGATAAAGTGAAAGAGAGATTCAAAGAGCTTCATAATGTGAGAAATATTGCTTACAATTGATAAATAATGAAATATTGATAGATAATAGAAGAGATAACAAGATTGATGCCAAAAATGAGGAGTTTCGGGAGGTATATGCATGCAAAGGGTCATTCCAGCATGTTTATGAGTGAGAAGAGGCATTACATTTGTTGGTAGGTGGGAAACATAATGTCTCAAAGACTACTGTAGTTAGGAATATATTCAAGACATTCACATGATGCACAAATGTCTATGCAGCACGCTTTCATCTAAGACATAAATTCACCTTAACGATTGGGAACAAAAGGGTTAAGGATTAAATTAATGTTGGATCAACGCAGCATTGCATTATTAAATTAATTTATCTAAAGGGGAGGTTTATGAAATGTGAAATTGCATAGGATACAATTTTTGACATTATATTTTTTCCCCACTTTAGCGAGCATATGCATTCTAGCAAAAGTGAGATAAAGTAGAGAGAGAAAGAGGTTAACAAAAATATACATAGGATGAAGAGGATGTAGGTATTTGATCTAGTTCATGCAATTGTGAAGTTGAGGAAAAATATAAAGAGGAAATGGGTATTCTATCTTGCAAAGCTAACTGCAAATTCACCACAAACATGTTAGCTACAGACAAACACATTAGACAAAAAAAAGTGAAAAATAGACGTGATATAATTTGATCTAACAAAGAAATCACTAATAAGTATGGTTAGTAAGTTATGTTATGCTAGAGACCATACGTGAATTGAATAGGCATGTGGCTGCTATAAACTACATTGTAGGACAACCACATAAAAGACATGTCTAGTCAAGTTGCCCCCAATTTAGACGATGACATCAAGATAAAAGATGTAAGTCTAGTCAAGTTTCCCCTGGGTTATATGATGAGATCATAAGATCAATATTTTTAAGCTATTTTTTTGAAAAAATAAGAATAACCAAATATGATAGTTCCCCCTTAGAATCGTGTGTGCTATGTAGAGGAGCACAAGTCATTTTAAGGAGAATAAATACAGAGAGAGATGTTGTGTCATGACATACATAGCGAGATGTATTCATGGAATGTTATCATATGAGGGATAACACATAGAATCCACAACATCAATAAAAAGAAAAGAGATAAAGAGATCAAAAGCACAAGGGGATCCAATTATTCAGGGTAAGCTCTTATCATAAATGTGTATATATAGTGTGAATTATATGAAATATCACCACCCCCCAAATATATTGGAATGAGAAGAAGATTACATGAAGATAAATAAAAATTTGGGTCAACATGGAAGAGGCCTAAATGCCCCAATGCTTTGCATCATCCTTAAAGTGAAAAATTAATTTTATAAATATAATAATGATGAAATATATATAAGAAGTTTACAATATATTTTCTCTCCTATATCTAAGTACCTACAAGGGTATCAAGGGTCCTCCAAGGCAGAGAACAAAATTTAACAAACAAGTATGAGGGAACATAAATAAACATGCAAATATAATCTAAAGATAAGGAGAGGTGTTACTCTAGTCCAATAGCTCTAACAAGTCATCCTAATCCCAATCTAGATCATTGTAAGGGGAGGGTAGATGACCTTATAGAGGAAGGAAAAAAAGAGCAATTCCAATTGACTTGCTTGTAGTAAGAGATAAGGAGGTTACCTAAACATTCTCATCTAGAAGTCTTATGAGGCTAATGTCATCAACTTAGTAAAGATAGATGACAGAGTCAAGATGTCTTCCATCAAGTCAAACATGCACTTCTTTAGGGAGTGTAGTCACTGAGAAAAAGGAGGTGGGTGAACTAGGAAGTCACTCTTGACCTTTGGAGGAGGGACAATGACAAACTCTAGAGAATTAGGAGACCCTGCCATCATAATAATGGAAATACCAAATTAGGATGAGATGAAGACGAAAAAAAAAATTTGCAACCGTCCTTCAGAGAAAGGATGTGTTTGATTTGGGATTAAGAGGAGGATGTGGAATCTCTCACATTAGAAGAAAAAGGAAGAGAAGATACATAAGGAGACATAGTAGATACAACCTTTGTGTGAGGCATGTCTACGGACTCAAAAAAATGAGGAAGGTCAAGTAGACAAGTTATCAAGGGAGGCTCTGAAGAGGGAGCGATGAACACTTGTACCCACTTGGGGTAAGTTTCAATGAGATCCTTTGAGGAATTTGGGAGAAAAACTAGAGCAATAGAACTAGTAGAGACAAAGACAAAAATAGATATAGAAGCAGAAGGATCACCCTTGATCTTCTACAAGGTATCGCATTCTTGAGCCAATTCCCATTAGTGATGTTTATGCTCAAGCACAAGTCAATTTTGATGGTTATGATTACCAATAATAGAGGCTTAAGAAAATTTTGGGGTGTCTTGATCCACCATAGAAGTAATCTTGATAGCCATTATTGGTAGAAGAATAGGCTCATTATGAGGTATCAGAGGTGTGACAAAAACAAAGACCCAAGTCGACCACAGGATCCTTTCCTTTCTCTACCTTGGAAGCAGGTGGAGGAATGGAAGGAGGCCTTAGGGGCTAAGATGAAAGGGTAACATAAGAATGGCCAACTCCAATTGCATGATTTCCCTTACCATATAGGGTGGGCTGGGGAATTGTGGCAAAAATTGGGAGTTGGAAAACTTGAGGTTTAGATTTCACAAGTGTGGGCATATTTCCATTCCTTGTGTTAGGAATAGTAGAAGGAACTTAGGATACCATCAATAGTTGTGAAATTGCAGCAAAAGAAGGCCCACCCATGGGAGTGTGCATATTTGTAGCCTTTGAAGAAGGCACAAAGGATGAAGAATTCTACTATGCACACATAGATTCCTTCATGGAAATGGCATGAAATCAAGAGGGAAAGGTAGTAATAGGGGAAAAATATCCAATCTTGTACCTAAAATAAGCCGTATAGAAAAATTCTCCATGGGGTAGTAAAGGTCCAATAGGAGCAGGCCAAAAATGATCTAATGAAAATACCCCACACAACACAAGGGGTTTGTATCTTGTGTCATGGACAGTATGGACTATGCCATCATGAGGTAACTTAATACATGTATGGACTACTGATCTGACCATATTCATGGATACTAGACATGGGATGCCTAGTCTCACCTTGAATAGGTTATATTTGAGAATCATGACAAAAGGAAAATCAATGGAATTAGGTCCAACTAGAACTGATAAGGAAATAGAACCAATGGGTGGTACAAAAAGTCCATTGTGAGTATGGATTGTAGCCTTTGATTACCCATATTTCTCCTTGTGCAAATTTTTAATTAAAAGTGTCTCCTTTGTGATAACATTTACCATGTTGGTAGGGTCGACCATAACACTAGTCACGATGTAACTACCATTGAACTAAGAAGGGTTGTAGAGAGGAGAAGGCTCCCTACTGAGGTGGAATATGTGTGGTATAAAAATTATATCAAGAATCTTATCCACATGATTCATAGGAGGAACATGAGTGAACGAGACCATGTTCACATACTCACAATGGCTAGGTTCAGAAGAAGTGAGAAAATGTGATTAGATTGGCAGAACGAGATGGAAAAAGATTTGTGTAAACATGTAGTTGTCTATTAGCCTTGGCCACATATTTTTTTGATCTTTTATTATATCATCAATACAAATGGAACTTCTATCTATGTGCTCTTGGACTAAATGCCGAAGACACACTCAACATTCAATGTCATGGCCTGGGACTTGGTGATATTAGAAAAAAAATTATACATCATACTAGATGGGGTATGGTTTGTCATCGAGTAGTGGTTTGATTTCTAGGAGAGTGATTAAACCATCTTATAATAGTTTTTTATGAACACTATCATAAGATTCAAATAATTTCATAAAACCCCTGTTATGCCCTACGATGTTCTTTTCGATAGGAAGGGAAACTAAATTCACTACTACCTTATTCTTTTGGGACTCTCTATAAATAGACAACTATCTGACTATCAAAATGATAGAACAAGGAGGAATTCCCATACCGTGTCACCATCTACTAGTAGTCTCTAAACACCATACACAAATGAGAAAAAGAGGGATATTTCATTAAGAGAACCTTTTATCTCAATGTTGTCTACATATTCCCCATGAACACATATTGGACATTGAAATCAGGAAAGGCATAAGAGATCCAAGAAAACAAAGATTGGTAGCAAGCAATAAAATCGGTCACCTTCTCATGAGCCCCCTACTTATAGTGGACGAGCTCAATAAAGGTGGCCTTCGGCCCAATGTTAGCCTAGAACTGTTGCCATAATTGATTAATTAATTACTCATCCTAATAAATAAAATCACTACAAATGGTAGTAATTGATGAGACGCAAGTCTACATATCACCCTTACCATTATACTTATCAAATTTTGGAATTTCCACCCCTTGGGGAATGGGGACATTTAAAATATTTAGGGCCAAGGGATTGTGGTGATAATAGGGTTGCAAAGTGGAATGAGAAGCAATGTTTGTTAATTTGGCTAGTTGTGACTATATCCAACCCATATTTTGCAATAGGGTATTTAAGATGGGATTGGATGGTGGAGGTGGGGGGGTTCATTAGTCATGGCAGCAGAGGTTTAGGATGTGGATTCAGGAATATCATACCCCAAATGAATTTAATTCACATTGACTCTAGGATTAACAAGAGGCATAGTTTTTGTGTTATTAGTAGAAGTGAGGGAAGGTAATTGAGGGATTAGTGTCCACCATGTGCATGGATACATCTGGCATCGAAAGATTCAACTATGTGTTAGTGATATCTGATTGGGTATCCTAAGGGTGGCTCAAAAATTTCATGTACAAGAGTACATGAGTCTCTACCATATTGGCTATTCCACAGAGCAACTCAAGACCCTTGTGGTCAGAGATGAATAGATTTCTTAGACCATAGATTATAGGAGCAACTTGAGTATACAAGTTATCACGATTTAGAAATTCTTTAAATTATTTAGGTCTTTCCTCCAAAGATTGAACCTCCTCAAAGGAGACCCTAAGAGTGGATTCATGGTCTATAGGAGAAGAAGATCGAGTAAAGTACTAGGTTGAGAACTTGTTTGAACATCCACATGAATAAAAATATAAGGAGGTGTATAGCCAGGTGACAAACCCATGGTTAATTGTTCAAAATCAAGACCTTGACGAGTTAGATTGAACTGACGTCTTGAACCCATGTTTGAGTGTCAAATGCTTCTTCTTACTAGGTGCCTAGAAGTTGTAGACTAGGTCATGAAAATCATAAGAATATCACCACATTCAATCGAACAAACTTCCAAACAACAAAAATGAATTTTTGGACAAAGACTAGAGAAAAGATGAGTTCACATTGGGTTCACCAAAATGTAGAGGAGGAGATTCAACACCCTCAAGACAATGAGGTCCAAAGGGAAAAATGGTCCTCAACTACCTCAAGGATCAATGATCAGGTGATAGGATAAATAGATGAAGTTTGTTTATTTATGCAACATTAAAATGGGAGAGTTTAAAAAATTGAAATAGCAGTTCGTAGAGGTCTTCTAGAAAAATCAACAAGTTCTTGACCAAGGACAACAACACACTACATGGATGTCCCTGTGGCGTGCTGGAATCTCATACAAACCAAAAATCAATTTTATGATAGAAGACGACTAAGAATAACTAAACTCTCAAGACACATAAATAATATAAAATAATAGAAATGAAATTAAACTAAATTAATAGAAAAGAGAAATAATACTCACAAGATCTCCAAGAATGAAGCCTCCAAAAATGATAAATCTTCAATACCTGCACACATAAGATCGAGGAAAATTGTTGGGGCTATCTAGGGCTTGCCTTAGTCAAACCCTTGTGTTGGTGTTTCCACCTCCATAGATAGCCAAATATGATCAAGTTAGAAATAAATTAGAAAAGATAAAGAAAAGATAGACATGCTAACAAGATAAATACATAATACAATGAAGAAACTGCAGGTACCCTCCTTTAGCAAGTGAGAGTGTCGAAAGGAAGAAGATGCAATCTCCAAGCTTGAAAAAGATGTTTCAATAGTGTCAAAGCTTCAACATAGAGAGAAAAAATGCAATGGAGATGGTGAAGAGTGGTGGAGAAGGTGCAAGAGAGATTGAAAGAGATTGATAATGTGAGAAATATTCTTGAGAGTGAGAAAGAATGAAATATTGATGGAGAATAGAAGAGATAACAAAATTGATGCCAAAAAATAAGGAGTTTTGAAAGGTATCTCATGCAAAGGGTTGTTCTAGCATGTCTCCGAGCGATCAGAGGCATTACATTTACTGGTAGGTGGAAATGTAATATCTCAATGACTACTTCAGTCGAGAATCTATTCAAGACGTTCACATGACATGCAAACATCTGCGCAACAAATGTTCATTCTAGACATAAATTCACCTTAATGATTAAGAACGAAAGGGTTAAGGATTAAATTAAGGTTGGATGAAGAGGGAAATTGCATTATCAAATTAATTTATCTAAGGGGGGGGGGGGTGTGTTTATGGAATGTGAAATTGCATAAGATTCAATTTTCAACATTAGACATTCAAATTGTTAAAACCCTTTCAAAAAATTTCCTTATGTTTTCTCCAATATCTTCCACAAATGAGCTCAAATAGATCTCAAAAATATTCTCAAGTACTTACTACAATTATGCTTGAATAACCTCTTATTTGTCTCTTCATAAAAATAACATTTCTTTAAAATTTATTGCATTTAAATCCCTTTCAACCCTCTATTTATACTTGCCAAATCACCTCTTCACCCAAGGGAGGTGACTCCTCCAAGAGGGTCAACCAAAACAACCATAAATAATTTGTATTTAATTATTTTTACTTACCCAAGATGACTTCTTAGATAGGGTTGATCCAACAACAACAATTAAATCTAATTTTAATTTTTTAAATCCCCAAAGTGAGGAGCCAACATGAGGAGGGTCAGCCTGATGCAAAATAAAAACTTATTTTTATTTATTTTTATTTTACAATATCCAAGGTGGGCAACTAGCATGAGAGAATTATTTTTAATTTTGGGGCCAACAATGCCACCAAACCTCCTTTGACATTAATAACAATATTTTTCCTACACTACCATGATATGGCATCTCTTCAAAACATATTTATCCAATGGTTCATGTTTCTTGTCCATACTTCAATATTGTAATCAACACAACTTAAAATGGCCCTCAGTTCATGCTTGCAAATAAATTGTAACTCAAAATGGTGATGACTTCATTTCGGTAAGTGATTTAACATTTGATATTGATGGGAAATATTTATGACCAAGGAAAAATGGTACAATAATTTTGTATTTTAGAAAGTAGCTTAACATGCAATTTTTTCATTGAAACATAATACATGATAAAAACTTCACAACACACATCAATTATATAAGCATGAAATGTTTAAAATTTATTGGTCAAAAATTAGGCCAACATCTAGCTCTTACTAGGGATTTAGAATCTGCAACAAGACTAGTTCCTTCTCCATTGGGCTATGGAGTGAAGGCTAATACAAAAAAAAAAGGACTTGCACAACCTAGAGATGGGATGAATAATGAAAGACATGTAGAAATTGAAACAAAATAGACATAAAACCCCCTTATTAAGTTATGTACATAGTAGGAAGCTCCTACCTCAAATTTCTTAATGAGGATCATGAGAATCCTTCGAAAAACTAAGAAAAATAGGCACCTATATAGAATACTAGAGCATATTCATGTAATTCTTGTGAAATTATTTCCACTTTGTAATTATGGTGAGAAATCGTAAATATATTAAATATATTAAATCCTTGAATAGTCCATTATAAAGAAATAAATAATTATCATCATAGGTCTCTAAAGCTCCTCATATCACATCATTTTTAGCCTTTATAACATTGATTATATCACTTTGTATTGTGTCAAGTATACCAATATCCTACACTTGAATATTTGGATTTCAAGAGAACAAATCACTAATTAGATATGCTTTATACAAAATGTGAGGCAATAAACCTCTAGTATGGTTGTAGATAGAAAAATTAGGTCATCCTTTAACATAAAAAATCAATTCCCTTGGGATTTATCTATGGAGAAGCTTTCTTCTATATTTTTCAAAGAAGTTTGAAAACCTATTCACTAAAAATTAAGTCATCATCTAATATTTTAAGGCACCAAGTTACAATTTTTTTTTATAAGATTGTAAAAATTTATGAATGAGGCTCAATTGGTCACACCTAGATGAATTTTCTTTCAATGTATCATTTTTTATTAGTATAGATCCATCAAGATGTATTGAATAAAAATCAAAAGTAAGAGGAATTTGTTCATTGTATTCTAAATATGGGGAAAATTCATCTCCAAATATTAAAAATACCTTGGTTGGAAAAAGTGAAGAAGTTGAGACTCAAATTTTTCTTTGACATTCAAAATTCTTGCAATTTCAGTTATACTCCCTTCAAGACAAAGAATTTTTCCCTCTCTATTATTGCTAACATTATATATACTACATTATTAAATCTCTTCATCCATTTTTATGTTCTAAATACTTCATTTTATTTAGAAATCAAGAATTTATAGGCATCACTAAGGTTATTTATGCAATCTTCTTTTGTACCATTGATTCTATCATTCAAGGAGGCCTCTTGTAAAATCACTAAATAGGAAGGAATGATTTCATCTCCACAAAGAAAATTATCTTCTAAAGCCTCAAGCCACAAACTTGGGATTCAAAATTTGTGGAATGAGCTTTTTCATTCATATGATCATTATTAGTTTCTTCATGACTATTCATATCATTTTCTTTGATATCTATATAATTTTAAGTGTTGTCTTATATTTATTTTATGTTCAACACAAAGATGTGCTGAGAGGGGGGGTGAAAAAACATATATTAAAACTTAACTAATTCCATTTACAGGTTAATAACTCATCACATTAATTGAAAGGAACAAAAGAGAATACATGCATCACATAGAGACATCGAGATTTTACGTGGAAAACTGAATGAGGGAAAAACCACAGTGAGGATTAAATCACAATATATGTAGCTCTTTTCTAACAATAAATTACAATGTTTGAGGCTCACTGCCTATGGACTTGTAGATTAAGGTAAACTACCTTAGAGAAAGATACAATGGACCTAATGAGGCTCACTTTCTCAGAGAAGGATACATGAATTTTAGAGTAAGAAAATGATTATGAACTACTTTGAAGAAGCATTTAACACATGTTGATTATGCAGTCACTACTTTGCACAATTAGCCCTTTATATTGATTTCAGACACTTCATCTTTTTCATTTTGCTCTTTCACTCTACTCATAATGATCACCTTCACAAATGAATTTGATCTTCTATATATATCCTCTGCAATAACGCAAAACTCCAATTCAGTTGGCTCCAAGATGATTGTTGGATGAAACAATTGATATTACAAGGGTCAGCCCCAAAACATATCCAAAATAAAAGAGAATTATTTTTGGATCATCATGTACACCATGACAGGGCCCAAATGTATCACAACATATTATTCAAGGAAATATTAATTGATCAGGATCAACCGCAAAGAATGAACCAATTCATGTCAGCCCAAGTAGTATCAATACCATCAATATTGTCACTTTTTGACTTCACATAGTTGAGGAGATACCAAAATCATTATGTGGAATGAGATGTAGGTGTTGTAGATCATACAAAATATTCATCCAACCTTTTCTTGAAGAATCTGATCATAATATTCTGGTGCAAGAGGAGAGACCCACTGAAAGTACAAGAACAAAGCATTCTAGACAAACTATAGCTAACTATTATTCAAATATTGTACTTGTGGACCACTTAATCATTTGATATGGCTAAGTAGTATGATTTTATCATTTCAAAACATATTTACAAAACCGCATGATCATGCCTTCACTTTTAGAGGAATGCATAGCATTCTGGTAAGCCTTTATCAACACAGTATTCTGCTAGAGTACAAACCGAAATATGTAACTTTCACTATAGAAGGTGCGATGACTTGATTTATTGGATATAGCACATCTCAACCATATTTTTACCTAGAATTGAAGACTAAATATTACTTAGCGAAATAATGTGAATTAAAAAATCATGACTCTGCCTTAGATCTACCCTTAGCAAAACTTTTGCAATATATCTTTGCATGTGGTACATAAAACTAATATTGTATCAATGTAAACATATTATGGACATATAACAACATGAGTATCATCCTCCACATCACACTAAGATATCATTATAATCAGTGTTCATACATCTAGCTATATTGCTAACTATATCTCTGCACTTACACTCTCTGGAATATATAAAAACTTCATCATACACATCTGACATCAATGACGACCCATAATAGGTTGACATCAATGACAACACCTATTACTAATAATCTCCCCCTTTTTCATTGATGGAAACACCCATGTATTCCTCTCCCCCTTTAACATCAAGGGCAAAGGGCATGATATCTTCTATTTACAGCATCCCAAAAATATGAGCTCCCCCTTACTACATACTCCCCTTGAGATGGATATGCTTCAAAAACCGGTGATATGTACAAAATAAAAATAAAAAAGATACAGCAATACTCTGCAAAGACCATTATAATTGTCTTGAACATACCTTTGTACCTTCCTTAGAAGGTAGGATTTTCTTGTGAATTTCTTTGAGTTGCACCAAAGTTGCAACCCAGACTACTTTTATTGAAGAAAGAATGTTATTTTGACATTCACACTACAAGTACAAATCCTCAGCCTCCTCCATATTACTTGGAGTCTTCATCTGTTTGTCAACATTTTCTACATTCCAAAGTAATCTTGATAGTGAAGCTAGTATTAGGTTGAGTACTTCCCTCAACTGACCAAATTGTTTCCTTAACTACTCTCTCTGGTCTTGAAGCAATGCCAACTTTAAATGAATATTTTCTATCTGAGCTCCTATTCATCCATTCATATCCTTTGATAAGGCAATACTTCAAAAAAAATAGTTATATGTGACTCAATGGAATCAATATGATCCATGATATTTTTGGTGGAGCTTGGCCACCTTAAGAAAAACTAATACAGATAAGTCACTTCATTTATACAATAAGCATTTTCAAGTTTTCTTGGAGTTTATTATTTGCACTAGCACACCAATCAAATACTTTTTCCATTCTTTTATCATCCAATTTTCTTATGGCCTCTCCTTCTGCCTTTTTCTCCAAGTGAGAGGAATGGCATTTGAAGGAGTTCATCAAAAGCTTTAGTTTTTGTTTTAGAGGTAAAGAAACATCAATATTTACTTCTCGTAACCCTTCTTGAATGATCCTTACAACATCATCAATCAATTCAATTTTCTTTATATGTTCTTGTAAGTTTTCCTTCT
This sequence comes from Sequoiadendron giganteum, assembly GCA_007115665.2. Lineage (NCBI taxonomy): Eukaryota > Viridiplantae > Streptophyta > Pinopsida > Cupressales > Cupressaceae > Sequoiadendron > Sequoiadendron giganteum. The sequence continues at coordinate 499,583,504 of CM021105.1, forward strand.
TGCAAAGGTATGCAAAATATCACCAAGATGCAATTTGTGGAGAGACATATTAGATAGATCTACCCACCCTTCATGAGTACGGATATTCAAAAGTTGAGGAGTTATTATTGGTTGGAACTGCATCTACAAAGATAATAGGTCTTTAAGTGAATCTGAAGATGAGGAACTTTGACCTTGTTGGGTGAAAATTATGTTATCATCTTCAACAGATTACACAACCTAGACTTCAGCCACAACTATGTGAGATAAAATCTCTCCTCTCAAAAAGGGGAGGTGCCCTTCTTACTACTAACATAAGCTATGGTAAAACTAACAGAGTATTTACACAATGCACACTACACTTACAAAATGTGGGGGGCGTTGTGTCACATTCATGCTTCTCTCTTTTTTTAGAGAATATTTTTTACAATGCTTCACGGTTTGGAAGTTCTAATTCAAGATAACTTTAAACTTAACAAAAAGCAATAACGCCAATATCTCTATCTTGTAAAAGAAAAGGGTAGAGATACTAGATATGATTGATAATAAACAAATAAAGGGAAAGGGAAAGCTCACGAAGGCACAAAGTCATTCAGTAGCTTTTTAAATGATGGATCTGTGAAATATGTATCATTTATTGCATTAGAAGCATCAAATCTTCTTAGATGCAACAATTCTTTGAAACACATGAACAATTACAAGCACAAAGTCTTGTAGATCTTTCAACCAAAGTATCCAAACATAACGTAAATCCAAATAAGAAATTCAACACAAATTTTACATAAATTACTTGAAGCCCTTCAAATATCATTCACTAATCACCACCAATATTATTTAAACAAAAAGATAATTGATTCAAACACAAAGTTTGGCATGCAACTTCCTTCTTTATTGATCAGATTCAGATTCACAAAATTGAACACAAAGTCTCAATGTTTGTTTCAAAAGGGAAACACTTCATTGCAAAATACTAAAAGGTAAAAATTACAATAGAAATCCCTCTTATTTATAGAAAAGAGGGAAGAGATAATCAAGAAAATTAGTTGAGTACAAATAGGAAACCCTAACTTTGACTAGGTCAAAATGTAATTTATTTTTGTGAAATTACATCACATATTTTCTGTGTAATTACACTTTACAAAAAGACATTTAAGATTTCGTAAACTATTTACAAGATGCAAAAAGGGAGCATCAAAATTGGTGAACACTAGAGACAAGAAGAAGACTTTATTGTTCTTTATTCTAGGCATGAAAGTCTTCATACTTCTTTTGAGTCTCCTCCAAAAATGCTTCGTCTGGATCGACCGTGTAATCCACAAGGGTGTGTATTTGTGTGATTGCTTTCCTAGAGGATGAGAAAAATTTCTTGCACCTTTGAATATGCTCTTTGAGACAATCAAGTGATAGTCGTATTGTAGAAGTTGAGAAAGCCAACTTCACAGACCCCGAAGATCACCTGCATGCAAATACCCTGTCACAGAGGAAGACATTGGAGACAAAAAGCAAAGGTGTTGTGAAAGCTGAAAAGATGTATTAATCAAAGAGTGTAAAATTAAAATGATCAATCCTTAAGAAAGGAGAATGTGCAAAACCTAAAATAAACCCTAATATGTAAACATTTAATAATTAATATAATTATTAAATGTCACAATATGCAAACTAAAGGTGAAATCTTAAGAGAGGAATAAAGGCAACTTAATTAACATAATTAAGTTAGAACCTTTACTCTAACACCCCCCCTTAAGATGAGCAAGAGTGCAACTACAAACATATGCAAAAAAGCAAAGGTAACTACAATGCATGACTAAAACATGGGTCTTGACAACTAGGCCTGATTAGGTACCCATTTACAAAAGCAATGCAAACTAAATGAAACGAGGTAAAGGAGAAAACCCAGTGGGAACAAAACTCCTCCCCAAAATAGAATGCAAAGAAAGGAATATGATGTGCTAATGAAAGAAGGATAGGAGGTGGATTACATGATACCCCCCATAGACAACTTCTATCATATAAGTACATGTACAATGGTCTCCATAGGAGAGATAAAAAGAGAGAAGAAGGCCTCCCCACAATGAAGAAACTCCTGTCACAATGGTAGATGCCTGATGTAGAATCCAAAAAGATATCCTAAAGCGGCAAATGATATTCCTCCCCTTGGGAAGAAATGAATCCAAAGGACGATGTTGAAGAAACCCTATGAAGAGTGATGAACCAATCTATCTCAGGATGTGTGCCATGATCGGATGCTAAAGAATCTCTCTGTCTGAACTGAAACAAATGATGTCAAATCCAAACTAATGTGGAGAATCCTAAAATGCAACCTCTGAATGCACTGATAATGGTGGGTGAACAGTGATAACCTAATTGTGAAGGTAGAGGAGATGAATGTCCTCAAAATAATCCTCCAAATCTGCTATATAGGACTCAACAAACAAGAAAGATATGTCTACAAGATAAGAGTCCAAAAAAGCTATGTCTGGAAGGTGAATGATGCCTTGCTGCACTGAATCAGGAACAACAGGAGATGTTGATGAAGTCTCAGTCTGAAGAGTGGGAACTATGAGACAAGCCTCTGATCCATCAGAATATGTGAGGGTGTCTAAATACGCAAGCTCCTCTAATGTATCATGATCAAAGGGTGTATTCTCTCTCCAAGCAATGGGTAAGAGACAATCTGAAGCAGGATCCTTTGGGAATGGAGAGAGATTAGGGTCTCCATATATCTCTCAAAGATGTGTCCAAAGTGGGTGAGGACAATTAATGTTCGATATAGCCAACATAGTGTCATGATCAACACTAGACAATATAATTCCTACTGTGTGATTTCTAATGATATCCCATGCTGATTTTCCCTCTAAAGTTGTTGGTTCAGGTATTAGATCATACAAATAACGCAAAACATTAAGCCACCTACAATGTGTAAGTATACCCTTTGCCCATGACTCATAACTATCCCATTCTAGAACTACAACTGAAGGGTGAGTAGAAAAACCCATGATAACTCTTCAATTAAAAAAACTAACAAATCTGACCTTACTGCATTTAGATCAAATTAATATAATCCATCCCACACAAACAAAATCCATGTAGGTGCCAAAACATCCAAGTAATTGAGGAAAGTGTAAAAACACACAAAGCTGAATAAAAATTACCTGGTAAATAATCTGATCAAATAGATTGTATATCTGGAAAAAACTCTACAACACCTTTCGAATGCCTATTCATTTGCGCAAAACGGAGCACAGACACAAAAGATATGCCCCCGGGAGTGAAAAACTCAAGTTATGACTTTGACTGGCAGAAACGACTGCAAAACTGAAAAATCAGAAGAAATAACCAGCACCACTGGAACGATGCTGGAACCAGCTTTCCGGCAATATCTTGTTTTCACAAAACGGAGATCGTATGCAAAAAATACACCCAATTTCGTGAAAACAGCTCCAAAAAATTGTTTGAGGGTTAAGCCTAGCGGTTAGGCTAACCACTAGCATTGACCGCTAGCATTAACCGCTAGCGGTTAACTAACGGCGGCACCCATTGATGCTGTGATTTTTTTTAAAAAATTCTCAGATTGCGTGTCGTACCAAGCTGTACGACCTATTATCACATAATCTAGCTGCACTCTATTCACGGATAACCCCCCTACGAAACTAGTCCATTTCCTAGGACCGTGTGTTTCAAGCATGCAAAACGAAGCACAAAATCGTTTTACGAACTCCCTCACCTACCTAGTCTGGGTAGGCGACAATAGGCTCGAGTTTGAGCTTAAAGTATGACTCCTTTTTCTCCCCACGAGTTAGTCCCTTTTTCCCAGTTTTCGGTGCTCGAGCGGTGTTTTTCACCGCCGTTGCACCATTTCTAGCAAACTGTTTTTGGTACGGCGGTGAAAATCACCGCCACTACACCTATCTTAGTTTTTGACTTTTGGTGCTCGGGCGATGATTTTCACCACCGTTGCACCTTAAGTTATGTTTTGAGTTGGTGCTCGAGCGGTGAAAATCACCGCCCGAGCACCTAACTCGGCGTTGTGTTAGTCCTTTCCGCTGCATTCAATGCGCATGAAGTTAGTTTTTAGGTTGTTTAAAATATCTTTTTGAAGCCCGAGTTATCTATTTTCTTGTTCCTAACGCCTTCATCTCCTCACTTCGCATGCTCCCGTCCTATTTTGAGTGGCTTCCTTAGAGATCGAGCCTTGTTGTTTCCTCTCAACATGCGGTTTTTGCCTATCACCTTTGCCATTGCTATCACAGGTAAGTTCGTCTTTTTATTTTAGTTGATTAGTTTTCTTTGTTTAAGTTTCATTCCCTCGATTTCCTGTTGTCTTCGGCATTCTTCACATCTCCTTTATGTCGCTTTGTTTTCTTTTTTCACTCCGTGTCTTTTATCGTTTCTCCCACTGACATTTTTCAACCACCCATACTTGGCGACTGTTGTGGCGAACATTCCTTTCTCCCAATGTGTTCGTCCTCCCTTTTTTTCCTTCGGTGTGTGGGTGAGTTTTCACGAGTCACCAAGCACACCGGTGTCGTGGCGGTGTTTTTCACCGCCATGACACCCATCCACAATTTTACCCTAAGTGTCGAGGCGGTTTTTTTCATCGCCACGACATCGAACTGTCATGCAAGGTCGGTGCTCGAGCGGTGAAAAACACCGCCCCAACACCAACATCAAACAAACCTCAACTTCTTAAGTATCAATTTTTGGTGCTCGGGCGGTGAAAATCACTGCCTCGACACCAAAATGAAATATCACTTTGGTGCTCGAGCGATGATTTTCACTGCCCGAGCACCAAAAATTGCAATTTTTCCCTTAACACTTAAAATAGTGTTTTTTCTTCATTTTCGCCCCGTGCTCATTTCCACTCGTCGTTTTCCATGCCACTCTACCAAAACATAGTAACTCCATATCGCCTTGATCATCCCACGCTTTCCCATGTGACATTCTTCCTAACAATCATTGCATCCGCCATTCTTGCAGTTTGTTCTAAGGTTCCGTCAAGGATCTTCAGAGATAAGAATTACATTGATTTGTGCTAAATGTCAGCTGAAACGTCATCGCCATTTCCTAAAGATAGGGAGAAGATGAAGTATAAGTATCAAGGCATTTTCCCTCCAACTGTGGTGTTGTCTAAGGTAGATGAAATCAAAGACACTGAAATCGGCCATCAAGATCTAGCTGATTTCATGAAGAGGATTCAACAGAGGCCGTGGGATGAAAATTTGAAAGCCATCGTACATAGAAATCTTCATATGGTTTCAACTTTTCCAACTTCATCCCATTCAATGGAGTTTGTACTTCAGGTAGCTGCACACTACATTGAAGAAGACAGAACGGTAAGGGATTTAATAGGACAAGTAATAATGAGGCTTGATGGTGAGTTTTTTGACATAGTCTTCAAAGTGCCACAGATGGAACAATACACTTCTATCACAATACAAAGGGCTCAAGAAATATTTGACAATGATCTAGTCAAAGCCAATACATTGATTAACTCACAGTGGTTGAAGACTCCTCGGAATGTTGTTTCTAGGTGGCCTAAGGGACTCCCCAGGAGTGACTTCAAAGAAGACATAAGAGATATGATTACCTTGTTAAGCAGAGTCAAGGGCTTGCCTGGTTCTTCTTATTTCCAAGATTGGATGTATGAATACATCCAGATTATCTGAAGGAGGAAAGTGCACATTGATTGGGGAACACAGATCAGTGACGAAATTCATGATTAGCTGATCAAGGTGCCCACCACCCTAAAGTTTTATATGACTTCCTTCTTGGTGTACTCAGCAGTAGTGATGAAACAATTTCCAGGTTTATCTACCAAAGGTAATAGGCATTCTACCCCAATCTATGACTACTATTACCAATTGAACCTGAGGGAGAGTTTCTGTCATTTTAGAAGAGTCACAGATGCCTTTTTTGCTCCCTTGCTATTTACTTTTGATCCAACTTTGGAGAAGAAGAGGATTTCAGATGAAGCTTACAAGGCGGTCAGTAAGATGGGATGTGTGTTTCTGCAATTTCCAACCTTCACTTACATAAGGGTAGGTTGTTTCACAGGATGCCCTTATATTCTCCCAAATACCCATCAGATAAATGGATTCTTATGGAGTTGTGCAGGCAATCAATCTCGGTGCACAAGGAACGACAAAAGAATCATAAGCCAAGGTTTAAGTTTCCAATAACCATTGGCAGGTATACTATCAAAATGGTGTAGAAGGCCAAAAATGTTTCAGCTGAGATGCACATCAATACTATCAAGACCTACAGGTACAGGTGTGATTTTGACTTCAGAGATGTCAAGAAGAAACTCAAGAAAGGTCGCATCCATGTCTACCATTTTGAGGACATATGGGAAGAATGCAGAGATGAAGAGGATGTACGGAAAATGGATTTCTGTAGGTTGACAATTGATCAAATCAGGGCTCTCCAAATAGCTGATTTACCTGAAGATTTCACGGATCTAGGTGACATCCTTAATTTTGCCTATGACGAGGACAACATTGCTGGGAAACCTTTGCCTCCAGTGCAATGGTCCAACAAAGAATGCACTTACATGAGAGAAAGGTTGGCCCCTATCCTACACAACACAATGGAATGGCTCGCCAAGCATGGTTTTCAAATAAAAAACTTCAAGACAGATTCTGAAGGTGAGCTCCCTAAAGAGAATCCTACTCCACCGCCAGAATCTCATGCCAAAGAAAAATAGGCAGCGATTCCTTCTTCATCAAGAAGAGGGCCAAGGATTAAGTTCACTATGGGAAAAAGTACTCCACGAACTACTGAAATACAAGAAACAAGGGCTACTACATCTCGTGTTGAAGAGAAAGAGCTTGTTTTGAGGAATTGTCTTCAGAAGGAGGAGGAGATACAGAGTTTGAATCCAAAGAATCAGACGATGAGAACTCTGGAGGGACTGCGTCAAATGGAGAAGAAAAGCAATCAGCACAAGAGGTTGAGGAGTACCAAGAGCATGAGCAGGTTTTGTCACCACCTCAAGGTGAAACCGAACAGGTTACAGTTTCTTCACTTCCTCATACTCCTTCACTTCAGAAATCTTCCGTTCCACCCATTCCTTCTTCTCCTCTTCCTACCACAGTTACGGGGTTAGAAGATGTTTCTTCCCTACCAGTAGTGTCGACAATGTTGGTTTCTCCTGTAGTGGACCGATCAAAAAATATCAATGACCTATCTAGTTCGCCAGTTTCTCTCCCTAGCTTGTCATCTCCATCTTTTGACTTTTCATCGGGGGCTGATTTTGATAGCTTTATGAATGAATCTTTGCAGAATCAGCTTGGCGTACAAACAACTGGGCCCATAATGACTACAACGACGCCCATAGTTACTATTTCAACTATTCCTCAAAAAGCCCCTGCAGCTCAGGAATTAGCAGTAACAAGTGATGTGTATACTTCTTCTCTTCCCCCTTGGTTGGTGTCATAGGTTCCTAAACGGAAAAAAGCAGATGATCTCCCCCGATGAGCTGGATCTGGAAGAAATACCTGCTCCCAAGAACAAAGAAAAGAAGAAGGCTAAGGTATTGTCAAGGCTCCAGGTTGATAAAGCTGGTCAAAAGTTTGTTGAGGTAGGTTTTCCTCCACAGCCAGAGGGAGATGTGAACATGGAAGATTATACCATTCAGAGAATACAACTTGGGAAGGTGACAAATGAAAGTGCAAAAGTAGATGCCCAAGTAGTGTTAGATGCTTTGGCAGGAAGGCTTGACAAGATGGAGCAAGCCAAAAATCTATACAAAGAGAAAGCTGAATGCTATGCAAACATTTTGAGAAACATAGCGGGATCTTCAATGGGTGATGCTCAATCTATGACCTTGGTAAATGTCGAAGAACCAGCTGTTCAAAAGGCAGAAAAGCTTGCATCTAAGGGTTTTATTGAAGAGATCATAGATCATGGAACGCGGGTTATCACCACCGCAAGTGAGAAGAAAATACAAATAGTCCAATTGCAGACTAAGCTGAACAAAGAAGAAGGATCACTTGTGAGAGATCTATCCAATATGGAAAGGACTTTATCATCATGGCTGCAGATGAAAGAATCCAAGATCAGCCAATTGGTAAAAAATGGAGTAATACCTAGCAAGGAGAAATATGTTGAAGTAAAAGAATCACTCAAGCATCGAATCCAGGTATTGAAGGTTTTGATCGATGACATTCACCAGGCACAAGAAGATGTTGAAGACTACCGGGTTCTACTGGTAAATGGAATGGAAGAGTTGCCAGGTGATCTTCTTGATGACGAGCACACCTTCCTTCCCCTTAGTGAAATAATTCAAGTGTATAAAGAAGCCTTCATGAAGTTGGTGGATGACAAAGTTTTTACTAAGAACACCTTACACACTGTATGTGATCTACGACTTTCACTCGATTGTTTCAAGTCCCATCTTGAAAGATGTAAAAAGGTTTCTTCATCTGCAAAGAAGTTGATTACCAAAATACATACACTGGTGGATTTTACAGTCAGACTAGATAATAAGTTCTTGAGAGAGACAGCAAAGAAATATGAAGACTTCCACACCCAAAGCAAAGAACAATAGTCTTATTTTCGTCTCCAGTATTCGCCATTTGTGGTGTCCCCTATTTTGCACATTGTAAATAGTTTTTGACACTTTAGGTGTCTTTTTGTAAAACATAATTACACCAAAATATGAGGTGCAATTACGTAGAAATAAATTACACTCAGTTAGATTAGGGTTTCCTATTTGTACTCATCTGATTCCCTAATTTTTCTCTTCCCTCCTTTTTATAAATAAGAGGGATTTCTTTTGTAATAGTTACCTTTTGAGATTTTGCAACGAAGTGCTGCTATTTTCAAACAAGCATTGAGACTTTGTGTTGGAATCAATCGTTTTGTGTGCTGATTATATCAGTGGTAATTATTGTATGAGATTGAAAGGGTTTCAAGTGTTTGATGTAAACTTTGTGTTACATTTTTCATTTGGATTTGTTTACGTTTGAAGATTTTGTTGAAGGATCTACAAGACTTTGTGCTTGTAATCGTTCTTGCTGTTCAAGGAATCGTTGTGTCTAAGAAGACTTTGTGCTTCTAATACAACGAACGATATCATCACCAGATTCAACATTGAAAAGGTTACGGAACGACTTTGTGCCTTCGTGAGCCTTTCCTTTTCTCTTTACTTTTGTTATTATAGATTTACCTAGTATTTCTAAGCTATGCTTTGTCAAGATAGGAATATCAACATTACTGTTGTTGATTAAGTTTAAGTTATTCCAGATCTAAAAGCTTTTCATAGTGAAGCATTGTCAACATCTTCTCTGAAAAAAGAGAGAAGTATGAATGTAACACACCCCCCCCCCCATTTCATGAGTACAGTGTACATTTTGTAAGTATTCCTTCAAGTTTACTACAGCTTCTAATTAGTGGTAAGAAGGGTACCTCCCCTTTCCAAGAGGAGAGAGTAATCTCACATAGCTGTGGCTGAAATCTAGATGGTGTAATCTATTGAAAAGTTGATTACATTATTTTCACCCAACACGACCTAGAAATTAATTTTTTTTGCCTCCCGGAGTCACTGTGTCCAATTTCGACGATTTGACAGTTGATTTAGGGGTTTTTGGGCGCTCTGAACACGATGGCAATGTTTGTTTGGCCTAGAAATGCATAGAAAAATTTCCTACCCCCAGATGCACAAAAAATCAGCCTTGCTTGAAACCCTTGTAGAGAAAAAGACATTGTGAGAGAATATCTTCAAATCATGAACAGGAAGCCGCAGGTCTGGAGCGCTGATACCATGTAGAAGTTGAGAAAGCCAACTTCACAAACCCCGAAGATCACCTACATGCAAATACCCTGTCATAGAAGAAGACATTGGAGACAAAAAGCAAAGGTGCTCTGAAAGCTGAAAAGATGTATTAATCAGATAGTGTAAAATTACAATGATCAATCCTTAAGAAAGGAGAATGTGCAAAACCTAAAAGAAACCCTAATATGTAAACATTTAATAATTAATATAATTATTAAATGTCACAATATGAAAACTAAAGGTGAAATCTTAAGAGAGGAATAAAGGCAACTTAATTAACATAATTAAGTTAGAACCTTTACTCTAACACGTATATCACATATGGTATGCATGGTGTTCTTTGAGAAATCTTTATCATACACCTGTTTCATGATGGCTTCTTTGAAACCTTGTGTTATCTCACTAAGGGGAAGAAAGGTATGGTTTTCATTGAGGAAATCACCTAGTAACTCCTCCATTCCATTTATCAGAAGAACACGATACCCTTCGAAATCCTCATTTACTTGGTGAACATCATCAATCAAAGACTTGATTACCTGTATTTGATGCTTTAGTGGTTATTTCACCTCCACATACTTATCTTTGTTGGAAATAACTCCATCCTTCACCAATTTACTGAGCTTTGCCTCTTTCATCTGTAACCATGATGAGAGGCATTTCTCCATTTCTTTGTGCTCCCTGAATAGTATACTTTCTTCTACATCAAGCTCCAGTTGAAGCTTGGCTGCCTGTGCAGTTTTCTCATCTGCTACAGTGATGACCTATGAACCATGATCTAAAATTTCATCAATGAAATCGTATAACACTTTACCTTTTGAGGAAAATTTCTCTGCTTGTTGCACTGCCAGTTCTTCAACATTCATCAAGGTCATAGTTTGGGTATCTCCATTAGAATATACCACAATGTTCCTTAGGATGTTTGCATAGTGCTCAACTTTTTCTTTGTATAAATTCTTGGCTTGCTCCATCTTGTCGAACCTTCTTGCCAGAGCATTTAGAAACTTGGGCATCCGCTTTAGCACTTTCATTGGTTACTTTCCCAAGTTGAATTATTTGGATAGTGTAATCTTCCATACTTACATCGCCTTCTTGTTGTGGAGGAAAACCTACCTCGACATACTTTTGACCAACTTTATCAACATGAAGTTTTGAAAGAACCTTTTTTTTTTCTTCCCCTTGGTCATTGGTGGAGGTATTTCTTCAAGAGCCATCTTGTCAAGAGAGATCATCTATTTCTTCCACTTGGATACTTGTGAGACCAACCAAGGAGGAGAGACTAACTGTATGTCTCTGCAGATACTGTCAATTCTTGAGTTGCCATGAATTCCTTAGACATGACTGGGATTGTGACTATGGGTGCAGTGTGAGTCATTATTGGCCTAGTTATTTGCACACCAAGTTGATTCTGCAAAGATTCATCCATGAACCTGTTAAATTAAGCTTTAGAGGAAATGTCAAAATATGGCAATGATAAACTAGGTATGGAGGCTAGAGATCTGGATAGGATATCAACAGTTTGTGTCTGGACAATTGTAGAAGAAATCGACATGGTTGAGATTGCAAGAGGGGAAGAAATATGTTCTACTCCTAAAACTATTGTAGGAGGAGGAGAAGAAGGAATAGGAAAGACAGGAGTCTTAGGTGTTGAAGGAGTATGAGGAACGTTGGCATGGCCTAGTGAAGATGTAGAAGGAATATTTTCAGTTTCATTTCTATGAGGAGATAGAATTTTCTCATCATCATGTCTGAGCTCTTCCTCATTATCTTTCTCAAATTCTTCTTGAGATTCTTCATGAGATTATTCTTCCTCATCAAATTGTGTTTCCTCAGAATCTTCCTCTTTTGATTCTTCAGATTCAAACTCTGTATCCCCTTCTTCCTCTTCTAAGGACAATTCTTCAGAAGCAAGATCCTTACTTTCTGCATGTAGTGTTTTAGATCTTGTTGCTTCTTGTTCCTCAATGGTCTGTGTAGTACTCTTTCCAATGGTAAACTTGATTGTCAGACCTTTCTGAGATGAAGAGGGAGTAGGAGCATGCTTGTCTTTGGTGTGGAGTTCCTGTCATGGGCTAGATTTTTCCTTGGGAGGTTTTTCTTCTGAATCAATCTTGAAGGCTTTCATTTGATAACCATACTTGTGTATCCATTCTATTGTGTTATGTATAATGGGAACGAGCCTTTCCCTCATGTAAACACATTCTTTCTTTGACCATTGTACCAGAGGTAAAGGCTTCTTGGCAATCTCATCCTCATCATAAGAAAAGTTCAGGATGTCACCAAGATATGTGAAGTCTTCAGGTAAATCAGCCACATCGAGGGCTTTGATTTGATCGATTGTCAGCCTATAATAATCCATCTTGTGGATATCTTCCTCATCTCTTCATCCGACCCATATGTCTTCAAAATGATAGACATGATGATGACCTTTCTTGAGTCTTCTTTTAAGATCTCAATAGTTAAAATCATGCCTATACCTATAGGTCTTGATAGTCATTATTTGCATCTCTGTTGAAACATTCTTTTATTTTTGTACACTTTTGATAGTGTACCTTCCAATGGTTAGAGGAAATTTGAATCCTGTCTTGTGGACCCTCTATCGTTCCTTGTGTACAGAAATAAATTGTCTACACAATTCCATGAGAATCCATTTCTCTCGGGGATACCTAGGTAGCATGTAGGGGGACCTAGTGAAGCAACCTACTCTTATGTAAGTGAAAGTTGGGAATTGCAAAAAGACACAACTAGCCTTATTGACTACTTTGTAATCCTCATCCGATACTCTCTTCTTTTCGAGAGTCAGATCAAAAGTAAAAAGAAAAGGTGCAAAGAAACCATTTGCAACCCTTCTGAAGTGATGGAAGCTTTCTCTCATATTTAATTGATAGTAATATTCATACATTGGAACATATTGTATGTTCCCCTTGGTAGACAAGCCTAGATATTGCCTCATTATTGCAATTGCATACACCAAATAAGAAGTCATGTAGAACTTCAAAGTGGTGGGCACATTGATTAGTTTCTCATGGATCTCATCATTGATCTTTGTTCCCCAGTCAATATGTGCTTTCTTTCTTCTAATTATACGAATGTATTCATACATCTAGTCTTGGAAGTGAGAAGATTCAAGTAAGACTTTTACTCTTCTTAGAAGAGTGATGATGTCTCTAACATCCTCTTTGAAATCACTCTGAGGAAGTCCCTTAGGCCATCTGGATATGACATTTCTAGGATTTTTCAGCCATTGAGTGGTGATCAGTGTTTTTTCCTTAACTGAATCATTGTCAAAAATTTCCTCTACCTTCTGAATTGTGATAGATGTATATTGTTCCATGTGTGAGACCTTGAAAATAATATTAAATAATTCACCATCAAGCCTCATCATAACTTGACCCGTAGAATCTCTCACAGTTTTATCCTCTTGAATATAGTGGGTTTCAACTTGGAGCACAAATTTTGTGTGGTGAGAAGAAGTTGGGAAAGTAGATACTAGGTAGAGATTACTATGAACAATTGCCTTCATATTTTCATTTGATGGACTTTGTTGAATCCTTTTGACGAAATCCTCTAGATCTTGGTGACCGATCTCAGTATCTTTGATTTCGTCTACTTTGGAGATCACCACAGTCCCCGGGAAGACACCCTAGTATTTGTACTTCATCTTTCCTTTTGCCCTAGGAGATGATAGGGGTCTTTCAGTTGTCATCTAGGGAGGCCGAGACTGATGTTTTATCACCTTTGAAGACCACCTAATGAATTTTGAATATAACTGTAAGAAGGATGGATCTACTGGTGTCAGGAAAAATAGGCAACACGGGGAAGTGTGAAGCGAGCAAGATGATATGGAGCAACTGCATGTTGGAAATATGGCACAAAAAATGGAGCATGAATGACAAGATGAAAGCCAAAGCGAAGAAATTGCAAGCTTTTGAGTGTTAGAGAAAAATGCATATTCTGGTGTCAGGGTGCTAAAAATCAACACCTTGACACCAAAAGTCATTTTGTTGTTTGGTGCTCGGGTGCTGAAAATTAGCGCCTCGATACCAAGGTTTGTTTGAGATTTGGTACACAAGCACTAAAAAACAGGGCCCAAGCACCAAGCATTAGTGATGTTTCTTGATGTCATGGCGGTGAAATTCACCACTATGACACCAACGGTTAAGATTGTCTTAGTGTCATAGCGGTGAATTTCACCGCCTTGACACTTAGGAGTTATTCAATTCTTGTGTTATAGCGATGAAATTCACCGCCTTGACACTTGGTAGGAAACATGTTTTGGCATTAGGGATTTCAAAGGTCTAAACCTCGAGACCTTGGCGACTATAGAAGATGAAAAGAAATGAGATGATAAGTTTTTTGGAGATAACGGAAGGGGTGAAGAATGAGAGGGTAAGTGAAAAACAAAGCTAGGGTTTGTTTACAAACAATGGCAATGAAAATAATCATTTAATCAAAGGTTAGGATGATGATTCCTCGTGACAAGGAAGAATCATGGTGTTGAAAAGTAGAAAGAAAGATAAATGAATGACCAAGAGAAAAGAAATAAAGGAATAATATACCTCAGTACAAAACATGAAAACACAGATTTGATGGTGCAAATGATGATATGAAATTCATAAGCTAGCGCTAAAAATCAGACACCCAAACTCGAGGAAGGTAAACAGAAATAGTCTAATGAGATGAGAGGAGAGGAATGGAGAGTGAATATCGAAAAATGATCCTCAAATCAATTTTATAAGCGATTTTAAAAACTTAAGTCACACGCCTTAAATGCGCCACTAAAAAGGACATAACTAACAAATAGGTACAAAGGCGCTTTTGCACTCATTGCAAAATTGAAGGTTGAGTGCAAGAGTAGTGAAATTCACTGCCTTTGCACCTCAACATCAGGTGGAAAGAAATAAGGTAGGTGCAAGGGCGCTAAAAATCAGCGCCTTTGCACCAAAGACCAAGTGCAATGGCATTGATTTTTAGCGTCTTTGCACCAAAGAATGAAAATGACTAACTCCTAGTAGAGAGGAGTTACTAAGACTTGTTTCAAAAATATTTGAAAGGTGAACAAGAAGAGACGCCCACGTGGACTAAGTGAGGTCATAGATTACATGTCGAGAGCAATTTGAGGTCGCCTCATTTTGCGTTCTTGAAACACACAAACCTAGGAAACAAACCAGTTTTGTAGGGGGGTCATCTATGGATCGAGCGTTGCTAGATTCTCAAATAACATCTGGCTCTAGCTGGGGAAATTCCTTCAGTCATTCTTAGAAATGGTTGAAGGGAGTAGAACTCCATATTTCAAGTGCCTTTATCCATCCATTGGGCGTGGAGTCAAAGCGACCAAAGAAAAGACTGAAAAAATAAAAGACACAAGGACTGTATAAAAAATTACAAAAACATATGTTACCTCAATGTACGAAGTGCTTCAAATGTTTCCCATTGTGTGGGAGGACGAATGGAGTCCCATCTCCATATGAAGAAGGAAAATATTTCTACCATAGATTTGATGTATCTTGAAAGGGCTTGTCCATAGTGAATCAAATTTATTGTGCATGCCCTTTGGTTCTCTTTTTTTTTTCCCACAAGAGAACTGAATCACCAACCTGAAACTCACGAGATTTAGCCTTCTTATCGAAGAGCTTCTTCAACTGTTCCTAGTGCTTCGTGATCCAGTTTTCCACTTGAACACATTTCTCTTCTAGCTCAAAAAGATACATGATACACTTATCGATTGAACTTTCGAAGGTTTCATCTTCGATTGCCTTTGCCAACTTGAGCGCTGGAAGTTCTAATGCGATTGGGATTTTGGCATTCAACCCACACAAGAGATGAAAAGGGGACATGTCGATTGCACGTTTGGGGGTAATTATGTTGGCCCACAAGGCATCATACAAATCCTTGTGCCACAAACATTGATTTTCATCAACCAGTTTCTGGATAAGACTCACCAAGTTATTATTACTAGACTCGGCTTGACTATTCCCTTGCAGGTAATAGTCAGATGAGTGATACAGTGTCACACCTTACTCAAAATAGAACTCAGTTATCTCATCTAATGAGAAATCAGATGCATTGTCAATGACAATTTTGTTCGACATGCCAAACTTGGAAATGATGTTTTCTTTTAGGAAATGACATACAACTTCAGGGGTAGAATTTTTTAATGGAATAGCTTCTACCCATTTGGTGAAGTAGTCAGTTGTCGTCAAGACATAAATATTTCTTGCACTTGATGATGGATTAACCACACAGATGAATTCAATTCCCCATTGCTGGAAAGGTTCTTCAATCACAACCGGCTTTAAAGGCAAAGCCGCCAACTTAGGCCTACCAACAAACTGTTGACACAACTTGCACTTGCACACCCAAGAGTACGCATCTTGAAAGAGTGTGGGCCAATAGTATTTCACTCTCAAAATCTTGTGAGCAGTCACTGGTGTAGAAAATGGTCCTCCACATGCCAAGTCATGGTATGACTTCAACAATTATTCTTGTTGTTCTTTATCAACGCGTCACAAAAAATTCCCATCCACTGCACGCTTATATAAGCCATTGTCCCATAAGACAATGTTTGTTGATTTTAACTTGATGGTTCTCCTCTCTTTTGAAGTAAAATTATCGGGACATTCCCCATAAGTAAGGAAATGAGCGATGTTGGAATACCACTCGTTGGTGGTGCTGATGAACAACACCATGGGAAGTTGGTTTGAATTTACTTCTTCCTTTTCTGAAGATTCTTCATTTGTTGAAACTTCTTCATCTGGATTATTTTCAGCAATAAGCTGACACAGTCCACATCCCCATATCAGCTTGGTGGGTTTAATTTCCATGTCATATTCTTGAATTTTGGAAACCCAGTTGCCTCTTTTCGTCCCAAATTCCTGGTGTGATAAAATGGATTTAACAATTGTATCTGGGACCAAAACTTTGACATGACTATTCAAAATGTAGAAGCGAAAGTGTTTAACAACCTTGACCACAACAAAGGCATTTTTTTCCATCTGAGAGTACTTCAGCTCATAATTCTTTAGAGGGAATCTCATGAATGCAATTGGTGATTCAAAACCCTCATTGCTCTCTTGCACCAGAATAGTTGAAAGTGTATGCTCGGAAGCATAACTGTGCATTATGAATTCTTTGGTGTAATCAGGACAAACCAACACTGGTGCATGAGCAATGGCCTCCTTGATGTTGTCAAACATGGCCTTCCCTTCCCCTGTCTAGTGGAAAGTGGTATTACCTTACATCATATTGACGATATGACAAGTCTTTTATGCAAAGTCTAGAAGGAACCTTCGTAGAAAATTTACCTTTCCAAAGAAGGAATGAACGACCTTCTTGCTTGACAGCAAGGTGAGAGATTTGATACTATTGACTCTTTCTGAGTCAATCTTGATTCCTTCAATGGACACTATGTGACCAAGAATTTTTCCCTCTGTAACTCCAAAGATTGAATTTTTGGGGTTTAGGGAAATACCATGTTGATGACATCTCTCCAAGATCTGCCTTAGATGATAGTAGTGTTCATGACGCCTTTTGGGGAACACTGTGAGATCATCAAGGTACACCACAATAAAATTACCCATCACATTGTGAAACACAAAGTCCATGGCTCGTTGAAATGTGGCGCTGACATTTATTAGGCTGAAAGGCATTTTGCGGTACTCAAAGGTACCTCAAGGTGTTGTGCAATTTTTCTTGTGCTGGTCACTTGAAGTAACTTCGATCTAGTTATAATCGGAAAACCTATCCAGCATGGAGAGCATCTTAGATCTAGTCACATTTTGTAGCACTTGGTCCATCATAGGGAGAGGATAATTATCCTTTGCTGATAGTTGGTTGAGATTTTTGAAATCCACACAGATTAAGATCTCACCATTTTTCTTACAAACGGGGATGATATTTTCTATCCATGTTGAATGATGGATGGGAAATATTATCTATGCATTCAACATTTTCTAGACTTTAGCAAGGATTGTCCCAGAGATTTTTCAATTGTATTGCCTCTGGTTTTGCTTAAAAGGCAACACTCCAACCTTCAGGGAATATCATGTTGCACCTCTTTCCGTTGGAAGGATTTCAGGTCCTCATATGAATATGCTAGGATATCCATATATTCTTGTAATAGCTTAGTGAATTGTTTCCTCTCTTCAACTGTGCAACATTTTCCAATGTTCACCATCTTAGGGTCACTTTCAATCCCCAAGTTGTACTATTCGACCTCATTTGATGAATCAGAAACCGCAAGTTGCTTCTTGATGTAGCGATCATGCTTGTCAAAAAATTTCTCCAGAGAGACCAATGCTTTGGGAATTTTATTCCCTTTGAGTTGTAATAATTCTTCACCCGTGACTAGATCTATATCAGACACAGATTCTTGAGGAGGAGAATCGCTTCCTTCAAAATACAATTCATTGAAATTCTTTGCCTTTTCTAAGAAGGCAATAATCTGATGATCATTGTTGAAAATCTACCAGTTCTCCGAATTATCGGGAAAACTTGGGTGGAAGACCAATTCAATTGTGTAGGTAGAACCTTGAAATTCTTTATGCGGTATGAGAAGCATGGCTAATACTGCTAAGGAATCAACCCTACCATTATATTCTATTGGGACCACAGAGATATCGAAAGCCTCAAATTCTTCAATGCAATCCCAAATGAGATTGTGATAATGCCTAAGCCTATCATTTTTAGTTCTATACACGTTCCTTACCTGGCATACTATTAGCTTGGAATCACCTTATGCATGAAGATTTTTGATACCCTTCTTACGCGCAACTTGCATTTCCAACAACAAGGCTTCATACTCGACAATATTGTTGATGTTGTCAAATTGCAGCTTGAAGGAAAGATGGAAACAAATTCCATTGGGGGAAATAAACACCATTCCCACTCCAGAACCGGTTGAAGAGCAACTGTTGTCAAATTATAGCAACCAAACAACTTTCAGATCACCAAGGCTGACGGTGTCGAAATCCATAGCTTCACCATCCGATGAAGTTTCAGGATCCGACATCAACGAATCATCTGCCAATGACTCATTTGTTATGGAATGAGATTCAACACTCTCCAACTCATGTGTCATCAAAGACTCACCAACCTCGTCGGTTTACAAATAGTAAGTTCCCATGCCTGAAGACTTGAACAAGATCTAAGCTCTTAGGTCATCTGATTGGGTTACTGAAAACTTTGCTTCCTTTTCAGGAATCAAATTTTGCATCACACCTTTCACCGGTATTCTTGCTTCAGACATATCCATACTTAATTCTCCTCTGACATCCTTGCATAAATTGTGTCCTAGGAGGATTCCATAAGAAGCTGGTGCATCGGCCACTAGAACCATCATCTTTATCTTTTTATCTGGGTATGCAACAAACACATATTGCACATCTTTGATCTGACCGATCAAGGGTACTTGTTTATTCTCCATGGAGAAGCAACGACTGAAATTTTTGGTCATAGATAAACCTAAGGCAGTAGCTACCTTGGTGGGCATCACATTGTCAGATGCACTAGAGTCTATGACACAGTTACTCAGTTTGAAACTATTGACCAATAGAGATGAAAAATGGATCAATGCATTCAAAAGTTGTTGGAGGATTGGACACAAGATTATTTTGTGGCGCTTTAGGCTTAGGAGTCATAGGAACCTCAGGAGGTAAATCTTGAGTTGGAGTAACTCCTTGGTCTTTGACAAACTTGACAAGCTTGTCAAATTGGTCAGGGTTAGCTTTGAGGTATTCAGCCTCAAACATTTGGACCTTGGTTTTCTTGGCATGTTCGATGATGTGAAAATCCTGGAAAGAGTTTTGTAGACTGGAAGTAGTAACTTCACTAATTGGTTTGATGAAAGGCATATTGGTCTTTGAAATTGGAGGATTGGCTTTAGGAACAACAAGAGTTGATGAAGAGGGACGAGGTACACTTGTGGATTTTCTGCTTTCTTAGGCTGCCAAGGGAGAGGAGAATCTCTTTTGGCTATTATGACTGGCGACTTCTCCTTTTTCAGGTGGAGCAACAGTTTGAGATTTATCAAGATGATTTTATTGATGCCGCGTAAAAACAACATACGTGTCAATCACCAAGTCACTTTCCTCATCTTCGTCTACCATTTGCAAATAGCCAATCTTGGAGTCGCTAGTCAATTCCACTTCTTCGTCTTGGAAGAGATCGATGTTTTCTTCCTCGGGATAATCTGGTTGTGCATAGTCTTCTTGTTCAGACTCATAGTATCATGTGGTAGTGTTGTTAGGTGGGGCTTCAAGTGCGAGCCTACCTTGTGGTGTCAAAAGGCGGTTTTGATTCCTATTCCCGGCATAGTTAGGGAAAGTCCTTCTTGGAAAGTCCTTGTAGGTGCTATTGTTATTAAAAACCTGCATCTTCAAAGCAAGGATTTCATTCTTTAGCCTTTGCACCATGGGATCTGTAAAGTTGGAACTGGCACTAGGAGCGTTGGCATTGGATGTTGAAGATCTCGATGCTTGCATCCTCTTGTTGGTGTTGGTTCTAATCCTTATCTCTCTAGCTAGGATCATATCATCTTCAAGATTGGTGGGCAATTGATGTGCTGCTTCAACGTTGGCAAGATTTTCCCTGCATAAGAAGAAACTTACTTTGGGAAATTGTGTGTTGATGAAAAATTACTTCAAATTGTGATCCTTCGATTTCGCATCTTGTGGGATTTGTGTCACCAACTTGTTGAACTTAGCCACAAACTCTTGCATAGGTTCCTGAGCCTCTTTTCGCATGGTTGTAAGTTATGCTAACAAAGTATGCAAGTCCTCGACAGGTTTGAATCTTTCCTCAAACTTTGTTCAAAGAGTGGCCCAATTGGTGATCAAGGCATTGGGAAGAGTGTAGAGCCATTCCACAGCAACCTCTTGGAGGGATTCGATGAACAATCTTACATAAACGTCTTCATCTTTTATGGTGAGAATGCCACAAACGATGTAGAAGGCAGCGATGTGCTCATCAGGGTGTTGTTTTCCATCACCAGTAAACTTCAAAAGATGTTTCCTTGAAACACGCAAAAGGTCATGTAGAAGTGCGGCTAAACGGAGGGGGGAAAAATAATTTCCCCATGGTCTTGTAGGTGCTCCGACCATGACTGGTTGCACAACAAGTACTCGAGTTGGACGCTTGTTGTAGACAAACCAAACAGGCAGAAGAGGAGATCTTTATTTTTGCAGAGGGCAACTCACAGTACGTTGCAACAATGACTTTACTCATGGAGAGGTAAATGGAAAATTACGCTGCAACAACTCCTCAAAAAGTGGATTTGTTACTCCTTGAGCCCTCAATCCTCGTGTATAACTTTAGTCCACCAGAATGCAGATTTAAAAAGGATAAAGATTTACAAAGAAAAATATACAAGATATAATAAGAAACTGGAAAGCGTATTCACTTCAATCAAAAGTGTGAGGCTTGGATTGCGTGATTCATTCCCTAGTGGAGTCGCCCAAAAATTGTTGGGTGAAAATTATGTAATCAACTTCAACAAATTACACAACCTAGACTTTAGCCACAACTATATGAGATAAAATCTCTCCTCTCAAAAAGGGGAGGCACCCTTCTTACTGCTAACAAAAGCTATGATAAAACTAACAGAGTATTTACAAAATGTACACTACACTTACAAAATGGGGGGAGGTGTGTCACATTCATGCTTCTCTCTTTTTTCAGAGAAGATGTTTTACAATGCTTCACAGTTTGGAAGTTCTAATTCAAGATAACTTAAAACTTAACAAAAAGTAGTAATGCCAATATCTCTATCTTGTCAAAGCAAAGCGTAGAGATACCTGATAGGATTGATAATAAAAAAATAAAGGAAAAGGGAAAGCTCACGAAGGCAGAAAGTCGTTTCCTAGCTTTTTCAGTGATGAATCTGCAAAACACGTATCATTTGTTGCATTATAAGCACAAAGTCTTCTTAGATGCAGTAATTCTTCGAACAACATGAACGATTACAAGCACAAAGTCTTGTAGATCTTTCAACCAAAGTATCCAAACATAATGTAAATACAAATAAGAAATTCAAAACCATTTTTTCATAAATTACTTGAAGCCCTTCAAATATCATTCACTAATCACCACCAATCTTATTCAAACCAAAAGAGAATTGATTCCAACACAAAGTCTGGCATGCAACTTCCTTCTTTATTGATCAGATTCAGATTCAAAAAATTGAACACAAAGTCTCAATGTTTGTTTCAAAAGGGCAACACTTCATTGCAAAATACTAAAAGGTAAAAATTACAATATAAATCCCTCTTATTTATAGAAAAGAGGGAAGAGCTAATCTAGGAAATCAGTTGAGTAAAAATAGGAAACCCTAACTTTGACTAGGTCAAAATATAATTTATTTCTATGAAATTACACCTCATATTTTTGGTGTAATTACTCTTTACAAAAAGACATTTAAGATGTCATAAACTATTTACAAGATGCATAAAAGGGAGCATCAAAATTGGTGAACACTCAAGACAAGAAGAAGACTTTATTGTTCTTTATTCTGGGCACGAAAGTCTTCATACTTCTTTTTAGTCTCCTCCAAGAATGCTTCGTCTGTATCGACCATGTAATCCACAAGGGTGTGTATTTTGGTGATCGCTTTCTTGGAGGATGAGCAAATTTTCTTGCACCTTCGAAGATGCAATTTGAGACAATCAAGTGATAGTTGTATATCACATATGGTATGCATGGTGTTCTTTGAGAAATCTTTATCATCCACCTGTTTCATGTCGGCTTCTTTGAAAACTTGTGTTATCTCACTGAGGGGGAGAAAGGTATGGTTGTCATCGAGGAGATCACCTGGTAGCTCCTCCATTCCATTTATCAGAAGAACATGATACCCCTCGACATCCTCCTATGCTTGGTGAACATCATCAATCAAAGACTTGATTACCTGTATTTGATGCTTTAGTGATTCTTTCACCTCCACATATTTATCTTTGCTGGGAATAACCCCATCCTTCACCAATTTACTGAGCTTTGCCTCTTTCATTTGTAACCATGACGAGAGGAATTTATCCATTTCTTTGTGCTCCCTAGATAGTATAATTTCTTCTACATAAAGCTCTAGTTGAAGCTTGGCTATCTATGTAGTTTTCTCATTTGCTACAGTGATGACCTGTGAACCGTGATCTAAAATTTCATCAATGAAATCGTATAACACTTTACCTTTGGAGGAAAATTTCTCTTCCTTTTTCACCTTTGATTCTTCAACATTCACCAAGGTCCTAGTTTGGGTATCTCTAGTAAAAGAGCCTGCAATGTTCCTTAGCAAGTTTGCATAGCGCTCAACTTTTTCTTTGTATAGATTCTTGACTTGCTCCATCTTGTTGAGCTTTCCTGCCAAAGCATCCAAAACTACTTGGGCATCTGCTTTAGCACTTTCATTGGTTACTTTCCCAAGTTGAATTCTTTGGACACTGTAATCTTCCATACTTACATTGCCTTCTTGTTATGGAGGAAAACCTAACTCAACATACTTTTGATCAGCTTTATCAACATGAAGTCTTGAAACAACCTTTTCTTTTTTCTTCCCCTTAGTCTTTGGTGGAGGTATTTCTTCAAGGTCCAGCTCATCAAGAGAGATCATTTATTTCTTCCGCTTGGATACTTGTAAGACCAACCAAGGAGGGAGAGAATAAGTGTGTGTCTCTGTAGATACTGTCAATTCTTGAGTTTCCATGACTTCCTTAGGCATGAATGGGATTGTGATTATGGGTGCAATGTGAGTCATTATTGGCCCAATTATTTGCACAAGTTGATTATGTAAAGATTCATCCATGAACCTATTAAATTCCGCTTTAGAGGAAATGTCAAAATATGGGGATGATAAACTGGGTATGGAGGTTGGAGATCTGGATAGGACATCAATAGTTTGTGTTTGGACAACTCTAGAAGAAGCCGACACGGTTGAGATTACAAGAGGGAAAGAAATATGTTCTACTCCTGAAGCTATTGTAGAAGGAGAAGAAGAAGGAATAGGAGGGACAAGATTCTTAGGTATTGAAGGAGTATGAAGAACGTTGGCATGGCCTGGTGAAGATGTAGAAGGAATATTTTCAATTTCATTTCTATGAGGAGATAGAATTTTCTCATCATCATGTCTAAGCTCTTCCTCATTATCTTTCTCAACTTCTTGAGATTCTTCTTCCTCATCAGATTGTGTTTCCTCAGACTCTTCCTCTTCTGATTCTTCAGATTCAAACTCTGTATCCCCTTCTTCCTCTTCTAAGGAAAATTCTTCAGAAGCAAGATCCTTACCTTCTGCATGTAGTGTTTTAGATCTTGTTGCTTCGTGTTCCTCAACGATCTGTGTAGTACTATTTCCAATGGTGAACTTGATTCTCGGACCTTTTCGTGATGAAGAGGGAGTAGGAGCATGCTTGTCTTTGGTGCAAAGTTCCTACCGTGGGCTGCATTTTTCCTTGGGAGGTTCTACTTTAGAATTAGTCTTGAAGGCTTTCATTTGTTTTACCATTCTTATGTAGCCATTTTGTTGTGTTATGTAGAATGGGAGCGAGCCTTTCCCTCATGTAAACACATTATTTCTTTGACCATTGTACCAGAGGTAAATGCTTCTTTGCAATCTCATCGTCATCATAAGAAAAGTTCAAGATGTCACCAGGATCTATGAAGTCTTCAGGTAAATCAACCACACCAAGGGCTTTGATTTGATCGACTGTCAGCCTACAATAATCCATCTTGCAGATATCTTCCTCATCTCTGCATTTGGTTCATATGTCTTCAAAATGATAGACATGACGATGACCTTTCTTGAGTCTTCTTTTAAGATCTCGATAGTCAAAAATCATGCCTATACCTATAGGTCTTGATAGTAATTATCTGCATCTTTGTTGCAACTTTCTTTTCTTTTATTACACTTTTGATAGTGTACCTTCCAAGGGTTAGGGGAAATTTAAATCCTAGCTTGTAGATCCTGTGTCATTCCTTGTGTACAAAAATCAATTGTTTGCACAATTCCATGAGAATCCATTTGTCTAAGGGATACTTGGGTGGCATGTAGGGGCACCCCATGAAGCAACATACTCTTATGTAAGTGAAATTTGGGAATTGCAAAAAGACATAACCAACCTTGTTGACTGCTTTGTAAGCCTCATCCGATACTCTCTTCTTTTCGAGAGTCAAATCAAAACTAAAAAGAAAAGGTGCGAAGAAACCATTTGTAACTCTTCTAAAGTGATGGAAGCTTTCTCCCATATTCAATTGATAGTAATAGTCATACACCAAAACAAAGTGTTTGTTCCCCTTGGTAGACAAGCCTGGGTATTGCCTCATTACTGCAGCTGCATACACCAAATAAGAAGTCATGTAGAACTTCAAAGTGGTGGGCACATTGATAAGTTTCTCATGGATCTCATTGTTGATATGTGTTTCCCAATCAATATGTGCTTTCCTTCTTTTGATTATACGGATGTATTCATACATCCAGTCTTGGAAGTGAGAAGATTCAGGTAATCCTTTTACTTTGATTAGAAGAGTGATGATTTCTCTAACATCCTCTTTGAAATCACTCTGAGGAAGTCCCTTAGGCCATCTGGATACGACATGTCTAGGAGTTATTAGCCATTCAATGTTTTGGCCTTGACTGAATCATTGTAAAAAAATTCTTGTGCCTTCTGAATTGTGATAGATGTATATTGTTCCATGTGTGGGACCCTAAGAACAATATCAAAGAATTCACCATCAAGCCTCGTCATAACTTCACATGCAGAATCTCTCACAGTTCTATCCTCTCAAATATAGTGGGTTGCAACTTGGAGCACTAATTTTGTGTGGCGATCAAAAGTTTGGAAAGTAGATACTAGGTGGAGATTACTGTGAAAAATTGCATTTAGATTTTCATCCCATGGCATTTGTTAAATCCTTTTGACGAAATCCTCTAGATCTTGGTGATCAATCTCAGTATCTTTGATTTCGTCTACTTTGGAGATCACCAAAGTCGGCAGAAAGACACCCTGGTATTTGTACTTCATCTTTCCTTTTCCCCTAGGAGATGATGGGGGTGTTTCAATTGTCATATAGGGAGGCCGAGACTGATGTTTTATCACCTTTGAAGACCACCTGATGAATTTTGAAGATACCTAAAAGAACGGTGGATCCATTGGTTTTAGGAAAAATATGCAACACGGGGAAGCGTGAAGCGAGCAAGATGATATGGAGCAATTGCATGTTGGCAATATGGCGCAAACAATGGAGCGTGAATGATGAGATGAAAGCCAAAGCAAAGAAATTGCAAGCTTTTGAGTGTTAGATAAAAATGCATATTCTGGTGTCAGGGCGCTAAAAATCAGTGCCTTGACACCATAAGTCATTTTGTTGTTTGGTGCTCAAGCACTGAAAATCAGCACTTGGACACCAAGGTGTGTTTGAGATTTGGTGCACAGGCGCTAAAAAATAGCGCTCGAGCACCAAGTGTTGATGATGTTTCTTGATGTCATGGTGGTGAAATTCACCGCTATGACACCAAAGGTGAAGATTGTCTTAGTGTCATGGCAGTGAATTTCACCGACTTGATGCTTAGGAGTTATTGGATTTTTGTGTCATGGCAGTGAAATTCACCGCCTTGACACTTGGTACGAAACTTGTTTTAGCGTTAGGGATTTTGAAGGTTTACCTTTAGACCTTGCCGACTATAGAAGATGAAAAGAAACGAGATGCTAGGTTTTTTGGAGAGAATGGAAGGGGCGAAGAACAAGAGGGTAATTGAAAAAAAAAGCTAGGGTTTGTTTACAAACAATGGTAATGAAAATAATCATTTAATCAAAGGTTAGGATGATGATTGCTCACGACAAGGAAGAATCATTGCGTCGAAAAGGAGAAAGAAAGAAAAATGAATGACCAAGAGAAAAGAAAGAAAGGAATATCATACCTCAGTACAAAACGTGAAAACACGGATTGATGGCGCAAATGATGATATGAAATCTACGAGCTAGCACTAAAAATTAGAGCCCCAAACTCGAGGAAGGTAAACGAAAATAGTCTAATGCGATGGGAGGAGAGGAATGGAGAGCCAATGTCAAAAAATGATTCTCAAATCAAGTGTATAAGCGATGTTAAAAACTTAAGTCACGCAAATTAAATGCACCACTAAAAAGGACATAACTAACAAATAGGTGCAAAGGCGGTGAATTTCACTGCTTTTGCACTCATTACAAAACTGAAGGTTGAGTGCAAGAGTGGTGAAATTCACCGCCTTTGCACCTCAACATCAGGTGGAAAAAACTAAGGCAGGTGCAAGGGCGCTAAAAATCAACGCCTTTGCACCAAAGACCAAGTGCAATGGTGCTGATTTTTAGCACCTTTGCACCAAAGACTGAAAACGAAAAACTCCTAGTAGAGAGGAGTTACTATGACTTGTTTCAAAAATCTTTGAAAGGTGAACAAGAAGAGACACCCATGTGGACTAGGTGAGGTCAGAGATTATGTGTCAAGGGAAATTTGAGTTTTCCTCATTTTTTGTGCTTGAAACACATGGACCTAGGAAATGAACTAGTTTCGTAGGGGGGTTATCCATGGATCGAGCGCTGCTAGATTCTCAGATAATAGACCTTTACCCTCAAAAGAATTTTTCTTCTCCCTAACCTTCTCTTTTGTATCTTGAATAATCTTAGGGTTATCTTCATTCATATGTTTATTACTTTTAGAGTTCTCCAGAGGAGCAACATTATGTTCCGAAGGAGGGACAACAACCTTACTTTGTTGAGTGCCTTGTGTACCAGTTTTCACTAGAGGAGCAGTCTCCTCATTTTTCTATTCATCATTAATAGCCATATTACCTTCAAAAATTGATAGATTAATATCCTAAGTGGACACATCAAGATATCCTACAGAATATTGTCATCTAGAGAAGTATGATCCACGCTTATCTTCATCTCCTCAAGCATCTTGGTTGTCTTCTCTTCAGAGCCTTTTTTTTGTTCCTTTTCTATCTCCATTTTGGATACAATCTGCACTTTTAGTACACTTGATATGCCTTCTTCTTTATGTTGCCCAAAGGGTCCTTACATATCTATTCAACCAAATGTATCTTTTATATTTGTATTTTTTAGAGGATCTTGTGATACACCATTAACATTGTCTTGCATCTCATCAATGATTTTCATTGTAGTGACTTCAGTTTCATTCTAAATTTTCTTTTGTAAATCCTCATCCAAGCTCATTAAAAGGTCTATTCTTCTCTTGGTTCGGAGCTCTTTTTCTTGTCTTTTGAAAATATTTTTCTTTTCTTCCTCGAAGATAGAGATCCCAAAATTATCAATTTATTGTTGTTTCATTTCTTTATCAGCCTTAATGGCTTCATCTCTTCTTTGTCTTAGTGCTTCAACAAGGCTATCTGAAGCTTTGTTGACAATGTCATTGAAAGAAATGTTTTGCATCAGCATATACTCAATGACATCTTTTTCAATTATCCTTTTATCTCAAGAAGAAACATCTGGATGAAGCATCATTGTTTCATTTAGTAAATGATTCTCGACATTTCCATTTAGTACTGCACCAAAGTAAAGGGGGTCATGTGTGACTAAAGGAGATTTCTCATTATTTTCTTTAGCAATTCATTTTCCTTTCTTTTTTTGTAGGGAGATCTCTTCTTCTTTTCTTTGACTTAACCCTTTCTTTCTTTTCTTAGAAACATAAGATTTTACTTCTTCTACTTCAATCTCCTCAATATCATCTGACTCTTCCTCATTTGAATTTTCTCCTTTTGCCTTTCTTTTAGGCCTGGCATGTCCATCTTGAGTGGCCTTTTTCTATGGATATTTTCTTTTACTACCGGTTGTTTGAGTGGTTTCAGAGGACAACAAAAAAAATGTAACACTAGGAGAGGTTCTAACTAATCTCCTTGGACCAAGACTAGCTTCCAAAAGAGCATATTTGACTTTGGAAGCCTCCACAATAACATCATACCAAACTAGATAGAGGGAAAATTTGGTGACTAAACCACTTATAAAAAAATTAAAATTTCAATGTCGATCTATAATCAATGATTAGAGAGTTGATCAATAATCAAAATAAAGCACCGAACTTAGAAAACATGATTATATGAAATAAGTTTTATTAGCCACATGTGAGGGAGTAAGGGCTACACAACACCTTGGGAGTACAACATCCAAAGTGTGTTAGAGAAGGTATGCTCAAACACAATACAAACACAATTTACCAATTCCAATTAACTACACCAACGGAAACCACATTAGCAAAATGTACTTCATCTAGACATGATCACATTTTGATGCAAGAAGACATATGCAGGGTTTGTTATGACATCTACCAATTCTATCCACACAAGGGTAGGGCTTCACCCAAACACCACTTCCCCAAGGAGTTTACAACTACAATGCAATGACACACACATTACTCACATCATGCATCACTACCACATGCTATAACAAAATGATATCCACGCCATTCACATGACATGCCACAATTGAGGCTCTAAGCCAACCAACACAATGCTCCTAATAAGAATAATTTCATTTAACAATTAAACATTGACCCCATCTAGGAGGGAAAACAATGTTGGTTACCCATCTAGGTTCTCACAAGAATGCTAGGGACAACATGATTTGGGAACATAAGTCATTAACCCAAATATTCTATTATGACAGTGCAACATTCCACTCATGAACTAACACAATCATTTCACATATATGATGATACTCCAATAGGAATACAATGCACCATGCACCATAGGCAACATTGACATACACCATGTATTTACTTCAATGTGTCAGTCGCATAAGACATTTCACAATGCTCTATCATGACCCAAAGCATTAACACTCAATTTGAAATCAAATGCACCCATATGCACACATCCAAAGGGGACACAAGCATAAACACTACACATTCACACTTAACATAATCAAGACATCAAGATGGCAACCACACATGAAAGCACTTCTCAGCAACTCAAGGGTCTAGCTAACCCTCACAAGCAATGATTTCTCAAACATATCATGCTAGGTAAAAATTGCAACAACACCTACTACCAACAACACAATCACGCACAACGAACAACACACTAGAGAGTGATCATTCCCCACTCAAGAGACTCTCAACCAAGGGTATCTTCCCATCCCTGTCACATGTGTTAGGGCCTAGGAGGTACTCTTCCTCCTCAAGCACACTACACGGATCGGTTCACATTGAACCCTCAACATCCCACCCAAGTCACCCATGCAAATAAAACCAAACACTAACTCTCCAAAAACAAACACTTGAGCTACCACACACCAAGCACCAACAATCGTATGGGCAAGAACATGAACCAAAGATCCCAATGCTACAACATGAGATCTGATACCAAATGAACTAACCTGAGCTGACAAGCTCATAAAAAAACTTGACAAAACATTTTTTTTTTGAAACAAGGATAACATCAAGAATGCAACATTTGTTGGCGTTTCAAATTGCACCTCTAGAATGCGTTCTGGAAACGAACAACTATGTGCAGTAAATTGTTCTTCGAATTAGGAGGGGAAGCTCCCTCTTTTGCCGAGTTGCATAAAGAAAGTAAAGTAAACTTAATTTTGCCTATATTTTGGTTTAGTTGCGAAAACACAAGGTTATAGAACACTAGATGTTGCAGCTAAGGTTTTCCCTTTAATGAAACTAGACAACTACAACTTAACCTATGCTTAAAACGTTTCTACCCTCTCAAGAAATGCAGAGCAAGAGACTTTAGAAATGGACGAGTTTGATTTTCTGACAAAGATACTTAAACAAACTTTTCTTCAACGTACATTTTAAGCAAGCTGAAAAAGAGATCATAAAAGTATTACGAAAATATGAGACTTTTATTTCATCAGCAGCAAAGCAAGCTTCAAGATTTTATTTCCTCACACTTCTAACACAAAACAATAAACGAAAATCTGAGATATTTATATCGAGGGCAGCAAAGCAAACCTCAAGATTTTATTTACTCAAACTTCTAGAACAAAGATTACAATTTTGGGACAGCAAGTTGTAGAAACATGCTTGCAACATGCGATCAACCTGATTATAATTGACACATAACACATGCACTAAACAAGGATTTGCAACTAAGGAGACATGCAAACTTGCTCTTTACACAAAGTGAACAACACTGAATAACAAAGAGAAGGCACTAAAGGCACTTATGTCTTGTTATCACTAGCATGGCTAAACTAAAATGAGCAAACACTGCTCTTATTTATAGACAAGTAGAGGAGTAGGGAACCCTAAAATCTCCTTGCTTTTACAACTAAGACTTGCCAACATGCAAACTTTATTTCTAAACCTAAAACAAGATAAAACATCTAAACCTAGAAAGCTTCTAAAAAGGAAATGCCAACTCATTACAACTTGATATCCTTCTTCTTCAAAGAATGGATAAGAATTGAGACAAGAATAGAAAGAAAGCTTGGAGAAAGCTTCTAGAAGATTGTCGCTTTAAATCTCTCACACCCGTCAAAAAGCGTGAAACTACCTCTCTATCAGGAGTGTTGATACTATCTATAAAAATATTTCGCTTTTCTAAGATCTTCTCCCCTTTTGCAACCAAACTTAGAGAATCTTTGACATCTTCAGCTTCTTTATGAGTTTTGTTCTTGGAAAACATCAATGCCTCAAAAGATGACTCACTGATTGATAACTTGGTAGCTCTGCAACTTTGTGCTTTTGACACTTCTCTTGATTTTCCCATGGAAGAGCATTGCACAACTTTTTTTGACACTTGTCCTTTCGCTCATACCACTCCCTCTGCACGTTCTTCAACTGAGATGATGACGTTTTATGTCCATGATGGTACTAAAAAGCATTTCCCAACATCATTCGTTCAGATAATTATCATATAACACTTGTTTGGCTTTGAATCCGATGGGAGAGTACTCTATGCTGAAAAACATGAAGATTGACTGTAAACTTGACTATGCTCGGACAAGCTTAACACAAACCCTAAAAATAACTTGCTGATTTTCTTGGATGAATTTTTTTGAGATATGGGTTTTGATTAGAATTTGATTACAAGCCAACCCAAATAGTCCGTTTTTGAAAATTTTGAGTGTAGACTGAAAAAGCAGCAAACCCTAATTTTCTCCAAAAAAAAAGGCAGAAAAAGTTGGCATCTGGGTATTGTTCAAAGGCACATTCTGGATGAACCCATTTGGTTAGATTTTGAAAACCTTAAAGTTTCACTGAAAAAGCAACCACTTGAAGTTTCACTGAAAAAGCTGTGATATGGGTTTTATCCAGAAGAATATTTGAGATAGACCCAGAAGATTGGAAGTTGTAAATTTTAAAGTTTTCTCTGACATGCAAAATAAAAAGCAGAACTGCTGCAACCTCGAAAAAATTCTCCAAAAATTATCCACAAGATAGAACCAGTATAAACCAACTTGCTGAAAATTGAAAGTAATGGCCTCCTTCTTCAAAGATTTGATGTTCTGGCTGAAAAAATATGAAAAAGCAAGCCTTCTTGAGTGCTGATCAGAAAATTTATTGAAAAAACCAGCAAATTAAACTCTTGAAGTTGAAAATAAAGGTTTGAAGTTGCTGCTCTATTTCTCCTTGAAAACCACTTGCAAGAAAATAATGAAAAATAAAACACAAAAGTGCTTTAAATAAGCTCTGTCTTCAGAAAACAACTTTTTTTTGCCCTAATTCTTCAAAACCCCAATTCAAGTTTGTGCAATGAACTTAGAATTTTGTTTTCATCTTCAATTTTTGAAATTTTCAAAAATTTGACCAAGGCATTGGAAGTTGGGCACCCTTCTTAGCTGGAGGCAACTATTTCACCCAGACTTAACCATTTTTTCATCATTTCAACTTTAACTCAATTTTCAACCCTAGTTTGATTTTGATTTCTGACCTCCAGATTGATCCGACAAATGTGCTGAATGTTTCATCACGAAGCCTGATCGAATATGAAAAAAGTTTGTTTGGAAGAGACTTCTGATGAAAACTTTGTTTGACCCTACAAAAAGTCAGGTGCCTCTCTCCTCCAGGGGCGCCCACTTTCTCCAGTGTTAGAATATTTTTCAATATTTTCTTCTTTGCTTGACTTATGATTGGCAGCTCTTGTCGAACCCTCTATTATGTCTTCTGCATCTGATGACTGCCATCACCGATTGACGTGTCGATGATCTTGTTGGAAAGCCTATTTGTATCTAAAGAAGTCATGTTGGAGGCTTTACTAGAAAATTCACCTATTTAAGCCCTCAAAATCTTGGGCACCTATCTCCTTCAGGGGCAACCATCTTCACCACACTTAGCCATTTTATCTATTTCTTTTACCTTCAGAGTTATAAACACCTCTCGCCATGATCCCCGTTTGATCTGAGTTTTCGGATGATTGCATGATCGGATGAGTTGACGAAGACATCCACTGCGAAGCTATCGAGAAACTGAACAACATTGCTTAGGGAAGCCAATCCTGACTTCATTATCTGATCCTTCAAAAAGATGGGCACCTATTCTCCTCAGGGGCGCCCAAGTTTGGCAAACTTAGAAACTTTTTTGTAAGTTTCAAAAAAAATCTTCCTCGTTTGACGTGTTTGCCTTGGCCTCGATTGTCGGATACAAATATTTTCTAAGGCATGGGAGTATGGGCGCCCTTCTTGCCTGGAGGCGCCTGGATTCACTAGAGTTAGCCAAATTTTTGCATTTTCCAACTTTTTCAGCTTCTACTCTCCTTTCTTCGTTACTCGTTGACAACTTTTGTTTGATGCTTGAACGTCTGATTCTGACACCCGGCAGCTAACTGGCCTCCATTGATGATCTTGGATCTCCGAAAAAGCTTCTGAAAAAGTATAATAGACCCAATAGGGCAAAACTGATCTTTTCGTGATTCCGACTGCACCAACCTGATGAGGAAGTATTTTAAGCTAATCAAAATCAGTCTCAACCCTAAAAGCCAAACTTTCTATTTTTAGAAAATTTTGCAAGTATCCATTTCTTGAGAAACCCAAAAAAAACTTCTATTTTTAAAAAATTGTTAGAAATAGAAATTTTCCTAAAATTTAGGGATGAAAAACTGAAATCTGGGTATTATTGATTTGGTCGCTCTAAGATGACCGAGATTGTCAGATTTTGAAAATTACAAGGTTTTGACCCCCATGAAAGACATACAAACCCCAATTTTGACCTTTTTGACAAATTTAACAATATTTGGACTCATTTCTTCAAAATGCCTAAGTGTACCAAAAAATTTAATTTGGGGTACAACAACATTGACATGTTGCACTTGCACAATTGATGTGCACACAAGTGTCACAATAATACAATTCCAAAGACAACAACACACTTCACCATTACATAAGCAAGGTGGCAACAACGAAAGATTAACCACTCAGATGAACATACAGAAGGGAGAGAGGATAATCCTACATGATGATCAATTACTAAACCACGATTGTGCTCTCTCACAACAACACACCAAGATAGGAGGAGGGATTCCTCAACCTCTAATCCACATCCAAACACACTAACCAATCTAAACACAAAGAGTAACCTTCACAAGCAGTTACCTACCCAAGAGGCACAACTTGCCACAAGATGGAATGACAATAAATCACTTCCAAACATCCTCACACTTCACAAGACATCCCATCGCAAAACGACATCACCCAAGGGAAGGGACTACTCCACAACACCCCATGACCTATGATGATTGTTGAGGACACTAACAAGATGATCCACAAAAGCTTGTAACCTTCACAAGACTTCACATGACAAGAAGAATCATCTCCCCAACCCTAGGTTTGACAACCGGGTCATAACGAGAGGTTGCACGTAAAAGAATGCAAGAGATGATATAAGTCCTCAATGATGACACTTGAGAACTAGATCAAAACACTACTAGGACCCCAAGACTATGGTGAACAACTTTGTATATGAAAGTTGTTTCGTCGGGTTTTGTTCTGAGCTTGTTAGGTCGAGGCATTACATCCTTGTAAAATTTTGTTGTGATTTCACTCATCTCCATTGTTTTGCAATTACAATTCTTAAGAATACTAGAGGAAAATTGCATATATTGTTCGACAATGACAATGCAATCACAATGATGTATAAGTTACCAAACATAAAATAAAATTGAGCAATGGTTGAATTTTTGAAAGAAATTTAGTGCAAAGTTGATGATAGTGAGGATGATGAAGAAGATGAATATTTACATCCATGGCTTGCACAACTTTGACTTTATTGCAAACAATGCAAATACCATTTATTTGGTAGGGATAAATTTAGACATGTTGCTATTACTAATAGTTTTGAAATGGACAATGTTGACAAAAACAATGATATCAAATACTATTAAGAATAAGCTTAGTTCAAATTTGTGTTATTTAGAATAATAATTGGATTGACATATCCACACTATTGTTGATACTTGATGTACATTTTAATATATGATGTAAAAATTTGATTGTAATCAATTTTTATTATCTAGGGCTATTTTGTTCTTGGCCAAAGAGAAAATCCTTAAAGTAGGCTTATTTTTGTTACACTAACTATGGAGTCCATGTTGACTTGATAGATAACCTTTTAGTAAACTATTTTCAGTATTTAAGAAGAAATCCATTTACTAAAGATTGAGATCAACTAAAGTGATTCATTCAATATTTATTTCATCATATAAACTAAAATGCTAATCCTATTTTGTGTTAAATTAGTAACAATATAACATCTTTCATGTAAAATTATATTAAAAGCTTGTACTTCTTAACTTGAAATTAAGTCTCATGTAATTTATTTTTTAAAGGTTTATCTTCTCTTATTTTCTAATTTTTTCATTCAGTTTCTTAACATGATTTTTTTTATTTATTCCTTCTATATAGATCTAATCCTATACTGAATTCAACATCCCATTTTACTACAGTTCCCATTTTATTAAAATCCCACATAACATATTATTATTTATAGTAATTTCCTTTGTATTTAATGTAATACTTTACACTCCTTACTATCTAGTCCTCTTTATAAATGCTCACATTTAGCTTTCTTAAAAATAATCTCTCCCTTTCTCTGTTCAGTCTTAAGATCTTAAATTGTGTCATTTAAATTTTTCTAATGTTTTTCTCATTACTTCGACCCACTTTAATTGAATGGATGAACACTAGAAAATAGCCACAATCATGTTTACGACCATACAAATAGGCACGATTCGTAATCCTTGTTTCAAATTGTTGACCTGTAAGTTGTAACAGATCTTGCAAATATAATCAGGCAATAGTATTTTGCTTGGAACAAAGACAAAATTCATTGTTTTATCATATTTCAACAACCGGAACATTCCAAAACGTGATACATGTATATTATTTGCACTTCATAACACTCCACATCATGATATATATAGACCACTTTCACTTCAAAACACTCCACATCACGATATGTACAGACCACTTTCACTTCAAAACTCTCCAAAACATGAAATATGTGGAGTACCTTCACTTCAAAACACTCTTTTTCTGGAGGCAATCGACAGTGTCAACAAGCGTCTCTTCCAACCTCATGAACTCCAACGCCAATTCCTGCAGTTTGCTATTTGATAATCGCGCAACTCCTGATGTTCCTGACCCTACATCCACAAAACTATTGGGTCTAAAATGATTTAGCTTGCATTTCCTAATAAATGATTTAACTTACAATCGAAACTAACGGACGAAGCGTGCCTGTTAATGTTAACTCACTTTTGGGGATAAGTATATTGCGGGTATAGCTTCTGAAGGATGTCAAACAGTTCATTGGTTGTAATTGTATGAGCTGAACATATATATCGCCCTGCTGCAGCAGGAGCTTCATAAGCAAGCAAGTGAGCTTTTGCACAATCTCTGACATCTACAATATTGTATGTTTTGTTATCGTGTGTATCTGAATCACCTGCTAAAACAGATGTCCATTTGTTAGTATCAGAGAGTTCATCCCTGTAGAATTTCAACTTCTTCAGAAATTAACAGATTTTCGATATTTACATGTTTATTTCAGCAGCTACAATTTTTCATATGCGCAGAGCATAACTAATCGCTGTTTAAATCCCCCCATTGATAGTCAATATTTCAGATATCAGATCTGCTTTAACAAGCATCAGTCAACTAAAGAAACTAATTTATGTCGGTTGGAAAAAAAAGATCAAAGTATAGAAACTAGAATATGAGAATTTTTTTAGTTAAAAAAATTATTGAAATGCAAGTACAATTGAGGAATACTCGACATGATATATTGCAAGGAATGCTTGGAAATTTGATCAAACTGTCTTAGAGTATGTCAAGAAAGAATGACACGGAAAGTTGAAAGCATTATCCTGATATCAAAGTCACAGCCTCTTCTAAGATTAAAATACTGCCACAAACTTAGAATGATGATAAATCTGATGTATGCTGATTCAAATGTTGCACCTTAAAATTTGAGGACGTTATATTAGCTCAGGAGTTTCATCAAGCAATGATACATGCATCATTGGTCATCAGATTAATTGTAAGTTCTTTTCTAGGCTTCATTTTACCAATAAAGATAACAAAGATCTATGTTAGCCAAGCTTCCAGAATGGGTGCTTGGATACACCAGAAACAACAGGTATCTGATGTGAGAACATCTAAACTCTAGAAATGGTTGGAAATTGTATAAACTTCTTTAGGAAGCAACAAGAAATATGGAAATGGCTGGAAACAATAAGATTTGGCATAGAAACTTTAGCAGAAAAAATAAAAATACTTGAAAAAAAGCATTAAAATAATAAATGATTACTTAAAATGCAACTGATCTTTTCTATTTACAAGTTTTGGTTCCCTAACTCTAATCTTGGTGTCTGTTGCTACTGGCCTCTTTTCAATATTGATTATCTGCGGGCTACTCTTGGTTTCTGAATCCCTGCTCTTACTTCAATCTGGGACCTCCACTGGCTGTTAGTTCTCCTCAATGTTCTAAGTTGACTGGGTGCTCTTTGCTACTGTTGCTTAATAAGTTAATTATTGCTTCTCTTGTAAAGTGAGGCTGGTGTTTATCATTTTTGTTTTTGGGTTAGTTAGGTGGGGGGTTAATGTTACAAATTTAGAATACCAAAATTGAAATGATTAAAAGGAAAAACAAATGCAAAGAAATCAAATTGTGATAGTACTATATACAGGACAAATAATCTTCTATCTAGAAATGCTTCACAAAGTTAGGAACTGTTTCCCGTTTGACCATAAAAGTTTCCAGAAATTTCATGTTTAGAAAAGGCATTTAGCAGATCTTAATACTAGGGGTATTTTTCTGTTAAAGAGGAGGACCCAAGCCCCTGGAAATAATGTTGAGCATTTGGAATAAGGAGCTTAAGAAATGGCAGATCTTTATATGGATATTGTGCTCATAAAATCAAATATGAAATTCAAGTACATCAATGATTTTGTCAGTCATACCATTCTGTCACTCTTGTTGATAACTGTAGCTGAAGCCTTCTGTGAAGGGAAGTGCCGCCTCCCATTAGGGAACGTCAGTGAGTGGTACCTTGAGCTCTGTGATTGGAGAAAAAACACTTTCATAATACCTTTCCTCACACTTCTTATGATCACTGTAATGAAGACCGAATTTATGATCGCATCTCATTTAGTTATGTGATGGGTTATCTGTAGTTGTACTATATTTAAATTTTATATACCAACATATTTGTATTCATTATACATTGTTGGGAACTTGGGGGTGTAATTTTGTAAAGCTTAGAAATTGTGATGTGGGGACCTAGAACCACACATAGAGTTAGTTCATCTGTTTGCAATGCTTCAATTGCCACAAGTTCATCATTTCTTCTCCTTCATCAGAACTATATAAGGTTATCCCATTGTCCATTTGATTCTAGTCTTAAGTCTGTTTCTACCTTCAAATCTCCTATACACAATCCACCCAACCCTAGATCTCAAACTAATCGAAAGTTTGTTTGTTTCCATTCTAAAGAAGGCCCCATGGCCTCATTGATTATCTTTTCACAATCCTTCAGTTGACACAAATTCAACATTTCTTCTCCTTCATCAGGACTATATGAGTATATGGTCACTCCCATTGTCCATCTGAAATTCCAAATCTGTTTCTACCTTCAACCTTGTATTCAAAATCCACCCAACACTACATCTCAAATTAATTGAAGGTTTTTTTCTCTATTCTCGGGAGAAGTTTATGGTCTCCTCACCTGTACCAAACTGACCAATGAAGATCATGTCCTGGAACATAAGGGGT
This sequence comes from Sequoiadendron giganteum, assembly GCA_007115665.2. Taxonomy (NCBI): domain Eukaryota; kingdom Viridiplantae; phylum Streptophyta; class Pinopsida; order Cupressales; family Cupressaceae; genus Sequoiadendron; species Sequoiadendron giganteum. The sequence continues at coordinate 499,622,445 of CM021105.1, forward strand.
TTGAGCTCATGCTGTTAAACAGGCTTGGATATAATTTTCTTCTACTGTTAATGAAAGAAGCATTTCCAAAAAAAGTCATTACTGAAGATGGGAAGTTTTGTAACTGACCTTGTCGGACTAGACTTTAAGAATCTGTAGATTGGAGCATTGGACTTGCAGCAGATTCCATGCCTTCTGTATTTGAATCTTTAAGAAAATTAAAACAGTTTCTTAGATAAAGTTGAGCCTCTAGTTGATGGAGGAGCTTAAATTTCTATTGTTGAATATTGTGCGGCCCTTATTTGTTTGGATTGTGCATGTTAATGAAATGCTCCACTATGATCAGATGTTCAGGCATGATAGTGGAAACCTGATCCTTGAACTCTGTGAGAAGGTGGATCCAGCGATCACCAATAGGAGGAATATGCAGATTGTGGATCTGAAAATAGCATTGAAACTCACAAGAGAAGAAATTAAAAAGTAAAGCCCAGTGGAAGCTTTGGGATTCATCAAATATTTAGATAGATTACAATGTACTAAACTTTTTAAAATGGAACATTGAAGAATGTGTTTAGATCTTAAGATTTCAACAAAAATAAATTAATTTGATTTGCATTTCTTTGAGTTTTTAGCAAGAGGGAGAGACCAATATGCTTTACTTTGATTAGTTATCTTTAAGGAAAAGGCGTTTATTGGGGAAGACCAAACATCTTATGTTCAAGGACATGATCTTCATTTTTGGGTATGATACAGGGGACGAGGCCATAGCCTCCTCCCTAGAATGGAAAGAAGAAAATTTTTGAACGGTTTGAGACCTAGGGTTAGGTGGATTGCATTTAGGAGATTAGAAGGTAGAAACAAGATTTGGGATTAGAATTAGTTGGACAATGGGAGTAACCTTAGACTCCTAAAGTTCTAATGAAGATGAAGAAATGATTCATCCATGTCAATTAAGCTAACTGCACTTCTGGTTCTATGTCCTCACATAACATCCTAGCTTTACAATAAATCATATCCTCAATAGTGTATAATCAATATAACTATGTTGGCATAACATAGCACTGATAACCCTCCACATAACTAAATAAGATGCCATCATAAATTCTAGGTCTTCATTATAGTGATTATCAGAAATGATAGGTATCATGGAAGTGATTTTTTCTCCAACCACAGAGCACAAGGTATCTATTGCTAACCTTCCCTAATGGGAGGCCATTCTTCCCTTCACAAAGGGCTTCAACTACAGGCATTATCAAGAGTTAAGAGTGATAGGACTGCCAAAACCAATGCTGTCGTAACCAATAATCTTCAACAGTATGACAATGGTATCCTAAGCTCAAGAGAGAAACACTAGAGAGGAAGATCTAAATATACAAAAATGAGGAGAGAAACAATGCACACATGGACTCTTAGTCACAGATTAGCCACAGTGCAACCTATAGGAGAAGGACACATAGTTGGAAAGTTAAGATCTACAAGTGGACAGTCTACATCCTATTGACTAATGAGGATCATGTCCTTGAGCATAAGGGGTTCAGGCTTTCCCAAAAAAATTGCTCAAGCCTTAAGATCAAGACACGTCATTTAATATTCCATCCAAGGAAGGCATATGGGGAACTTGATAAAAAAGAAGGCATAAGGGGAACTTGATAAAAGGGAACAATGGCTTGAAACCTACTATCATTTCACAACCTACCAAATGGATAATTGAATATATTATCCATGAAATTGAATATAAAATATTGAGATAAGACCTATTTTGATTATCTTCGTAAAATGTTTAGAAACTTACTTGAGTGGGATTATTGATACCCCTAGAAAAGAGGTGTGAACTCTTACAAAAGTGTCATGTATGACTTTTTTTAACAAAGTACAATATTCCATGGGGATATTCCCTCCCCCCCCCCTCCCCCCCAACGCAAGATACCAAATCAGCATCTCAAGAGACAAGGACATTTCTAAGATGTCGGGGCGATACGGAAATGTCCCTCCATTGTGCCACCACCACTATGACTACCATGTAGACGTCCCCAAGATATCTTCCTCAAAGAAGGAATGTTTCCAAGGTGTTTTCCCCATATTGGAGATGTTAGGGGGATTTCAGGAGATCCCCAAGACTTTGCCGAAACTTATGAAGTCTCTTGAATGCACCAGAAATGCCCAGCCATCCCCTTAATTAAATACTTGCAAAAAGCAAATTATAAATTTAAAAAAAAAAAAACATTTTTCTTGATGTTTGTGCCCCTGATGCTAAATCTTATAGCTTACAAAGCCCACCCACACTCTAAGCACTCAAAACAAACTACAGAGAAATCTCACACCCTTATTCCATATTACTTTCAAAGCTTGAAAGCATTGAGAAAGACTGCAAGTACAATAGTTGCATAGCAAAAGTGGGAGCATTGGCAGGTGGGAGAACAAAAATAAGAAGAATTGCAAGTGCCAAGTAGTCATTGATCAACTATTCAAGTCTCAACATAGTCATCAAGCCTTGAAGCCTTGAGATAAGCCATGAACCTTCTTCTTTGATTCTTTTGGGATTTGCATTTTGATTTTTTATATTAAATTTAAATGTTCATTCCTAAATGTCTAAATCTGAAAATATGAAATCAACGAATTATGTGATTTTTATTTTTGTTTTCAATTTAGATATACAATAAATTGTTCATAGAATTGTATATGGTTATAAAAAAAAAATTTCAGGGTTTGTTAGAGTAAAAAGGTGTTTTGCTAATTAATTAGATTTCCTTTCACACTAGCATACTTAAACTTACTTAGGTTATGTGCTTTTTTATCTCAAGTCATAGGATGAGGACACATGTCTTGATCTAATTTTATGCCTTCAATTACCAAAAAAAATTGCAAGTTCCTTAAAATGAATTTATGTCACCAAAAAAACCCCAATGAAAAAAACTGTGGGTAGGTAAATCAAAACTTTTTTTCATGATTTAAATGTGATTGAATGGCAAATAAACAATCAAAATTGTTGACCATGATTTCAAGATAAATTGGCAATTTTATAATGGCTATTTTTATTATCACATTTTTTTTCCATTCTCCAACAACTACATGCATGACTAGGCTTGTTCTCAATGAGTGTAATCATCTACAAGGTGCTTCCAACTTTACACCTTGGAACTGCAAATTGCAAATGCTTTTGGAAGAGCTTGTTCTTTGGAATTTTGTGGAAACAATTTTCACCTCCTAGTGATCATGTTCAATTGGTAGAACACAAAAAAAAGTCAGCGAAGACGACATGAATCATCCTAGATTTGATGAAGGATCATTTGATCCCTCACATTGTAGAGAAGACACTGAAGGAGATATATGATGCCTTAACCACTCTATATCAGAGTTTGAACATTTCCTACAAGGTGTTGCTAAAGAATAAGCTCAATGTCACACACATTAGTCGTACAAACGCAATGGCCAATTACCTTATGAATATCACTAAGCTTCAAGATTAGCTTGCTACTCTTAGGGTAAAGGTGGGCAATGATGAGTTGGTGCCCATAGCTTTAAATGAGTTCTCTCCATCTTGGGACCCATTTAATTTCTAAGTTACCGGATTCGTACCTGGAGGCCTCGAACCCGGTTCGGGTGCGAACCCGATACGGGTTCGCCTGCGGGTACGTCCTGGGTACGCACAGGGTGCATGCCCAGGCCTGTGGGTTCTCCCAGGTTCGCGCTAGAACCCACAGGCCTGGGCACGCACCCTATGCGTACCCAGGGCGCACCCGGCTGTTTGGTGCGTGGACCCGAAGGTATCAGGCCCGAACCCGGGCGTACCTCCAAGAACCCACGGCCCAGCTTTAATAAAGTTCACCCAAACATAGATTAAAAGCATTTTTTTTAATTTTATTTTGTTTCCTAACCCTAATCCGGCCCAATATGAGGCTTTTCAACACTAAAACATTTCATTTCTACTTCTCATTTTGCTCTCACCATATTTTCTCTACATCTTGGCATTTTGAAAGGAGGTGATTGTATTCGAAGGAGATCGATTGTGGAGTGCCAAATAGCTTCTACAAAGGAGATTTAAGTGTTTAAGGTATGCATTTAAACCCTATTCTTTGATCTTTTGAACTATTTTTTCAAGTTTCTTAATTTTTGATGAATTTTTTCAAGTTTGTGAAGAATTTTTTCAAATTTATTTTTTTTTTTTTCATTTTCTTTATAGATTGCAACAATGGCCAGTAGTCAAAGTTCAGTGGGTGGGGAGGGAAGTCAAAAGTTCAAAATTGAGAAAGGATCTCCTTTATGGGCACATACCACAAGAATTTCACAAATTCCTGGAGGTGGGGGTTTTGTTTGGAAGTGTAATTTATGCAATGTACAATATAATAGCTCCTATTACCGAGTGAAACTTCATTTTATGGGCCCTAGTGGCAAAGGGATTAATATGTGTGTGGGCCCAAATAAGAAGGGGTTGTCTTCTGTACAAATAGCAGAATTTATAAAAGAACAAGAAAATGCTGACAAATCAATTGCAAAAGGAAAAGAAAGTAGTTATTCTTCCGGAAAGAAAAAAACACCAACATTACCCTCTCAAGCAGTTAGGGCCTCCAGACATCCCTTCTTGCCTATGCCCTCTACGGAAGAGGAAGATGAAGATGAACAACAAATCACCACCCGCAAGAGAGGTCCATTGGAGAGGGCATTTAAAATGGAGGCAAGAGATATTGCTGAAGAAAAAATTGCACGTTGCCTCTATGCCAATGGTCTTCCATTCAACTTGGTGAGATCACCATATTGGCGGGACATGGTGTCAGCAATAAATAGTGCACCTCCTGGTTTCACAAGTCCTGGGTTTGAAAAGGTGCGTACCACCTTATTGCAAAGAGAGAAAACATCTTTAGAGGCCCAACTAAAACCAATTAGAGATTCTTGGATTGAAATAGGTGTATCTATTGTTTCCGATGGATGGAAAGATTGCAAAAACCGTCCATTGATCAATGTTATTGCAGTGTCCCCCAAGGGGGCAATGTTTTTGAAGGCAGTTGACTGTGAAGGGGAAGTGAAAGATGCAGAGTTCATTTCCAGGATTCTCATTGACTCCATAGAGATGGTGGGTGATGAAAATGTTGTCCAAGTAATTACGGACAATGCAAAAGTTTGCAGGGCTGCAGGTGCTTTGGTAGAGGCTAGATATGAGCACATCTTTTGGACACCTTGCACCGTACACTCCCTCAATTTGGTGATGCAAGCAATTGGAAACCAAATAGAGTGGGTGAAAGAAATATACCAGGAGGCCGAGGAGATCCAGATGTTTGTGACAAACCACCATATGTCACAAGCAATTTTCAGAATTTTTTCAAGATTGGAATTGTTGAAGGTAAATTTAATTTATTATTTATTTAGTTTCATTTATGTCATGTTTTACATAATTGAATAATTTTTTTTTTTAACTTATTTAATTATTTACATGTTCTTAGGTTGCTGAGACCCGATTTGCATCTCACACAATTGTTCTGAGACGACTTGTGAAGGTGAAAGGGGCATTGAGTCAAATGGTTATTAGCAACCAATGGGGTATATGGAAGCAATCAAATTCAGAGAGGGCCCAAAAAGTCAAGGCATTGATCTTGGATGACAATTGGTGGGATCATGTGAATTATGTATTGGAGATAACCGAACCTATCATGTCTATGCTTCGGTTTGCTGATACAGATGAACCATGCTTGGGGGATGTCTATGATAGCATGGACACAATGTTGGAGAAAATAAAAATTGAAATACAAAAGAGAGAGAATGATCCTGAAGACACCCTTTACAAAAGGGTGGAAGCAATCGTTCTTCATCGTTGGAATAAGATGACAACACCATTGCACCTCCTTGCATATGCCCTATCTCCAAGGTACTATACTAGAGAAGTACTTTCTATCCCAGGGAGAATACCGCCATATAGAGATCTTGAAGTTGCTAGAGGGTATAAGAGTGCATTTAAGAGACTCTTCAGTGATCCAGAAATGGAGACAAGTGTTATGAAAGAATTTGGAATGTTTATCATAGGAAAAAATCTTAGCCCTTCTGTTGCCAAAGACCAATACAAAATGGATGCTATTACATGGTGGTACCTCCATGGTCAAGTTTATATGTACCTCCAACCTCTTGCAATCAAGATCCTCTCACAAGTAAGTTTTTTTTTTTTGCCACTTGTATTGTAGAATTTAACACTTAACATTCTTGAATTTATCTTGCATTTTTTATTTTTTATTTTGTTGGTTTTCTCTCTAGGTTGCAAGCTCTTCTGCTGCTGAACGGAATTGGAGTACATACTCCTTTATCCACTCAGTGAAGCGTAACCGGTTGGCTGCAAAAAGAGCTGAAGACTTGGTGTATATTCATTCCAATTTGCGTCTTCTGTCACGTAAGGAACCTCAATACAAGGAGGGGGCAGCAAAGCTTTGGGATGTAGCACCCGAGTCTGCTGACTTGGATGCAACCATTCAGGATCTTGCTAGAGCCACTATGGATGATGTGGATGATAATGATGATCATGACATGCATGGTGCTGGAAGTGGAAGCGGAACCGCTTTGGGTTCAAATGATGATGATCTTGAAGTTGAAGCCACTGAAAATCCAAATCAAGATGACTTTTTTGATAATCCTTTTGATGATTGATGAACATTGAAATTGAATCATGTTTCAACTTTCATGAACTACATTTTGTAATTCAGTAATACTGTAATTGTGATGATTTCCATAATTGATATCATTGATATGGCGTATTTGAATATTTTTCAACTATCAATTGACATTTAATATTTATCTTTGGCATTTGGCATTGATCAATGATCAAGTATCATACTATGAAATGATTTAGTTTTACAATTCTGTATATTTCTCTTATTTTTTTGTATATATAATACACATATATATATATATACACGTACCCATACGTACCCAAACCCCTAAAAAAATTTTTCACGTACCCACGTACCGGGTTCTCGTACCCGAACCCATCCCCGAACCCGAACCGGTAACTTAGTTTAATTTAAGTATTTGTGCTTGTGAAAAACTTCCCACATTTGAGGCCTTAGGATGATTCCATCTAGTAGGAAACCAAATTGAAAATTGTTTTAGTTAGAGTAGATGAGAATCAAAATCTAGCACTCCTTGGGAAGACAAGTAAAGGTGGTAAGAAAGGAGGAGCCATGAAGGGCCAAAAGGGGAAGAAGGGGGATTCTAGTTCTTCTCACCAAGGGAAGAAATACTTGATCCATAACAAGTGTTTCAAATGCCACAAGATGGACAGTATGCCTCTTAGTGTCATGAGAAGAATGGGGTGGGTAAGTAACAACAACACAACAATTTGCATAGAGTCTAGAGCTTCAACAGTGGATGAGATTTTATCCAAGCTTGAGACAAAATTCTCCATGGTGTCATTCATTTCCACTAAGAGTGTTTCCAACATAGGTTGCTATATGGATTGTGGACCTATTGGTTGAAAAAATTGTATACTTTGGAAAGCGTACAAAATTGTGGTTTCAGCCACAATACGTGAGATAAACTCTCCTATTTTCAAAGGGAAGGCTCCCCCTTTGCTTTCTATTTTAACAATTCAGAAATAAAATCTAACTATAAATCTACTCTAAATCTGGGTGAAACTCCGTCTTGTTCTCTTTTTTCAGAAAATACACTTATTCTTTTCTCTTATTTCAGAAAAGAATCACAACTAAAAGCATATATGATTGGTGAAGTGAATAAAGAAGCAAAGTTTCCATGAAGGCACAAAGTCCTTCGTTGCTCCTCCGAGACAGGAGAAACTATTTCCAAGCACAAAGTCTTGATAATTAGAAATCCTATCTACCCTTTTAGAATGATATTATAATGCAATACATAATAGCACAAAGTTTGTAAATATAATGCACTTGCAAGTCACAACTCCTAACCGTAAATTAATCTAATTCAATCTTTCAAACTTGTAGCACAAAGACTGCAAGAAATTAGACCAAAGTCTTTCTACAATAGCTCCACAACTTCACAAGAAAAATTCAGAAAAATGCACTATTATGACATATGAACATAGTAATATCATGCAACAAGACTCAACACAAAGTTTGAAATCTATATGCCCTCCTTATACCACTAGAAAGACTTCGGTCTAATTTCTTGCAGTCTTTGTGCTACAAGTTTGAAGGATTGAATTAGATTGATTTATGGTTAGAAGTTGTGACTTGCAAGTGCACTATATTTACAGACTTTGTGCTATTATGTATTGCATTATAATATCATTCTAAAAGGGTAGATAGGATTTCTAATTATCAAGACTTTGTGCCTAGAAATAGTTTCTCCCGTCTCGGAGGAGCAACGAAGGACTTTGTGCCTTCATGGAAACTTTGCTTCTTTATTCACTTCACCAATCATATATGTTTTTAGTTGTGATTCTTTTCTGAAATAAGAGAAAAGAATAAGTGTCTTTTCTGAAAAAAGAGAACAAGACAGAGTTTCACCCAGATTTAGAGTAGATTTATAGTTAGATTTTATTTATAAATTGTTAAAATAGAAAGCAAAGAGGGAGACTCAACACAAAGTTTGAAATCTATATGCCCTCCTTATATCATGCAACAAGACTCAACACAAAGTTTGAAATCTATATGCCCTCCTTATACCACTTGAAAATTAAGTTCACATACATAAAGCACAAAGTCTCTTTGCTGTAAACTTCTGCAGAGTTTTCTCTATTGCCAAAAAGATAAAAAATACAATAGACCTGTTGACGTGTTTTTTATGACAACACCAACACAGAATAAAATGTCCAACGGTCACTCTATTCTCTCTTGATCAAAGTATTCCACATGCTAAGATTACGTGAAAGTTCATGCGTTCAACTCCAAGGTTCCTTTTAGTGCGAATAGACTCAGTTGGTTGATGTGAATATGCTGGTTATTCCAAGACTTACGTGATTGTTCAACTCTATGAAGCAGTTAAGATACGAATGATTTGACAATGAGGCTCTGATTTCCAAGTTAACCGGGAAAATACTGAATTTAAAAAAAGAAATAAGGGTAGGGATTCTACAATCTATTTCTAAAGGTGGATTACAAGGATCAATTTCAGCAAACTTCAAACCAGACTTTGCTTTGTCTCCCTTAGGACAACTTCCACAAACTCGGTGCAATCTTCAAAGGGTGGGTAGGATGTTCAAATCGTGACACAGCATGCACACACCATCACAACGATGCATGTGGGCACACGAATCACAATTGAAGTTAAGTGCTAATGCTCCAGTTGACCATGCAAGGCGAACTCACCATCAGCAAGCCCGCTAGTGGTATGGACGAGGAAGACTTGCTCAAATCAAACCATGTATTCTGCAACTAACAACTACTTGCATAAAATAAAGCCTACTTTACTCTATCAACTTGAATTGGAAAGACGAAAAGGCCTTGCTAGCTATTCACAATAAAAGATAGAACCACCATGCAATGATAAACCTTTGTATTATGAGAGTTTTCCACAACAACCTCTTACAAAACTTTCAAAGGGAAAGCTTTCTTTCCTTTTCAAGCTAAGCTAACTTCTAAGCTAACTCTCTATCTATTCTAACTTCTATCTTCTCTATCTCTGATTTGAATTCTAACTCTAATAATTTACAAATGAGGGGGGATGCCCCTTTTATAATGAGTCCAATTAGTGGACGGTTCAGATCTGATTACAATAAAGGGCTCAGATTGAGCCACCCATGCCCTAATTAGGGTTTCTGCCCTAAAAACCACCACCGAGAGGAGTGGGGCAATGAATGCACCCTCCACTCCTCATCAATGCACCACTAACCGCCATCAATGCACGTCGTCTCCCTCCAGAAGGTCATCGTCCAAAAGGGCGTTTCCTTTCTGCTTCTCGCTGGCTGCAAATCTGATGAATCTGGCCAATACTGCCTCAACTTCCTGATCGGAGATAGGAGGAATGTGATCCAATTGAAACTCCAAAACTGCAACTGTTTGCCCATGCCGGGCACATGATTTCTTCCAGGCAACAAGGGCGTCCTGGGTGTTCTGTATGATACTGGAGAACGTGGTTGTGTTCTCGAAATCATCCTGTGTGAAGGTCTTTACCTCAGAGAAGAATGGCGTCAATCTATCTTTCAATCCATCTGCAGTTACTTCTTCAGAAGTCAATCTCCTGGCAAAGATTGCCTCCAATGTGTTGAGGATTCCATCTAAGATGTTCGTCATGGCTTTTCTGACCCTGACAGAATCTGCCTGTGATGCATCATAGAATCCCCGGCCTGTGACTACTGAAGAATACCATCTGGTGAAGTCATATCTATCCCCCTGCTGGATAACGCCTCCCTCAACCAAAGTCTGTTGAGGTATGCTCATCAAAGCCCCTAATCGGAGAACAACTCTTGTCTGATAGATGCGAGCCTCACCCCAAGCATGGTTAACTGCCTCCACTCTAGCCATTATATCGGAAGCTTGCCCATAGGCATGTGCAAGATCTTCCATGAACTTTCTTGTTTCTGTATGTACACTGGCAACCCACTTGTCTACCTGCTGTGCCATTCTCTTCAAATCTTCTAACCCACTGATTGACTCCCTGGAAAACTCAGCTGGGAGCTCAATTGTCGGATTCTCTTGCCCACAAGGACGGGACAAGTGCTACACGTAGCCAATCAGTGTCTTGTGCTCTACCTTCAACCTTTTTTATTTGCCCTCAACATGGGACAATCTATCCTTGAGTGCTTGATAGGAATTATCGCACTCCTCTACCACTTGTGCTCCAGTAGGGCGGCCTAGTTCCATGGTTGTCACGACATAGTTCTCAGGAACGGCCTCGTCCCTATCACATTCTACCCGAGGCACTGCCATATGTAAAGTTCGGGATCCATCCTCATCTGTTGAGATCTTGGAAAACTTCCTAGCCTTTTTCTTTGCTGGAGGTGCACTAATCCTCTGTAACAACTCCTCCATTTCGGCTGCGGGATCGGTCTCATCTACAGGATCACGCCTCATTCTGTCCCTTAGCCATTCTGGCACCTCCTGCCGCATGTCTGATATAATAAAAGGCTGTTCCACCTCGGCCTCCACCTCGTGAACCTCTCCTCTGCCATCGTTCTGGCGAGGCTCACCATCATCAATAGGCTCAGTGTCTCCTGAGCTCTGGGCATCCTGATCTAAAGTAGTATCACCTTCGAGAGCTGCCTCAATTTCTTGTTGAAATTGAGTATCAGTAGCTGTCCCCTCATCTGTCTCTTGCTGATTTGCTTGCTGATTATCTTGCTGATTATCTCCTTGGGGCATGTTGATGCTCTGACCCACTGATTCTCTACGAGGTGGCTGACTTTGTGCCGCCTGTTCTACCTGCAATCTCTCTCTCTGATCAACGAACAATGATACCTCCTGCAAACTTGGAGAGTTTGCCCAAGAAGGCGTGTGTAAGGGCTCCTCGACTACCACAGGCTCAGGTCGAATTGGCTCCTTTCCTCTAAGCTCTGGAGTTGGATTACTCCGTCTCCTCTGATTAGTTGTCAGTAATCTGCTGTCTCCCATCAAATTGTAGGTAAGGGGAATTGACCTTCCCTTGAGTCAGTTGACGTGCCTTTCTACCCAACTCCGTGTAAATGTCAAGACTGGGATACAAAGTGTATCCAAGTCAATGATCTCTGGCTTAGACCAATCTGGGAGAGGTAAAGGTGTATCTCTTACTGTTTCGTAGTCAGCCTGTACTACGTTTATATCCTCCTCAATCCAATCTGGTACTAGGATGATCTCACATTCTCTGACCATCACCAACGGTATCCGAGAGAACATCCTCTTTCTGACTTCGATCTCGTCCACTGCACTTGCCCAAAAGTCTTCGATCTGTACTTTGTGCCCGAACTCCTCTGTCAATATCCACCTGATGTTTCTATGGGGATCGTAGTTATGCCTGCTGGTGTGATAGGAAAGGTGGAAGAATTGGAGCTTCGCCTCTGCCTCTCTTGCTGCTTGCAGCGATGGGCAGATTTCATCTGAGTTCCCCATGGTGATTGGGAATCCGAGTCCACCTTTCTTCTTCTTCTTTTGAATCTTATCATAGGAAATCAGTTGCCTAGATACTTCCAGCATTACTATCCTGTTTGTGGGATACCGAGGCAATCTGTATGGATAGGAGGAAAATCCTTGCAGCCTTATGTAGGTGAATTTTGGAAATTGGATAAACCAACATCCGAATTTCTCAATCATTTCTTGTGCCTCCCTTGATATTCTGTGGTGAGTTCTCTGCTGTAGGGTCCTCGTGATATGCATTGTAAAGGCGTCATTGACCCTCTTGTAATTAGTTGTGCTTGTCAGATGCAACTGTGGACAAGCTTCATATATTTTAAACTGATGGGAACCGCATCCAATTGGTTCCTTGTAAGATATTCCCCTATATCTCATCATGCGAGCCAGCATATAGACAAGGTAGGAGCCCATGTAAAATGTCTTCGTTCTCCTCATGCCACGAAGCTGCTCATGTATGTTATCACTGATCATCAGTGCCCAATCCATGTAATCTTTTCCTTCCAACACCAAGTTGACAAAATAAAACATCCAAGGTTCAAAAATGAACGCTTGGGGGCATCCTCCAACTCTACTCAGCATCATAATGAGATCACCAAACTCCTGTCTCAAGTCCTCCGAGACTATCTGCTTGGGCAATTTCGTACGAGTTGGCTTGGGTTTGATCATCCATCTAGTATTTATCAAATCAGCACACCGGTCTGTGGTGGATGAGTACATCTTTCCAGCGCTCTCTTTCGTCTTGTAGATCATCTTCTCATGAACCGGAATCCCGAATGCCTCTCCGATTGCTTCAGGTGTCAGGTTGGCCAGCACCTTGCCATCTGGCAAAGTAATTGTTCTCTGCTCTGCATTGTAGTGGTGGGCGCATTCCATGATGAGTTCCAAGCACCAGATAGCTGGTGGAAAGTTGGCAACTGCATACAGTCCACTTCTGACGATACTGTGCAAAGTCATTGATGTGTGATGGCCCCCAGTCCCCAATATCCTTCTTCTGAATGCTTCCATGTTGAATGAGCCTAAGTTTGTGTCAGCTAGCCTACCGAGCTTTGATGAAAATTTGGATTCTGGCAAGAATGACTTGCCCAGTTTCTTGATCACAGCTTGTCTGGACTCGGTGTTGTTGTTTCTGCCTGCAGCTCTTCTGCTTGATTCAGCCATTCTCAACTATGCCTGTTTACTTCAATGTTTTTAGAAGTTTCTTCTTTGGTTGCAGCAATACAATGCCAAATACTTGGAAATGTTTGCTTGCAGCAATGTACTTTCAGCAAATTTGAAACCTCTCCCTTGAAGTTCGTACTTCTCTTTCTAACTTTGCACTTTCAGCAACTTCAAACTTTCTTCTCAAGTACGAATTTTCAGCAAATGCAGCCCTTTTAAACTTCAGATTTCTCAGCAACTTCAGACCTAACCCCGTTTGCTTCAGCAGTCGAACAAAACTTCTTCAAAGTCGTACCTTCTCAGCAAATGCAGCAGCTGGCAACTTGGGAATTCGTGCCTCTCAGCAACTGCAGCCTCAGCAAGTTAAGTCGCACTTCCTTCAGCAACTTTAACTTTTACAAATTTTCACTTCTCCTTCAGCTCTCTCACAATTTCGAACTTCTCAACAACTGCAACCTCTTCAAAAAATTGTACTTTCACTTAGCCAATATTTTTGCATTCAGCAACTGGTGAGAGGAATGAAGAGGATTTTAAAATCTTATAGCCTGGTCGAATTCCTGCAGAGGCTATACTTAGCAAATTTTCGAATTCATTTTCCCTCTCTTTTCCCGTTGTAACACTTGTCATCTGAGGCATCTTCTAGAATTATGAATTCATCATCTCTGCACAGGCCTGCCTCGTCGCATTTGATTCCTTAAAATATTAAATCGTTCACTTCCTTGAACAATTTCGAAATGTCTGGCTAAGTCATTTGATCTTGTCTTCACTTTGGCAAAATTATCTAGCGAAGCCTCTCATTCATTTCGCTCATTTGCCTTAGAGAAATCTGTCAAATTTGCCTTAGAAAATTTTATTTAAAATAGGCACTGGGCAAAATATCCATCGAAACAATGTGGACTTGGCGTGGAGTAAACTTGAATCACCTCTGAATTGCGAATGTTTAATACCCAGAAGAAAAATCCTTCCAGAATCCATCGTTTTCATGTGTATCCGGACGAAGGGGTACTTTTAATTTTTATTATTTAAAAATAATAAAAATGGCTAATGTTTATTTCTTCCCCTCCGGATGTCTTTCACTCCTACAATTTCAAGCTTCTTGGCCTTGGCAATTTTTCTTGATTTTCCCTGAAAAATTCTCTATCTGGGGATTTTCATAACTCTGGAAATTACCACCATCTTCATTCATACTCTTCATTTTTCCCTCTAGAAAACACCTTAGGACTTATTTTAAAATATAAATTTTAACTCTGAAGGGCGTATATAGCATGTCATTCTTCCATTTTATTCCTTAGGCAATTCCACGCCTAAGCCTTTTCATACTTAGCAATTTTCACGCCTAGACTTCCTTTAGCCATTTTCATTTTAAGTCCCCACTCACTAGGCGCACTTCATAATGTGAGGAGGAAAAATAAATAATCCTTGGTCTTTTTTAAAAAAAAACACACCCCCTTAGCATTATTTCCCCCTTAGCGTATGGTGACTTATCACCTACCTTGAGCGCATATGACATAGGTAGCTTCCACCTTCAAGCGAATTTCATCCTCCATGTTTTACCTTTCACCTTCTTACCTTTCACCTTGGGCGCATATGCCATGGAGAAGAGGAATTATCTTGAGCGCACTTACCATATGTGAAAGACTTTCCACGCCTAGACTCGACTCTTCACCTCCCTCTGGCGCATATGGGCTAGGCCACTTCCATGTTTGAGCGCATTTCATTTGCAAAGAAAAACTTTCCACGCCTTAAGTGCCTTTTCACCTTCTTCAAGCGCATTTTGACTTGTATACTTCCATTTTAGGCACATTTGCTAGTGTGAGGGGGAATTCCGCTTACTTCTAGGTGACTCTTCAGCTCCTCCAGGCGCATATTGGCTATGTTGCTTCCATGTCCTAGGCGCATTTGCTATGTGTGGAAAACTTTCCACGCCCTAGGTGTTTTTTCACCTTCCTCAAGCGCATTTTGCATGTGGACAAGGAAAACCCACGCCCAAGCTTGACTTTTCACCTTCTTCAAGCACATTTTGACTTGTATACTTCCATTTTAGGCACATTTGCTAGTGTGAGGGGGAATTCCGCTTACTTCTAGGTGACTCTTCAGCTCCTCTGGAAAATTTTCATGCCTCTGGAAAATTTTCATGCCTCTGGAAGGCGCATTGCATCTTTGCTCAAGGAAATCTCACACTTAGAGATTTTTGTATCTTTTATTCCTCCTGGGCGGATATGAGGGTGTTTGCCTATCAGTTGTTGTTTATAAATTTCCAACGCCCTAGGTGACCTTGGCTTTCTATTTTTAGTAATATTAGGGTTTCATTGCATTTCACCCTGTTCTGAACTAGCGCTGACGTGGATGTGCCTCCATTAGGTTTTGCCATCCTGTTCACATCTTATCTGGCATACCACTATGCTATTTTTAGTCATTTGCTATTTTTAGCAAACCCTAGAATTGATCAATTTCCGTATCTCTGTTTGCTTTGAAATTTGTTCTAGTTGTATTTGACGCTATGAGAGACCTGTTCATACTTGCTTCTAGTGATGACGTGCTATTTATAGCCGTGTCCTGACTTACTAAAAATAGTAAGTCCTCTGATTTTGCTCAAAATTTGCCAGTAGGTAGCCTGAAGGATGTCAATCATGGTGGCGTGCTTCGTTTTGACATTTCTGCATTTTGCTTCATCTACTTTTAGACACAGCAGGGGAACCCTAATCTGACTTGCATGTATCCCAGATGGTCTCCGTTTGGCTTTGTTTCTTCTGTATGTCACTTTGTACGCTGAACTAAAGTGGTGGGTAGCCTCTGGACTGAAGCTGCTATTTATAGTAAGTGTCCGAAAAGTAGTTCATCGGACGTTGGATGAGTTTGCATGTCACAGTGCCCGTGGGATCTCAAAGAACCCAGAAAACTGGTCAATGTTCCGGCACTAGCTAAAAATAGCAAGTCTCTGAAAACTGATCCGATCCACTTGCATGTCATATCACTGTGAAGCTCTCGCGAAACCCAGATGGAATATCCGGACATGCATTGAAAATTCCTGCATGCAAACCCTAAAAATAGCCTCTGAAGGCTGCACTCTGAAAGTCTTCAACTCGGTTTGCATGTTATATCGTTGCGAAGGTCTTGAAAAACCCAGATCCATTCTCCCGTCATTTATCGGAGAATTGCTTGTCTAAACCTTGAAAATAGCCTCCGAAGGCTGAACTGCTAAAAATAGCCAGTTGTCTGAATCTGTTCAAATTTTGCGTGTAGGCACTCTGAAGCTGCCTGATTGTACTGAAGTCATTAGAATCCCGAAATCCTGAGGAACAAGCCTCAAATTAGGCACTTACTAAAAATAGTAAGTTGTAGGATTTCAGTAAGATTTCAAGGGGATTCTGCCTTGAGCTTGCTGAATGTGTTGCCGCACTTAGATTTTACCTTAGTAACTCAATCTTGACCTCGAATGGGTCTAAAGGATAGAAACCCTAAATTTGTCAATTACTTCAACTGAGGTCAGACGGGACATCCCCGGAAGGACAAGAGACAGAGAGAACCAAAGCCAAAAGACCAGAATGGAGCAAAAATTAGGGGGGTCCCCATCTTGGATGGGGTGATGTGTGAAAAGGGTCACAACAAGACCCCCTCAAGTATTTAAAGGAGAGAGGTCTAGAGAAAAAGGTGGGAGGATCCCAACTAAATTGAGAAATTCTCTCAACCACTAACTAACTGCAATTGACTTACTCAACATTACAAGTCCTATTATAATTTTGACTTGTAAGGCTATCATATGTAATTACATTTTACAAAAACACAAGTGAGATGAACACTTGTAATTACAAAATTTGTTTTTACATATAACTTGTCGAAAACAAAATACATGAAGTAAAGAAAGAGTATCATAAGACACTTTTATTTCATTTCAGTCCTAGCTTTGAAAGACTGAAATTCGCTAATAATTGCTTGGAACTCAATAGGATCAAGACCTAGCGTATTCTTGGCAATCGCGATAGTCTTAACAATCACATCATAATATCTAATGGTTGCCTCTTTGTGTTCTTCAAAACCGGTTTGCATTTTATCCAGGATCATTCGATGATTAACAAACTTATGGATAGGATCCACAGTGAACTATTTTGATTCCAGCTCTTGGCGAAGATTTGTTGCAATCTCAATAATAATTACATCAGCATAAAGTAACTCTTTGTTCGATATACTCTGGATCTAGGATTTTTCCATCATCTATCATCCCTTCAAGAATCCTGGTTAAATTAAAACCCACAATTTGTTCCAAGGTGAGCCTGCTATAATCCATTCTTCTCACATCCTCTTCAGTACGAAGATCTACCCAGATATCTTCAAGGCAGTGAACATGGGCAAAGGCTCTCTTAATTTTATCTTTCATTCCACGACAGTCAAAATCTTCCCTGTTCATCAACTTCTTCAGCTTGATTTCTTGAAGCTCAGCATCCATAGCTTTGGCCCTTTGAGATGTGTTTATAGAATACCGACCAATCTGCAATGGACTATGTGAAGAGATAGTAATACCCAATTTGTGACTAGTGACTTGTATAGCATGAACTGCCATTAACTGTCTTGCCAACTCCATCAAAAGAATTCTGTCAGTAGGATATCGAGGTAGCATATTTGGTTGTCTGTTAAATAATGATTATATTTCTTTCCGATTTGATATATCTAAGGCTTTTCTATTTTCAGAATATGATTCTTACAATGATTGTACTTTCTTGCAAATTATAATCAGAATATTGAACTAGATGAATTTGAAGTTGATGCCAAATCAATATTGAAAAATACTGAATTTTCCTTAATAGTATTCGATCTACAAGAGCAGAACATTTATTGATTTTGATATCTCCTATTGTGGATTGGATCTGCATTAAATATATAAGGAAGAGACACATCCCATGAGCGGACATGTCTCCACAAAGTGGAGGCACGTCCATTCATGAGATGTCTCATGAATTGTGCCTTTTCATCTTAACTAAACACCTGATCTCTAATTGGGGTTTGTTTCTTAATAAACATAAATGCTTACCAAGTTCGATCTGTATTTATCTTGCACAAATAAATAATATCCAATCTGGAAAAGATCATCGATAATGATGCTCGATCGGGATCCTATATGAAACATGAAAATATATACAATTAAATATATATGTGTGTATACATATGTTAGTACATACTGACATATATATACACACACATATTATCAAATCGATCATCATTTCTATATCTGACCGAAGCTACCATATTTCAACACTCCCTCTTAGCTAGGGAAGATAAAACTAACCAAGTATATAGTGATATCACCTTACTCGTGATATCAGAAGATATGGTATGCTTCTAAGAGTGTCAAGTCACATGACATTCTTCATAACACATCTCCGTTATGGTATGTGCACTGACATCAAGTCTCATGATGTCAACCATAATAAATCATGGCATATCCAAGGATACATTTATCCACCATGATTATCTCATAAGGATCATAATGATCTTTAACTGATATCAAGTCTCGTGATATCAAGTCTCGTGATATCTATCATGACATATCTACGGATATCAAGTCACATGATATCCATCATGATAGTGAAACTAATCATTGTAAAGTCATCACCTTACAATGTCAAATACATGTGTTCATTATCAGAAAGATCGTCACCTTTCAATAATGTACAGGGGGGGCGGGGGGGAGGCATAAAGTCATGGAGTCACACACATGACAAAAGAGTTTACTCATTAAACATCTTTTAAATATATTAGTACAAAATAAACAATTTGAGTCTCAATCTCAACAATAACTTACATTTCAACCATACCAAGTTTCTTCCTAAAGAGTTCAACTTTAACTCTGGAGAGAGATTTTGGTGAGAATGTTTGTTGTTTGATCGCTTGTACTAATATACTTCAATTGGATCACATTCCTTTCTACCATGTCTCTCACATAGTGGTAAGGAATCTCTATATGCTTTGATCTATCATGGAATATTGGATCACTGAAAGCTTAATACAACTTTGATTGTCACAGTGGATAATAGTAGGATTCAGGGGCTCACCAAATAATCCCACAAGCAATTTTCGGAGCCATACTACTTCTCTTGATCCCATAGAGGCTACAATATATTCGGCTTTTGTTGTACTCAGTGCCATAGAAGATTGCTTTCTGCTACACGCAGACCTCAACCTGAAACAACATCCAGAGGTACTCTTTCGATCATCTTCTTTAGGTTTAGTAGGCTCCCTCTGAATCTTCAAGCACTTGCATCAACCTCCTGACCTCATCGTCCAAGATTGCCTGCAACACTTGCTTTAGAGAAATGGTTTCCAATGCACACCTCTGTAGAGATTCAAGGCTGTCCTCTTCAACCTCATCCCATATCACTCTATTATGAATAGGTTTGCGGAGCTACCAATGTTAAATCTAGGTTTACTGATTTGAGCAATTCTGATCTCAACTGCTGAAGAGGTACTTCAAGGATTTGGCATCAACACTGCAACCCTTACTTATTCTCAGCGAATCATAGAACTCTCTTTGAAGGTTAATTCTTCCTCTTCGAAGAGATGTCTTCAGCCATTCATTCAGTCTCATGGTTGCAAGCAGTGTCTCCATTCTCTTCTTCTTTTGAAAGCAATCTCCTGGCCCATCCTCATGCACATTAAGAAGAGACTCCTTAATAGTTCATATGACTCAACTATTCCGAAGAGAAATACAAATGCTAGAAGCATACAAGATTCACTTATCCAATGTTATATCATGAATTAATGACTACATAAAAATTCATGAGCATTATTAAGGACATGAAATACTTATCTCTCAATCAAAGATGCCTGTCAGATTTCAATCTCCATAACTTTCCCTTCAATGTATTAATGGCTTCTTTTACGCACAATCAGCACCGAAGCAAATAATTGAAGGATGAATTTTGGACTATACCAAATATCAGTTATGCCAAACACAAAATTCCAATATGATATATTTAGGTGAAACCTCCAAATCTCAAAGTATGAAATTCTTCTCAAGAAAGGCGCATTTCAACCAATCGAGACCAAGATTGCCTCTGTTGTCCAGGCAAAGCCGATGGCTCTGGCCAACGCTCAATGAAGATTTCCATCATCAGGTTGCATACCAGATGATCACTCCAACACTTTGTATTTTGTTGCTCTCGAGGATTGACTATGTCTTTCCTAAATCTGAATTTGATCCCTTCATATGATAGTGGTCGACACTTATTATTTCCGACTTCAACAATCAGTGCGACACTTGGAAATTTCAATTCGCACTCCCTTCAATTGCAAATATTCCCGACAATGGTCGGCGCCTTTGCTTGACTTAGTTTTCCGACTCCTTAATTTCCATAGCTGCGGCAGTCTCCAAGCTTGACCTATAGCGATAGCTTGAATATAACGAATCTCTTATAATTTATTTGTTTCAATGATATTTCCCACAACTGGCTTTATAAATATTAAGGTGTTGCCTTAAGTAGTTCCCGACAAAATTTTCGCAACACTTAAATTTAAACGGCATCACAAGGAATTGTGATAATCCATTTGTTAGTGAATTACATGACATACTTTGTAGTTTTTAAATCTGAAGATTTAATTCAAATATCTCCAACTCATATGATGCCTCCAAAGTCGCTAGATGACAAACATCTATTCGATGGCCATATTAATATTTCCTTGTGATAAACCGATGTCTTCATTCTTAGCTAAGACGTTTCATCTTCGATGCCTTCAGTTTTCCATATCTTTGCTGCTTTAATATGAGGACAATTTATTGCTTTAGTTCTGGCGACGACCCACAATGATCACCTTACATCAGCCTTTGTTTGTGTTGCTCCCATGTAAGTCCATTCCCTTAACATGAAGTGGAACCAGATGAATGAACATAACCTGGCAATACTAAGGGTGGCTACAATGAAATGTAATATACTATCATTTTATCTTCACACTAGTCTCGTCCCTCTTCCATATGATTTATTATTTAATACGATGCAAACCAACCAATATGTCAAATTTGTTGTTGCCAGTTATATGTGAGGCTCAAGACGTGTATGTCTGAAGAGGCACACCTTCACAATAACCTCAGACAGTTTCAACGCTTATAGTTGAATATGCTAAGAAATCACCTAAATATAATCATTAAATAATGTTCTAATACCATGTTAAATAATGATTATATTTCTTTCCGATTTGATATATCTAAGGCTTTTCTATTTTTAGAATATGATTCTTATAATGACTGTACTTTCTTGCAGATTATAATCAGAATATTGAACTAGATGAATCTGAAGTTAATGCCAAATCAATATTGAAAAATACTGATCATTAATTCACAAGTCTGAATTTTCCTTAATAGTATTCGATCTACAAGAGCAGAACATTTATTGATTTTGATATCTCCTATTGTGAATCAGATCTGCATTAAATATATAAGGAAGAGACACATCCCATGAATTGTGCCTTTTCATCTTAACTAAACACCCGATCTCTAATTGGGGTTTGTTTCCTAATAAACATAAATGCTTACCAAGTTCGATCTGTATTTATCTTGCACAAATAAATAATATCCAATCTGGAAATGATCACTGATAATGATGCTCGATCGAGATTCTATATGAAACATGAAAATAAATACAATTAAATATATATATATATGTGTGTGTGTGTGTGTGTGTGTGTACATATGTCAGTACATACTGACATATCTATAGTATATACACACACATATTATCAAATCGATCATCATTTCTATATTTGACCGAAGCTACCATATTTCAACATTGTCCCTCGAAACATCCAACTCTCATGTAAGTGAAAGTGGGAAACTGCAGAAACAAACAACCATATTCATTTAATTTTTTCCAAGCTGTTTCGGAGACTCTTCTATTTTTGAGTGACCTATCAAAGAGACACATGAAGTGACCGAAGAAAGCATCTTGCACCCTCCTGTAATGAAGTCTGTTGGGTCTCAAAGTGAGCTGATCATAATATTCCCATATCGGCACCAATGATCTATTGCCTCTAGTAGAAAGGCCAGTAAACTGTCTAAGCGATGCAGCAATATACATCAAGAATGAATTCATATAAAAGGTGTAAGTAGTATGAACCTGTGCTAATTGTCTACACAAGTTATCACTGATCAATTCTCCCCAGAAAATATGAGACTACCTTTTTCTCATAACCACGATGTACTTGTACATCCAGGTCTCGAACACATTAGAAACTTTCAAACCTGCTATCCTGCTGAGAAGTGTAACTATATCACCTATCTCTTCAATGAAATCGGAGAGATGCAATTTGGGCCACTTGGAAAAGCAAGTACGGGGAGTCTTCAACCATTTAGCACTCATGTGTCTATTGCAATCTGCTTTTCTTTGCTTGTAATGATCTGGCACGCTCTTCATAGTGATTTCAGCATACAAAGGAGCTGCAGGTACTCTGAAAATTTTATCAGTTGTTTCAACCTCTAAACTTATAATGGCATTCCCATCATCATCCCTGATTGTCCTTGTTTCTTCATCAAAATGAGCAGCACAAGCCAGCACAAATTTTGGTTCTAAAGCAACCACTAAAAATGAAGAAACTAAATGAATATGACTTCTGAGAAGCAATTGCATATCATGGGTTGATGACTCTTTCGTTCTTTTTAGGAATTCAGACATATCAACGTGTCCAATCTTCGTGTCCCTAATCTCATCAATGAGAGAAACCACCTAAGAGGGAACAATCTCATTTAAAAACTTGTCATATTTAGCCTTCATCTTCTTGTTTGGAGGTGAAACCGGTTCTTTTGTCATTGAACAAGAATTTGAAACACTGAAATGAAAATTCAAAAGGGTAAGAACATCTTCATCAGCAATGGGTGATTCCATGATACCAAAATATTGCAAACCAGCAAACCCACCAAGACTTGATTGAGTTTTGAACTTATATCATCCATCAAATCTTGAAGATGCTTCACGAATATGCTTTGGATAGTGATGGGAGGAAAATCGGATCTGGAGAGGCTATTTGCAAGTTTGACTTGTAATCGGGTCTTCAGAACCTGATTGCAAGTGATGTGAAGTTTTGTCAATGTGCACTTGCAGGCGGGTCTTGGAGACCCAATTGCAAGTGATGGGAGCATGATGTGATGAATAGAAATGTACTTAGATGTATTTGCAAACGAGATGGAGGTGAATGAAAGAGTACACAATTATTTAATGAAGACTTTTGAATGTATGTTTACTTGCAGTCGGGTCTTGGAGACCCGATTGCAAGTAAACAAATAACAACTCATCCCTCTTGTGTATTTTGAAAATGTACCAAGAGCATAGAACAAAGAAGAAACTAAAAAGAAGATAAAACAAAAGACTAAGACCAAAAAGAAATTTACCTTGGGAAGAAAAATGCACAGTTGTAAATGAAAAACAAAAGCCCTTGACAGGAACCAACTCTTTATAGAAAGAGAAGGACAAGGACTCCCTTCCAAGCATAACCAATTGATCATTAACTTCTCCACACAAAACGCAGAAGCAAATGGAGGAAATTGCGCAAGAGGAAGAAGAATGAAGACGAAATCAAAAGACAAGTCATGAAGAACAAAACACAAGGCTTCTCTGCAAACCCTCAATCACAAGCAATCGTCGGGTGACAAGGATCAATTTGCAAGTGTTTGAAACGAAAACGGCCATTCCCAAATCGCGCGTGAGAAGGCACTTGACGCGCGCGCTTGAAGGCGGATCCAGAGACGTGATTACAAATAAACAAACTTGTAAATTGTGTTTACTTGTAAGTCGGGCCTCAAGGTCCGCAATACAAGCTTCATGCGTCTTTTTTGAAATGACCAACTTGTATTTCAGGCCTCAAGACCCAAAATACAAGTTACAAGCAAAAAGTAACTCTTTGAAAAAAACATAACTTGCAATTCGGGTCTCAAGACCCAAAATACAAGTGAACAAAAGAAAAAGTAACTTAAAAAGAAATGGTCAACTTGGAAGTCGGGTCTCAAGGCCCGAATTGCAAGTGACAAGTAAGACAAAACCTATCAAGGCATCCGACTTGCAGGTCAGGTATTAAGACCCGAGCCACAAGTAAAAGGAAAAACATATAAATGCCTCCCAAAAGACCAAAAAGGAGATTGGGCCTTGAGGAAGAAGTTGCAAGTTAACGTGACACTTGCATCAAAGTGCTCAAAACCCCCAAACTTGCAAGTTAACGAACAAGAAACCAAAATGAAAATGATCCAGATGACCCAAAGTTTAACAGAATATACAAGGTATGATTTTCTCATAAGAAATGTGTTTAGAGAAATCAAGAATAGGAATTTTTAATGAAAAATTCGTATAGGTTGTCCAATTTGGCTTTGCAAAATTAGGGGACAACAAGACCATCTAGACACATGAACTTCAATTAGAAGGCTTTTAGCACACTTCAAGAGTAGGGAGAGCACTTTAGGATTTTTTTTTAAATTGAGGTGAAGTATGATATCCTAATTCAGCTAGAAGCAAGTAGTAATGGCATTGAGTTCAACAAGGGGAGAGTACATGGCAATTCTTCTACTAGTTGTGAGGTTGTCTAATTTTGCAAGTTGATAGCCAAAGTTACTAATAAGATATTGGAGGCTACAATTGTGTATTATGGCAAGTAGATAGTGGACCATCGACACACATGACCTTTAATAAGAAAGATTTCAACACACTTCAAGAGTAGGAAGCAAAGTTCTTGGTGATGATGAAACATATCCAATTGTACGTACAAAATCTATTTCTTTTTGCATGCCTTCAGGCAAAGTTCTTGGACTTCATGATGTCTTATATAGTTTTATCCATGACATACCTTAGAAGTGTGGTTGAGTTTGACAATCAATGAGTTCTTATCAAAGTCCACAGCCATGATCTTGGTCGAGCTTTGGCTAGAGGTATGCAAGAGGGTGGCTTTTATAAGTTGCTTGCTGATCTGATCAAACATGGATCCGTAGTGCATGAGAGTAACCAATTGTGTGAGATTTGGAACAAGAGACTTGGTCACCAAAACTATGGAGCATTAACACTAAAGAGAATTGATCTCTTCAAGGAGATATAAAAGAATGTGCAATAGTTGCACTCTCAGCAAGCATGCCAAGATTAATTTGCTTAGCAATGAGCACAAATCAAGAGGGATTCTTGATCTGATTCATTCAAATGTGTGTGGAGCTATGCCACCAACTTCATTTGTAGGTAACATCCTTGTGCTTCATTTATTGATGATTACTCTAGGAAAATCCTAGATTTACTTCATGAAGACCGAACATAATATCTTTGGGAAGTTCAAAGCTCTTGTGGAAATCAAATAAGTAGAAAATTGTGGTTTTGAGGTCCAACAATGGAGGTCAGTATACATCCAAGTACTTTAATGTTTTTTGAATAGATTTAGAGATCAAGAAGGACTTGATTGAGTTCTACAACCCTCAACAAAATGGGGTTGTAGAGAGGAAAAACAGGTCCATCATAGAGACATCAAAGGCTATGATACATGATCTAGATTGGTATGTTTATTTGGGAAAAGGAAAGCAATTGTACTATTTCATTCTGAATAGGTGTCTTCATAAGGTGTTGAAGGAAAGAACTCTAAAGGAAGATTTCATAAGAGAGAAACCTACCGTTTCTCACTTTTGGGTGTTTGGCAGTCCTATCTACATTCATGTGCTAAAGGGGAAAAGGATGAATCTTGAACCCTCTAGCTTGAAGGATGTGTTTGTGGAATACAATGAATCCTCCAAGTCTTGCAATAAAAATATTTCATCATAGCAAAAGATAATTGTGAGCTAAGATGTGAAGTTCGATGAGGATGCTTGGTCCTCTAAGTCTCAAGAGCCTCTGCTAGAGGTTGAGCATGGTGAACATATTGTTGTCTCAAATACTAATCCACCGAGTACAACAATACCAAATGCAGTTCAGCCAAGTTTCAATATAGGACCAAATACCTCATTTGCTTCTAGTATAGCCAGGAATCCTAGATGGATTACTCAACATTGCAAGAGGTACAAGAACAAGCAGGTCTACCAAAGACTTCTTTACAAGTGCATCATCACCCTAAGAATATTTTGAGTTATGTTGCATTGATTTCTTCTATCATTGATCCAAAGCCCTCCATTTTTGAGAAGGAAAATTTAGAGCAGGTGCAAGTGCCACAAGATGCCATGACATAAGAGTGACACTCCATTATGAAGAATGAGGTTTGGGAGATTGTGCCAATACAAGAAGGGAAGCTAGTGATTGATTCCAGTTGGTTGTACAAGCTGAAGCATGTAGCAAACAATATAGAGAAATAAAATGCCAAAGTCATTGTACAAGAGTTGTGCCAAAAAGAGGGAGTTGACTATGATGGGACATTTGATCCAATTGAGAGATACACTTCTACCAAAGTAATTATGTCTTGCATTTTGTTTTGGTTGGTCTCTATATCAAATGGATGTGAAAACATTTTTCTAAATGGCAAGATAGATGAAGACATGTATATCAATCAACCTAAAGGGTTTGAGGTGCATAGGTGAGATACCCATATTCGTGTATGGGTTGAAGAAAGTACCATGTGCTTGTCACTCATGGATTGATGAGTAGTTATTGAAGTTGGGCTTCACCAAAATTGTTGTAGATCTCAATATTTACCATTTGTTTGATATATGTGATTCGTTAGTTTAGGTCCTATATGTGGATGGCCAAATCCTTATTGTTAGTAGTGAGAAGCTCATAGCATGGTATAAGAGGGACTTGGCCTGCAAGTTTGATATGAAACAAATCAGCCTTAAGCATTATTGTTTTGGGTCTTGAGGTGTTCCAAGGTACAAGTGAGATCTTCCTTGGTCAAGGAAGGTAGATAATTGAGATTCTGAAGAGGTTTTGATGATCAATTGTAAGCCCCTAGCTACTCAAATTGCTTTGAATTTGACAAAGATTGTAAATTCAAAATCAAATAAGTTGGATCCTTCAATGTACAATAAGTTGATAGTTTTCCTCATGTGTTCGGTGAATATTTGACCTGATATTTTTATTGTGATGAATACATTGAGGCAATTCACGGTTGAGCTAAGGAAAATTCATTGGACCATAGTTTTAGAAATCGGACTCAGCTCGAACTTGGCAGCCCAAAATTTTGACTCAAACTCAAGACTCGACACAAACTTAGCAAAAAAAACCTCATAATTACACAAAAAAAGAAATTAATGCATTTAGAAAACATAAAAGTCTAATTTGACTATCAATTTGTCATAATTCAAACATTACAGGTCATATGATCCTAAAACTCTCAAAATTTGAAAATTCTAGTTTCAGATTTGAGCAATAAACTGTAATACAACAAAATTAGAAATATTAAATGTATAATAGCATTATAACTATTTACATATGATGATATGTCAAAATGAAGAAAAAAATCAAAGAGAATCTACATCTTCCTGTTTCCCCTAGTAATTTAGCTTTTCAAGCCTCGAACTAGAAGGTAAGTCAGTATCAAAATGATAACAGATTGTTTCTTCAAAAGTGACTTCATTTACTCCATTACATCCAATTACTAGTTTGATGATTTGATCAACTTTGAATCCTTAAAAATTCTCTTCTCAAATTGTCTTGTTGCTATGTCGATGCTTCATTGGGTTAAATGGGCGAATAAGAGAAAAAAATGACCAAAAAAAGATGAAATTTCATTTGGAAATGTGCAATTGTTATGTTCAAGTGCCACAAGAGTCCGAGCTTGAGACTCAACGAGTCTTGGAGTAGGACTCAACCAAGTACTCTCCAAGACTTGACCAGATTCGACACGTGATTTTGGTCGACTAGATGCAGCCAACGTAGGGACTCACGAGTTTGGCAAGTCTTGCAAAGTACTCACCAAGTCCTCAAACTATGCATTGCGCTACTAGAAAACATGTGCTTCAATATTTGAAGAGCACAATGCATTATAGATTAAGGTACGTTAGATATGGAGAGTTGATGTTGCATAGATTTGTGCATTCAAAATGGACAGATGATGCTAGTGCTACGAAGAGAAATTCAAGATTTTGTTTCAAATTGGGGTGAAGTATGATATCCTAGTTCAACAAGAAGCAAGTGATAATGGTATTGAGTTCAACAAGGGGAGAGTACATAGAAGTTTCTTCTACTAGTTATGAGGCTATCTGATTTTGCAAGTTAATAGCAAAAATTCTAATTAACTGTTGGAGGCTACAATTATGTCTCGTCACAATTAGAGTTGCATCAAAATCTCTATGAATCGAGTAATCCATGATCACTCCAAGAATATAGAAATTCAGTATCATTTCTTTATAGACAGAGTTACGAAGGCAGTAATGGCTCTTAAGGGTGTTCCCTCAAATTCACAAGTTGTAGATATTTGGCAAATCCCCTAGGTTGTATGGAGAAGACCTTCCTCACAAAGAGACTATTTTTTTTGTAGTTATTGCTTGGTAGCTATCCTCCTTCACTAGGGTGCACTCTGTTTTTTTTTTGTTTTAGTTTTTCCTATCTTTAGCTGGGCATAGATCCCTATTTTTTTAAAGCATATTGTTTTATTTTCTTATATTTAAATTAGACTCTAAATTTGAAGTGGAGTTGGTGTTTTCTTTAGTTTTTAATTTTTTTACTTAGCATAGGTACTCCATTAAGATGGGGATTTTCATTGTAAACCCTAGAGTTCTCTTGTTCTATAAAGAGATCTAAGGTACACCATCAAAATAGGAGAGACAAAGTGCATATTTGAGTGTTAAACCGTGTCATGTAATTCTTCAAGTTTTAACAAAAGATTGATGTAGTTTTGAGACTTGAGATTTGTGAGTATTTTTTGTTCGCATTTTTAGCAATATGCATTTGTAGATTAGCATACTTAGATAAACTATTTAGACTCGGATATACTACTTAGATTGGAGTTTTCATTTTAGCTACTTTGGAGTTGAGTTCAAATTTTTGAGTAGAAATTTTGCTTACTATGGTCTAAAAATTTAACAAAGTCAACCCCCTCAACCATGATTCCCATATTAGATGACCTTTCAAACTTATTGAAGATCTTCCCAAAAAGTTTCCATGCAACATTTATTTCATCTAGTGTTCTCAATATGCCACAACTCTTAGGGAGATGAAGGTATAGAAGCCAAATTCCATACACAATCTCCCAAGCCAATCATATCTCTCACTAGTAGGCCAATAATATCTCTCACTAGTAGGTTCCTTATCATAAACTATGACAAATGCCACAAGCCATGGTTCTACAATCTTTCCTTCATTTTCAGCCTTCAAAAGGTTGTAATTAGGCAGTAAGATTATATATAGGCTAATAGGGGTCTATAATCAATAATTAAAAAGTTGGTTTTGCAACAAACTCAACGAAAAATGCCAATGCATTCCTTGTAAAAAAACCTATCAAAATGCAATATTATGCCCTGTTATCATGGAAATTAGCAACGCTCATTCCATGGATAACCCCCCTACGAAACTTGTTCGTTTCCTAGGTTCATGATGTTCATGCATGCAAAATGAGGTGATTTTCAATCCTGTTGTGACCTTTTCACACATCACCCCATCCAAGATGGGGACCCCCTAATTTTTGCTCCATTCTGGTCTTTTGGCTTTGCGTCTCTCTATCTCTGATCTTTTGCCCTTTCGGGGATGTCCCGTCTTTTGACCTAAATTGAAATGATTGCCAAGTCTACGAAGTTAGGGTTTCTATCCTTTAGGCCCGTTTGAGGTCAAGATTGAGTTACTAAGGTGAAATTCAAATGCAGCAACGCGATCAGAAAGCTCAAGGCAGAATACCCCTGAAATCTCACTGAAATCCTACAACTTACTATTTTTAGTAAGTACCTAATTTGAGGCTTGTTCCTCAAGATTTCAGGATTCTAATGACTTCAGCACAATCAGGCAACCTCAGAGTGCCTACACGCAAAATTTGAACAGAATCAAACAGCTGGCTATTTTTAGCAGTTCAGCGTTCGAAGCTATTTTCAGGGCTTCGACATACAATTCTCCGGTGAATGACAGGAGAATTGATCTGGGTTTTCTAAGACCTTCGCGATGATGTAACATGCAAGCCGAAATGGTGACTTTCAGAGTACAGCCTTCCGAGGCTATTTTTAGGGTTTGCATGTAGTGATTTTCAGAGCATGTCCAAATATTCCGTGTGGGCTTTGCGAGAGCTTCGCAATGATATGACATGCGAATGGAATGAGTCGATTCTAAGAGACTTACTATTTTTAGCCAGTGCCGGAACATTGACCAGTTTTCTGGGTTTTTCTGGGTTTTTTGAGATCCCACGAGCACTGTGACATGCAAACTCATCCGACGTCCAATGAACCACTTTCTGGACACTTACTATAAATAGCAGCTTCAATCCGACAGCTACCTAGCAATGTCATCCCAGCAGCTACCCAACACCAGTAGTCAGCAGCAATCGGAACAGTCCAGAGCACATGCAAGTCAGATTAGGGCTTCCCTGCCATGTCTAAAAATAGATGAAGCAAAATGCGGAGATGTCAAAACGAAGCACGCCACCATGATCAACATCCTTTAGGCTACCTACCGGCAAATTTTGAGCAAAATCGGAAGACTTACTATTTTTAGTAAGTCAGGACATGGCTATAAATAGCAGGTCTGCGCCAGAAGTTGGTATGAACAGAGCACTCAAGTTATCAGGATCAGACATAGCAAGTTTCAGGTCAAACGGAGCTACTGAAGACAGGCAACTTTGAAACTTACTATAAATAGCAGGAGGCTATAAATAGCGCATCATCAACAGAAGCAAGTATGAACAGGTCTCTCATAGCGTCAAAAACAACTGGAACAAATTTCAAAGCAAACAGAGATACGGAAATTGATCAATTCTAGGGTTTGCTAAAAATAGCAAATGGCTAAAAATGGCAAGTATTGTGCCAGATAAGGTATGAACAGGATAGCAAAACCAAAGGGAGGCACAGCCACGTCTGCGCCAGTTCAGAACAGGGTGAAATGCAATGAAACCCTAATGTTACTAAAAATAGAAAGCCAAGGTCACCTAGGGCGTTGGAAATTTATAAACAACAGCTGACAGGCAAACACCCTCGTATGCGTCCAGGAGGAATAAAAGATACAAAAATCTCTAAGTGTGAGATTTCCTTGAGCAAAGATGCAATGCGCCTTCTAGAGGCATGAAAATTTTCCAAAGGCATGAAAATTCTCCTAAGGCATGGAAATTCTCCTAAGGCATAGAATTCCTCCTCACAAGGTCAAAATGCGCTTGAGGGAGGTGAAGGGTCAAGCTTGGGCGTGGGTTTTCCATCTCACATAGTGAAATGCGCTTGAGAAAGGAAGTTGCCAAGGTCAAATGCGCCTAGGGAAGGTGAAAGGTCACCCAGGGCATGGGAATATTCAAGAGACATTCGAAAAATTTCCCAAGGCATCCTAAAATGCGCCCAAAGAAGGAAGTTGCCAAGGCTAAATGCGCTTGAGGAAGTTGAAGGGTCACAAGGTAATTCAACTTTTCCTTTGCAAATGGCAAATGCGCTTGAAGGTGGAAGTAGCCTAGCTCATATGCACCTAAAGGAGATGAAGAGCCACTTGATAGGTGTGGAATTTTCCTTCTAACACTAGCATATGCGCCTAAGGCAAGGAAGTTGCATGGGTCAAATGCGCCCAAGGGAGATGAAGAGTCACCATGGGCGGAATTTCTTCTCACACCCTAATATGCGCCCAACATGGAAGTCTACATGCTTATATGCGCCAGAGGAAGGTGAAAGGTCACCTAAGGCATGGAATTTCCCTCTCACATGTTGAAATGCGCTCAAGTGAAAGTCTAGTAGGCTAAATGCGCCAAGGGGAGATGAAAGGTCAAGCTAAGGCGTGGGAGTTCCTCTTCTCCATGGCATATGCGCCCAAGGTAAAACGTAGAAGGTGAAAGGCAAAAGCTAAAAGCTAAAGGCGTGGGGTGGTGAATGAAATGCGCTTGAAGATGGAAGCTACCTATGGCAAATGCGCTCAAGGAAGGTGAGGAGTCACCATACACCAAAGGGGAATAATGTTAAGGGGGCGCGATTTTTTAAAAAAAGACCAAGGATTATTTATTTTTCCTCTTCACATCATGAATGCGCCTAGTGAGTGGGGACTTGAAGAGTGAAAATTGCTAAGTAAGAAAAAGAATTGTCTAGGCGTGGAATTGCCTAAGGAATGAGATGGAAGAATAACATGCTATATGCGCCCTTAAGAGTTAAAATTTATATTTTTAAATAATTCCTAAGGTATTTTCTAGAGGGGAAAATGAAAAGAACGTCTAGAAGATGATGTTAATTTCCAGAGTTATGAAAATCCCCAGATAGAGAATTTTTCAGGGAAAATCAAGAAAAATTGCCAAGGCCAAGAAGCTTGAAATTGCAGGAGTGAAAGACATCCACAGGGGAAGAAATAAACATTAGCCATTTTTATTATTTTTAAATAATAAAAATGAAAAGTACCCCTTCGTCCGGATACACATGAAAATGATGGATTCTAGAAGGATTTTCTTCTAGGTATTAAACATTCGCAATTCAAAGGTGATTCAAGTTTACTCCACGCCAAGTCCACATCATTTCAATGGATATTTTGCCCAGTGCCTATTTTAAATAAAATTTTCTAAGGCAAATTTGAGAGATTTCTCTAAGGCAAATGAGCGAAATGAATGAGAGGCTTCGCTAGAAGTTTTGAGCTAGATAATTTTGCCAAAGCGAAGACAAGATCAAATGACTTAGCCAAACAGTTTGAAATTGTTCAAGGAAGTGAACGATTTAATATTTTAATCAAATGCGACGAGGCAAGCCTGTGCAGAGATGATGAATTCATAATTTGTGATGTCCCCGAGTGGGCCCCTAGCGGAAGGTGACGTAGGTCTGTCCACGCGGTTTGTCCCAGCCACGTGTTCGGGGTCCTCGTCGGCGAGGCCTGTCCTGGGGTTGCCCCCTTAACGCGGGAAGGTGTCGTTCACTACCAGTCCGGGCTTTTGGTGCAACGGTTACTAACTTGGTATCAGAGCCGGAGGTCTCGAGGTCGAGACCCACGGAGCGTGGTGGGCTGTGATGTCCCCAAGTGGGCCCCTAGCGGAAGGTGACGTAGGTCTGTCCGCGCGGTTTGTCCCAGCCACGTGTCCGGGGTCCTCATCGGCAAGGCCTGTCCTAGGGTTGCCCCCTTAACGCGGGAAGGTGTCGTTCACTACCAGTCCAAGCTTTTGGTGCATTAGTAACCGTTGCACCAAAAGCTCGGAAGCTAATAGTGAGCTCAACACCTCTCACGCTGAATAAAGGAAACAACCAGGCCTACGCCAGCAACCCGGACAGGATTCGCAATCTTTCATGGCTACTGGTTATCGCCCTCACCGCTACGTGAGTCTCGACCTCGAACAACTCTAATGAGATGAAATGCCAGATTACTCATAAGCTAGTGGCGGCAAGAGGGGAGCAACCGAGGAGCGGCTCATTTGAGACCCGAGACTATCAGGCTGGAACAAACACTATGACGAACCCTGTCCTACTTCATCCCGGGTCCTCTGTTCCTCAACTCCATGGGTCTCGACCTCGAGACCTCCGACTCTGATACCAAGTTAGTAACCGTTGCACCAAAAGCCCAGACTAGTAGTGAACGGCACCTTCCCACGTTAAGGGGGCAACCCCAGGACAGGCCTCACCGACAAGGACCCCGGACACATGGCTGGGACAAACCGCGCGGACAGACCTACGTCACCTTCCGCTAGGGGCCCACTCGGGGACATCACATTTTTCTTTCATGAACTTTATTTCAGCTTATATCTGAAAGTACAATGAGCCTTCGGTTTTTTCTGGAAACAAGTTTATCTAAGCTTTGTGTTTACCAACCATTCCCTGTTTACTTCTAAATTCTTTTGCTTTGAATTTACTCGAGAAATTAGAAGCGTCATTAGTTTAGGCCTAGTTGTAGTTGAAGTTACGAAACCAGAGAAAACCTCAGCTACAATGCAAAGAGTTTTATAACCTTGTGCTCTCAGCTGAGATAAAAAGATAGGAAATTAGTTCAAGTATTTTTTTTTACGCATAATCAGCAAAGAGGGAGCTTTTCGCTCCTAATTTGAAGAGCAGTCTAACTGTGCATAGTTGTCTGTTTCCAATCCGCACTCCAGAGGTGTGAATTGAAATGCCAACAATATTTGTGGTCATTGATAAAATTGGGATTAGACGTACTCTTATTAACAATAGATCAAGTCTTAATGTTTGTAGCATTGATCTTCTAAATAAACTTGGTGTGAATAAGAATCTTATACAACCTGCTAATCTTGCTATCTGTGGCTTTGATAATGTTGGTAGGAAGCCATTGGTGACAATAATACTACCCATTAAGGTAGGGCCTATGGTTTTACCTACCCTTATCCATGTCATGTTGAATACTCTATCATACAATCTTCTCCTAGGTAGACCGTGAAGTCATGCCATGAAAGGAGTCTCATCTAATCTTCACCGTGAGATGAAGTATGAATACAATAACAAGATATATACGGTTAAAGCGGACGCGAGAAGTTATAATTCACAAATTGAAGTTGAACATAACACTTTCAACTCTCTTAATACTTTAATTCCATCTTCAAAAGGTGGAACCATTACCTTCCAATGATAATGATACCATGAGTGAACTCTGGGGTGATGATTGGGGATCATTAGATTTTACATCCACTTTCATTGGGGAGTATAAAATCTCACCATCAAAACCTATAGAATCAAAGATTGTTCCAACACAATCTTGTGATTCCTCATCTTAAATTGCAAATAATGATCACAATATGGCTTCCTCTTCAAATACAAGTTTTGATTGGGGTTCATTAGATTTTACACCCTCCTTTGTAGGCAAAGGTAAAATCTTACAATTTCAACTTAAGGATTCTTGAGTTTCATTTGCTCAATCTTGTTCTACATCAACAAATCCAAAAACATCATTTGATGATGGTGATGGGGTCTCTTTATCTTTTGTCCCTCATGTGTTGGCGATGTCTAACCTCAACATTTCAACATCTAAAAAGGATTTGTATTCTTGTGGAAGAATCAATTCTTTTCATAAGCATTTAGACAAGACTTCTACATCTAAGTTGGAAAAGTGTTATGGGCTTGGATTTAAAATTTTGTAAAAACCCACCCTTATTTTTTTCAAAAACTTCACCTGTTAGCATTAGCCAAAATGCAATGATAAGCAACTAAATAAGCAACCCTTCACTTTCTGATCACCCAGATCTCGATGTGGGCAAGGTGAGAGCATACTGTGAGAAGGCTTACAAAATTATGAAATTCTCAATGCTACCACTTCTTCAGTGAGTTGAGTAATCAAACCAAATGCATGAAATGAACCATCCGCTTATTCAACGGGAATTACAACAAAGAAAAGCACGTGGCGGCAAGCCAACCAATCAAGAGAGATCTTTCACTTATTCAAAAGGTATTACATAAAGTAAAGAAGGCTCGTCACTTATTCAGTGAGAGCACCACTTATTCAATGGGATAAGAAATGAAATGAAAGTAAGAAAGCTCAACCGCTTATTCAGCGAAAGCACCACTTATTCAGTGGGGTAAGTAGCAAATCAATACAAGAGCTGATCACCAATGGTACTACCAAAGGTGTTACAAAGGAGCTCAATATAAAATGATCCAGAATAACATAAGTTGCTGATATACTTATGAAAATGATGGTAACTTGCTTCACAACTCCCAAATATTACCCCAACATGAATATAAGTATTCCCCCAATAGAATTTAACAATGATACCTCAATACAAGTCCCCAAGTAGTGTAGAAGGTCTTATTTGCTGCTGCTACAGATTTGATAGTGCATGAACAACAGACTGGAATGTCAACCAGCGACTCCCCAATGGGCACAACTCCCTCAAATCACCATGAATCTCTTCCAAAATGCTTGCAATGCAAAGGCCAAGACTAGGCGCCTCCCACACAACCCAAACAGCAAGGTCAAAGGGCAAATTTTCTGTCACCAAGCCCAAGTTCTAAACCCTCAAAGAGGTATGGCTAACATAGGGGCGATTTGCTCCTAGAAATTGGTGTCTCCATCAAAAAATTTGCATT
Organism: Sequoiadendron giganteum; assembly: GCA_007115665.2. Lineage (NCBI taxonomy): Eukaryota > Viridiplantae > Streptophyta > Pinopsida > Cupressales > Cupressaceae > Sequoiadendron > Sequoiadendron giganteum. The sequence goes on from CM021105.1 coordinate 499,658,610, forward strand.
CTTGCATAAGGGTACACCTCAACCTGCCAATCATGAATCAACAATACCCACAAGAAGATCTACAAGTCTCAAACCAGCATGAGCAGTATAATGGTACGGCCTAGTGTTGGAAAAATAGTGACCAGCAAACTGAAATCTTCTTAAAGTCACTCCAAATGCTCCAAATCACTGCAAGAAGAGTTAACACACACCAAAACATAGCTTGAAGACATCAAAACAATCCATAATCGAGAACAAACTGAAAATATTTCACCAATAACTCCAATGGTGACTCTTGTAGTGAAGCCACTCCAATGTCCAGCTAGGGAGTATCTCTCAACTCCGAAACTAGAGCAACTTTGAAGGTTTTTGTCTCCAAAGCCCTTGAGGGTTTCAATCCTCACTCTGACAGCATTTCGTTATCATCAATCAGCATAATGAAAATGAGAGCACAATGGGCCTTATATAGAGATTAGGGCTTCAATTTTGAAATTGTTTTTCCCTCCCAATGGGACACCCCCTTGAGAAAATATAACGTCCAACTTCGGAAATATAATTTCCCCTTTTTAGAAACAACTTAAAGTTGTTGAGTCTAAGCGTGGGGTACAAAAGGATCCAATAATAACTTAAGTTATATCTTATATTTTGCCTCTTAACTTAATAACTTAAGTTGCAATGCTTCCATTTCTGAACTCCAAGACTGTCGGAAGCACAAACTGCCAAAAGTAACAAGATACCAACAATTGAAATTGCCACCACTGGCAGAAATAGAAACCCTACACTGAACTACTGCCAAGACCACTAGCAGAAATAGAAACCCTACACTGAACTACTGCCAAAACTACTGCCAAAAATAGCACTTACTAAAAATAGCATACTACTAAAAATAGTAAGTGTGTCCAAACTCAAAACAAGCACATTCTAAGATGCAGCTGTGACTTACTAAAAGTAGTAAGTACTAAAAAAAGACACTGCTAAAAATAGCAATGACTGCCCACCGAGGATCTTAGAAAACCCAAAAAACCCTCTGGAAAACTCCTGCAACATCCTCTTGAAAAGCTAACGAGAAACCTCCAAGAATCTTGAAATCCCTAGAAATGCCTCTGAGTAGCCTACGGGACTTCGGAAATAGGCTAACAATCACCCAAAAGCTTAGGGCTAAAAAGGGGACATTACAAATTCTTTCTAAAAGTGGATATAATGAAAACATGAAACAAGGAGTTAAGGATCATGTGAAATCTACACCATACCTTTCTAAAAGGGGTTTAGGTTTCCAATCTACTCTATCAACATCTCATCTACCATCATCATCTATATTTAGAACATCATGTGGTAAGGAAGCAAGCTCTTCTTCATATAAGGAAAATTTGTCTCCTACTCCTTATTCGGAGCAAGAGCTTATTTTGTCGAGGCTTCTCAAATCCCACTTGATTACTCCTCCTCCAACATGTAAGAATTTTTATAGCAATAACTCTTTTTGTGCATATCACCAAGTGCATGGTCATTCCACCAAAGAATGCCAGGCCTTGAGTAGTAAAATACAACTTATTGATTGTGGTGCTCTTCAATGTGTTGATGCACCTAATCATTCTAAATAATAATTTCTCTTCCATGGTGTTGCTCCTCACTATGTGGCATTTGTAGCTTCATATGTTTGCTCACTTCCATTCATGGTGGTACAATATTGCATGCAACCATATTTCTTTCCATGGTAGCAACATGATAGTCTTTTGCATGGTTGTCTTTGCCTTTACACTTGGGGGGCAAGGATAACTAGTTTTTGGGAGGTGTGTATTCTTTTCAAGGATCCCTTCTTCATCTCTTGTTTCTTTAAAATATCAATATAGCAAGTATATTGACATTTTAAGGGGGGCATATCACCCTATCCATTTCATTGACGTCTTGTGAGTTTTGACTTACAGGCATACTCCTTTGGTGGTGGTGTTGTTTATAACACCCCCTAAGGCGTGGTTATAAATTCGTCCCCTATGATGTTAAGCATTGATTTGTTCCCCATGACATTCAATTTTTATGTGCTCCCTGAGGTGTGATTGGCAAAATAGTCCATGGATGTGGCATTACAGAACTTGTCGATTTGTAAACTTAATCCCTTTTGACATGGCCATCTAGCATAAGACAACTTGCTTGCCAATGACTCCATGTGTTTCATGAGTGATCTAGCATAACGCAACTTGCTAATCCTTATGAGGGCACCATTTTGTCTAAACATCATATTCGAGGAATGACATTTGGTATTTGAGACAAATTTAGGACTGAAGTTTCTTTGCCTTATTGACTTGAATCCTTTTTAGTACTAACCTTGTGTTTATGTCTTATTGTGTTTTATTGTTTGTCTTATGTTTGCTATGTGTCTACTTTGTGTATGGTATCATGTTTGCCTTGTGCCTTTTGGCATGTTTTCTTTGTGTATTGTATTGTGTTTTCATTGTGATTGTTCTACATTATGTTTTCATCATGTATGCTTCGTGTTTATCATGCTGCATTGCACATTGTGTGTGTGTTCCTTTGTCCTTGCATTCTTTTGCCATAGGATCTTGAGCCTAGGGGCTAGCGCTCCCCCTAGATTTGATGTTGTCCTATCTCTTCAATGTTTGGACAATTCAACCATTCTTGGCTTATCCTTATTTAGTGTGAGTCTAAGCACAAGTTCATACTCTCACTAAAGTGGGGGCTAAATATAGTGTCGTAAATTGTCACCCTTGACAATATCACACTAGGTTTAGCTCCCCCCTATGTACTTGAACCTAATTATGCATTCAATCTCCCCAATTTTATAAGTATCTTTGAAAAATTAAAAGATGGGATTGAAAATAAACATTTAATATTTAATACAGATGTTTGAAGCCCCGAAAATGATGGGTTTGGACTAGGGCGCCCAAGGCCCTTGTCCAAACAATTTGGCCCAATTATGAATATGTCGGTGTCGGCATTTTAACATTTAAAAATTCAATTTTGTTTGTCGGCTATAAATAATTGATTAGTAGGAAATTAAAGAATTGCACATAAATACAAGTCATCTTCACCATTTCAATCCTAGCAATTTTGAAGAGCAAATTGAAACTCCTAAAATCAGTCAAGGCAATTCAAGGGCAGATTTAGCAGCATTATTATAATGCTCTCATCAACTAAGATCATGCTTGCAAGATATCAAGAAGAATGAAGCAATTATGTGCAAGAAGCTATTATGATTGATCATGCCAAATTATGAAGATGTATTGAGTTATCCTCTACTTGCTAGCTACAACAATCTATTATGTTTTGTGAACTAACCTTTTGCAGGTCCATCAAGCAATCAAGGCATCCATCAATCGGCATTCATGACAACTTGTGGTGTGACATCACTTCATCAAGGATTTCACATTAAGGTAACATTGTCATTTATCATTTCAGTCAATTATTATTGTTTTGGCCTCTGCCTGACCTAGGGTATGCCCTCTTAATCATCATCAATCAATGTACAAGGAGGTGGAAATACCAAAACGGGGTTTGACTTAGGCAAGCCCCTATACAGTGTTGTACCCAAAATTAAAAATTTTGCTTCATTAAGACATTTTGGTAAAAATGGTCAAAATCTTGTAAAAATGGTCATCAAAAGTTTAAAAAGGTCAAAATTTCTAAAAATAGCAATTTTCTATTTTTAGAAATTTCTGAAAAATAAACGGATCAAAGGGTTTTTTTGGGTTTATTGTCAAAAGTATGCTCGCAAAATTTTGGAAAATTTTGAAATTTGCATGTCGGCCCATATTTTTTAGGGAAAATGGCTAAAAATAGAATCTTTGCAGAAATGGCTCAAACTAATTTTGATTGGTTGATTTTATGTCATGATCACGCTGGTCCAATCAGAATTGTCAAAAAAGTCATTTTTTCTCTAGTGAGTCTATTTCACTTTTTTAGATGAAAATTCACCACCTCCAAGGTCATCAATGGAGGATGGCCAACTGCCAGGTGTCAGAATCAAAGTCTCAAACGTTGTACAAATCAATCTACGGCAAAAGATGCTCGAAAAACGGTGAAAGGAGGGGAATCTAAAAATAGCGACAACTAATAAAAATATTCTAACACTGGAGAAGTTGGGCACCTTGTTTCAAGGGAGGTGCTTGGCAGTCAATGCCTAGCCAGTTTTGTGGTTTTCATAGATCATGCACACGGATGGCAAGCGCGGTAGGCGGACGGCGAACACGGTTGATGAATGGCAAACACGGCTGGCGAACGGTGAACAGAAGGCAAACAAAAGTTGAAAATCTTGAAAAGATGGTCTGGCAAAGAAAAGTGCCTTTGTAGACCAGGGGCGCCTAGAGATTCAGGCAATCAAAAGTCATTTTTAGGGTTTGCCACCTCCAAGAGATCCATCTCAAATTTAATCTAGCTCCGCGACAAATCCGTCAACCAGCTTAGAGGACCTATCGAACACTGGAAATTGCAAATCGAACGGAAAATGACGAAAGTCAAAGGGAAAGTTGAAATTCAAAATAAAAACTAACTCTAGTGAAGAAAAGTGCCCTTGTAAGCCAAGGGCGCCCAGCATTTAGGGCAATCAGAAACACTTGCTAGGGTTTGAAAAACTGACTACTCTTCTCAAAATTCTTCAGGCTTTCCAATGAATCTATCAACCAGTTCAACGGATTCATCAAATGCCCGAAACTGCAAATCAAGCAAAAATGCCTCATCAAAGGGGCAAATTGCAAATCACGAGAATCATCAAAAAATGGCTAATTCTGGCAAAGAAAAGTGCCTTTGCAGGCCAAGGGCGCCTAGAGATTCATGCAGTCAAAAGTTATTTTTAGGGTTTGCCACCTCCAAGAGATTCATCATGGATTTAGTCCAGCTCCACAGCGAATCCATCAACCAACTCAAAGGACCTGTCAAACACCGACAATCGAAGATCAAACGAACACCAAAAACGAAGGAAAAGTTGAAAATCATGAAAAATATTCTAAATCTGGCAAGGTTATGCATTTTTTCAAGGGCGCCTTTTTTGAGTGCATTGGCCATTTTCCAATCTTTGCTCATCATGCATGCAAAATGAAGAACGCAATTGCAGCCGGCAAAACACACAGCACGGGAAATAGGAAAAATGAAAATCAAAAGATAAAAATTGAGACTGGCAAAGCCAGGCACCCCTATCAACCAGGGGCATCTAGGGTTTCATGTCTTTGAATATTTTTCAAGCAATCAAAAATGTGTTGAAACTTCTTCGTCAACTCGGCTCCAAATCCTAAAAATCAGTCAAACACAATGATAGAGGCTGGCAGAGGGTACCATTCTTCTCAGACTTTCTCAAGATTGACAAATTGAAAGACCTTTAGTCTCAGTTGTTCATAGACTACTGAGAAACGATGTCTGAATAGGGGGTACTAGTCACCAGAGACGTGAAAACTCAAAAAAGTTGAAAATCAAGGAAAATTTGCTAACACTGGTGAGCTTAGGTGCCCTAGCTAGCCAGGGGCACCCAAAGGATCATGCCTTAGTCAAATTTTCATTCATGAGTTGCTTTTTGGAGAAAAATCAGCTATAAAGTAGGGATTCGCCTTGGTGAAGTAAACGAGGTCAAATTTTCATGCAAACGGAGTTGGAGGAGCAAACAAAGTTTCTATCTTCATGCATGGACTCCTGAATTTTAGGGTTTTGCATGCAAAGTGATTTTATCTCCAAAAGAAAGCCTTGAACATTCATTATTCATAATTTACAAGTTAGCTTTCAAAGGAAGAAACGCAAAATTTTCTTCTCAATAGGATTTGGAGGATGAAAGGAAGTGCTTTTTCAGCGTTCTTCGTGAATTCAAGATTTGGAAGCACAGACACTTGCTTTTCCATGATCTATTTTTCTAGGGCATCATTTTTCAAAAACAAGTGGTTGTCGTTTCCAAGTTTCATCAATCTGGGTCTACTTCTTTTCATTCTTCTTCAAGATTGGAAAAAATTTCGGCTACTTCTTCGACTCCTAATTTTTAAGAAATCACACATGTCCAAGAAATCCTCAGATATTTCAAAATCTGATGATCTGGGTTTCTTCAAAATAAGATTATCTACAAAACCCAAACCTCAACTTTTCCCGAGAAAATTTGCTTCACGACTTCTACTTTTTAGGGGATCTTGCATGTTCTTGAAAAAATCAGTTTTTTCAAAATCTGACGATCTAGGTCTCTTCACAACGACATTCTCTACAAAACCCAAACCTCAAATTTTTTTTGAAAAATCTGTCTTTTTCTAAAGAAAAATCAGCAAAACTATTTTTAGCATTTGTGCAAAACTTGTCCGAATATAGGCATGTTCACAATCAAACTTCACGGTTTTCATCATACAATAATCTTCCATTGAAAAATCAAGAAAAACATCAAAAGCATAAAGCTGTAGAAGAAATAGAGGTCATCACTCTAGTTGCAGAGCTGCCTGAGTTATCGATGAGTGAACTGCCAATTGAGGCATGTAACGTTTTCCAAGGATAGAATTTAAAACAGCAGTTAACTCAATGTCTTTTCCAAGTTTAACTTGCTGTCCTCTTTTCATGCATGTCTATTCTTTGGAGTTATCTTTTGTTTAGACTTAGAAATAAAGCTTGCATGTTGGCAAGCCTGATTGTTAGAACAAGGAGATTTTAGGGTTTCCTACTCCTTTGTTTGTGTATAAATAAGAGTAGCCTTGCTCATTATTTTCTTAACTATTGTTGTGATAACAAAACTTTGAGCTTATTTTGGCCTGCTACTTTGTTATTCAGTATCTGTTTGCTTTTTCAAGTGTAATTTGGTTTGATCGTATATTGTATGCCTACATTTTGCTACAATCTACTATCCCATATGTGTTAAAACTGTTGGAGTTTGAGGAAATAAATATTATGCCTACCTTGGTTTGATCTACAGTCTCAAAATCTTTCAGTGTTATTGTTTTATGTTTTGCTTTCATAAACTTTATTTCAGCTTACATCTAAAATTACAATAAGTCTTCAGATGTGTTCTAGTAACAAGTTTGTCTAAGTTTTGTGTTAATCAATCTTTCCCTGTTTACTTCTAACTCTCTTGCTTTGAATTTACTTGAGAAGTTAGAAGCATCATTAGTTTAGGCTTAGTTGTAGTTGAAGTTACGAAACCAGAGAAAACCTCAGCTACGACGCAAAGATTTTTATAACCTTGTGCTCTCAAGCTGAGAATAAAAAGATTGGCAAGTAGTTTAACATTTTTGTTTACGCATAAACAGCAAAGAGGGAGCTTCCCCTCCAAATTTGAAGAGCAGTCTAACTGTGCATAGCTATCCATTTCTAGTTCGCACTCTAGAGGTGCGAATTGAAACGCCAACATACAGCACAACCTTTCCCTCTCTTTTCATGTGTGCAGGTTAGATACAAAAGTTTCATCAATTGAAAGCCACAAGAAATGCAGAGCAGACTTTAACTCACATGTCAGAGTTTTTAGATCCAAAAAAGCAACATCTTTGTCTACGGCACCCAGCTACTTTGTCCTCCCAATTCAGCCTCAAATTTATAGCACGGGTTCCTTTCTGTCTCTATTTCTCAGTTTTTAAGTTATGTGGTTTTCCATTTCTATTTGTGCAATAAATTACACTTTCAAATCTAGGGTTACATGTCAAATAGGCTTGTTAAAAAACACGCCAAATTTATCATCCTCACAACACAAACACAGACACAAGACCCTAGGAGGTTGGCTCTCCATTGTGGCAACAAGCTAATCATCAACCCTAATTGATCTTGTGTCCAAATGTGGTGTTAAGTGAAAAGAGGTTAATCTTAGTTGGATCTAGGATCACTTTTCCTACATCACTAGGTCCAACACTTTGATTTGCAAATCTAAAGAAAGTAAAGAGATTGTTGCTTGAGTCCCTACAAAGGCAATAATATTTCCCCCAAATCTCATTGTATTCAAGATCATAAATTTTAAATTGAAAGTATTTAAGATCTCCACCTCTTGGAGGGAGAAAAGGTAATAGATCCAATTAGGGGGATGAATATGATGGTCTATCTCAAGTTCAACCCATCAATGATGGGAACACCCCCTCAATTGGCCAAGAGGAAACCTCAAGCCATGTGACCAATGATGTTAGAGATAGAGGAGGACAGCATAATATACCATCTTCCATTTGTAAGAAATTCTTAGCATAGCAAGCAAGCTAAAGTTGAGTGGCACAAGAGGGGAGATCCAAGTAACCTAGATGTACTTGTAGATGTACCTTCTATCAGCTTTGGTGATGGTCTCCTTCGAAGGAAGGAGCTAAGAAGGAATGTCCAAGGAATACATGGAAGGAGGTAGCCTATCAATAGAGATGCCAATAGAATAGAGAAAGCTAGTCTTAGAGTGCTAATAATGATAGCATTGAACTAGGCTAAATGAAGCAATCCTCCTAGAAGAAAAAAGAGTTAAGTACGGATATCTATCATGACCAAAAGCAAATCCCCCATAGATTTGAGTCTATGTATGTAGAAGGTAAGAAAGAAGATAGTCTTTAGATGTTGTGGCTAGGTAGCAAAATCAACTTGGACAATCCTTTGGGAACAACTCACGTGCACTTGATAATGCACTATAGTGCAAGACCCTCTCATTATGGGCCCAATCAATGGATCCCAAGATGGCCCCTAAACCTTGAAGCCATACAAAATTGTAGGCTTGATATATCTTGGAAGTAGGTCTAGAGATATTGCTGCTCCAAGAAAAAGTCTCGAGATGTTGTGGCTAGGTAGCAACTCAACTTGGACAATCCTCTAGGAACAACTCACATGCACTTGATAATGTGCTATAGCATGAGACCCTCTCATTATGGGCCCAATCTATGGATCCTAATGTGGCCCCTAAACCTTGAAGCCATACAAAATTGTAGGCTTGATATATCCTGGAAGTGGATCTAGAGATAGTGCTGCTCCAAGACAAAGAGAGGCATATCAAATGCAAAGACTCAAATGTGAGGTAGGCTTCATGGTAGAGGAGGGACCAAAAAAATGGACATCCAAGTATGTGTCAATAGATGGAATCTCCAAAGTTGCCCCTTGTAAAAGAATTGGAATCTAGAAAGAAGATTTCCCCAATTTTATACCTTCACAATGCCACTTTGAGCTTTCTCGCCTATTATTTTTATATCTCAAACCTTCCCTCTTCTTAGATTCACTCTCCCCTTCATTTATTATATATGCCTCTACTTTTACTTAGTTCTACTAAAGTTGACCATAAGTTGGTGATGTTCACATAAGTGAGCAAGGGCATCAAATTGACATTGTTATTCTTTGGTTGAATGAGAGAGGAGAACAACATCATCAACAAAAATTAGAATGGCAATAGTCACCTAATGTAAAACAACCATCACCCACATGAGTATGTTGTCGAAGAAACTCCTCCAACTCATGAATGTAAAGATGAAGAGAAACTATAAAACGTTCATTGAAAGAGCTATGCAAGACATCACCAAGATTACCACCGCTACCACCAAAGCATCACAACAAGTCTCCAACCAACAAGGTATACCAAAAGAATAACCAAGTTCCTCAGTAAGAATAACCAAGATCTTGGGTGGAAGTCTGGCACATGCATTAAAATTTGGAATGAAAATGAGCAAGATGATTGAGGATACTATTATTGGTCACTATCAATGGTCTTGAGAAGGATTTCCAATGGCTAATGTAAGGACTAAGACAAAATTGGAATGAGCACCTAGGACACGCTAAGGAAAATTGTTAAGTGCTTCAAGTTACTCATAGATGATAATGGGATTGCAACAAAGATTTTAAGCCTAAAGGGAAAAAAGACTTATTGCACATGTAAAATAGGAGGTTGAATGAGTTCATATCCAAGCTAGAGAATCCTCTAAAAGATGGCCTCAAGAAGAATTCAATCTCTCAAAGGTCTCCAATCAAATTTCCATGCTAAATTTAAGATTGCACCACCTACAATGTACATTGATGCCTATAATCAAGTCATGAACTTTGAGAACAAAGGCAAAACAAATACACAGACAAAGGCAACAAATGACTCTAAGGGTGAAGATACATCTAAGTCCCACACTATAATCACCCTATAAAGGACATGATAAGAACGTCCAGCAAGCTAAAATGTAGAGAAAAGAATGCATGGACTAACATACAAGCATGATTTGTCTTAGTAGTCAATTTTGTGAGATGTATAGTGGTTGGATTAGCAGTCAAGACTGCCCCTATAATATCTCAAACAAGAAAGAACAACTTGTAACAGCATCACACTCAAAGGAAGCTATGATTGGTGGGAATTGGAAGCTTATGCATGAAGGTGGTTGAAGAATCACAAAAACAAGAACAACAACGCATAGAAAGAGATGTGAATGGTTTTCCTATGATCCAATGTTGCACACACAAATAGATTCTAATATTTTCCAAAAAAGCTACAAGGGAATTCAACATAAATGTAAAAATTGTGTAAACTACAAACCATAATGATGGTACTAACAACCATTATGAAAATAGTAGATTCAAATTCTAATGTGGAAGTGACAAGGGTATATGTTAAGTTAAAAACAATAGTCTTGCCAATGTAGAGGAACAAGTCCAACAAGTTGTGGTTAAAGAGCTCTAAGCAAGAAGTCAAAGCAAGAGAACTAGTCATCCATCTGATTTAACAATTGTCAAACAAACAAAGACAACCATTCCAATAAATATAAGAGAAATGTTACATACCATATTATCTCTACATATTGTGTTAGAAGAATCAACTAAGGAGATGGATATAGAGGCATTGATGCAAAAAGAGAAAATCTCGAGTGCTACAATGCCAATGATAAATACTATTGATCCTATTTTAGTGTGCATGAATAGGCTACAATGGACACTTACAAAAGTGGTTGTGGATCCAGCCTCATGTGTTAACATGATTCTATAGAGCAGCTCAAGTTGGAAATGACATGTTAATTTTACATGGAACCCATAAAATTTTGGTAGATAGGAGGGTGTTACCTTGTGATTGACTCTATGGTGATATTTCTATTAGACCCAACCTATGGTGCCTTGTTAGGATGATTATGGAAGAACAAAACTATGTTGGGGCTAAACATTAAGTTTTGGAGAACAAAACAAGAAGCATCAATAGTGGCGTTAGGACTCAAATGGTAATCCTAAAGACCTTGTCATTAGACCTTAAATATGGTTGGTCATGGATTTAAAGACCTTAAGGATGACTAAGTCCTAGACATGTTGAAATGTTTCAAAAATGAAGAGCACTTTTATAGTAGTTTAGGACACTACAAAATGAGAAGCATGAAACTTTTTCTTTTGTGTTTTTGTAAAGATGTATGCAATAGCCTATCACTTGAATCCCAAGTTTTAATTCTTGGATTTATTTAGAGCCAATGAGGATGTCATGGATAGCCTTAGTACATGCATAGAGGATGGTGCCTAGCAAAATCCTTCGAGAAAGTTTTTGACGAGTTGCAGATTTACAAGGGTGCAAAGGAGAAGTTATTTTCTTCACTTCTACGCATTTGAAGGAAAATGACTCAACAACCAAGTAAAAACAAAATTATGTCCTTCAAAATTTAAATCAAAGTCTCATAGCTAGTATACATGTATAATATGTGCAATGTAGTTTACTTACAAAGCAATAAATGTGCTCTTTGCAAATTTGTGGTGGGAAAATTATGGTAAAAAGCACCAAATCTTCAAAGCCTTACCATCAACATTTTGTGCCAAACCTATAGAACTTATAGGTGCAAGTGCAGCCTAAGCACATTTGAGGTCATTCAAATACCCAAAAGAGCATCAATAACTTTATTTGTCTTGACACCAAAAAGGTGTTAAGTTTTCTAGATTCAATATTTTGCATATTATTTAATTTATTTTACATATTATGATTTTTTTAATATGCCGAGCTTTTCTAAAGTCTATAAAAGTCATAATTTTTCTTGAATTTGAGTTTTTGAACTATGGTGGGGATCTAAGATGGTAAATTTGACCTTAGGATGGATAATACCCCATGGGTAATTACATATGGAAGATGATATGTATCTAGCTTTAAAAGATGTTTCTTTCTTAATTCTTCTCAACCACAAGGATGTGTTATTGTGGTCATTTAAATATTTGAAGGGTGTTCCATCAAAATTGTGTAAAAATTAGACACCCCTTGTGCCAAAAGTTGAGAACCTTGAGACTATAAGAATTTCCTTTTTAAGTAAGGCTAATGAACATGTCTTGAGAATTAGTGGAAATGATCATAAATTGTTTCGAACACAGTACTTCAAAAATAACAAATATACCTACTAGAGGAACGATACACATAGGCGAACCAAGATAGTAATCATTGATGTTGGGGTTGGTACCATGGCACTTTCCTTCAATGGCATATTATTTACATTAGTAATCATGACTTGGAAATTGGTTCAAATTTTCTACCAATTCCTAACAATGAAAACTTGTGTGCTCTTAAATATAGTTATACCAAAACAGCTAATGACCTTTTTCCTATTCTTCAATCTTGAGCTCTAAGGTGCATTATTTTTTTTTAATGCATGGTATGAGAGAATGAGAGCCTTCTCCCTTCTTTGAGCTCTTGTGGTAGCCAGCTAGTTCTTGTTCTTTCTTTTCATATTCCCTAATGGACACATTTTGTCTAAGCATGAGATGTTTCATTACACATTTGTATCCTCTAAAATATTTGTTGCAATCAATAGTAAGTGTTTAAGGCATGAAACAACTAATTTGTTGAGGGTTGATAGTGTTGCAAGTGCTTCTTTGTGTATTATTATCAAAGCATCCCACTTCTAATCCCCTTAATCTCAATCCAGCTGGATTCGATCTGCTTTGTTTTGGCATTGAGGACCTTACTTTCTCCACATCACAATCACAAAGGCAAGCACACATTACTAGGCTTTTCTCTATAGTTTGCACTAGTTATGGATGTTACAAGGGGTTTTAGGTGGAATACTTGATTTCCTTTTAGATTTGTCCGACATATCCTTCTTAATCTTGAGCTTTTCCCTATAAGCATTGTCATATCCTTTATTGGCTCTTGCATAGTTGGAGATAATGATGTTTTTGGGTCTAGCCCTAACCTTACAACAAAAGTGCATAATTATTAGCTTATCCTAATCTCTTGCTTTCATATTCAATATCCTCACATTTGATTAAGGAGTTACCCCATCATAGGGCTATTTGTACTCATACTTCATTCTCACAATTAGTGCATTAATAGATTTAGGTTTTCCCCTTTTGTTATGTTTACATTCTTTAGTGTTTAGTGCTTAGTTACTTTTTGTAATCTAGGTTATTTTTACCCTTGTATTTATCAACTTTAATATAATATGATTTTTGAGTCACACAAACCTACTTTTGGTCATTTATGGGCAATAGTATAATTTTTTTCTTTAATTCTAATTTAAATAATGAATCCTAATAGACCTGCCTTTAAATGTATTGTTTGTCTATAATTCCTAATTGTTTCTTCAATACATTTTGATTTATAATTTTATAGACCTTCAGTTCATGTTGAATTCTATCCCTTGGCCCATTGATATTATCTTCAACATTAAAGTATTAATCAAGTTATAGGTCCTTATTGACAACCTTTGGGATGAGGTGTAGTTGACTACTAATCATGTTTATCAAAATTTAGAATTTTTTATGTGAACACTACTCCAAGAATCACCATATTATGTGACTAGATTGCCTACAAATTTTGGCCAAGCATTAGGGCCCTTTTGCTAACCTACTTTGTAATGACCAAACCATAGAGAAAGATAGGTTCCAAGTAGAAGGAAGTGACAGTGACTTGAATGTTCATAGGAATCTAGTGGGGTTGATAGTATTGCTATATTCCTTGACACATAACAACAATCAGATCAAGGAATTCTTATTAGATTCACTCTATGAAAGATTGTACCTAAGAAACCAATTGGTGTTTAAATTAATTTGGTTAGGAATGACAACTTGACCTCATCCAAAAGATGCATAAAAGAAGACCCGAAGTTGCAAATTAAATATTTTCTCCTCTAAAGAATCAAAGATAGATTGGTTCCTTTCCCAAGGTTATTGAGATTGGAATTTTTGCATCTCTAAATGATGGGTATATTTCACTAATAAGGTTGTAATGAATAATTTTTACACCTTTAAATGGTGGATTGGTGCCACCACAAAAATTGTGATTTATTTTTTCCCTACTAAAAAGAGATTGGTTCCAGCACTGAAGTTGTTGTAATTGAACTTTGTGCTCCTTTAAAAGATGGATTGGTGCTTCTTGTAAGTTGGAAATTGCCTACTTTGCAATCTCCACCTTACATTTCTACACTCATTTTAGTGTCCACTCCCAAAGATGTGTTCCAAGATTCATTTGTGACTTTTCTAGGCCTTTTACTTGACATTGATCTGATTTAGAATCACTTCTAAACCTTTCCAAACCCATAAAAACTAACCCAAGAGTTTTAGACCTAAACTTAGAAAGACACCTATGCCCTCCAAACACTCATGTCCTCAACACCTATGCACTCCAAACGCTAGTGTTTGGGTTAACTTGGGAATTTGAAATTTTACACAAAGCTATAACCCTAATTTCTAAGTTGCCATAGCATGCTTTCAAATGGTCATTTAGACTTGGGGCATGATATAAAATCGTATTAGCTTTCATTTGAGAGGTATCCACTCACAATTTTTCTCCCAATACAATTTTTTTCATTTATTCTCTCATGCTATAGGGTTTCTGAAGCTACTACATTGAAGGTATCTGCAGAAGGATCCCTAGTTGCATTTCCTTTGATCTTCCATTTCCAGTTTCTTCTTCATCATAGCTAGATCCTCCTAGTCATCCAATCTCCATTGTGTCATTTACTATTCATCTATTGTATTCCTAATTTCCTTTCCAATGGCCTCTTAGAATCCCTATTCCTTTTCTTTCTTATCTTCATTATGTTTTCCCATTGATCTGATCACAAACCCCCTAATTTCATTCCCTACATCAGTCCAGCATCTTTCATCACTTATATCCCCTCATCACTTGCACATAACACTATAGGTAGATTTTCCATTAGGGTTTTATTCCTTTAGGCATAAATCTATAGACATCACGCATGCACCAAATTTCCAAGGCTATAATTGAAAGGTTGAAAAATACCACCTAGGGGACTAACTGAGGCAAAACAGCCCAAGCCCATTTTTCCTCCCCATCTAGCTTCAAATTGCAATAATAAAATATCAAACCTGTTGGATGAAATACTGGCAGACGAGAGATCAGAACACATAGACAAGCAAGTGCTAAGAATTTCAGAGGCTACACCTCTCTAATAACCTACAAGAGTGCCCAGACTCAGCACTGGGGGTCGACAGAAGCACCCAGACAACATCAGTGACCAACAGGAGCGCCCATATCCAGCACTGGTGTCTAAGCCTGATGCTGGTGTGCCAATTGCTACAAAAAGTTTCAAAATTTCTAGTTAGCCAATTGCAGTCTTCTTCTGTCTGGTTATTTAGCCAGTTTAAACCTCCAGATATTCCAGGGATACACATCTTTAATCTTTCTCTTGTATTTTGCTATTTCCTATTCTAGTTGTTTACATATTTGGTTCAAATGAAAAATCTGTGTTTTCTATTATATATCAATAATGTATCTCAGATTCGTTAAAATTCAAAATAAAATCTCAGCCAAAAAAATTCAATTGTGAGCACAAAGGTGCATTGTGCAGTAAAAAAAAGCAAGGAAAAAAACTGATTGGTCCCAACAAAGATTTGGTATTGTACAATACTGTGAAATTTCTCATTCTTTATACTCAAAGGCATGAGCTAGCATTTTTTTGTTCTTTATATTTAAAATTAAAGTGTATGCTGAAATTGTCAGGAATGAACACTCTTACAGATCACACTTCGAGCTATGGAAGATTGAACTTTCAAGGTTAACTTTTCAGTTCTTGTGCTAAGACATTTTATGAGAAGTGTTAGAAAGGTAAAGCAAGAATAGAAGAATATTTTAGGTATTATGCTAGCTATTGAACTATTAATTGACATCACTGTTTGATGAATATTAATATGGACCAATGTATGCTCCAGGAGAAGAATTAAAAAATGTATTAGTCAGCTACACTTTACCAGTCAGAAGCTTGACAATAAAAAGACAACTGGCATTGGTAGTTGGCTGTAACATGGGCCCCAAAATCAAAGATGGACAAATGGTAATAAGGTCAAGGCCAAACTCCTTTGAACAGTTCCAGGCATTCTTTTCTGAGACCGTTTTTGACATGAAATACCAATTCTGAAGAAAATAACATGCACAAACAATAAGAACATTGGAGTTAGACAAGCTAATATCCTGTTATCATTGTTATACTAACATACATACACAGCTTACACACTCATAAAGATATATAAATACATTAAGATATGCATTGCAATCAAATGATTAGAAACTAAATGGAACTTTCTTTACATTGCAAGTAAATGAATTTTACCTTGTGGTGGTCCTATTTCAATAAAATATCCACTATGCATATAAGACTAATATTAAAAATCAATTACATGACTTACCTGGGTCGCCTCACAATGTTCTGGATCTGACCAGCAGCTCTCATCTACCAGTGTATCCAGAGATCTACTTGGGTTCAGAATAACAGCAGCCATTGATGATGTCATAATTACACGCTTCACTTTGGCCACTGAACATGCCTTCAATACATTTAAAGTTCCCTTCACAGCAGGACTAACCATCTCTACCTGAAATGGAAACAACCAAACTAATGCCCACACAGTAACAGAAGTCTCAAACAATCAATTTTTTAGCATGTAAAAATAATGCGACTGCATAATAAATGTGATGTTTAAGATAAATGAGGCCATGTCTATAATTATTTGGTACGTCCTATATGACATTACTGAGTGTATTTTAAGCAAAAGTAAATGGCTTTGTGAAACAGATATTATGACCTGAAATTGGCAATAGCCACATACTACCAGCTAAACAAAACTAGATTTATCTAGCAAATAAGATATAATATTTATATATCATCCTTAAAATAATTGAAATTTAAGCTTTGTCTGCAAAATTTGGTTCAAAATATAAAGAAACCTCCAGTCTAAAACAATTACTCAAGCACAACTCTGAGGAATGTAGAATGCAATGCAAGTTAAGCAGCTAGACTAAGACACTAAGAAAAGTGAAATTGACAACTTGAAATGGCATCAAGACATAAACTTATAAACTAGAAAATATAACTCTACTCTACTACTGGATACAATCCCACCTCTGGGTTGGACACCCTATGAGAAGGAACTGGGCATGCTGTATGAAAAACTCCAGTACACCCATTGATTGCGGTGAAAAGTGAGTCATAGTCCAACAAAACTGCATTTAGAAGTTCAAGCCGCTCCTTTGCCCCTTCTAGCTCTTTCAAATGTGCATTCTTTGCATCACCTGCATTCACAAATCTCAGTAATGAAATAACACTTCTTGGTTATAACATAATTCATTGATATTTTAGCATCAATGCTTTGATTTCTATAACATCAATCATCCAAACTCTAAATATAACATTATACGACACTGACATCAATGACATTTTGATATAATGCATCCAATGTTGGTGTTTGATATTTTGGGTTATTAACAGAGCCAGTACAATGCCTGTTTGTGGGATAGTATCTTGGATATCATGCTGACTCCTGAGATTTCTGAATCCAACAATTGTGCAGAAAAAGCTATAGACATTTTGCATCTGAAACAGATTATCTTACTTTTATTTTAACCAAATCATCATTGGCATCTGAAAACACAATAAATTTATCTAGTTTGAATTTACAGATGGTGACTATGTTAGAGTGACAAGAAACACAAGCATTTATACTAGTAATGATTCCAATTCAAAATAAGTTCATGGTTAGCTACAAGTTAGCGAATTTCATGTAAGCATGAATGTATGCCTGGCAGACATGCACCTGTAAAAACAATATTTCTTCAAAATTTACAAAAGTAATGATGGCAATTGTCATGTGCTTGACAATTTTTGTTGACAAGGATGAAATGCAGTGAAAAAATTATCATTTCTTAACACAAGAATTAATCATCTAACTTGGAATGTCAATGGATTTCTGGACCATGTGGAAACAATAGTGAAAATAAGAAAAAAGTCTACAGATCTCATATATTATCTTCACTAACAAAAAGCTATGTTCCATGGTGTTTTACGGATGGGGACAACAGAGGACAGAGGAATATGCATACATACATACATACATACACACACACCGAGACACACACACACACACACACTTCACAGATGGGGACAACAAAAGACAGCAGAATAGACATATCCATTCACACAGAGAAACAAACAAGGAAAAGGTTCACAAATATCATATATTGTCTTCACCTTCACCAATAAAAACCTGTGTTCCATGGTGTCACACACACACATGCATAGAGAAACTGTTGGAGTGGATAGTGAACCCCACAGTTCCCAAAAATCCCTGCAACCAAAACGCCTATCACAAACGAGATAATCAAAGCAACTAATTTGCTATGCAACCAAGAGAGAAAAGATTGAATCCACACAAGTATCACACAAGCATCTGATATTGAGATTAACCTGCAAATGTAATTGAATTGAATGGAATTGCTTCATATGGATTACAATGAATGTGCATGCTTATAAAAGCATGAAAAAGCAAACCCTTGATGAGGATTGCATTAGATTGTGACAAGTGTCTTAATCTCATGTAATGAGACGGCTTGACCTATATTTATTTTGCCTAATCTAATTAATAAAAAAACACTCCTAAGTTTAGCTTAAGTGAATAAAATAATAAGGGACTTAATAATTAATTAATGAAAAATTAATTATCAAGTGATTATCCTAATTACTCCAACACCCCCCTTAGATCAACTTAGAGAAAAGCTATAAAACCTTGATGAAGAATGCAATGATGGATGCATGGATGGGTCTCGCATACAAGTCCTAATGAGGTACCCATGTACAAATAAATGAATCTCTCATAACTAGAGAAAAAGAGAAAACCACATGGGAAAAACTCTCTCCAAAAGAGAGAAAAATGAAATGACTGCACTAGTGAAAGAAGGATAGGACTCAACGTGACCCCCCAAGGACTGCTTCTGTCACACAAGTACAATAGATGTCCCCCCAATAGGAGAGAGAAAATGATGATATGAATCCCCCCATAAAGAAGTAGCTCCTGTGCCAATGATGAACGCCTGAAGATAAAATATGATCCACTGCCTGCAAACAACTTTTCTCCCCTTAGAAAAAAACAGATCCACTAGTGATTGGAGAAGCCAATCCAAAAAATGGAAGAATCGGGAATCCAAATCCAAATGATGTGTGCCTCTGAAAAGTGCTCACATGTCCACATGTCAAAACAAGATGATTTCAATCCAAAATCCTATGAAGACTGATGTAGAACAAGCTGCAAAGGCAATGAAGATGGTGGGCCAACAACAATGATGTGGCTGGAAACAAAGAGGAGATGAATATCCTCAAAGTAATCCTCCAGATTTGCAATATAGGACTCTACAAACCAGGATGATATGTCTGCAAGATACGAATCCCAAGTAGCTGTGTCTGGAAAAAGATGGATGTCCTGCTGCACTAAACGAATAGGAGTCAAAGATGTGGCAATGCCAAGATGATCAAGAACAACAAAAGATGATGATGTAGCCTCAATCTAAAGAGTGGGAACATGAAGACAAGTCTCTGAACCATCGGAACATGCAAGACCTGTGATATACTCAAGCTCCTCTAAAGTATTGTCATAAAAGGGTATGGAATTTGTATCTACAAGAGGAATGAGACAATCTGTAGCAAGATCCTTTGGGTATGGAGAGATATGAGGGTCTCCATGGATCTCCCAAAGTCGAGTCCAAAGTGTGGGGACAATCAATGTTCGATACAGCACACATAGTGTCAAGATCAACACTAGAACATATAACCCCTACAACATGATCACTGATAATACCCCATGTTGAATAACTCCCTGGTATTGTTGGTGTAGGTATGAGTCCATATAGATAAGGAAAAAGATCAAGCCACCTGAGATGTGTCAGGATGTCGTTTTTCCAAGACTCGTAGTTATCCTTTGCCAGGATGAACAGAAAAACCCATGATACTTCCTCAAATGATAAAATCAAAGACTAATAACCTCAATACATATAAAGCAAATCAAATGATGTCATCCAACGCAAACAGATCCTTTCTAGGTGCCAAGACATCCAAGTAATTGACAAAAATGTGAAATCACAAAAAACTGAATAAAATGTACCTAGGGCCGATTCTGGAAAAAGTGCATGAATGGAACTGAAGAGCTCTGAAATACCTTCCCAACGCCGCTGGAATCGTGAAAATTGGAGATACAACGAAAAGTTATGAGCTCGAAAGAGAAAAATGAAGATCTGACTTTGACTGAGTATAACACAAATCGGTAGCAAAATTTGATAATGAGACCTGCACCACTCGAAAGTAGATGGAACCAGCTTTTCGACGATATCTTGTTTGCTTGATTTTGACATGCTATTCCCAAGTTATGCCAAAAAGAAAAAAAATTGCTCCTTTAGGACAAATGAAGGTTAGGAGGGGGGGCTTGGAGGGGCCGTACGGTTGCTAACGTCACACTAACATCATGTTGACATTAGCAAATATTTGCCAAAATATGTTCGTCGGGAAATTTTGCCGATTGCCTGAAAATTGAAGATTCACTGGAATATACCTAGAATCTCAACTACATGAGCCAGATTTGGATCGATAGAATATTCTTTTTAAAGGGGAATATTCCCCTAGTCGAACACCGGAATTTTTATGCCGCTCAAATTTTGCAGCCGTCATTTGAAAGCGTTGTCGGTTTGAATGAGCCACCGGCATTGATTTGAGGGTCGTGCGGTGATGTGATGCCATTGACAACCTGTACGGCCTGCGATAGGCTATCAAGGCTTTAATTAAAGACTTTTCAATATTTTTTTTATAAAAAACTTTTGCCTTTTTTTGCAGGAATAAAATAATGTTAAAAAACCTAAATTTTTGAAGAAACATGTTACGAATTTTTGCTCGAACTACATGCAGAGGCGGCCTGGGGGTCCTACGATACCATACGAATGTACGAAATTTCGTACAAAAATCTCGAACCCCTAAAACAATTTTGCCTTTTTTCAACTGCACCAATTTTGATCAAACGATAGGCATTTCTTATGTTTTCGATCATTTTGGATGCAATAGTGATGCCCATTTCACCCTAGGATGAGTCAATTTTCCCTCAAGGCCGAATCTCTCAAAAATCGGACAAGAAGTCATAGATCTGGTGCTTTGATACCATGTTGGAGCTGATAGTGAACCCCACAGTTCCTAGAAATCCCTGAAACCAAAATGCCTATCACAAACGAGATGATCAAAGCAACTGATTTGCTATGCAACCAAGAGAGAAAAAATTGAATCCACACAAGTATCACACAAGCATCTGATATTGAGATTATCCTGCAATTGTAATTGAATTGAATGGATTTGTTTTACATGGATTACAATGAATGTGCATGCTTATAAAAGCATGAAAAAGAAAACCCTAGATGAGAATTGCATTAGATTGTGACAAGTGTCTTACTCTCATGCAATGAGACAACTTGACCTATATTTAGTCCAATATAATTAATAAAAAATCACTCCTAAGTTTAGCTTAAGTGAATAAAGTAATAAGGGACTTAATAATTAATTAATGAATAATTAATTGTCAAGTGATTATCCTAATTACTCCAACAGAAATAAGGAAGAGGACCACAAATATCATATATCGTCTTCACTAATAAAAAGCTATGTTCCATGGTGTCACACGAACACACACACACAAGAAAAAAGTCCACAAATCTCATATATTGTTTTCACCAATAAAAAGCTATGTTCCATAGTGTGACACACAAACACACACATGCACTCAAACAAAACACGCACACACACACTCACACACACATGCACACACACACAAGAAAAAGGTCCACAAATCTCACATATTGTCATCACAAATAAAAAGCTATGTTCCATGGTATCACACACACACACACACACACACAAGAAAAAGGTCCACAAATCTCATATATTGTCTTCACCAATAAAAAGCTATGCTCCATGGTGTCACACACACATGCGTGCACGCATAGGAAAACGCACCCACATGCACACACACACACAAACACACAAAAGAAAAAGGTGCACATATCTCATATATTGTCTTCAATAAAAATCTGCTACATGGTGTCACACACACAAAAGAAAAAGGTCCATAGATCTCATATATTGTCTTCACCAATAAAAAACTATGTTCCATGATGTCACACACACTCATGCACACACACACACACACACACAAAAGAAAAATGTTCACAAGTCTCATACATTGTCTTCACCAATAAAATCTATGTTCCATGGTATCACATACACACATGCACACAAAAAACACACACACACACACAAAAAAGAAAAAGGTCCGCAAAACTCATATATTGTCTTCAACAATAAAAAGATATGTTCCAATGTCACACATAGACATATGCACACAAACAAAACACACACACACACACATGCACTCATGCACACACACACACACACACAAGAAAAAGGTACACAAATCTCATATATTGTCTTCACCAATAAAAATTTATGTTCCATGGTGTCACACATGCACATGCGCGCACACACACACACAGAAAAAAGGTCCACAAATCTCATATATTGTCTTCACCAATAAAAATCTATGTTCCATGGTGTCACACACACACACACATGCACGCATGCACACACACACACACACAAATCTCATATATTGTCTTCACCAATAAAAATCTATGTTCCATGTTGTCACACACACACACATGCATTCACACACACACACAAAAACAAACACAAAAAAAGGTCCACAAATCCATATATTGTTTTGACCAATAAAAACCTATGTTCCATGGTGTCTCTCACACACAAAAAAAGGTCCACAAATATCATATATTGTCTTCAACAATATATGATATTTGTTCCATGGTGTCATACACACACCCACACCCACATGTACAGGCACACAAACCACACATAGAACCATACACATTACCAAAATTCAAGTTTACACAGTGATATATTGTATGAAATTCAATATTCAATGTAACATGTTCATTGGTTTGAGTATAGCAGCAATAAAAAATAGAAATGTAAAATGTTATGATTTCATTGTTCAATTTATGACAAAAGGCCCAAAGGTTACAAAATCATAAGTGAAAGTGTAATCACAACATACATTTATTACAACTGTATTCTCTCATTCGATATATGCGTGATTCATTGATTTCACTTTACATCTGTATGCAATCATGCTTTTGTTCCTTCCACACCTGTATACTCTCATTTTATAATTGTCTGCTCTCCTACAACTGTATGCAGTCATAGAATCAAATAAAAAAGCTGACTTATTTTTTTTTTAGCATTCTTAGCTAAAAAAAGGGGATGTGTCCACAATTTTTGTAGACACATCCACTGTTGCTCTAGAGGAGAGAGAATGACCAGGTGATGTCCCCAGCCATTCCTCTGTCCTTGGGACAGCAATGGGGTCAGGGACATGTTGGTGTGTGTTTTAATACCCACCGAACACAGAATAAAATGCCCAAAGACACTCTATCCTCTCTTGAAAAATCACCGCGTATGCTAAGATTGCGAGAAAATCATATGGCGATTCCAAGGTTTCTTTTGTCAGGTCTTGATGTGTGGATAAGATCAGTGGACGTTGTGATTTGCTAGTAATCACAAGGGGACTTACATAAAATTCATTTCGCGAGTTGAGGACTTAGACAGTTTTATCATTGAAGCTCTTTCGATGGGTGTTTCAGTTTTTCCAAAAAAAATGTAAAAATAGATAAGGGTTTAGGAGTGCTAATCTAATCCTAAGAATTCAAGAGACGGCGATGATTGGGTGAAACAAGGAACCACACTTTGTTTCGCCTCCTTGGGACAACTACGCAAAGTGGGTGCAATCTTCTAGGGGTGTGATTATGATTTTCATGTCCAGAATAAGACTGAAGTTAAGCATCCACAATTTAAGAGCTCAGGCCAACTTTACGCATTGGATACAAATCATCTATCCAAAGAAAGTATGAGCTAGATTTCACCAATCACCACTATCAGATCTATCATTCATTTAACAAACATTCAAATAAAATTCTACTCTAATTCTAATCTAAGTGTTGAAGGAGATATGTAACCTTGCACACCACTTGAAAATAAAAGTGATTCAAAGCAAATCATGCATAAGAGCTTTTATTAACGGAAATGGTCTAATGCAACAATTTCATATTACTCACTTCACCATTTACAAATGAGGGGCGAGCTCAATTTATAGGCTCCCCGATTACAATTCAATGGCCAAGATTGATTTAGGATCAACGGTCGAGATTACAAAATAAAACCCTAATTAGGGTTTGTCATAATTAACTACCTCTCGACCAATGAGAAAATTACATTTTGGGACACTTGTCCTTCTTGCTAAATATAAACCAATTCCATGGATAAGTCAAGTTCATTGAACCTAGACATGTTGACTTGGAACAATTTGATTGGTTTCGAAGATGACGAGGTGCCACCTCAACGTGTTGGATGTCCTCCTTGGTCTTCTTGTTCTTTTCCCATAGATTTATCTTCCTTTGCCGATGACTTTGTCCTTTGTGTTTGTTCCTTCCTAGCTGTGATCTTGGATTTCCTTTGGGATTTTGATTTCTTCTTCTCACTTGCATCAAAATCTGGAAGTCTTCCCTTGGAGCAGTTATTGAACTTTTCCTTCCTGATTGCTTTGAAATTCCTTCAAGTGCCTTGAATTTGGAGAAGAGCTCTCCTGTGCTTTCGCCAAAATGGAGGAAATTGGAACTTTCTCTGTAATTATTTCCCCTACTTAGCCAAATTTTGGCTATTCAACTTCATTCTGTAATGCCTTCATGTGGACCATTCAACACTTAGCCAAGATTTTGGCCATCTCTATGCTCGAATGAAGTTTGCCTGTGGATTTGTCTTCAATTCTGAGTTTGGCTAGCGTCAAGTAGGGCAGACTTCATCCTTGGGCAAGAATTTTATTTATTTCCTCTTTATTCCTCTTCATTTTTCCCGTTTTCTTTCTGACACTTAGTCAAAATTTGATACTTTTATCGTAGGAAAATTCCACACTTAGCCAATTTTATGAGTTTTCTTTGGCGGACTTCATAATTGTTACTCATTTGTTAAGGCGGAGTTTGTCCTCCTTATGCTATTCCCATCTTGCTCTCGGGCAGACTTCATCTTCTCTTGGACAAGGCAGACTTTGAAGCTGGCTGGACAAGAAGCACTTTCCTCTAAGAGTACTTGATCCTATGGCTGGACATCTTCATGGCGGACTTCACCAATGCTTGGACATGCTTCCCTGTTGGAAGGCAGACTTTGCCTTGCGCCTGCCATTGCTTTGGGTGAACTTTGACAATGCTTAGACACTTCCCTTCCTGTGGCGTACTTTATCCTTAACCAAACATCCGACTTAGTCAAAATTTTCAAATTTTCTCTCTCCTTCTAGGTTGGACGGACTTGGAGGTTTCTCTGCCATTTTGCATTTATGTCCATGCCTTAGAAATTTATTTCATGTTGAGTTGGGCGGACTTCGTGTTTGCCTTGCCATACACTCTTCCTTCCATGCCAAAGAATTTTATTCTGTCATGCCGAGGAGTGAATTTCATGCTAGCTTGATCCCCTCTCTCTCTAGGCATATTTTTTATCCATGCCTTAGAAAAATTTCCTCTCCCAAAGATGGGCGGACTTCAGCCTCTCCTTGGCATTGGCGCACTTTAGCCTTGCCTTGTCCAAGGGCGGACTTGGACATCTTCAATTTAGCCTTAGCGAACTTCATGATTGGTTGGCCATGTTGGGCGGAGCTGCTCATTGCTTAGAGAATTTTCTTGACACTTAACCAAATTTTGAAAATTTATTCTCAACACTTAGCCAATTTTCGAAGTTTTTTCTCTCCAAGGTATCAACACTTAGCCAATTTTTTGAGTTTTTCTTGGCGGACTTCCTGCTTGGCCGGACATACTTGGGCGGACTTCCTGCTTGGCCGGACATTTTTTTCTTTGTGCTGGGCGGACTTCATCATGTTCATGCCATTTTTTTCCTTGCATGTTGCTAGGCGGACTTGCTAGCGTTCTTGCCATTGACATTTTTGGGCAGACTTTGACCTCACCTTGCCAAGGGCGGACTTCAGCCTTCTTGTGCCATGGGCGGACTTCAGCCTTGGCTCGCCATCCACTTCCTCCTTCCTTGGGCGGACTTCATGCTTCTTGTGCCATGGGCGGACTTGGAGGCCTCTCATGCCATGGCAGACTTGAGCCTTGGCTTGCCAGTGCCTACCTTTGGCATGCTGGTGCCTACCTTCGGCATGCTAGTGGTAGGGCGGACTTCATGCTCTGTCTGCCATTCTTTCCTTATGGGCGCCCTTCTCAGACTTAGCCATTTTTCATTTTTACCTTGATTCTCTTGATTTCTGGAGACATGTTGATTTTCTGCTCTGTAGGATCCAAAAATAGAAACTTTCCAAAAATAGAAACTTTCTAAAAATAGAAAAAGCAAAAAGCATCCCTAAAAAATAGGAACTCCAGAATGGCCTAAAAATGCCAAAAAGCAAAAAAGCAAAATCCCTAAAAAATAGGAAGTGTCAGAATTGACTCAAAGCAATGGTGTTCCTTGTCTACCGGTCCTTCTAAGTACTTCCATGACATCTAGGCACTGATATGGGCTCGAATTCTCTACTTGGCTCAGATGATTTCTACAAAACTCTAACTCCTCATTGTAAATAAATGGTGATAAGCAGTTGCGCTGCCAAGGCAAAAACCGAAAAAGCAAAAAGAAGGGGGTCCCCATTTGCAATGGGGCGATGTGTGAAATAGGTCACAACAGGACACAGGGCTGGGGAGTGGCAATGCGTACCAACTATACCTGATAAAATGTCAGAATTTTGTTTCAATCTCTACCTGCCTTCCAAGCAATATTTTCAGGACCTTAATTCACACCTCACAACATAAGGAAGCAAAAGGTAGGGATGCCTTGTTTGAAGCTCCTATATTGTCAACAAAATGATCCTTTCGGTTGTGCATCCAAACATAGAATTTCAAAAGTCCAATTTGGATATCAGTTCTTCAGTATATCCATTTTCTATACATAAATATCCATTCAAAGCACCAGCACTTGGAGATGGTTGACTGTCTTTAAGTTTTTTGAATCTACATAGAAATTACTAATTGCAATACAACAGAAAATTTGGATGATAACAAACAAAGAGCTAACCCTTAATTGGAAAAGGTTAGCATATTCAATGAAGTATAACAATAATTAGATAATGATGCCTACAACTTAGAAGTTTTTTTATTACTTCCCCTAGAGAGGCCATTATTTGTTCAAAATAGTCACCACGTTCTTACTTTTATAAATAGGTTTACAGTAAAATCTTTAATATGTTAAGGAATCTAAGATAATGATGCCTACAACTTAGATGTTTTTTTATTACTTTAATCATCATAGAGAGGCCATTGCTTGTTCAAAATAGTCACCATGTTCTTACTTTTATAAATAGGTTTACAGTAAAATCTTTAATATGTTAAGGAATCTTGCGAAAAATTTCAAAGGAAAACTAAAAAAGCAAATAAAATATATCAATGAATTTAAGAAGAGTGCATACAACTTAGGTGGATTTATCATTGTAATCATCCTCGAGATATGACTGTGATTAGTTTCATCGAGAGGATCATTCAAGACGTTATAGTTACAACCATTTTCACAATTATTAATTATAATGGAATCAACAAGCCAAAGTCAAAGTGAACTTAGTCAAATATCCTCACTTTCCTTCCCCTATATGACCTGCAGTTCTCTTAGACACCTGCTTGAGTTTCCAATCATTATATCAACATAGGGCTGAATGGGATGGCCTTCGTGACATCATCCCATTTGACTGCTTTGACTGTTGTTCTCATATGTAATGACCAAGATAAAGAAGAGATCTACCATATTTTAACTTATTGGAATAGTTTTGACCAGAATTTACAGTACTGAATGGCTCTAGCAGTATTCAATTTCCTCAGGCTGTAGTTTCACTGAAATATCAAACTATATTATTTTGCTTTCACTAAGGTATTTGACTGATCATTTTATCTCTTCAAAAGCTGTGATAACCTTGTTCACTTTATTTGACTTGATATCATTCAACTGTGAAATTTTATGTACTTTGCATATTTGTTTGAGCTTGATATGGACTGAAAATTTATTGATAAGCACTCATTCATGGAAGGAATGATAACTGTTACCTGCCATAAGCAGGTATATTTATAACAGTTGGATAACTCTTTCCTTTGATAAGTGTAAAAGCCATGTTAGTGGATTATTCTTGCTAATTGAAAGTATAACACGTGGGTTAGTTGGATGTCTTTTTCTGGCAACAGTGAAAAACTGATGCTGTCTAGGATCCATGTTCGTCAGATATCTAGCACCCATGTTTCAATGACTATAGACCATGAAATATGGAATATCAGTGAGATTCAATTATTACATCCCACATCAGCAGATGACTTACAAAATTTTAGGATGAAGCTTGAGTGAATTGTAGTTTTTGAATTTATTGGCACCAATTTATATGCTATCCGAATGAACATCAAGCATATTATCCTCACTTGGCGATGGTCTCTGCCCACCATAAAAATGGAGTTTCAGTTGAGCTTCTGTAAAGTTTCCATGTAGGAACTCAATTTCTAGCCTTGTATTTCACCATTGGATGCAGGCCTTGGTAGGATAATATATTATAACTAATTTGGTAGGCCTATAGCTATGCTTATGGGAGAGAAAAACTCAATATTATATATGGAGATTATGTGATGGCATATCACACATAAGAACAACTTTACATTTTTGCCGGTACTTCCAGATTTTTATCATGCATACCTTGAGCAAGCCTGAAGACAGCATTGAAGTAATATATAATATCTTATTAGAATTGCTTACCTTAAACATGTTTGGAAAATAAGTCTAGAAGTGGACAAGAAATATTCTTCAAGATTTAGTTCATGTTTTTAAATTCTCTTATACATAATGAAAAGACGTGGAGGAGATTGTGCTGGGCAGGTCTTTGACTTCACATGCCCAAATGGAAGGGTTCTGAATACATTAAAGATGTAAGATATGGAAGGTTACTGGTCAAATCCAGGGTATAGCAGAGAAGCTAAATTTGCAGAACTACTTTAATACTTGATATTGGACTTTTTATACAAATCTGGAGGTGCATGAATGAGGAGGCAATCTCACCAAAACACTTAATTCCTTTGCAAAACTTTAATATAAATTCTCTATATAGTAAGGCAACAACATTTCAAAACTCTTCTAATATATATATATATATATATATATCTTCATTAAAGAATTCTAGAGAAGCAAATTAATATATGTTAATCCTGCTCTGTGTATCTAACTTGCTTTAAAACACTTTGATTTCTCCAAGGCAAAGATGAACATGGACATTCATTTAACGTTTTCTTTTCTTTCATCCTTAAAGGATGGAGATAAGTTTGGAACACTCTTCCTTAATGTTTCAAATGCCATCCCAAAACAGTTAAATTTGTTGGTTATGTCAATCGGTAAGGTTTGTTAGTGTTCATAAAAAATATCCTATTAACCTTATGATGAATTATAGTTCTTGGTTTTAAGGATTATCCTCATCGATTGAATTTACAATTTCGAATTGGCAATCTCCTATGCATAGTAAGGATGCTTAGCTATAGCTATCCCATTGCATTCTGACTCCTATATTCCAGTTTGATAGTACATAGTATGGATTATTTATCCTTACTCAGCCATTAAATTGTATGGTTTCACTGGAATTCATGAAGATTTTCTTCCTTCTCCCATTGTTTGTTAGTAATCCCTAAGAGTATTTCATTTATTGAAAGCAGTTCCTGAATCCCTCTTCTGGCTGTTCAATTCAACATTCAATATTCCTTTTTGTTGTCTTGTATCAAAATTGCAAGCCTGACTCTTCTAGTTGATATAGTTAGGCCAACATTATAAATCTTTTGTCACAAGGGAAAAAAAAGCACAAGTTTTAGGTGCCACAATTAACCTATGCAGAGCATGAGAGTGAATTTGAGTTGCAATAGGAGAGCTAGTCCCAAGCAGGTTTTGGAGTCTGTAATCTATACAATGATTTTCCTCCAATTTTGTTGTATATTAAAATATTTTGAATGCATTCCTTGCGTTGATTAAAGTCTCTTGCAGAAGAGTGTAAACCTTCCTATTAGGTAAATGGGTGAAAAGTTAAAATTTCTTAAAAGCATAGGCATCTTGAGCTCCAAAGATGACTTGTTCATCAAGAAATATCTTAGAAGCTTCAGAATTCTATGACATCACTAATCTTACGTGTTCAAGGCATGCTCCCTCATTTCCAAAAGTGGAAATGTTATCATATAGTTAGATCCATGAAGTTTGTTATAATAGTTGTAAGACTCTCCAAGTCGTTTTAAGGAATCTGCATAACACAAGACCACAAAATGAATTGAAATCGACTGAGTTAGGAGAGTTGATTACAAAGCAGAGAAACATAAACCCTTACTTATAGGCCAACGACCTCATTTGGAGCAGCCTTGTCTTTTTGAACTAGTTTTTAACTGAGTCCAAGTAAGCCTGGAATATGGATCTTGTCCAGTCAAGGCCGAACTATGTAAAGTCTCGTAACTATGGTCATTATTCTCCTTTCGGACAGGGTAGAGACACTAACTCTTAATTTCGAAAATAGTGAAGTTAAAAGAATTCAATTTTAGTCTTCCAGCAATCCCCAGACATCAAGGGCAAACAAGTAATAAAGTCAACTTACCATAATTGAATAATTATTTTAGACATTCAATATAGAATATGGCAAGGTAAACCAAAAAGCGTCCTAACAGCATAAATGGAATCCAACATTCTACATCCGTTACTCATTATTTTTAGGCTTAATTTTCCTTTCAAACTTTTCCATGTAAATTTTTTTTTTTTTTTTTTTTTTAAATTATTTATTTTTTAAAGCTAGCTTGATATCCTTAAAATCCATGCCAATAATCGCACAATTAATTTTACAGCTAGTCTACTGTTTACTTGCGTAATTATGCAGACTATGAAGGATAGCCAAACTCTTCCTCCTGGAATAAAATGACTTAAAGAAAACAATTTTCTTTTCCCTGAAATTCTATATCTCAATGACAGATTCCGCCTAAATATGCAGTCATTCTGAAATTCGCGTCAATGTGTATGTAAATCATATGTATTTTTGCAAACTTATCAGAGAAATTCCTACAGTTTCTTAACAGTAATTCACGACATAGTCAGTATGCTAGTTTACTGCCAGAATTAGATGCCAGCTTTCTTTCATTTGAACTCCAAATCCATGACGCCTGTAAAATTTATCCGAAGTTCAAGAGCGTGTAAACACAAACAAAAAATTAAAAACAAAAAAGTCAACCTAAATTGCCAGCGGATAAATTCAAAGTGCCGCAACATTTTCAGAACATTATGCGTATGCAGCTGCGACATATTCATTCACAAGGAGATTAGAACTCGGGACTCCTATCAAACAGAAGTTTTTTGATTTTTTGTTTCTTTAAAATAAAACAGCCATACGCACCAACGTCTCGCACGGTCCCCCGCACGTCGTAACCGCGCTGGAGAAGTAAGTTAACGATCCATGACCCTAAAAACCCTCCCGCTCCTGTAACGCACACGATTTCTTTCCTCGATTCTTCCATTGCCTTCTGTTCTTTTTCCGTTCCTTGCCCTTGTTCAACAAATTGATAAATACCAAGTTTATTGTGTGAAGAGAGTTGTTGAAGTTTATAAATAACAAGTTGACAGAGTACATTATTTTACCTCTTATCAGTTTACCGAGGCTTTTATTGGTTGGGTTTTTTTATAATACCTTACGACCTATATTTGACAGTCAACCCTATCTGTCCAGCATCTTTTAACAGTTTATTCATTCAACGTTTCTCTAGAAGATGCCTTATTTTTAAAAAAATCACATACAAATTAAATATTTATTAAACAATTTATAAATTTTAATGATTTAATTCATATTTGGATTAGACTGTGAATTTTCTCTTTTTATCCGTGTTTTCAATCACAGTTCATGATCTATCATCAAGATGAGCAAGCAAGAGAAGAGAATTGATTGATCATAGAATATGATCAAAAATTTCAATGAAGAAAATCCTCACATAATCTAATCTACAAATCTGAAAATTTCATGCCTTCTAATTCTTTTTCTCTCATGTTATTAGTCTTCTTAATTTTTTATTATATTTCATCATAAAAAATATATCAAAATATAGTATACAGCTTAAATTGTGCAAGTTTCCAATTTAACTGTGTATCTTTCGGCTTTCTTATAATGAAGCGCTTTCTTATAATGAATCATTAAATATGATCTGAAAGTGATAAAAAACATACACTGTACAATTTGAACTTTAAAAAATTATACCAGATATTTATTCAGCCATCAAATTTAGGCTGTAGCCCCACCTACCATATGAGTTTCTTAAAATTGAATTTGCGCCAATTTAGGCAAATTCTGAATGGGAATCTCAGATATTTTGGTAGGGTTCGGACAGCGAATATCCCACAATAATTGGGTTTACAGAAAAGTGATTGCCTGAATTGGCGCAACTTTCTTGGTGGATTCATGCGTCGTATTCCATCGTACTCTATTCAAACGTAATTTTTAATTAATCGAAATTTCAAAATTATTGTTAAATGGACATCTTCTATGGTGTTATGTATATACTCACACGAGGACAACATAAGAAATCAAATCAAAGGAAGTCATATATTTAGAATAAAATTGTTTTTGTCAGGTATAGGAGTGGAATCAATTTGACTTAATAGTTTAAAAAAAAAATTAGATCGGAAGTTTGAGAAATCGGTATTATAGAGGGAGTTTCAGAATTTTTAATTATAAAGTAATGGTATAAATACAATTCACAGTCAATATTAATATTTTTAATAAAATTAAAGTTTTTGAAATATATATTAAAAAATTTATTGATGGAAAATTAACCGTATTAATATTTTTTGGAGATTTTCCATCGATGAATTTGATGAATTTTCCGTGGTCGTGAATTGCGATGAATTTTCTGTTCGTGAATTGCTAATCATGAATTTTCCTAGAGCCATAAAGTAATAAGTTTTATGATGTAAGGAAAATTTTATTAAAAGATAAATTAAAATTTTATTTTGAAAAATAAAAGCATTTTTTAATTTTAATTTTTTTAATGATTGTTGGGGTTGGAGTTCAAAAAATTTCACAATGTATTGTAGTTTTTAATTGATTTATTACCAAGTTTACTAATTTAGAATGAACTATGAATCATCTCATTCAATGAGCTTTGGATCATATAATTGAACTTGTCAATGTTAAAAAATTACTAAATAATTCAAAATATTTTGTGAAAAATATATATTCTTAAAAATATTATAAACTATGAATATTATATATTAAATGTTATATTATAATTTTTAAACATAAAATCAATTTAAAAATTTACTAATTTTGGAGTAGATGGAAGGTTGGGTGTTCAAGAAGATTGCCTATAAATGCAAAGGATGTAAGAGAGTTCCAAGACCTCAAGTCCCATGGTGAAGGGACAAGAGTAGCCTCGAGGACAAGGTCTCGATATGAGAGCTTATGGGTGAACTTATGTGTATTTCAAGAGTACAAGCTAAGAGATGAGTTTATATGGGTAACAAAATGTTATGGAGTGCAAAGGCCATTGAAGGAGTGATCTAAGGCAAGTAACTCATGGAGCATCACCAAGTAGGATATGGAATCCAATATCAATGATGTCTAGATGGGCCATGAATAAAGAGTGCAAGGAACTTAGTAATGAAAGAATGGATGTGAAGAGAAGTCCATGAGAGCTAAGGGGTTAGACTATTCTTTCATGGAGTTGGTATGAGTGCATGGACAAAGGGTCAAGGATCTGTCAGTAGGGTTATGTGGGACAAAGAATTAAGCCACCCTAACCATATATAAGGAGATGGACAAAGAAGCTAGCTCAAAGAGTCTAGCCATCCCCATCCTCTGGAATGGAAAAAGAGGCTCAAACAGTTCAAGGAACTAAGTAGACCAAGATTAGATGTCAATACTAGGATAGTAATGGGGAAAATCAAGGATGCAAAGAGGACTCGAGGAATTCCAACTAGTCGAAAAGTAAAGGAGCGAGTTAGGGAAGGGTTGTGAGATTAAATAACTCAAGGAATAATATAATAAAGGTGGATACATGACAAAGCATCTATGTTGGACTTGGAAGCTTATCAAGGAAGTTAGGGACTATACTATGGGATAACTAGAAAGGCTCATGGAGTTACTTTAGATGGAGTGAAGGACTTGGAGTTCTATAGAGAGCATGTGAAAGGGGACATAAGGGTATAGACATGGTTAGGCCATGAAGGTTGTGCATATAGTGCAATGGTAGTCCAAGAAGGTGGGCAGTAAAATGTGGAGGACTTGGTGGATCCTTATAGCAAGAACACAAGTTTAGGGCATAGGACAATGATGGGGTCATTGGTCTAAGGAGTAATCAAGGAACACGAAAAGAATTTTTGGAGTTGATCTACATGGTAGGACCATATAACACAAGATCATGGTAGGTTTGTGAAAGGCAAGTGTGATTGGGGGACTAGAAGCATGGAATAGTATGACTAGGTCACATAGTAAGTGGAAGCCCAAGGAAAAGGAGTACCTTGCATACATATGGATGCAACCTACATGAGGAGAGTGTCAAGGGAATTGGTGAGCAAAGTGATAGGGTGACAATTTGGTTTGGAAGTCCAAGGGATAGGTCAAGGGACTATACCATGACGTCAAAATCAAATATAGAAGAGTCAAGGACCTAGATAGTGGAAAAATGTCAAAAGGGAATTGTAACAAGCTCTACAAGTTTGTAGGATGAGTAAAATTGGCAAGTTGGTGAAGTAGATAAAGGGACATTAGACACAAGAGATGATTTGGTCAAAGTATGTTGGTGGCACTCTAGGTTTGGGATCTGTTGCATTTTAGACTAGGAGTGAGGAATTCTTATTAGCAAGGTAGCATATAATCAGAGTTGCACAATGGAAGTAGTTTGGCAAGCCAGAAGTGAAGGATACAATATTGAGATGTGTCTTCAAGGAAGTGCATTGACAAACTCAAGGAGAGTTCAAGGAAGTAAATCCAAGATGGAAAGGATAATAAAATATCAAGGGATGCATTGGACATGAGAAGTGAATCAATGGAAAGAAGTCGGTACTTGGTTTGGGATGTCACACATTAGACAAGACTCAAGGAGAGATTGTTGATAGGGTGTTATAGAATCAAATTTGTGATAGGGTGGTATACAATCAAAGTTGTGAAATAGACTAAGGTTGAGGAGCTAAAGGTGAAAGATGTGAACTCGAGAAGTCAAACAAATTTGGACAAAGAAGAGGAAGCCTACACAATATGGTTGGGATCGGGAAATTCTTCCAATCGATGCTAGTACAAGGTCTAAGGGGTAAGGGAGATTGGAATATTGGAGTTGGAGTTGGAGTGACAAGGGCACATGGATCTAAGGATCCACATGCATACAATTTTACAATGTGTGTGTGAGTTGAGTTACTAGGAGCATACTCAAGGGGAGAAGGCATGGTCTAAAAGGTCTTGTTTCTAGTAGAGGATGCAACTAGAGATCACAGTGTCAAGTGAGGCTAAACAAAAGAAATAAAATAGTTCCTTTGCTTGTTGGGAAATTTTGGCCCTATCACACTTGAATAACCATTCACAATGTGAAAGTAAGAATTAAAATGTATTATTTAGTTTTGTGCTTGTTGTGTTAGGCAATAATGATAGTGTGTATGGTGTAAGTTGTACATTTTAAAATAGAAGTTAGTTGATTTGATTTATTAGAGCTGTGTATCAATAAGATGTTGCATTCATAACTTGACTAGATGGAACAACATCCTAGTTTCCACACTTTTTTTAATATACCAATTGAATAGAAGCATACATTTGTTAATGATTCATCTTCTATTTATATTTTAAGTATTAAATGAGATGTTTTTGTTAGGAAAAATGTGTTTAAACCTTGCAACTACAAAAGGTTACTATTTATAGTAAGTTTACATTTGAGCTTGGATTGGTCTAAAAATTTCCCCAAATGAAATGGTTAAATAAGCATGTAAGTAAATTTTCATTGCAAGATTGTGTTTGGATTTAAAGATATTAATGTTTCTTTTTTGGATGTCTCAGAGTCAATTTTGAGGCCCTTAAGGGTCATTTATGGGCCTGGAAGTGGTCAGAATCAGTGAAGTGGGTTATTGCTTGATAGATAACTTCACAATATTTCCAATAGTTCAACAATTGAACTCTTGGATCAAAAAAATTGGCCTCTAGAAGCTGGGTCTCCTAAACTGGGAAATGTGAAAACATGTTGGACATAGGAAAGAGTTGTAAGGGGGAGTTGCATATGTTTATGTGTGTTTGGACACATCATAGGGCATCTTTGATTGGAGATAAGATAATGGACACTTTTGGGTGGTTTTGGCTAATGGTTAAATGTAAATATCATTTGACGATTTCATGTATTGTATCTCCTATATATTAAGTGCTTGAAATGAGGTTGAGTGAGAGTCTTATAGATGTTGAGTTGCCTTTGTATCTATGGTTGGCAATACTCATGTGAAAATATTTCTCTACAAGTATATTGTAATCTTGTTGATTTTAAAATAATACTGGGTGTCTTTTGGAGTGTGGGATTTTTATCTCGAAAGGGTTCTCCCCACATAAATCATAGTATTGTGTTGGAAATGTTATTGGCATTAATGTTAAAGGTGATATCAAAGGAAAACTAATTGCTTCATTCAAGATTAGATCACGTTATTTCAAGGTGATAAAAGGCATGTTTATAATTCCCAAGTGCTAACTGACCTTCCTCCACCTTGGTGCTCCCTTTGCACATTGCAAAATAATAATAAAATAATACTTATGTTGCTAAGCGAACTCCTTCTCTTTGGCGCCTTTCTTGGGTGAATTTAAAAATTTCTTTGTTTCATAACCAATACCTATCTTTATGAGAGGTGACCTTTTATCATTTATAACATCATTCAAGACCTCATTCCTCTTTTCAAACTTGAGACTTCAGTTCAACTTAGTAGGAGTTATCTCTAGTTCCTTCCTCAAGGAAACAATT
This sequence comes from Sequoiadendron giganteum, assembly GCA_007115665.2. Taxonomy (NCBI): domain Eukaryota; kingdom Viridiplantae; phylum Streptophyta; class Pinopsida; order Cupressales; family Cupressaceae; genus Sequoiadendron; species Sequoiadendron giganteum. The sequence continues at coordinate 499,695,790 of CM021105.1, forward strand.
TTAGACTCTAGCCTCTCACAATTTTATTGTTTTGTCTTCAATTGGATTCTCAAATCCTCTTCAATCATTTTAGCTTCTTCAAGTTGAACCCTTAGGTTGGTGATCGTCTTTTCCAAATCCTCAAGACTATGTGAAATTTTTGCCTTCGATTCACAGTCCTCTTGAAGCTATAATTTTTGCTTCAAATTATTCTTCCTAAGCATCTTGATCTCACTTAGGGCACAAATGAGTTCTTCCAAATCTACTTCTCCTTCATTTTTATCATATTCTTCTCCTTATAAATCCATATCTTTTACTCCTTCACTCACAAAGTTGTCTTCATCTACCATGGCATCACTCCTTGTTTCTATTTCCATGTGTGCTCCTCAGATCTACCTTCAAGAGGTTAGACTATCTTTGAAGGAACTTGATCTAATGCCAATTGATGAGTACACACTTATATTGACAGGGGGAGGGGTTGAATCAATATAATACTATCTTTTACTTTTCAAATTAACAAGCACACTCACTTCAAATACACAACATCAAAAAATAAGAACACAATATTTACATGGAAACCCTTTTGAAAGAAAACCATGACAAAATATTACTTATCTAAAATTCTCTTACAAAATTTATAGGAACCAACCTACTTGAGACGGAAATCCCCACTTACAAAATTTGTAGGCACCAACCCACTAGAGACACCGATCCCCATAATTGAGTGCCAACTCAACAAGAGACACCAATCTCTTCTTTTAGGAGGCACCAACATCTACAAAATATCACCTTTGGGATGTTGCTTCTTCAATGGATGATAGACATATTTTTATTCATAAATCCAATTACATGGTTAAGTGTGAAAAGAGATCCTAGATCTAGCTAGTGAAGGGTGATCCCACAATACTGGTTTACATTTTTTGGCCAAACTAGACATTGAACTGAATTTTTTTAACTAAATCTTCACTTTCGGGAACCTATAGCTACTAAACAAGGAGGAATTTGAAGATGATGCAAACTAGTGATTTGTGACATTTTGTCTGTAGATTCTAAATATATTTTTTCAAAAAAATTGGAATCAAATTTCATTTCTTTTTCCATCACCTTCAAAAACTAGTTTTTAACAGTGAACACCATTTTTAACGAGTGAAGTGTACTTGCTAACACAACTTTTTTTTTATGAAGGATAATTTATTTTTTTTTGAATTTAGATCCATAACTACGATATCTAGTGCATGCAATTGGTTTCATAGTGTTTTTTGAATATATTTTTTTCTTAATTAAGTTTTGAAGTCAAACATAGGTTTATTTGCTAACAATAACTTTTTTTTGTATGTATCGATTTTTTTGTTGTTGGATCAATGACATCAATATCTAGTGCATAGATATTTTTCAAAAAAAAATTGATAATTTGTTATTTTCCACATGTGTAGAATAGAGAGCTTGATTTTCGGTGAAAGACCCATGTTTAATTAAACTAAAAAAATACATAATAAAACCAAAATATATTAAAATTATATTCGATGGATAGCTCATTTTGAGGACTACCATCATCCAATTGGGTCTATGAAGTTTCATCCATTTTCATCCTCAACCCAAGCTTCGAAAGGAAATTTTTTGTAGAAATTTGGTAGAAAAGGGGGAGAAAGGCAAAAAAGGGGGTTCGAGTGAACCCCCCTTGACTCCTTCGAGCGAAGGGCGCGAACCCCCCCTTTTTTTAAATTTCCCTTTGTTTTCATTAAAAAAAGGTGTCAAAAGGGATGACATCACCAATCGCTCGAAGGGGGGGTTTGAGCTAACCTCTTTTTTGGGTTCAATCAAGCCTCCCCCCTGCTTCGAGTGAACCCCAAAAAACTCAAAAAAAAATTAATGGGAGCGTTTTGGAAATTTTTCTTCTTGAAGGGAATTGTAAACCATTTATTTGGGATCACCCTGAATTAGCTCAGATCAAGTTTCTCTTTGCTTAAAATTGGAACATAAACCAACTAGGGTTTTATGATTGGATAACTGCCTTAAAGGAGAGCCAATTTGCCTAGATTTTGTTCCTTTGTTGCAAAGAGGGAAGATTTGATGTGTGTGATTAATTAACCTAATTGGTATAAACCCTTATCTAAAAATATGAATGTTCACACAAGTGAAAACAAAAAATTGTAGAAACGTGTACAAATCTAAGATGTGCAAACAAAGGGGAAAATATGGTTGAAACCGAAGCCTAAAATGTAGGTACATGGGCATGGAGTTCCTTGGTCCTAGGTTTTAGGCTTTTTATCATCTTTTTTCAACCTATCATAGTTTGCTTTGTCCTTCTACATGTCACTATCAAAAGTTTCATCCAAATCTAAACACATAAAAAGAGGGTAAGGGTTGTATTGTATAGGAGTTTGCCTCAATCAAACCCCTATGTTGGTGTTTCCACCTCCATGACAACAATTATGATGAGGATATAAATTGTGTGCTCCTATGGGAGAAGAGGAAAAGTAAATAATAATGATTGTGATAAATGAATAACATAATACAAAGTTACTTTAGGTATGAAATCCTTGTTGAAGTGATGCCACACCATAAGCTACCACAAAGATTTGATGAAGAATGAATGAATTGCCTTGAGGACCTACAAGGGTTAGTCTACATAACACAATAGAGATCTATAGCAAGAAACTAGAGAATAATTTGCATGTATGTTCACAATGAGAGCACGATCATTCATAAATCATAATAGTTCATTCTAGTTGTTCAAATGAGAGTGAAAACTTGTTTATATATGTATCTCGATTGGTTTTTGGAGTTAGGTCAAAATTGCATCATTTTCAAGACACCTAAGGTTGACACTAGAGTTCCTAACTTTTTGAGAGTAAATTTCCAAGGCAAGGGCGACAACCATAGTTTTTGGGTCATTTTGGCCCTAAAAACTTGAGATGTTAGGGAATTAAATATATTTTCCCAATTTGGCCTCAAAATTAAAAAAATATGAATATAATTAATTGCACATGTGCAAAATAGGGTGTCAAACCTGTTGGCAGATGGTCAGTGCTCACCTCAGGATTCGTGACATGGACTAACCACCTCTCATGGATTTGTTAACTCTATCGGTTGTATTGGGCATTAACAAGTTGATTTTTTGGTGCAACATCAACTTTGGGGACAAATATTGGTATCAGAGCCAAAGGTGTCAGGTTTGAATCCCCTCAGGTAATATTGAGGGGGGGGTTGCTGGTAGATGATCAATGCTCCCCTCAAGATTCATGACATGGACTAACTATTGGAGTGAAAATACACTAAGAGGGAGGGGGGGTGAATCAGTGTTTATAACTTCTTTAACAAATTTAACTAAAGCTGAAAAAGAACCATACATATGTTCTCATTTATCAATGATAGTATCATTCATGTATTTGAATGCAATCATATAAACTAAAATGAGTAGTGTAACATTGCATTTTAAAGTAGGTGTTGTCAAACAGATTGCACCTGTATGCTTGAATAACTAAATTCAGCAATCTGTTGAAACATTGGAACTAATTCTAGGCTGTGGGTATCTTGTAAGGAATTAGACCTCCAGATTCTAGGCTGGTTCCTATGAATTTTTCTGATTAATAATTAAGTAAATTGTTGGGAAAAGGATAAAAAGACTAAGTCTAAAACCTAAGCTGTAAAACTTTAACTATGGTGATGCACCTAAAAGGAAATTTAAGACAATAGATTTATTTCACAAATGATTCTTCATGAGCCTATTTTCAAAACTCAGATAGAACAACTCAAGTGCATAAATGATTCACAGAAAGGCTAGACAATCATTCTCTATGAAGGAAAAATACTTTCACAACTTAAAGAAATGAATATATTATGAGCACAATCTTTTACCTACAACTAAGTATGTTTTTCTATGCACATGCATTCATGAATGTGACAGAAATTTAAAGGTTTCGATATGAAACACAATAAATTTGCATCCAGAACACTCATAAGACACAACACCCGAATCCAAGAAGGCTAATACTTGATTCACAATGATAACAAAAGGAAAAAACTTTGCAAAATATACACTAACATAACCTGTAAACCTGCTACTATATTAATCTAGAAAAATAAAGTTGAGTTGCAAAATAATTCTCTTTGCAGAATGCAAAGGAGAAAAACAAGAACTGAGGAAAAAATAGTTAAGTTTTTTTAATATATACAAAAGCCTTAAAAAAGGCATGGAAAAAGAACTGAAAGTCAAACTCCAAGAGAGGGTGATAACTCCAAGGAAAATTCTGAGCTGAAGCAAAAATCTCTAAAAAAAGGAGTCAAAACCATGCAAAAATGAGTGCATGATGGTCCAAACTCACTGTCAAGTCATAACTGACACATGCAACACCCGAACTGAACTGGAAAATCCCTGAAAAGGTGGGCCCAAGCATGTGAAAATCACCTCGTTTGTGTCAATCCGCCCAAGTGAAACTGAAACTTCATCATGGCCTACTATTTTTATTTTTGCACTTTAAGATAGCTAAAATAATTAAATGATTTATAAATATCATTTAATCATTTTAACTTTACAATATGTTTATAAAAAAATAAAAATAAACTTATACTTGCATGATCAAAAAAATAACTCAATGCTATGTCTGCTAGTTAAAAATAATTAAATGAGTTAGTTTATCATTTAATTATTTTAACTTTACAATATAAGCAAAACATATTGAGATTTTTACAAAATGTGAAGTATGACTTATAAAGGCCGCCACCACACCTAGCATCTCATAACATATATTAATAACATTAGCCTCTATACTTAGCATATATTGGTCTCAAATACATTGATCGGTGATTTTATCATTGGATCCCTTGACTTTGCCGACCACATCATTAGGTTTTTTGACCTTATAGGTCGTGGACCACAGAGGTAAAAGAAGTAAAATGACAACTCAAAAATTAAGGCAAATCACCCTATGTCCAATTAGGGTAGACAAAGATGGTCTAACCCTAATCATTTTACATTTTGCACTTTCATCTAGCTTGGAGAGAAAACTTTGAACAAAGCTATGGCAGCCAAGGAAAACCCTACTAAAGTTCAAACCGTGGATTTTTACTCTTTCAGCTGATTTTCATGGGCCTGGAACGAACAGAGGAGGTGGGATTTTGATCTCTCATTGCTTTTGAATCTCTATTTCGTGAATCTTTTTAAAAAATACTATTTATTATCCACTGTTGTCCGCCATTTTTCTTTAGTTTGAAACTTCATACGATCGCTATTATTGTGGGTTTCATCTCTCTGTATGCTTCCTTTTCTGTTCACGAGGCCGCCATGATGGTGAGCTCTCTTGTGTTCCTTTAGTATTTCTTTTCTCTGTAAGCTCATCTGGCCGCTATCATGAGTGAGCTCGAGTCTTGCTGGAGATTGTGTGGTAAGTTTTCTTAAATCAAACCAAGCAATATTTTTTGTATTCTCCACTGCCTTTGTATCCTGGGTTACTCTCCTTGGTCAGAAATAGATAAGCACAAAATCTCTGTAATATTTCAAGTTGAAACCTACATATTTCTTATGCAAATCTAGAATGGATTTTCCTTTTGCTTCTTTCTGGGTTCGACCCAAAATAAAATAATGTGTATTATGCAGTCTGGAACAAAAAACTCAGGTGGGTATAAGCCATGGGCTTTGTATCTCTTTGTTGAATTTTTTTATTTTTTCCCTGAGTTTTGAAGCTAGCCGCAGATAGTGTGCTTCTGCAAACGTTTTCCTTGAAAAACTCTTTTACGTTTTCCATGATGGTTGCTTATTTTCTAAAACTCTTCCACAATATGGCTACTGGCTAAGTATTGTCTTTCTCATACACCAGATGCATCTGCATTTCTTTATGCCTTTTCACTGTGCTGTCAGATATGAGCTCGAGCCATGCACCTGTAAATTTATGAATGTCTGGCTATCTTATTGGTAAAAATGCTCGCCTCTTCTCTATATTGCTTTTTTATTCATGTTAGAGGTTTCAACCTCTCCATTCTAGGTCGCGAGCCTTGTCTTACTATCAACTCCATTCTGGGTTTTCTCCCCATCAAATTTTTCACATAGGACTTTGCTTGGGTAGCAGTGAAAACAATAACCCTGCATTGAAAATTAATGAAAAACCCTTTGATTGCTCTATATGATCACTGTTATGTTTTTTTATTTCCTGAACAGTTGCCCTTTTATGTGTCTTAAGGCAACAATAGGGTATTTTGTATCTTTGGATATAAGTATATTGGAGCATATTTAAACCTTCCTGTATTAGATTATCTTTAAAATATTGTTGCACAGAACATTTTTAATGGCACGAAGTGACTATTCATCAGCTATGGGACCATTGCCCTTTTGGAATTTTCGTGATTACTGTTATTGCACATGGTTGCTTCTGATTTGCTCAAATGATGTCTCCATCTTGATACTTGTTGTCCTATCTTTGAATGTTTCCTTTCAAAACCAAATTGACTGCCTCCTTTTGATGATTATATTACTTGCCTCTTTTGTTCTGCATGTATCTCACAGGATTCCATAATGTTATGGTAATCATCAAGCTTCATTGAACTTATATATCACAAAGATTTTGTTCAACTATTTATGAGTGCCCTTCTTTATGTGTTAAGTTTACTTTTAGCTTAAGATAAAAAATGAAAGCAACTTTGATATTGATAGTCACTATTAGCCATGGTTGTTACTTCATCATTGTATGATTCTTGGATTTACAAGCGATGAACATTTGTACCTATCATGGATCACTGCTCCTCTTGTAGACTGTTATATGCTTTTGAAATTATGAAAACATTTCAATGCACGAATACTTTGTTTCTCTTCAATTTAAAGAGGCTCTATACTTCATTTAGATGCATATTGAAAATGCAAAGTAGAGTTGAAACAAAATATCAATGAAATCTATGAATTCTAGAACTGTTTGATCCTTTCTTGACATGAAGAGAAAAATTATGATGTATGCTCAAACTGATTTTCATGAATCTTTTTGAAATAAAGGTTGCTCTTTTATTATTTGCTTAGTTTCAACAACTCCTTTGATGACTGTTCTGACAATATTTAAGAACTCTTGTATGTAACTTAAGAGCATATCCTTTTGATATGTCGGGCTCAAACCTTGTGGGAGCCTATTTTACTCCACATATCGATATCATTTTTGAAATGTTTTTTGCATAACATTACTGAAACTTACACTATAACAAATCAATGCACGATATGAGTACTTTAGCAGAAATTTTTAAGCAACTTGTGTACCTTGGCTTGAATTTACAATTCAGCTCTACCTGTTTGAGCTAGTAGTGAAAAATAGGTAAAAACAGTAAAGTGCTGAAGAAAATGAATCAAAGAGAAACAAATAGACACAAGATATGTCGAGTGGAAAACCCTCATGGGGTAGAAAAACCACTCTTGAACCTGCTCCCTTTTTCAGGCTTTCATTTCAATAATTATTTTGACAAAGCCTCAAGGGCTGATTTTTTAGCACCGACTCAAGGAGCACCAACCCCTTTATTTAGAGACACCAATCTCAAGGAGCACCAAACCCTTTTATATTATTCAATAGAATGTAAAATAGTACAGAGAATCTCTTTGTTTCACTTATTTTTATCAAGTGCCTCTTGATAGACAAAGCATAGAATTTTCAAGAGTCAAAATCGACTCTTCAGAATTACATACATTATCTAATATTGATACAACTTGAGGAAAATAAATTAGTTATAGTGACAATACAACACCTCATCACAACTGTATTACATTGATATATCTTTTCTTTCTTTTCTCACAGTTTGATTTTCAAACTTTTTCCATACAAAAACCTACAAAACTGACTACACACTATGTTTTCCAAATTTTCAGCATCAAAGAACAAAATGGACTTTTGCATATCTTAATAGTAATGCCCTTGTTTCAAATTTTTTTTTCCTGTCATGACAGAGCCCTAATCTCTCTATTTTTTTCCTTTTACAGAAAACATCATTACATTTAGGAAGTATTACAACTACTGCTCGATTTTCACTTTCCAGGAATTATACAGGGTTATTCTCAGGTTACAGTACTACTGTCAAGCAACAGTTCCAGATATTACAGAGATCATAAGTGAAGGATTATTTCTTTTTGTCAAGGATAGAACAACTATTCCAAAAATAGAGTTGTAACTGAAACTTTTCTCCACAAGCGGCCTGCACATGCAATGCTTACACCCAAGTAGTATTAATGAAATACATATTTCATAGGAAAAATAGACAATGAAGCTGATATGAAAATGAAGTAATTGAAACCCCAACCAACATGTAACGAAAAATAATTAATCATCCATTTAATAGCAGTTACCAACTAATCTAGGTAAGAAACATAAGAATTTCAAAGCATTCAAGCTGACCCACAAACCCAAACACTCGTTTCACCAAAAAGATAAGATAACCTTCAGAAAATGCTACCGAGAACCGTTATTGAAGAACCCAAGTGATAAGCTGAAAAGATTTTAGGAAATTATGATTTTTCCCACAACCATAAATCTCAGTCCCTTTTAAAATTGTCATGATGATCTTTAAAAGAATTGCAGTCACATTTTTAAAATAAACATTTCAGACTTTTCTCTTTAAAGCAATAGACGTTTTTCATTTTTGATTGTGCATAAGAGAGAAATATTTAGCTCATAATAACCTTGACTATACAGAAACGGATCTGTAAACCAGACAAGGAAAAAACACCTGACAAATGAAGTTGTTGTCAAGAAATGGATTCCCTAATCTGCATGCAGATGAAACGGCCAAGACATCTTCCAAACCGTGCCTTCACCCAGTGGCTGGAAGCTGACACACAAAGCGACCATTTTGATGGTCTTCTTACAAATCCCATTCACTGTCCAAGAACAAAATGCCAGAGATAACAATGAAACGGATGAGTGCAATGATCCATGGTGGCGGCTAGAGAGGGGTTCCAAACCCTCAAACAATGAAGCATAACAATTTGCCCTAAACATTCACATCAAGCAAAAATGAATTCCTTTGCAAATGATGATAACATTTGGAGTCTGAAAGGACATATGTGATAATGAGTGAACTCGTAATAATCCAAAAGAAACATATGATGATGTTTAAAATCCGCTGCCAGATTAAGGATAGACATGTTGACAGGCATTATTGCATTTGTCATTTAATTGACAATGTGAAATCATCGAACCAAAATGTGCTTAGAAGAGTCGATATGACCACGTTACCCAACACATGCCAATTTCCAAAATGATCAAGGCTAGGTCACATCCAATGTGACATTAAAAAAAAATAACCAATGCCTTTAACTATTGTCGGCCTTAAGGACTGAATTAAATGTCAAACCTTTAGACCCGATTCAAATGCAAAAAGGAGACCAAATAGAATACCTTTACCCAAGGTTGAATGCCACCTTAAAATATTCAATTCTATATAATGTGTCATTTCCAAATGATGTCCAAAGACTTATGAGGTAGTGAAGACTGAATTTGCATGATGAATTCACAATGCTATATGCAAAAGAATGGACTAAGTGAATCACTTTTTCAAAGCCCAACAACAATATAATATCCAATGCCTTAAGAAGTGTAATAAAGGCTAGATATTATGCAAGGTTCTGAATGCCATACACCCATACCAAATACCATAACCGAATGAAGAAGGAATGATCAAAGTGTATCTCAAGGCCATAAACACAATGATGATGAAACCCCTATAATTTTCCAAAAGATGAATACTAAGTGCTCAAAACATTAACAAGATTGTTCCTCAAAACCATGCCACTGACTGAAAATAGAGAAATATACCTTTGACGAATATCAAGATGCTTGTAACTGATCAAGAAAAATTAATCAACCTGCAAAAGAATTGATCATGCCAATCACTTGTAATCAAGTGAAATATTGAAGCACAAATGTTAAACCATAAATATATCACTTGGTCAATGAAACAAAGAGCTAGTAACCATAATGCCTTAACCAAGATCTACACATGGATTTAAACGATCAGTACCACCATATATAATATAATCAATGAAGTAAATGTGCCAATCAGAAAAGTAGATCAACTAAGAAGGTAACCACTAGGATGCCAGAGTATCACAAATTGACATCAAGGACAAAATAGCACAAGAGGGATTCAACAAACTCCCCCTTTGTCCTTGATGGAAAAATTGAGCCACCAAGCCAAAGATAATGAACTTGTAACCGATGCTCATAATTCTCCCCCTTTTTGACACAAGGATAAAGGGAGACCAACAAAGAGAAACCAAAAACAACTATGACTTTCCATCAAACTGCAGATGTAACCTTTAAGCAGTGAGTATGAGCTACAGGAAGAGCTAACCGGCTCCCCCTATCGCCAAGATGAATTGATTAAGATAACAAAGATTGAGAGACAACTCCCAATCGAGACCCAAGTCTTTCAAAAGTATCTTTAGCCAACGGTTTTGTAAAAATGTCAGCTACCTATGATTTTTTAGGAACATATTGCATAGATACCTCGTTAGCCTACACCTTTTCATGAAGAAAATGAAACTTTATAGCTATATGTTTAGTTCGAGAGTGCATAACTAGATTTTTTGAGATATTGATTGCACTAATATTATCACACAAAATAGTAATAGGTTTTGGAATTTCAATACCTATATCTGATAATGTTTGTGACATCCAAATTACCTGAGTGCAGCAAGAAGTGGGAGCTATATATTTTGCTTTTTGTTGTGTCAAGCCGCTAAATGATCACCAAGAAAGAAAGCAGCACCACCAATGCTTTTCCTGTCATCTAGACAACCTACCAAGTCAAAATCAGTATATGCTACTAAAGATAAAACATTGCTTCTGGGATACTAGAGCCCATAATTAATTGTGCCTTGAACATATTTAAGAATCCTTATCACAGCATTGATGTGAGATTCCTTAGGAGATGATTGAAAATCAGAAACCATGCAAACAACTTGCATTATGTTAGGTCTTGAGGTTGTTAGATACAATAGGTTGCTTATCATTGACCTATAGTCAATTGAGTTGATAGCAGGAGAGTCATCATTTTTGCTAAGTTTACAACCAATAGCCATTGGAGTGCTTACAGGATGAATTTCGTTCATTTTAAACCTTTTTAATATTTCTTTTGCATATATTTCTTGAGATAAAAAGATGCTAGATTCAAGTTGTGAAATCTGAAGACCTAAGAAGAATGACAGTTCTCCCAACATAGACATTTCGAATTAAGATTCCATGATTTGTGAGAATTTTTTAACTCAAGGCAATATTGTTGCAACTAAAAATGGTGTCATCAACATAAATTTCAACAACAAGAATATCAAATCCTTCAATTTCAACATACAGATTGTTGTCTACTCCTCCTCTAATGAAACCTTTTGACAACAAGTGACTATCCAATCTGGAGTACCAAGCTCTAGGAGCTTGTTTTAGGCCATATAGAGCCTTTTTCAGCCTGTAGACATGATTTGGTTTGTTTGTACAGGTAAACCCTTCAGGATGTTCTATGTAAACTTCTTCTTCTAAGTATCCATTTAGAAAGGCAGTTTTTACATCCTTTTGATATATAGTGAAATTTTGAAAATAGAATATGCCAAGAAAAATCTAATTGATTCAAGCCTAGCAACTGGAGCAAAGGTTTCACTGAAATTAATACCTTCTTGTTGAGCATATCCTTTGTAGACATATCTATCCTTGTTGTGAACAACATGGCCATTTTCATCATGTTTATTTCTAAAGATCCACTTGCCTCCTATGACAGTTTTGTCATCTGGTCTTGGGACTAGATCCCAAGTCTGATTTTTTTCAATTTGATCAATTTCTTCCTGTATTGCATTAAGCCAACATTCATCAATTAGAGCTTCATCAAAAAAATTTGGCTCAAATAGAGTGATTAAATAGAAAGCATTAAGCTCAGCTATGTGAGCATTTTCATCATAGTTAACTATTTTTTTCCTTGTTTGAACTCCTGCTGATTTATCTCCTATAATCAGATATTTAGGATGGTTTTTAGCAAGAGATTTTGAAGGAATTTCAGTTTCACATTTTTTTGACCTAATTTCAGCATCTTCAGATTTTGGTTCAACAAGTTTAGGACTTGCTAGTTTTGTTTCAGGCTTTGCAGTTTCAAAGCCTTCAGAAATTATATCAAGTTCAAATTTGTCCTCTTCATCATCCTACATAGGTTCGACATCTAAAAGCAGATTTTCATCAAATTTGACATTTACTGATTCAATAATTTTATTCAGCCTATTGTTAAAGAATTTAAACGCCTTGCTATGAGTAGAGTATCCTAAGAAAATACCTTCATCTATCTTAGATTGAAAACTGCCTAAGTTTTCATCGTCTCTCTTGATAAAACACTTGTAGCCAAATATTCTAAAATATTTAATTGAGGTAGATTTACCATACCACAGTTCATATGGAGTGAAATTTGATTTCACGTTGATCTAGACTCTATTCAAATTGTAGACAATTGTATGAAAAGCTTCTTTCTAGTACATGTTTGTCATATTTGCTTCATTCAACATAGTTCTTGCCATCTCTTTTACAGTCCTATTGTTTCACTCAACTACCCCATTTTGTTGGGGTGTTGTGGCAGCAACATACTGTCTTTTTATGCCATGTTTGTCATAGTAGTCTATGAATTCTTATGAGGTGAATTCACCACCTTTTTCAGATCTTAAACATTTCAATTTTAAATCTGACTCTTGTTCTACCAATTTTCTAAAAAATTTAAAACATTCAAAAGCTTTTGATTTATTCTTGAGAAAGGTAACCCATACCATACGAGAGTAGTCATCAACAAAAAGCATGAAATATTTCTCACCATTGATGGACCTAGTCCTTGTAGGATCACATAAGTCAGTATGTACAATTTGCAAAGGCTTAGTAGAGAAGTGTTCCATGGATTTAAAGCTTACCTTAGTTTGCTTTCCTTTGAGACACTCTTTACAAACAACTTTGTCAGGTTTTCTAAGAAGGGGAAAACCTCTTACATTCTGATTTTTGCTAATTCTGACCATATTGTCAAAATTAATGTGGCCTAGTCTCTTGTGCCACAACCATATTTCTTCAACATGACTCATTAAGCATATACCTTGTTTTTTTTTATGTCCAGAGGTGTCAAGTAAGTTGTAGACATTTCCCTTGGTCCTTCTTCCAGTAGCAACAAATTTACCAGACTAGTTTTTAATTTCACATCCTTGTGAAGTGAACAGGACTTGATAGCCACTGTCACAGATTTGACTGACACTCAAAAGGTTATGTTTTAATCCTTCTACATAGTATACATTGTAGATTGGAGTGTCTTCATTCAGAAACAAAGAACCTCTACCTTTGATTTGAATTCCAGAGTTGTCTCCAAACTTTACATATCCACCAACATAGTCTTCTAGATGTGTAAATTTTTCTTTGTCACCAGTCATGTGGTTTGAACAGCCACTGTCCAGGACCCATAGGTCCTTTTTATTTGAGTGAAAAGTAGTTTGAACAAGCATAGTTTGTTCAATGTTGTTAACAGCTTTGGGTTTCCAGACTTTGATAGTTTTCAGTTGTCTATTCTACTGATCAACATTGCATTGCTTAGAAAAATGACCCAAAGATTTGCATGTGAAATATCTAATCTGTCTTGCAAAACCATGATTCTTCCTAAAGCCAAATCTAAGAGTTCTAGAATTCATAAATCTACAAGAGTTCACTTTGTGAACAAATTTATTGCAGAAGTAAGAGTACCCATAAAAGAGAGGGTAGGAGTTGTAAACCATTTTGTTGCTCCTAAAAGGATGAATATGATCCTTGACAAACTCAGGATGTTTGAGTTCAGGGCTTTTGTGTCCAGCCACAACATTGTCATTTGCACTATTATTTGAACATTCACCTTTCACAAAACCAATTATTGTTTTATCATTGTTCAGTTTCTATTTACTGAGCATGTCATTCAGTTTAAGAGTGCTTTCATATTTCTCAATAGTCTTCTTGAGATCTACAATCTCATGTTCAATTTTTTGAATTTCTTGGTCTTTAAAACTTATGCCAATGCGAAGACAATCTTCAACTCTCTTGGATTCTTCAAGTTGATTTTTTAATGAAATCATCTCAAAATTTATGAGTTGCTCTTGTGAACTATCTTGAACAGTATTATGTTCTTGAGCACGCATTTGTTTTTTAAGTTTTCTCAACTCTTTTAGAGCATATTTCATATCTCCTTCATAATCCACTTCACCTTCTTCAACATCATTGTTGTTATTTTCATCTTGCTAAATGATTTCAGCCATGAATAGATTTTCATCCTCTTCATCTAAAGAATCTTCAGATTCAAATTTTGTCTCATTCTTGTTGAGTAGGCTTTTCTTCTTTTTTGAAATTGAATTTTTGTTTGGGTTTATAAGCCTTTTTCTTGGCAAATTTCTCATATTTTTCGTTATCACTGTTTATGTCACCATAGGGGCACTTTGTAGCAAAGTGGCCTATTTTTCCACAGTTAAAGAATTTGAAGGGAAATTTTCCCTTATACTTTCCAGAACCTTTTTTGAGTTTCCTTCACAAAGTGGGATTCTTTAGAATCAGAAAATTCTGATTTAGAGAGCTCATCCTTTTCTTTCCTTTTAGCATTAAATGTTGCTTCTTTGTAGTGGTGTTGTTTTTACTAATCCTCATTTCATAGGTAGTTAGAGTGCCTTGTAGACTGTCAAGGGTAATTTGGGTAAATTGTTTCTTCTCTTCTAGAGAAGCTACCTTAGCTTCAATTTTTGTTGGTAAGGTTCTAATGACGTTGGTTACAACATCAAACTCCTTGACTTCTTCTCCCAGACCCTTCATGGCATTTACTATTTCATCAACTCTCAAAAAGTAGTCAGCTACTTTTTCATCGTCCCTCATTTTTAATTCTTCAAACTAGTGTTTTAAAGTGAGGACTTTAGATTGTTTTACCTTTTCATTTCCTTGATAGATAGTTTCAATTTTAGTCCAGATTTCCCTAGCAAAACTGCACTACATGACTTTGATGAAGAAATCTTTAGTCAGAGCACACAGAAGAGCATTCTTTTCTCTTGCATTGGTTTCAAATCTTTTCTTTTCATCAAAAGTAGTTGGATAAGTAGCCGATATAGTGTACCCAGACAATACTATGCTCCAGACATCAAGGTCAATAGAAGTTAAATAACTCTGCTTTCTAATTTTCCAGAATACATAATCAATTCCATCAAATAATGGAGCTCTAGTCATGGAAGTACCTTCATGAGCTTGAGACATTTTGAATAGACTCCAAGTCCAGAATCAATCCTAGGTTGGAAGGACCTATCAAAGGACCCTAGGCTCTGATACCAATTGTTGGAGTGAAAATACACTAAGAGAGGGGGGGTGAATCAATGTTTATAACTTCTTTAACAAATTTAACTGAAACTAAAAAGAACAATACATATGTTATCATTTATCAATGATAGTATCATTCATGTATTCGAATGCAATCATATAAACTAAAATGAGTAGTGTAACATTGCCTTTTAAAGCAGTAAAGTGTTGAAGAAAATGAATCACAGAGACATAAATAAACACAAGATATGTCGAGTGGAAAACCCTCCTGGGGTAGAAAAACCACTCATAAACCTACTACCTTTTTCAGGCTTTCATTTCAATAATTATTTTGACAAAGCCTCAAGGGCTGATTTTTGAGCACCGACTCAAGGAGCACCAACCCCTCTATTTAGAGACACCAATCTCAAGGAATACCAACCCCTTTTTTGTTATTCAATAGAATGTACAATAGTACAAAGAATCTCTTTGTTTCACTTATTTTTTTCAAGTGCCTCTTGACAGACAAAGCATAGAATTTTCAAGAGTCAAAATTGACTCTTCAAAATTCCATAAATTATCTAATCTTGATACAACTTGAGGAAAATAAATTAGTTACAATGACAATACAACACCTCATCACAACTGCATCACATTGATATATCTTTTCTTTCTTTTCTCACAGTTTGATTTTCAAACTGTTTTCATACAAAAACCTACAAAACTGACTACACACTGTGTTTTCCAAATTTTCAGCATCAAAGAACAGATTGGACTTTCGCATATCTTAATAGTAATGCCCTTATTTCAAATTTTGTTTTATTGTCATGAAAGAGCCCTAATCTCTCTTTTTTTGTCTTTTTACAAAAAACATCATTACATTTAGGAAGTATTACAACTACTGCTCGATTTCCAATTTCCAAGAATCATACAGGGTTGTTTTCAGGTTACAGTACTACTGTCAAGAAGAAGTTCCAGATATTAAAAAGATCATAAGTGAAGGATTATTTCTTTCATTCAAGGATAGAACAACTATTCCAAAAATAGAGGTGTAACTAAAACTTTTGTCCACAAGCGGCCTGCACATGCAGTGCTTACACCCAAGCAGTATTAATGAAATACATATTTCATAGGAAAAATAGACAATGAAACTACTACGAAAATGAAGTAACTGAAACCCCAACCAACATGTAACCGAAAACAATTAATCATCCATTTCATAACAGTTACCAACTAATCCAAGTAAGAAACATAAGAATTTTGAAGCATTCAATCTGACCCACAAACTCAAACACTCGTTTCACCAAAAAGATAAGATAACCTTCAAAAAATGCTACCAAGAATCGTTATTGAAGAACCCAGGTGATAAGCTCAAAAGATTCGAGGAAATTATGATTTTTCCCAAAACCATAAATCTCAGTCCCTTTTAAAACTGTCATGATGATCTTTAAGAGAATTGCAGTCACATTTTTAAAATAAAAAATTTAGGACTTTTCTCTTCAAAGCAATAGACGTTTTTCATTTTGATTGTGCATAAGAGAGAAAGATTTAGCTCGTACTAACCTTGACTATAAAGAAATGGATGTGTAAACTAGACAAGGAAAAAATACCTAACAAATGAAGTTGTTGTCAAGAAATGGATTACCAGATCTGCATGCAGATGAAATGGCCAAGACATCTTCCAAACCGTGCCTTCACCCAGTGGCTGGAAGCTGAGACACAGAGCGACCATTGTGATGGTCTTCTTACAAATCCCATTCATTTTCCAAGAACAAAATGCCAGAGATAACAGTGAAACAGCTG
Source organism: Sequoiadendron giganteum (assembly GCA_007115665.2). NCBI lineage: Eukaryota > Viridiplantae > Streptophyta > Pinopsida > Cupressales > Cupressaceae > Sequoiadendron > Sequoiadendron giganteum. Next base: position 499,712,832 of record CM021105.1, read on the forward strand.
AGTGGAATGATCCATGGCGGCGGCCAGAGAGGGGTTCCAAACCCTCAAACAATGAAGCATAACGATTTTCCCTAAAAATTAACATCAAGAAAAAATGAATTCATCTGCAAATGATGATAACATTTGGAGTCCGAAAGGACATATGTGATAATGAGTGAACTCATAATAATCCAAAAGAAACATATGATGATGTTTGAAATTCGTGGCCAGATTAAGGATAGACATGTTGACAAGCATTATTGCATTTGTCAATTAATTGACAATGTGAAATCATTGAACCAAAATGTGCCTAGAGGAGTTGATATGACCACATTACCTAGCACATGCCAATTTCCAAAATGATCAAGGCTAGGTCACATCCAATGTGACATTAAAAAAAATTAACCAATGCCTTTAACTATTGTCGGCCTTAAGGACTGAATTAAATGTCAAACCTTTAAACCCAATTCAAATGCAAAAAGGAGACCAAATAGAATACCTTTACCCAAGGTCGAATGCCACCTTGAAATATTCAATTCTATATAATGTGCCATTTCCAAATGATGTCCAAAGACTTATGAGGTAGTGAAGACTGAATTTGCATGATGAATTCACAATGCCATATCCAAAGGAATGGACTAAGTGAATCACTTTTTCAAATCCCAACAACAATATAATATCCAATGCCTTAAGAAGTGTAATAAAGGCTAGATATTATGCAAGATTCTTAATGCCATACACCCATAAAAAATACCATAACCGAATGAAGAAGGAATGATCAAAGTGTATCTCAAGGCCATAAACACAATGATGATGAAATCCCTATAATTTTCCAAAAGATGAATATTGAGTGCTCAAAATATTAACAAGATTGTTCCTCAAACGCATGCCACTAATTGAAAATAGAGAAATATACCTTTGACAAATATCAAGATGCTTGTAGTTGATCAAGAAAAATTAATCAACCTGTAAAAGAACTGATCATTCCAATCACTTGTAATCAAGTGAAATACTGAAGCATAAATGTTAAACCATAAACATATCACCTAATCAATGAAACAAAGAGCCAGTAACCAGAATGGCTTAACCGAGATCTGCACATGGAGTTAAATGATCAGTACCACCATATATAATATAATCAATGAAGTAAATGTGCCAATCAGAAAAGTAAATCAACTGAGAAGGTAACCACTAGGATGCCAGAGTATCACAAATTGATATAAAGGAAAAAATAACACAAGAGGGATTCAACACTAACTGCCTCCCATGGATCTGTTAACTCTAGTGGTTGTATCAGGCATTAATAGGTTGATCTTTTGGTGCAACTCAACCGTGGGGCCAACAAAACCTAGTGTGAAATTATCGAGGGTGAAAATTTTCTACAATACATTTATCCCCCACTTTAGTGATGGTATGATCTTACATTCATACTCACACTAAAGGAATGGAGAAGATAATTTTCTTTATCAAAACACTGAAGAGACAAGATGAAAGTAAGCCAAGAGATATGATAGCCCCCATACTTAGGATCCTATTAATCCACAATGGAAAGATAAGGATATTACCCACACAAAATAGATGTATTGCATGCAAGACAAGGAAAAATTCGAACATACATAGGGCAAAAAATGAGCAAACAATAGACTCGACACAAAATAAATAGAAAAAGAATACATGAAGCAAGAAACAAAGCATACATAAAGCACACACAAAGAATAAATGGAGAAAACATGAAGCATAGAAGGAGCATACAAAATCATACACGAAACAAACATGATACAAACATGAAGCAAACATGAAACATAATTTATCATATAACAACAATGTTAGTACACAAAAATTTGATTTAGAAAGGTAAAGAGACCTTATTATGGTAGGTTGTCTCCATACCAAGCATCATATCCTATATTCACAACATAGAGGAATTATAAAATATAAATGAATACAAGTAGACAAGGAGCAATCAGTATAGATAAAGAAGGTAACATAACTCTGACACTAGCTTACTCTGTCACTAGGGGTCATGCACATTAAAAATCCCCCATGGACCATAGGCTAGCAAGTTGTGTTATGCTAGGTGACCATGGATGTGATAAATAAATACCGTATAAAGCACATATTCTAGAAAGTTGTGTTATGTTAGGTGGTCTTATAAAGTACACAGATTCATAGGCTAGAAAGTTGTGTTATGATAGGTGATCATGTATTATTAATGTCTTAGGGAGCGCATAAATGTTTGACATCTTGAGGGAAGATTTTACATCTCAGGGGAAAAATTGATACCACACCTCAAGGGGTATTATGAAAAAAAACACCACAAAAGAGGGCACATCAATAATTCAAATCTCAAGAAACATGAATGCATGTGTGGATGCACAAAATGGATAGGTGATATGCCCCCCCTTAAAATGTAAGCATACTTGGTATGATGATATTTTAAGGAAAAGAAGGGGGAAGAAAAAAAAGAGGGGATCCTCTAGAGGGGTACCCAAGAAGGATGCACACCTCCAAAACTAGTTATCCTTTACCCCCAAGTGCATAAGCAAGGACAACCATGCTATAAACTATTATCTTTCCACCATAGATAAAGCATGGTTGCACGTAAGATTGTACCACCATGAATGGCAATGAGAAAACACATGGATATACAAATGCCACATAGTGAGGAGAAATACAATAGAAGAGAGTTTTTCATTTAAAAGGAATAGATGCATCAACACATGGAAGAGTGATAGCACCAAAATCAAGTTGTATTTTATTGCCCAAGGCCTGACAGACATCAGTAGAATGTCCAAGAACTCGATGATATGCATAAAAATAATGATTTTTATGATTATGTATATTTTTTGTGTGTTGGAGGAGGAAGATTAATCAAGTGGAATTTGAGAAGCCTTAACAAACTATTATATTTCTTAGACAGAGGATAAGGATTAGGAAGCAATCCTTTCTTGTGTGAAGAATAGTGTGATTGCTCACAAGAGGAATTCATATTAGACAATGAAGGAGGGGATATAGACAAAGGAGGAGGTTGGAAACCTAAACCCCTTTTAGAAAGGTGTATTGTAAGTTTCACATGAACCTTAAATCCTTGTTCCATGTTTTAATTGTATCCAATTTTAGAGATAATTTTGAAAGCAATCCTGTAATGTGTCTCTAAATCAAACAAAGGAGAAGAGCCATATAACTAATCTTGTCAAAATGAGAAGTATGATCACATTTTGAGGAAGTAGCATTTACATGAGAGAAATAATTGATTATTTTGCAAGAATGTGCATCATTGTTGATTGTTGAGATGTCAAGATTAGGAGGGCCATTCTTAGATTTATCCAGCACATGAGGGATGAAAGCTAAAGATTCCCCATTGTCATCAAGACATGGGTTAGAAGAAAAAGGCACATTGCTATGGAATGATCATGCTTGGGAAGTTGTCAAAGTAGAAGAAGTAGATTGTGAAAATGAAACATATGTCTCCTTATTTTTAGGTTGTGAGATTTTGTACCCTCCAAAAAATGAGGGTGTAAAGTCTAATGAATCCTGGAAATCGTCATTGAAATATGTACTTGAAGATGAAGCATATTATTTTTATAAGGAGTTGAAGTGTTGAGATTATATGTTTGAGAATAGGAAGGATAATATTGTTTGGATGCCACATAAACAACCTTTATCTCTTCAAGATTTGATGGTGATATTTTATACTCCACAACAAAGGAAGGTATAAAATCTAATGAATCCCAATCATCGCCAAAGAGTGCAATTGTAGGTGATTTACTATTATCGATACCATTATCATTGGAAGGAAATGGTTTGAATTTTGAAGATGGAATCAAATTATTAAGAGATTTGGAAATATGAGGTCGATGTCCAACTTCTACTTGTAAGAAACTTTTTGGATTTGGATTCGATTCAACCAAATAGAGATTATTCTTTTATACAAACTTCATTGTACGATGAAGATTAGATGGGATATCCCCCATGGCATATAGCCACAATCTACCAAGAATAGTATATGAAAGAGAATCAAGCATGGCATGTATAATCGTAGGCAAAGTCATAGGTTCTATCTCAACTAGTAGTGTGATTGTACCTAGTGACTATCTACTCACATTATCAAAGCCATGAATAGAAAGAGTATTGGGTTCGATGAGAGACGTATCTACATCAATCTTATGTAAAATTTCAATGATACAAACATTAAGAAATGATCCATTATCAATTATATTACGCTTTCTTCCATTTCAATTAAAGATAACAAGAATCATGAGATGATCATGTTGCTTTTGTATTTCAAGAGAAGGTAATTCATTTTGGTGGAATTTAATGTCCAATTTTGTTGCATGCATACAACCAAACAAGGATGCTACACCAGTTGATCTAACAGGAGGTGGTACTCCTATCTTTTACAAGTCCTCTTGGAGAACATACCATGGTATCTAGGCGATGTTTTTATTAAATCCAAAAGAGAGATCTTAATCGAAGTGGCATGGGATTGCTCGACAAGATCATACTATTTTCCCACATGTTGAGGAAGGTGAGGTGTGGGAGGGAGAAAAGGTTAAGGAAATGGAATGTAAGTGGGAGTGGGAGTGGGTTTTTTTTTTTAGGTTATTTTTGTTTCGAGTATGGTATGTATGAGCAATTGCATGATAACTAGGATGATGCAACACATTAAGTTGTTTTGGAAAATTGGAAATACTTTGAATGGTAAGAAAAAAAGTTTAATTTTTGGTTTAGGAACATTAAAATGAAGATGTACAACAAATTTTGGTATAGGAAAAAACTTGGAAGAGGATGAAGTGGTCAAAGAAAACATCTTTAGAAGGTAATTCGGTAATGACACAAAATTAATCAAGAAATTTTGTTTGGTTGTTGTGTTGAAGAGAGAGCCAAGTAGGTTGGTTAGGATTTTGATCTCTTTTTCTATAATGTGCAAGGATTTTTAAGGTAATGTAATTATGAATTAGTACTAAATTAACATACTATTACAAAATTGCAAAAATTCAAAATAGACCAATAAGAACATAAAGTAGATTTGGGCACAAACTTCAGGGAAGAACCTTGTGTAGAAAACTAGATCCAAACTAGCAAGACAAGGGTGTTGGGAACCCTAGTCTAGAAGTAAAAATATTTAGGGTTTTATAGCTTACACAAGTGTAGCAGTGTCTATAGGTCCTTGTCTATGAAAACCCAGATCTGAAGTCGGACAGAGTTCCGGAAATCAATATGTCGTAATTTTTTGATGGGGGTATGCAAGCATGAATTAGGTTTTTTAAGAATTTAAAGGAGATGATAGATCAAACCAACTTCACACATGAGTTCTCCTAGGTAGCAACGTGTGGAAGAACACAGTGACAAAATGGGTATATTGATGAAATGCTATAAGAATGTGTTTTAGTTTGTGTTTTTGCAATAACAAAGATAATGAACATTCAAAGGCTTTGATTTTTAAAGTAAATATACAATGCTTGCATATGAAAATGCGATATTCAATTAATATGATTCCTTAATGAAGTAAATCAGATTTGAAAATATGCACAAATAAAAAAAATTGCAAAATATATTCTAATTTGGGTTCACTAACAAGCTAAATGCTTGGTGAACAAAGAACTGTAATTCTTAAATTTTCAAAATTTAAACATATAATGAAAGAAAAAAGATATTCAAATAACCTAATTCTTGATAGATTACAAAATTTATGTTGTGCAAATCAAAATAATTACAATTGTAGGAAGCATTTTGTTCACCAAAATGTTATATGTGAAAAGAGATCCTAGATCTAACTAGTAAATTAGCCCAAATCAAACTTTTCTTTGTTTAACATTGGAAAAAAAACCAACTAGGGTTTTATGATTGGATAACTAACTCAAAGGAGATCCAAAATGTATGGGTTATGTTCCTTTGTTGCAAAGAGGAAAAATTTGATGTGTGATTAATTAACCTAATTGATATAAACCCTAATTTTAAAATACGTGATCACACGATTGGAAATAGAAAATTATAGAAACGAATACAAATCTGAGATGTGTAGATAGAGGGGAATCTATGATTGAAATAAAAACTTGAAATTCAAGGACAAGGGCATTTGGTGCCCTAGTCCTAGGGTTTAGGCTTGTTCTTATCTTTTCTCAACCTGTCACAATTTTCTTTGTCCTTCTACAACTTGTCACTATCAGAAGTTTTGGATCTAGATTTGCAAACATAAAAAGAGGGGAAGGGTTTTGTTGTATAATAGTCTGCCTCATTCAAACCCCTATGTTGGTATTTCGACCTCTAGAACAAAAATGATGATTATGATATAAATTGTGGGATCTCACAGGAGCAAAGGAAAAGTAAATAATAATGACTGCAACGATTGAATAACATAAGATATAGTTACTTTAGGTATGAAACCCTTGTTGAAGTGATGTCACACCATAAGTTTCCAAAAAGATTTGATGAAGAATGAATGAATTTCTTTGAAGACCTACAAGGGTTAGTCCACATAAATCATTAGAGAGATATAACAAGCAAGTAGAGAAGAAGTTGCATGTATGTTCACAATGAGAGCATGGTTATTCATAATTCACAATAATTCATTCTAGTTTTTCAAATGAGAGGGAAAATTTGTTTATATATGTATCCAAATTGATTTTTGGAGTTGGGACGACAAGGCATGATTTTCAAGACACCGAAGAATGGCACTAGACTTCCTAACCTTTTGCCAGTAAATTCCTAGGATAGGGGAGAAAATCACTAGTGTCTAGGCCTTTTTGGCCCTAAAAACTTTGGGATGTCAGGGAATTATATTATTTTTTCCTAATTTGGCCCCAAAATGAATAAATTATGAATATAATTGATTGTACATGCAAAATAGGGTGTCAAACCTAGTGTGAAACTGTTAGGGGTGACAATTTACTACACTACATATATTTCCTTTACAAATCTAATTAAATTTTCCTTCAATATTTCTACTCAAGGTTTACTCAAAATCAAATGATTTACATTTTATCTCACTTGCTCACAAACACAGATACATGGAATTATAGACACAAGTCCATATGCTACAGGCACAGGTAGCACAAAACCAAATTTAGAAGGATAGGTGTGAGCACTCATGGTCGAGAGGGATCAGGCAACTATTAGAGCATAGAGGGTTGAGCAAAGATCCATTACTTCATTTCCACAATGAGCAGGCCAACTATGGCATTTGCAGATACTATCTATCAAGCCAATAGGGAGGCTCAATATTACAGGGATTTCTATGAGCATGTAGTGCTAGTGACTACCAAGGCAACTAGCTTTCAGAGCCAGAGTTAGAGCAGGATACATTCGTACAAGTATCAGAGCAGCGAGGGAATTTCATAGAGGAGATTAGGGCTATGACAAACCCTCGAGATCAAAGCATAGGGATGAGAGATCATCGACTTCCTTTGGTGACAAAGGCAACATAGGCTAGGCTTGTTTCTTTATATGCATTTAGACACTAATATTTTTGATCGGGCTTGCGAGCTCCATTTTTGGCTTACATCACGATATTGCAATGTGACACACCATTTTTTTTATATATATGCAAGATACATGATTTTGGTAGTGACTACACAATTTATTTGATTCTATATGCGTGATCCTTATGTTTCTCTATGTGATGGATTTATGTGATGCGATGTTATGATATGCATTTTATGGATGTGTGATGCTTCCTATATTATACGATGTTATGGATGTATGATGTATGATTTATGGTAATACATGTTTATGAAATATGAATGGATGCACATGATTCTATTTTATGCTTATGTATGTTATGATGTATGGATATATGTGGATGGTGTGATGTCATGGATATGCAGGATGATAATATATGTTTATGACATGGTTTTATGAGATGCTTATATGGATGGTGATACTACATGATGTAATGCCATGATTTGTGTTTTATTTTCTAATGCCATATGGATTAGCTAATATGCATATGATGATGATACCTATGATGTCCTAACATGATTGTGGATGTAGGATGATACTAATGACTCCTTTGTTTTGTGTGTCACAACACACTATTAGGATGAATGTTGGGGTTAATGGATGAGATGTTAGTGCAAAAAGAAGTTAGTGAGGATGGAAAAAAATGAAAGGAATGAATTAGGATTGTTATCTGAAGATCTTGCTAATAAATGACCAAGCTTTGATTTTATTGCATAATTATCATCACAAAACATTTATTATGGAAATGGATACAAAACACCCAAATATGACATAGACCAAGGTGCGATATGTTATCCCTTGCAAAATAGACACACGACAAACAAGGAGTGTCAAAGTGTCATGACGTAGAATAGTAACCATAGAACCTTGTCGGAATATGTGAGGAAGTGACAACAAAGCATGTTAATCCTAATGCAAGAAAGCATTAGATAACCTTTAGCTTGCATAGGATACTCTGATTATGCAAAGTGATACCCCAAACACACACAAGAAACTTAGTTGCCCCAGTCATATTGGCAAGACAAACCACAAATAGAAATCAAAGAGAAAAAGGTCATGATCGATCATTGCTCCTCTCATCACTTGTGGATTTCCTCGAGGTGCATAGTAATATAAACAAAGATAAATCAATAAAAAGATGAGACAAACTAGACCAATAGATTTAGTAGCCATTTAGATCTTTTGCCAAATTGTATAATCAAATTCTGGATAATGATATTGTTTGGTTTTAGGAATGAAGGCGTGTCATATAAAACCAAGGATCCTGATGATGCAACCTCTTGTATAAGATGAATGATGGGATAACGTCTAGTTTTAGAAATGGTATGACTTGTATAAGACGTTGAATTTGGTTTTGAGGATGCGACAACCTGTATAAGACTAGTGATAAAATTCTAGGTAAAGTCTAGTTTCAGAAATACATGTCATATAAGCCCAAGGATCCCAACAACGTACATTATGTATAAACCTATTTGATAGCTGATAAGGATTGTTCAATTTTTGATAGGTAGGTACCTATGCTTTAGGAAATTGATCAATTTGGATTGGAGGCTAGTTGGATAACTTGATCTATCATTTCATGATTTGGTTAAGCTCAGTTCTCTTGTTCATCAATTTTTTGTTTGCGTCTGATCAACATGTCAACCTTAGCAAGGGGCAAGTGATGACTGTGATAGATAGAGAACTTGTTATGAAAAAACCTAAGGGATTGACCTAATGCCTTACGGGCTTATCGATGATGGCCTTTCCTATGTAAAGCACAAAGACAAGGTAGTTCAAATGACTCTGACCATGGATAGTTTATTATGGATCACAAATATGGATGCACCTACTATTTATGATGACAAAACCTAAGCAACTGACTTTAGCCTTAGGGCTCATCGAAGATGGAATTTCCTATGTGAAGTTGCAGAGGCAATGCAGTTCGAACACTTGGACTGACACAAACTCTATTTTTTGGAATTCGATGTTTTCAAACTTTTTTTTGGATTTTTAGAATGTTTTGATTTTTTTGGATTTTCTTATGTTTTGATGTTGACCCATGTCTAGGATCCCTTGTGAGATGTAATTTCAAGAATTTTCCCTATAGGACCAGTTTATTATAAATGAAGGGAATGGGCAAAGTTTATTGTGGATAGGTATGGAAAGCGAGAGACACCAAACGTCAATAATTCTTAGGCCATGAAAATGATGATTAAGCTTTGTTATGAATGAATGGGAAAGGCGGTATTTTGTTATGGAATGGAATATATGCGAGGGACCATGGATGGAAGTGAAAAATCAAATAGAATGATAGTAGATGATGGACCAAAGACTAGCTACACATGGCGCATGTTTGCTAGGTTTTCACCATGGTATTTATCAAAAGTGTCACCGAAGTGATTTTCACTATTGGAAGGATTATTTCTCTTTACTATTTTTTTTTTTTAAAATTTTTATTGGTGTCATCGGGACACCTATTTGCCAATTTTTCACCAAGGTGGTGATTTTTTTCTTTTTCTTTTGTTTTTAATATTTTTTATTATTTTTGTATTTTTGTGAAATTCTCTAAAGACTAAGTATAGTACTTGTGAAGGTGCATGCTATTGATGGGCTCTAGTAGTGGTTCACTTTTAGGAGTAGCAAGTTGATAAGTGTTAGATCCATATGATGTAGTTACAATGTAAGGATCCAACCAATTAGGCTCAAAATTTCAAGGTTTCTCTCGATCCATTTGATTCTTCAGATTCTCTTTTAGGACCAAGTCACCAATATCAAAATGACTAACTCTAAAATTTTTTTGTAGCTGTGATAGACGGTTCTGATATGCTTGTAAGTGGAACAATGCATTGTATCTTCTCATCCAACAACTCTAGCTCATGTAAACAAGATACACAATATTCCTCATCATCAATGAGTTGTTGCATAGAAACTCTCAAGGATGGTAGCTCAACCTCAATGGGAAGAATGGCTTTAGCTTCAAAGGTGAGGTAATATGAAGTGTCTCCTGTAGGAGTGCAGATACTAGTATGGTAGGTCCTCAAGGTAGGATTAAGTTGGATATGCCAGTCACGACTAGTGTCATCGACTGTCTTCTTTAGGATTTCAAGGATAGTTTTATTAGATACCTCATCTTGACTGTTACCTTGGGGGTATTATGGAGTAGCGAAGTGGTGGTGGATATGGAATCTCTCACACAATTCATAGACATCCTAATTTTTGAAAGGATGACCATTATCTATAATGATAGATTATGGAACACCATATCGACATATGATGTAATTAAGGATAAACTTGGATATTTTCTTACCAGTGATGTAGGTTATTGGAATGACTTTGATCCATTTTGTGAAGTATTCAGTTGTAGTAAGGATGGACTTATGACCATTGGCAGAGGTAGGGTGGATCTTTCTCATGAGGTTGAGTCCCCATTGAGAGAATTACCATAGTGATGTAATTGGATGAAACTCCTAGGTAGGTGCATGCACAAGATAGCCATGTATCTAACATTGTCGATATTTCTTAACAAAGTGATAGGAATCATGTTCCATAGTAGGAAAATAGTATCTCATTTGCATGATCTTTTTGGCTAGGATAGGACTAGAAAAGTGAGCCCACATATACCACTGTGTACTTCATGTAAAGTCGTTTGTGCTTCCTTTCAATCGATACATCTAAGGAGGGTGTTATCCAGACTATGACAGTAAAGCTGGATAAAGGTCTTACATTGGCTAGAGGACAAGTTAGGAGGGATAATTTTTTCATGTAGGTATTTATAAAAGTCTTTGTACCAGGGAGAATCATGACAAAAAAATTCACACATGTTCAGATTCAGGGACATCAAACACAGGGATCAACAGTTGGTCCACCAAGAACTCATACTATGACACAATGTTAGGTATATCCAAGAGAGATCCAGTGGTAACCATTGTATTATCTTTTTTTTTTCTAAATTCTTGGAATCTTCTCAAATCTAATGACATTGAAATAATTCTCTAATCTATTAACCATTCTCTTGTAGGGTGTGATATTTTCATCCTTTATGTCATAATCATCATTAACTTGATGGATAACCACTAGGGAATGCCCGTAGACTTGGATATTCTTGATTTTCCATTTGATGGCCATTTGGAGTTCTATCAACAATGCTTCATAGTCAACCATGTTATCAATGCATGAAAATGCTATTCTATATGACTCAGGTATTGAGTCCCCTTGTGGTGTGATGAAGAGGATACCTACTCCTGAACCATGATTTTTGTAAGATCTGTCAAAGTATAACTTCCATGTGGTAGAGGTCTATATTGTGAAGATGGAATCATCAGGAAAATCAGATACTAATAGATGATCTACTATTGTTGGAGCATCTGCAAGTTTATCAAATATCACTTGTGATTTCATTTCTTTAGGATCAACATATTCTATATCAAATTCACTCGAGATCATTACCCACTTTGTTAATTGTCTTGTTAGAGTTTCTTTGTTAGGTAGGTATTTCAAGGGATCTATCTTTGCAACTAATTTCGTTCGATTGTTCAATATATAGTGTCAAATATTTTGAGTGGTGAATAGAACAACAAGGCATGATCATTCAATAAGGTTGTAATTAAGGTCATATCCCACAAGTGTTCGACTGATATAGTAGATAGCTCATTATTTTCCATCATTATCATTTCATGCTAACAAGGCTCCCAATGCTGAGGAGGTTGCTTATATGTATAGTATAGGTGTATACCATCAATAGGAGCATGAGAAATAGAGGAGATAACAAATAATCCTTGATTTTTTGGAATGATTCTTGAAAGAGATCAATCCATATGAATGGGACTCCCTTATGAAGAAAGTGTTGAAATGGTTGACATTTATCTGCTAATTGAGCTATAAATCTTTGAATAGACTGCAACCTTCCTTATAGGATACATAACTGGTTTATGTTTGTCGGTGAAGGCATATCCATGATGGTTTTTACTTTTTTAGGATAAAATTTAATACCTCTATGAGAGAGAGTGTATCTGTAAGAGAGGGAAACCAACCACTGCAAGGCCCTAGGTCACAAAAGGCCAAGAGCGGAAAGGCTGCCCTAACTTACCTTAGTTCAAAGGAAGGTTAGGATAGACAAGATGATAATGATGAGGACTATGTTTCCTTCGATCACTCTGTAATCCTGAGAATCGAAGGGAGACTAGAAGAGTCGCTTTCTAGAGTCAACTCTGTATCTCAGGTAGCTCTTTGTCCGAGGACATAAGCATGGTTCTGGGATAACAATGCAACACATTAGCGTCTCACGGGTGCGTTGGCATCTGTACAGCCAAAAAACCACATAAACGAGGTTGGAATCCCAAGAAAGGACTAATAGTCTAGTCTAGTATTTTCGGGAAGTAAAGAACAAGACTAAGAAAGGGAAAAGCTAAATACAAATATGATAAAAGAAGTATATTACCTCGAGTGTGACAAAGATGATTTTGTAGAACAATCCTCTCACCAATTTTTTTTGAGATGTCTCCACTTGCACACAAAAAAGAGGGAAAGTGTTGGGGTTGTTTAGGGGCCTGCCTTAGTCACACCCCTGTCTTAGTGTTTCTACCTCCATAGACAACAAAGTTTGCAATGATAGAAATAACGATAAAGGAAGGAAATACAAGCTATGTATGCAAGAAACACTAAAAAATAGTATGTGCTTACTCAATCGAATACAATAGAGGAGATGAGAGGAGCTTATTGCCTCCATCCAAAGCACTCAAAGCTTGTGGAGTGAATGAGAGGAACTCAAGCCTCTGTTGTCGTGGTGTTTGTCCTGTGCTCGCACTATCGAAGTGATGGAGTGGTAGATTGTTGCAATAAAGTGAGGAATGTCGCTACAAAGCTTGAATGGATGTTTGAAGGAGTGGAGAAAATGTGAAGTGATGAACTCAAGATCTCACAAAACTTGAGAATGGATGGAATGGTCAAGAATATGAAGGAGAAGATGAAAAATGACCATATTTGGGTCGGCCAACTGAAGAGGGATGTTAATCTTTGACTTCTAATCGAAAATGTAACATCTATGTAGACTCTAGCCATAAGAATCTGCCAGGGTTGTAAGTGCGTCACGCAGATGTGTGTGCACTGCACGGGTGTCCCCAACTCAAATTCTCCCATCGACACAAAAATAGTGTGCCAAGTGGAATGCAAACAACAGGCTTAAGTTGAATTAAACCTTTGCTTTTTGTTTTCTAAAGTGTAAAGGGGTGAAAGGGGAATTTGTGTTAGGGGTGCAAATTCAAGCTCATACATTTTCACACCACTTTAGCTAGCACGAGTATTGATGAGTGCTTCGATAAAGTAGAGTAGTGAAGAATTAATAGAGTAAGAGATATATACCTGAACTGATGAGGAAGTAGAGCACGGTTTGGAAAACCCAAGAGTGCAGGAAAGGACCTCATAATTTTGTGGAACCACAAAGCTAAAGTAAGGGAGGTATCCTTCAAGAACTCTCACATGAAGTAAACCAAGAAAATCACCTTACAACCCCGTAGACCTGTAAGGAAGGTATCTCCCAAGAACTCACATGGGGAGACCGAGTAGAGCACCTTACATAACCGCATACCTATAAGGAAGGTATCCCCCAAGAACTCTCATATGAGGGAGAGTGAGTAAAGTGCCTTAGAGACCCACAAACCTTTAAGGAAGGCATCCCCCAAGAACTCTCACATGAGGGAGACCGAGTAAAGGGGACTCTGCAGAGTCAGAGATGGCGACATGTTTACCCGCGGATAGAACACATCAAGAAGCGGTCGTGCAAGCCAGTGAACGGGCAGTCACACAGACCATTGCTAAGTTGTAAGAATTTCAAAGGGATCCCTCGAGAACCCTTCAAAAGGAAGGAGGGTCCACTCAATGGATGTGTTGTTTGAAAGGTGAAGTCTAGTCGGGCTGACCCCAAGCAAGCCGTAAAGATACAAAGACGGTTTAGTCGGGCTAACCCCGCGGTAGGAATCATAGAACTATTTGAAATCTTTTGAACGGGTCCCTTGGGAACCCAACTTGAAAGGGAGGGGTCCACTCAAATGACACACTGTTTAGAAGCTATCGTCTTCCTTCTCCGATTGATTCGTCACCAAGGAATCCTTTTGAAATATGTTCACTTCATCAAGGAATTTGAAAGGAAGGAGATGCGCTCATGCGAACAGAAGACTAAGACCATTCCTACTTCGGAGGAGGATTCCCAAGTCCTTTTTTTATGAACCCATGATGAAGGAAACATATTACGTCAAGGTTTCAAGTTGAGAATGAAATTCTAACAAGGAAGTGTGTGAGGGGTCTTTCGAGAAAATATTCGTTCGACAATGAATGCATTTTCTAAAGACCAAGTATTGTAAGAGAGGCGTTGTCACACATGAAAGTGACAAATCAAGCAAAGATAAGAGAAAGATAAACATAAAATTAAAAGAAGGTAGATCACACACAAAGGGCATAGGGGGATCTAGTTTCGTAGGGTCAGATCTGCCTTTATTTATATATGTTAGGTAACTGCGGCAAGAGGTGAAAGATCATCAATCCCCAACCAGATCAAGAAGAATGCATGAAAGACAAAGTAAAAATAAAAAATTGGGTCAACATGGAAGGAGGCCTAAATGCTCCCAATGCTTTGCATCGTCCTTGATTCACTGAAAGTCAATCACAAACATGGAAGAATAGAGATACATATAGAGGAAGGTTTACAACACAAACACCATGCCTGTATCCAAGCACCAACAAGGATGATGAGGGTCATCTAGGCACATGTAGCATGATTACAAGGGAACACATCGCAACACACACACATCTAATCTAAAGATCAAGAAGAGGGTCTCCCCCTAACATTGAACGACCAAGAGGTCATCAGTTTCCCACTCTAGATCATCGAAAGGGGAAGGATGGTGAGCCTGCAATGGTGTAATGTTAATTGGAGGAGCTCTCAATCCTCCTGTAACAAGGGCCAAGGTAGAGGGACCTGTGAGGTCTCCATCGCTCAACTCTTGTGGGTCCAAGGTCAACGACTTTGCAAAAATTGCTGACAATGTCAGAACCTCATCTACTGAGTTAAACATGCATTTAATGGGAGTGCCATGCTTCACCTCTTTGGATAGGGGATTTTGTACCTGAGGTTCACCATTGGGCTCACCTAGAGACTTGGGAGCGATGAAAGACTCGAGGGAGGCTGGGACTGGTTCCATTACTAGGACAAAACAAGTCAGCTTGGGGCCACCTTTCAGGGATGGTGGGTTCTTCTTACATCCTCCATTGCTAGAGGGACCATGCTCTACCTTCTTCTTCATCAAGGAGGTGATCTCCCCACAGAAAAAACAAGGAGGGTCAAGGGAGAAGAGGAAATAACCATAGTGGACACAATCGAAGTGTTCACCATGTCCATGGGCTTTGGGAAAGGCAAGACATCCAAGAAAAAAGTCAACAAGGGCAGCTCCATTGAAGGAGCGATGCACACTTGTACCCTTCAAGGCGCATGTGCACTCACAGCAGGAACTGAAAGAGATTCAGAGATGAAAGGAGGAAAAGAGGAGGTGTAGAAGGAGGTACAACCTTCTCCTCCTCCTTTTGTAAGGAGGCTTCCTCAACTAGGATAGCCTTTCGCTGGTGCGTACACTCACATGCCAAGTAATTTCCACGGCTCTGAATCGAAAGCCGGTATTTGTGAAGTGAAATAAGGGTCCTGTTTAGCCATGGGAGTGTCTTCTAAAACTCTTTCTAGCAAAAAGAAAAACTCCTTAATGGGAGAAAGAGGGGCAGGTTTAGAAATGGCGGGATGAGTCAAATCTACCACTTTAGGGGTGGATCCTTTCCTGTTCAAGGGAATAGGACGAGTTTGAGGGGTAAAATCTCTTCGCGAGCCTTTCTTCCTACCGTACAAATAGTACCAGGGTCTTGGGGGGCCATTAGGGAGATTCGATATCCCGACTTTAGGTCTTCGCCAAGGAGGCAACATCAGACTTAATGGGTAGAACTCGAGCTTGTTCATCCAATACTCTTCCCAAGAGGGAGGAGTGGACGAATCAACTCAAGAGGGAGCGAGATTCTCCTTCCCTTTTTGGGAAGAGGAGGTAGTCGGCTGCTCAGCTACGAGAAGGGTCAACTTCGGCTGTCTTTTGTCCCCAATTTTCTACTTCACATAGTTCTTGTAAAGTAGGTTTGTTCTTTGTGGGAGTAGACCGACTGGAGTGGTCCAAAAGTGATCCAATGAGTATCCTCCATGGGATACCATAGGCTGATATCTAGTTTCATGCACTACATGCATGCCACCTTCGTGGGAAGAATTAAGGCACTTATGAATCACGAAGGTGATTTGATTCATGGAAACTAGCCAGCGTATGCCTAGCTTCACTTTGAATAGGTTCGACTTGGGGATGACATCGAAGACCGTGTCTACACTCCTAGGTCCAACTAGGATGGACAACATTATCGATCCATAGCATTTAAGAGAAAGTCCATCATGTGTGTGGATGATGGACTTTGTTTTGTCGTATTCCTCTCTTTGTAGGGAGTTCAAGAGTAATGTCTCCTCTGTGATGACATTCACTCTACTCGCAGGGTTGACCAAGACCCCTATCATAATTTTTCTATTGAGGTGAGTGAGAATGTAGAGCACAGAAGTTTTACCATTTGTTGGCACGTCTTGCGAAGTAAATGTTATATCCGGTGAATCGGTTGCAAGGCAGGGAGAGGGAGTAGTAGTAACCATGTTAACATATGCCTCAGGGTGAGAAGTAGCATCAACAGGATCAATGATCATGTTAGCATAATGTGACAAAAATGGATCCGTGTATATCTATAATTCACTGTTAGCTTTCACCACTAATTTGTTCATGTTTTTCTTACCTCCATCAAGACAGATACTACCATCCTCGATGTGATCCTGTATCTCATGATGCAGGTGCATACAAAATTTGGTATCGTTTCTGTTAACACGATGGTACTAACAATAGTATTCTCTTCATAATAGTTAGGGTATGGTTCTCTAACTTGTTTAGGAGGTGGTAGGGTAGGGATCTTATCCTTCACCAACTTCTGCAAGATGGAAGAATAAGATTCTGATAGCTTCGTAAATTTTTGGCCGCGTCTGAGGCTGTTGTTATCTACAATGGCTACTACATTCACAATAGTTTTACCTCTTCCCGAGATTGATACAATATATCTTCCTTCAGAACAAGAGCGTGAGGGAGGACCCCCAAACTAAACCACTATTTTTTGGTGCTCTCGTAAAGCTACGCACAAGTGTGCAAAAGAAGGATACTTCATAAGGGAAAATTTCTCTTGTCAATGTCTCTATAAATTCCCTATGAAGACCTTTTGTACATAAGAGTCAGGTAGTAGATACAATATTTGTGAGAAGAGTGCTTGGTACCGTGCTATAAAGTTTGTAATATTTTCATTATCCCCTAGTTTGCATATAACAAGGTATGAGAAATTCATCTTTGCTCTGATATTAGCTTTGAACTGTTGCAGGAACTTATTCACAAGCTCATCGAACGTGAAGATGGAATTATCACGTAAAGAATAGTACCAGTCCAGTGTTGTATCTTTGAGAGATTAGGGAAATAGTTTGGCCATCAGTGCATCATGATGGAAAAATTTTATGCATAAGGCGTTAAAGGCGGACACATGTGTCTATGGGTCCCCTTTACAACCATATTTATCAAATTTGGGAATCTCCATCCCTTTTAGGAAAGGAGTGTTTAGGATTGAAACCAACAATGGGTTGTTTCGGAAGAAGGGCTAGAAGATAGGCTGAGATGAAGCTTGGGAAAGGTTCACTAAATGGTTTTGCATCTTCCCCATATTCTGAAGAAGGGTATTTAGAATAGGGTCATTAGAAGACATTGGACAACCAGAACCACCATTGTCACCACTGTCGTGACTATCGCCAGAGCCACCACCAATACTGTTTCCACCAATATGACCTCCGCTGGTGCCACCATCGTGACCACCGCCAAAGCTGCCACCAATCCCACCTTCACCAGTGTGACTTTTTTTGGAGCCACAATTGTGACTTCCGTCAGCACCGCCTTCACCAATGCCACCCCAACTTTTGAAGTTTCTACCACCAAAGGCTCTGCCTATCATTCCACCCAATCCTCCACCACTAGAGGTGACAAAAGGGGTGAAGTGGAAACCCAAAGGGTTCTTGCTTACTTTGATAGTCTCTAAACTTTGAGAAGTAGCAGGTATATTGACTGACGAGACCATGTCAGCCAAATACATAGATATAGGAGGCATCGACATATCCAACTGCCTCTCGTGTTCCTTGAAGAGGCTACCTCATATCATGTGACCAAGGCTCGAGGGGGAACATGCTTTGGACAAACTAGTAATACTAGCTAAGAGTTCTACACCTATCCAGTATTTTTCCACCATGTATCTTATTTCACCTATTACCTTAGTAGCCCTATCCAACTTCAGGTTGCCTTCTAGGTGATTTTCCAATGCACCTAACCCTTACCAAGGCTAATGACATAATTAGAAGGGATATGGATGGCCTCATGCTTGTCTATAGATGAAGAGGTCGATGATGCAAGAGGAGTAGGGATGTGATTAGTCTTGTCAATAAATCTAGATTTTCCTTGCGATACATGCTCCTGTGTGGACAGACCAACCTCAAAATCGAAGAAGAGGCCGATAGTGAAGCTAGAGGAGACCTTCATCTTTTCCATCAGAAGATGTCACAAAGTTCTTCTAACAATATGCCCAGAGGTCACAGATTGGTTCATGAAGGTCATAAACTTTCACAACACACCAGGGTACAATGACCAAGAGGTATATGAGAAAAATTTTCAGGATGCCAACAAATGGATAGATGTTGGTTCACGTTAGGTTCACCAAAAATGTAAGAGAGGAGGACCAACCACTTCAAGGCCCTAGGTCATGAAATGCCAAGAGAGAAAAGGTTGCTCTAACTTACCTTAGTTCAAAGGAAGGTTAGGATAGACACGATGAAAATGATGAGGACTACGTGTCCTTTAATTACCTTGCAATCCCAGGAATTGAAGGGAGACTCAAAGAGTCGCTTTCTAGAGTCAAATCTACGTCTCAGGTATCTCTCTGTCCGAGGACAAAAGTACAATTTTGGGATGACAGCGTGATGCGTTGGAATCTCACAGGTGTGTTGTCATCTCACAGGTGCGCTGGCATCTCACAAGTGTGATGGCGTCTGTATGGCTAGAAAACTAGAGAAACAAGGTTGGAATCCCAAGAAATTATTGACAATCTAGTCTAGTAGTTTTGGGAAGTAAAGAAGAAGACTAAGAAAGGGGAAAGGTAAATACAGATATGATAAAAGAAGTATATTACCTCGAGGGTGACGAAGATGATTTCATAGAACAATCCTCTCGCCAGCTTGTTTCAAGATCTATCCACTTGCACACAACAAGGAGGGAAAGTGTTGGGGATATTTAGGGGCTTGCCTCAGTCAGACCCTCGTCCTTGTGTTTCCACCTCCATGGACAACCAAGTTTTCAATGATAGAAATAAAAATAAATGAAGGAAATACAAGCTACGTATGCAAGAAACACTACAAAACAGTATGTGCTTACTCAACCGAATATGATAGAGGAGATGAGAGGAGCTTACCACCTCTTTCCAAAGCACTCAAGGCTTGTGGAGGAGTGAATGAGAGGAACTCAAGCCTCTTTTTTCCTGGTGTTTTTCTTATGCTCGCACTATCTGAGTGATGGAGTGGTAGATTTTTGCAATGGAGCGAGGAATACTGCTACAAAGCTTGAATGGATGTTTGAAGGAGTGGAGAAAATGTGAAGTGACAAACTCAATATCTCACAAAACTTGAGAATGGATGGAATGGTCAAGAATATGAAGGAGAAGATGAAAAATGACCATATTCAGGTCGGCCAACCAAAGAGGGACGTTACTCTTTGACTTCCAATAAAAAATGTAACGTCTCTGCAGACTCCAGTCACAGGAATCTACTAGGGATGTAAGTATGTCGTGCGAACATCTGCAAGCTGCACAAGCGTCCTCGACAGAATCGCCCCCACCGACACATAAATAATGCACCAAGTAGAATGTAAACAATGGGCTTAAGTGGAATTAAACCTCCGCTTTCAGTTTTCTAAAGTGTAAATGGGTGAAAGGGGAATTTTTGTTAGGGGTGCAAATTCACACTCATACATTATCTTAATAGTTTTTCGAATTGCACCCCAAAGACAATTTTTTGGATTCAATCTGACCTTGTACTCTTCTAACCATTTGAAAACCTTATCCAATACTGCTACATTTTTGTCCCTTGATAATGATTTTTCTAACAATTCATCAACATATTTCTCCATGAACATATGTATATAGTCATGAAAAATTGTGGTCATAGCTCTTTGATATGTTTCTCTAGTGTTCTTAAGACCAAACAACATGACATTCCAAGAATAGGTACCTTAAGCACAAGTGAAATATATTTTACATTGATCCTTGGGAGCAATTATAATTTGATTATATCAAGTGAAAAATTGTCCATGAGTGATAGCATTTCATATCTCATTTTCAAGTCTACTATGATGTCAATGTTGGGCAAGGTGAAGTCATCTTTAGGGAAATCTTTATTTGTCTCTAAAATCTATGCAAACTCTAATTCCACTAGTTGGTATCATTACAAGCAAAAGATTTGATATCCATTTTGCATAGTCTATCAAACAAATGAAATCAACGTCAAGCAACTTCTTCAATTCTACTTTCACTAATAGTGTGATTTGGAGGTGCATCTTTCTCAACTTTTGCTTGACCGATTTTTCATTTGGGAAGAATGTCAAATTATGCAAGAATAATTTAGGATCCAACCCTATCATATCAGCATATGAACAAGCAAAATTGACTTGTCTTTCTGAAAAGAAATTGATGAATTTTGACTTCTATGTGACTGTCAAGGATGCTACAAAGTGAATGATTTTAGGACTGTCATCAGTGCCCAGATTGACCTCTTCTAATTTTTCTACAAGAAATGGTGATGTCTCCCAGTTTATGGGGAGCATTTCCAACCCTCCATCCTTGGGCACCTCAGGGAGGTTTTCACCCTTAGATACGTCCTTTATTTTTACTTTTTCATGGTCTAAAGCACCTTTCGATTTTCACCTAGAGACCTATTCTTTTTATTTTTCTCACTTTTGTGACTATAGGGTGGAGTAGATTCCCCAAAGTATGTTTTATTTTCAATCTCTATTATAAATCCAACCTTATGATCCCCACTTGGTATCCATTCGGGAAGTCCCATGAACTCAACTATTGCTTCATTGTTCTCAAATATGTCCAAGCTCAAAGATCCTTGTTGATCCCAATTTATCAATTATGGGTAGACGAGGGGTAGGTCACTGTTGGTAACATTATAGATTAGGGAATAAGAAAATATGGTTAAAAAGAAGGTATCATTAGGATCCCAAAATGTTTCGATCCAGGCTCGACCACTCATAGGTTTGGTTTGGGAAGAGGATAGGTCAAGCTCTCAAAAGGTTTCGGCTAGGTCATAATCACTAGAGGATTTATCAAAACCCATTACCATTCAATGGAATTTGTCTCGATATGGTAATCCTCAAATGTCTCAATTTCATTAGAGGCATTAACACATTAACATTTTTACCCAAAAATAACTTAGTATGAGGAGGATTCGCTTTTGGTGGTGTATACCCTAATCCTGTATTCTTTGACAACTTAGTAGGCAAAAAAGGTTTTTTCATTCCATGTTTGTTCAAACCAAGACCACTATGTCCATCATAACCTTGTTATTTCATGATCTCGAAACCTTTTCCATATTGTTCAACTAGTATTTGTGAGGACTTGGCTTCTTCTTCATCCTTGATTTGAAGTGGCCCCTTGCAAGGTCACTTTGGCTCTTTGGGTGGTGACAAAAAACTCTAGATTTTTCTTGATAGTAATGGTAGAGAAATTTTCATCAAAGGCTCGAATGTTATTAATGGTATACTCATATGATATGCTAGTGTAATTGGTATTTTTGTTTGTATTGTTCCCTGAACTGGAGGCTTTTCCTTTTCCATGGTCTTGTAGGGGATTCTTGAAAATAGTGTGGTTAGAATTTGTCTTTCCTTGTGAATTGTATACTGATATGTCACCTTGTTCAATAAGGTCTTGGATGAGGTATTTAAGTCTCCAACATGATGATGTTTTATCTCCCTTTATACAATAGTACTCACCAAAGTCATTATCATTCCACCAAGTTGGTTTGAAAATTGTTGGTTCATAAGGTTTGACATATGGTAGTTGAATAACATTTGATTGTAGTAGTTTATTCAAGACCGATTCAATGGGTTCCCCTAAGGGTGTATATGTTCCTTTAGGTATGTTTGCTTGTGGAGGAACTCTACGTTGTTGATTGTTTTGGATTGCATTTGTAGTTTGATCATGACTTGGTGTTGGAGTGTGTCATGGAAGGACCTTTGAGGTAAATGATTGGGTGGACCTTGTTAACCATTTTAGCATCAACTACCCCATCACTGGTGACATTTTGTTTCTAGACCAAAACTTGCCTTTGTCATTGGGATTTTTTTGGTTTTATCTAAAGATTTTGACCAATCCTTTTGCAACAAGAGATTTTTCAATGGAGACTCCCTTTTCAATGACATCCTCAAATGTGTTGCAACAATGGATTTGGAGTTGGTGCATTAATTTTGTATTGAAGTTTTCGACAAAGATAGCAACCAATTGTTTATTGGGTATGTGACAAGGACATTTTCTAGCCATACTTCATGATCTTTGAAAGAATGAAGTGACTCCCCTTCTTTTTGTTAATTGTACACAATTTCACAAGGGTCTTGTCACTTTCAATGTTATAGGAAAAGTGTGTGATAAAATTTTCAGCTAGTTAATTCAATGTTCTTATCCCAGTAGGTAAGAGTGTGAACCACTATAGAGCTTGCCCCGAAAGACTATGTGGGAATAATATCATTAAGTACGTAGGCTCAAACACAATGTCCATACAAGCAATATTAAACTCTCTCACATGTTCTATTGGATCCCATTTTCCCTTGTATTTGTTGAAGTTTGTCACATTGAAGTGTGGAGGGAATGGTGACATATATATGCTACAATCAAAGGGATGACGACATTGTTGTTCCATTGAGTATGTTTTATTTGTCCCACTCGCTTGCATGTTTACCATTTGTTGTTGCATTGCTTGCATTTGTTGCATCAAAGTTTCCATGGGTGATGGTGGAATATTTAGTTGACTTTGCATGAGAGGGTTGGTGTTGGTGTTAAGTGTGTTGAGGTAGTTGTGTGGTCACAATCGATTTTGGTTTTGGAAATTTGATGTAAATGTTGGGTTTGGGTTGATTTTTTGTTGAGAAGGATTCATATTGCCTCTTTGGAAGTGGGATGTAAACATGGTATTATTGGAGTGAAAATACACTGAGAGGGGGGGGGCGGGCGTGAATCAATTTTATTAACTTCTTTATCAAATTTAACTAAAATTGTAATAAACCAAATTTTTGCTCTCATTTATTAATGATAAACTCATTCATGTATTGAATGCAATCACATAAACTGAAATGAGAATAGTGAAACATAAAATTTTAAAGCATTAAAACACATAATCAAATGAACCATAAATAATCAAATAGACACAAGATATGTCGAGTGGAAAACCCTCCTAGGGTAGAAAAACCACTCCTTAACCTGCTGCCTTTTTCAGGCTTCCATTTCAATAATCATTTTTGACAATGCGTCATAGGCTGGTTTCTGAGCACCGACCCATATTTTTAGAGACACCAATCTCAAGAAGAACCAACCCCTTTTATTTTTTTCAATAGAACATACAATGACACAGAGGATCTCTCTGTTTCCCTGATTTCTATCAAGTGCCTATTGACAGACAATGCATAGAATTCTCAAATGTCAAGAATGACACTTCAAAGTTCCACCCATTATCAAGCCTTAAGACAGCTTGAGGAACATGTGATTAAGTTTTCAATTACAATCTCAATACAAATTCTCATCAAATGTATTCTCAATGATGTGTAATCACTGTGTTTTTCTCACACTTTGTTTCATACATTTTCCATGATACTATTCAAAATAGTTAACACACTGTTTTCCCACCTTTTTAGCAAAAAAAAAGTAATCACACTATTTCTCATACAATATTTTAGTATTGCACACCATTTTCTCTTTTTGTTTTTCAGTCATATTAAAAGCCCTAATCTCTTTGTTTTCATCTTTTTACACACAACTTTCGGTTATAGCAAAATCTTTCTTTTTCAAAACAAAACAAAGATGATATTTTAGTTACCACTTTCCTATCGACCAACTTTGCCAGGTAAATCAGAGTTCCTGAGAGAGGGATATTTTTCCCAACAAGAATAGAAAATAAATATACACAAATAGAAGTGACAGAACCCTATCTTGTCAAGCAGCCTGCACAGGCAAAGCTTAAACAAACAACATCAAGGCATGCATGTAATTCATAAATAATAACCACTGAAAACTGCTGCAAAATGAAGTAACTGAAAGCTTTCTTTTGAGCAATTGAAACCTCCAAAAGAATGCACCCTAAGAGAAGTTACCCACGAACTCAAGCGTGAAGATAAGAAGATATTCCATGAACAATACCCATTAAAATAGCTGCAAATTTTTAAGTAACTGAAAGAACAATGCACTATAACCGAAATCATGCTTTTAAGAGCAATTACCAAAGATTCCAAGTAAGGATTTGAAGAGGTTCAAATATTTTATGATTACCCACAAAAATAAATCACTATCCCTTAAAACTGACATGATAACCTTCAATAAAAATGTTGTCAAGATTTGGAGCAATCATTTCATATCTAACCATGAAAGGAATAGACTCATTTTTCACCATTCCTTTAGCATAGAAAACTTATCTCATATTAACCTTGCCTGAGAAGTAATGAATTTGCAAAGAAGATAGAAAGATGAATACCTAGAAATAATGATGGAGATGTTGTCATGAAAGTGTTTACCAGATTTACAGAGAAGCTGAACAGCTTGAGTATCTTCCTCATTATGAGATCTTACCCAATGATAGGAGCCAGTCAGAAGAAGCGACCATTGTATTGATCTTACTAAAATCCCCATACATTGTCCAAGGTTAGTAAAGAAAAAACATACACAGTGAAACGGTCGAGAGCATGATTCCATGGTGGCGGCCATAATAGGGTTCCAAACCCTTCAAACAAGAGAAGCTAAATATTGATCTAAAACTTCCAAAGAACAATCATTCAAATTCCTTTACAAAGATTGATAATCGTTTGGAGTCCGAAAGGACTATCATAGTAAATCAAGAACTCATAATGACTTTTGAAGTTCGCGGCCTTACCAAACCACTACATGTCGACAAGCATTATTACTTTTATCTATTATTGACAATGTGAAATTATTGACCAAATGATGCTTTGAAGAAATTGATATGACTACCTTACATATCAAATGTCGATTTCCTAAGGAATTTTTGTTTCCAAATGATCAAACCTAAGTCATATCCAATGTTACATAAAAAATTAATCAATACCTTTATACCTATTGTCGGATTTTAAGCCTTATTATTTAACCATCATTAGACTCAAATGCAATATAATATGCATTCCCATAGTGTGCCAAACATAATTTCCAATGCCAAAATATATCAAATAATATCAAACCTGATTGCCACCTCATTAATATCCAATGCCATATAATTTCCAATGTCAAATACTTTCCAAAGCCTTGTGAAGTGTAATAAAGACTAAAAACATGCTAAGTTCACAATGCCATTCCACATACCATAAACCATTATCAGTTGATCAAGGAAACCCGATAGGGTTTTCTTAAAACTGAAAAACAAACTGCATCTCATAAACCCAAGCATCAAGAACTAGATATCATTACCTGATGGAGTAAGATGACTTTGAATATGATAAAAAACCATTAACAATTTCATGATGATAGAAACTGATCAAGCCACAACATATCAACTTGTAGAACACTAGATCTACACATGGAGTCAAGAGATTAGTGCCACCAAAGATAATAGAATGAATGAAGTAAATATTCCAATCAAAATTGAAGTAGATCAACTGAGTAAATAACCACCAAGATGCCAGAGTAACACATATTGTCATTAAGGAAAAATTAGCACAAGAGAGATTCAACAAACTCCCCATTTGTCCTTGATGGAAAAAACTGAGCCACCAAGCTAAACTAAAGTACTAGAACCGAATCCTCATAATTCTCCCCCTTTTTTCACAAGGATAAAGGGAATCCAACAAAGATAAACCAGAATCAAGAGAGAATTTCCAAGAAGCTGCAGATGTAACATTTGAGCAATAAGGTATGAGCTACAGGTAGAGCTAAGCAGCTCCCCCTATCACCAAGATAGATTATTTAAGATAATAGAGATTAAGAGACAACTCCCAATCTAGACCTAAGTCTTTTAGAAACATCTTTAGCCAACAGTTTTGTAAAAAATTCAGCACCCTGTGCTTGTGTAGGAACATATTGCACACAAACCTCATTAGCCAACACCTTTTCATGAAGAAAATGAAACTTAATAGCTATGTGTTTAGTGCGAGAGGGCAAAACAAGATTTTTTGAGATATTGATTGCAATGGTATTATGATACATAACATAAACAGGTTTAGGGATTTCAATACCCATGTCAGATAATTTATGTGACATCCAGATCACCTAAGTATAGCAAGAAGTGGCAGCAATATATTATGCTTCAAAAGTAGAGAGAGACAGATTCTTTTTTTTTGTTGTGCCAAGCCACTAATCGATCACCAAGAAAGAAAGCAACACCACTGGTGCTTTTCCAATCATCCAGACAACTAGCCCAATCAAAATCAGTATATGCCACTAATAAAAAATCATTACTTCTGGGATACCAGAGTCCATAATCAATAGTGCCTTGAACATATTTAAGAATCCTTCTAACATTAATTTGTGATTCCTTAGGAGATGACTGAAATCGAGCAATCATGCAAACAACTTGCATTATGTCAGGTCTTGAGGCTATTAGATATAATAGGTTGCCTATCATTGACCTATAGTCAGTTCGGTTGACAACAGGAGAATCATCAACCTTGTTGAGTTTACAGTTGGTAGCCATTGGAGTGCTAACTAGATGACATTCATCCATTTGAAATTTCTTTAACATTTCTCATGCATATTTTGTTTGAGAGAGAAACATACCATATTCAAGTTGAGATATTTGAAGACCTAGGAAGAAGGACAGTTCTCCCAATAGGGACATTTTGAACTTAGATTCCATAATCTGTGAGAATTTTTTACTCAAAGCAATATTGTTGCAGCCAAATATAGTATCATCAACATAAATTTCAACAACTAGAATATCAGACCCTTCAATTTTAACTTAAAGATTGTTGTCTACTCCTCCTCTAATGAAAACTTTTGACAGTAAGTGACTATCCAATCTAGAGTACCAAGCTCTAGGAGCTTGTTTTAGGCCATATAGAGTCTTTTTCAGCCTGTAGACATGATTGGGTTTGTTTTTACAAGTAAACCCTTCAGGCTATTCTATGTAAACTTCTTCATCCAAATACCCATTCAAAAAGGAAGTTTTTACATCCATTTGATATACAGTAAAAAATTTGAAAACATAATAGGCCAAGAAAATTCTAATTGATTCAGGTCTAGCTACTGGTGCAAAGGTTTCACCAAAGTCAATACCTTCTTGCTGAGCATATCCTTTGCAGAAATATCTAGCCTTGTTGCGAATAACATGGACATTTTCATCATGTTTATTTTTGAAAATCCACTTACCTCCTATGAAATTTTTGTCATCTGATCTTGGGACTAGCTCCCAAGTCTGATTTTTCTCAATTTCATCAATTTCATCCTACATTGCATTAAGACAACATTCATCAGTTAGATCTGCATCAATTTTTTTTGGCTCAAACTGAGCGATTAAACAAAAAGCAGTAAGCTCAGCTATGTGATATTTTTCATCATAGTTAACTATTCTTTTCCTTGTTTGAACTCCTTCCGATTTATCTCCTATAATTAAATCTTTAGGATGGTTTCTAGCAAGAGATTTTGAAGGAGTTTTAGTTACACATTTTTCAGAGCTGGTTTCAGCATCTTCAGATTTTGCTTCAGCTAATTTAGGACTTGCTGATTTTGTTTCAGGCTTTGCATTTTCAAAGCCTTCAAAATTTATATCAAGTTCTAATTCTTCCTCCTCATCATCCTGTATAGGTTCAACATCTAAAAGTAGATTTTCATCAAATTTAACATTGACAGATTCAACAATTTTATTCAGCCTATTGTTAAAGCATTTAAGGCTTTATTGTGAGTAGAGTATCCTAAAAAGATACCTTCATCTGTCTTAAATTGAAAATTGTCTAAGTTATCATCATCTCTCTTGATAAAAAATTTGCAGCCAAATATTCTGAAATATTTAATTGAGGTAGATTTACCATACCACAGTTCATATGGAGTGAAATTGGATTTCACTCTAATCTGAACTCTATTCAAAATATAAACAGTTGTATGAACAACTTCTTTCCAATACATGTTTGGCAGATTTGCTTCATTCAACATAGTCCTTTCCATCTCTTTTATAGTCTTGTTCTTTCTCTCGACAACCCCATTCTGTTGAGGTGTTCAGTCAACAACATACTATCTTTTTATGCCATGTCTTTCACAGTAGTCAATGAATTCTTGTGAGGTGAATTCACCACCTTTGTCAGATATTAAAAATTTCAGTTTTAAATCTAACTCCCTTTCTACCATTTTTCTAAAGACTTTAAAATGATCAAAAGCTTCAGATTTGTGCTTGAGAAAGGTAACCCATGCCATATGAGAGTAGTCATCAACAAATACCATGAAATATTTCTCACCATTGATAGATATAGTCCTTGTAAGACCACATAAGTCAGTATGAACAATTTGCAGAGGTCTAGTAGAGGAATGTTCCTTGGATTTAAAGCTTACCTTTGTTTCCTTTCCTTTGAGACATTCTTTACAAACTGTATTATTATGATTTCTCATAATAGGTAGACCTCTTACATTTTGATTTTTATTAATTCTAGCCATATTGTCAAAATTAATATGACCTAGTCTCTTGTGTCACAACCAAGTTTCTTCAACATGACTCATTAAGCACATAGATTGATTTTTTTCATTTCCAAAAGTGTCAAGTACATTGTAGACATTTCCATTAGTCCTTCCAACAGCAATAGCTTTTCCAAACTTATTTTTGATTTCACACCCCTGTGAAGTGAACAGGACTTGATAGCCACTGACACAGATTTGGCTGACACTTAGAAGGTTATGTTTTAATCCTTCTACATAATATACATTGTAAATAGGAGTATCTTCATTCAGAAAAAGAGAACCTCTACCTTTGATTTGAATTCTAGAGTTGTCTCCAAACTTCACATATCCACCTACATAATCTTCTAGATTAGTAATTTTTTCTTTTTCACCTGTCATGTGGTTTGAACAACCACTATCTAGGACCCATAAGCCATTTTTCTTGGAGTGGAAGGCAATTTGAAATAACATAGTTTGTTCTATGTTGTTGACACCTTTGGGTTTCCAGACCTTTATAGTTTTTTGTTGTCTATTTTGTTGATCAACATTACATTGCTTAGCAGAATGACCCAAAGAATTGCATGTGAAACATCTAATCTATCTTGCAAACCCAATATTTTTCCTATAACCAAATCTAGGTGATCTAGGATTAATAAATCCGCAAGAGCTCACCTTGTGACCAAATTTATTGCAGAAGTAATTGTTACCAATTTTTAGCTTTTGGCTTAAAATTGGTAATCATAACAGCAATTACTTGCTGAGGTACAATTTTTTTTATTACAAGTCATACAATCCAAATTTTTGTTCCTAGAATTAAATTATGTTGAGGAATGATTTTCAAAATCATTCAACAATTTAGACAAAACTGGCTGAACAATTCAGCAAAGCACAGATCAAATAGAGTTTCGTTGAGGAAAACAGTGTTCAGGCTAAACTTCAATTGCAACAATTATTTTTATATAAAGTATTACAGTTTCAAGAACAAGAATGCAAGAAATTAATCATCTGATTACAGAGTATGTTTAAAATAATTGCAATTTCCTTGTTTCATTGTGCAATCAGAATAAGTGCATAAATTCATCAGATAGTGAAAAGCCATTGCATATCACAAAAAATTCATTTATTGAGTGAATGTTCTATAATCCCACACAAGCCGTGGGAGTAGCTTGATTTGATTCCTAATCAAATGATGAATGTAAAAAAGAAATGAATATTACACAATTGAAAGTAATGTAAGAACAAGGATAAAGGGTGATTCGTCATTATTGGAATGATGAATCATTGTTAAATTGTGATGATATTTCGTTCAACTTTGGTGTCACTTTCAGCTCCAGCTTTAAGGTTTACCTGCAATATGAGGAGTTGTGTTAGAGCAATGAGGGACTGCATTATACCTTATCCCTACATTATCAATAGAGATGGAATGAACATTCTATCAATGAATTCATCAGATAAAAGGAAAATCAGAGCAACAAGAAGAACCATCATCTGGTGTTTTTACTAACTTGTTTTTTGTTATGTGCAGGTACTGGAAAAAAATTGAAAGGAATCATTAAACTCATTTTTTTTATTGACCTATTTGTTTCATGTGCAGAAACAGGATATAAGTTTTGTTGTTGTTTATTCACCAGTTTTAATATGAGGGGTAAAATGTGGCTCCCACAAGGGTGGAGCTCAGCTCATAACAGTGGTATCAGTAGTGAAAATATCATTGGTTCTATTTTGTGTTTTGTAGAGGTTTCCAAGAAATACAATGAGCATTGTTTACAGTAAAGAGCATCAGAGTGATTTTGTACTTTTGCTAAAAGTCATAAAGCAGAAATAATCCATCTTGAATGTCAAGTGAAAGAAGGCAGCTATGAAAGAATTTCAGTAAGGAATATTACTTATTCATATAACAGGATGATAAGTATATATTCATTTTGAAACAACTCAACAAAGGTATTATGACAGATCAGTTTGAAGCTTTAAAATCATAAGATATGTGAGGTTAGGTTCAAAAATAGCAAGTGAAATCTATGAAGAAACCAAATCGCTTTCTTCACATACAAAAGAAAAATTATGTTATCTCAATGAAGCTACAGGAGGACCATAAATGAGTAGTTATCATTCATTTCTCAGCATAGTAACAATTGCTACAGTATGAAAGAAAATTAATCAGAATCAATTATATAAGTTGTTTTAAAGGGAATGGATAGACATGCATACCAGGTTCACATTAACTCAATTCTTATAGTTTATACGGAGCTCTTTCATTACAAGTCATACAAATTCTCTTTTGTGTTGTTTTCATAAAATAAATTTGTGATTAAATGGAGTTTTCGACCCCTGAGAGAGGATGAAAAAGGACACTTTCCTAAGTACAAAATAGAGAAACCCACTTGGGGTTTTTTGTTCCAGAATATGAAATAAGTAAGAAATGACCTTATTTCAGAGGATGCTCAAAGTAAATTCATTTACATTCAACTACAGTTGGCCATGACAGGAAATACCAATTAAAAAAGAATAGAAAGTTCTAATGGTGGTCAAGAGCCTTCAAAATTGCGTTGACTTCCAGACAAACTCAAAATATGTTCATGGCAACCACAAGGCAAGTAGCAAGAGAGCCAAAAGCATGAAATACAATCAGCAAAGGAATATCAAAAGAAAAAATACATAGGGTCGCACCCAGGAGCTTTAAGGGATGAAAATATACAGCCATGAAAGCTCGGCCAGAGAATATTTATGGCGGCCATGATAGGAAACACCAACAAAAAGAGAATAGAAAGTAGTCATGATGGCGACACAGCAAATGGAGTATCTTTCAGCTGAAAATAATGAGATTTTCAAGCTATAAACACAGATTGAAGAACAAGTAAACTTACCAGTTCTACTATGTGAAAAGAAACTTTGGCAAAACTAGTGCAGCATTTCTGTTTCTCACATATTTTCCAAGGGTAAAGCTCTACTAGGAGAACTCATGGTGGCTAGAGGAAGAAGTTAACGTAGTTCAAAAAAGTCACAGAGAAATGGAAACATCAGAAGAATTCATGGCCGCGGCTTGTAGAAAGCCTTTAAAGCTTTTCAAATGAACAAGCCTTCACCAGTCGGTTTAAAAAACCAAACTTACCTTTTATATTCCCTTCAAAACTTTCAAAATCTGCAGAAAGATGGAGTCCAAGACACATTTTCCCAGCACCAAGGGTCGGCTAGGGTTTTCTTGACGGTGGCGGCGCTCCTCTCAGCCAGCAAAGTGAAAAATAAAAAAAAGGAATGAGTTCTTTCTTTCTTTTTAGGTTTTTTTAAAAAAACCCTAAAGGAAGGCTCGGTGGAGTTAAGGCGTCATTCTTTTGTGTCTTATACTTTATCAAGAACTTTATTTTTAAATGGTGGGTTGCGGAATTCTTCATTGCCTTATGATTTTATTTCTAAATATTTCATTAGACTTTGAACTTGTTTTCTATTTGGCTTTTAATAAAGGTTTCTAGGTTTTGCATTTTTGAGGCTTAAATTGTAAAACGTTTATTTCTAAATGATATTGACAAATCATTTTTGAAATAAATGTTATATTTAGATAATAAATTAAAAGCCTCATGCAAATTTTCAATGTACGTTTATTATTGCATTTGATTGTAAAATTTTAGTAATCTTTATTTAAGTGATGAAGTATAAATCACTTTAAATAAAAGCCTTTTGTGGAGACTTGCATAAAACTTGGAGATGACTGAGAAAGTCTTACCAACATGTGGAGCAGAGATAGGGATTTTGAGGCCTTGAATCAGGGTTTCTCCTTCAGTTTTGAGTTAGGATTGATTGGATTGCAATCAAGGAGAGTTTTGAGGCACATGGTAGCTTGTTACTTTTAGTTTTGAACCTTTTTTGTAAGGGTTATTGTTTGCATACAGCTCACCAAGTTGGTGAAACTTGGAAAAATCTTCTTGGAGTTGGTTGGCATTGCATGCCTTTTTGGGAGGAAAGATTGACAACACATATGCTTTTAGAGCCAAAATTCAATTCCGAATTTTGGAGATAGTATCTATAAATCTTTCTCTTCTTTCAGTTTAGGGGTTAGTTCTTGGTTTGGAGTTTGCTGAGGTAGACACTTCACATTTTTGTAACTCATGATTTTTTGGGCAGAGATAATACAGATTCTCATTTTTCCTCAATAGAAGTCTTTTTTCTTCACATTGTCTCTTTGTTGTTTGGTATTGGTTGTGAATTGCATGATAAAATCCTGTGTAATCCTCTATTTTATCAGATTCCTTCCATGTTGAATGAAAAAGTCTTATGTCATAGTGCAAGTCTATGTTAGTGATCTCTTTTTATGCTTTTATATTTGTGGAAACATTATTGTTTTCCTTGTGTTTAAACATTAAAATAGTCAAAACCTTTCATAGAATCATTTTTTCAGACATATATTGTTGTGTTGTGAGATTTCTTTATTTTATTGAGACTTTTTTGTGAGTTTGAATGGCTTTTGGTCAGAATTCTTACTTCTAGTGTGCCACCTATTAATGATACTTTTTAGTTCAGGCATATCCTTCTACCTTTTTCCTTCTCATATTTCAGTTTTTACCAAAAAATCTAAAGGGAACCAACCCATAATCTGGAGGTTCACTTCATCCCCTAGTCACCCACAACCTCGAAGTGTTCCCCTGTGTTAATAGGTTGCTACAGTTAAAATCTTAGCAAGGGTGCAAACCTTAGTTGACAATAGTAACAATACCCATAAAAGAAAGGGTTAGAATTATATGCCATTTTGTTACTCCTAAAAGGATAAACATGATTCTTATCAGAATTATGATGTTTGGGTTCAACACTTTTGTTTCCAACAACAACATTATCCTTTGCACTGTCATTTGAACATTCACCTTTCACAAATCCAATACCGGTTTTGTCCTTGTTCAATTTCTCTTTGCTGAGCATGTCATTCAGTTTAAGAGTACTTTCATATTTCTCAATGGTCTTCCTGATATCTACAATCTCATGTTCAAGTTTTTGAATTTCTTGATCTTTAAAGCTTATGCCAATACGAAGACAATCTTCAACTCTCTTGGATTCTTCAAGTTGAGTTTTTAATGAGACTATCTCAAGATTTATGAGTTGCTCTTGTGAAATATCTTGAGTAGTATTTTGTTCTTGAGCACGTATTTGTTTTTTAAGTTTCCTTAGCTCTTTTAGAGCACATTTTAGTTCACCTTCAAAATCCACTTTGCCATCTTCAACATCATTGTTGTTAGTTTTATCTTGCTGAATGATTTCAGCCATGAATAGATTTTCATCATCTTCATCTAAAGAATCTTCACATTCAGAGTTTGTTTCAAAGTTGATTCATTTTTTCTAAACAAACTTTTCTTCTTTTTAAAATTGAATTTATGTTTGGGTCTATAGGCCTTTTTCTTGGCTTGTTTTTTAGATTTTTCACTATCACTACTTGTGTCACCATAGGGGCACTTTGCAACAAAGTGGCCTATTTTTCCAAAGTTAAAGAATTTGAAGGGAAGTTTTCCCTTATACTTTCTAGAAACCTTTTTGAGTTTCCTCACAAAGTGGGATTCTTTGGAATCAAAAAATTATGATTCAGTGAGCTCATCCTTTTCTTTTCTTTCAGCATTAAAAGAAGTTTCTTTGGCAAAGGTATTGCTTTTACTAATCCTTATTTCATAAGCAGTCAAAGTGCCTTGTAGGCTGTCAAGGGTAAGCTGGGCAAAGTGTTTCTTTTCTTCCAGAGTAGAGACCTTTGCTTCAAATTTTGTTGGTATGGTTCTAATGACCTTAGTTACAACATCAAATTCCTTAACTTCTTCTCCCAAACCCTTCATGGCATTGACAATTTCATCAACTCTCAAAAATTAGTGAGCTACTTTTTCATCATCCCACATTTTTATATCTTCAAACTGGTGTTTTAGAGTGAGGACTTTAGACTGTTTTAACTTTTCATTTCCTTGATAGATAGTTTCAATTTTAACCCAGATTTCCCTAGCAGAGTTGCAGTGCGTGAATTTTATAAAGAAATCTTTAGTCAGTGCACGGAGGAGAGCATGTTTTTCTCTTGCATTGGTTTCATATCTTTTATTTTCATCAAAATTAGCAGGCAGATTAGTTGGTACAGTGTACCCAGTTAATACTATGCTCTAGACATCGAGGTCAATAGAAGTTAAATAAGTCTCCATTATGATTTTCCAGAATACATAATCAGTTCCATCAAATAATTGAGCTCTAGTCATGGATGTGCCTTCATGAGCTTGAGACATTTTGAATAGACTCCAAGGCCAGAATCAATCCTAGGTTGTAAAGACCTATTAGAGGACCCTAGGCCCTGATACCAATTGTTGGAGAGAAAAGACACTGAGGGGGGGTGAATCAATTTTATTAACCTCTTTATCAAATTTAACTGAAACTATAATAAACCAAATGTATGCTCTCATTTATCAATGATAAGCTCATTCATGTATTGAATGCAATCACATAAACTGAAATGAGAATAGTGAAACATAGAATTTTAAAGCATTAAAGCACTGAATCAAATGAACCACAAATACTCGAATAGACACAAGATATGTCGAGTGGAAAACCCTCCTGGGGTAGAAAAACCACACCTTAACCTGCTGCCTTTTTTAGGCTTTCATTTCAATAATCATTTTTGACAATGCCTCATAGGCTGATTTCTGAGCACCAATTCAAGGAGCACCGACCCCTCTTTTTAGAGACACCAATCTCAAGGAGCACCAACCCCTTTTTTGATTTTCAGTAGAACATACAATGACATGGAGGATCTCTTTGTTTCCCTGATTTATGTCAAGTGCCTCTTGACAGACAATGTGTAGAATTCTCAAATGTCAAGAATGACACTTCGGAGTTCCACCCATTATTAAGCCTTAAGAAATCTTGAGAAACATCTCATTATGTTTTCAATTACAATATTGTTACAAATTCTCATCAAATGTATTCTCAATGATGTGTACTCACTTTTTTTTCTGACACTCTATTTCATATATTTTCCATGACACTATTCAAAACAGTTAACACAATGTTTTCCCATACTTTTAGCAAAAAAAAGTAATCACACCATTTCTCATACAATATTTAGTATTGCACACCATTTTCTCATTTTGTTTTTTAGTCATATTAAAAGCCCTAATCTCTCTTTTTTCATCATTTTATAGAATACATCTTTACACACAATTGTTGATTACAACAGAATATTGCTTTTTCAAAACAAAAAAAAAGATTATCTTTTTCCTGTAAAGAATAGAAAAGAAGTATACACAAATAGAAGTGACAAAACCCTATCCTGTCGAGTAGCCTGCACAAGCAAAGCTTCACCAAACAACATCAAGGCATGCATCTAATTCATAAATAATAACCACTGAAAACTACTACAAAATGAATTAACTGAAAGCTTTATTTTGAGCAATTGAAACCTCAAAAAGAATGCCCCCTAAGAGTAGTTACCCATGACCCCAGGCGTGAAGATAAGAAGATATTCTATGAACAATACCATTAAAACAACTGCAAAGTTTTAAGAAACTAAAAGAAAAATGCAATATAACTGAAATCATGCTTTTAAGAGCAGTTACCAGAGGTTTCAGGTAAGGATCTGAAGAGATTCAAAGATTTTATGATTACCCACAAACATAAATCACTATCCCTTAAAACTGACATGATAACCTTCAATAAAAATATAGTCAAGATTTGGAGCAATCATTTCAGATCTAACCATGAAAGGAATAGACTCATTTTTCACCATTCATTTAGCATAGAAAACTTATCTCATATTAACCTTGCCTAAGAAGTAACGGATCTTCAAAGAAAACATAAAGATGAATACCTAAAAATAATGATGGAGATGTTGTCACGAAAGTTACCAGATTTGCAGAGAAGTTGAGCAACCCGAATATCTTCCTCATTACGAGCTCTTACCCAATGAAAAGAGCCAATTAGAAGAAGTGACCATTGTAATGGTTTTACTAAAATCCCCATACATTTTCCAAGGTTAGTAAAGCAACAACATACATAGTGAAACGACCGGGAGCATGATTCCATGGTGGCGGCCATAATAGCATTCCAAACCCTTCGAACAAGAGAAGCTAAATATTGACCTAAAACTTCCAAAGAACAATCACCTGAATTCATTTACAAAGATTGATAATCGTTTAGAGTCCAAAAGGACTGTCATCGTAAATCAAGAACTCATAATGACTTTTGAAGTCTGTGGCCATACCAAATCACTGCATGTCAACAACCATTATTGATTTTTTCTATTATTGACAATGTCAAATTATCGACCAAATGATGCTTTGAAGAAATTGATATGACTGCCTTACATATCAAATGTCGATTTCCTAAGGCATGTTTGTTTCCAAATGATCAAAGCTAAGTCACATCCAATGTGACATAAAAAAAAATCAATACCTTTATAACTGTTGTCAGCTTTTAAGCCTTATGATTTAACCATCATTAGACTCAAATGCAATATAATATGCATTCCCATAGTATGCCAAACATAATTTCCAATGCCAAAAGATATCAAATAATATCGAACCTGATTGCCACCTCATTAATATCCAATGGCATATAATGTCCAATGTCAAATACTTTCCAAAGCCTTGTGAAGTGTAATAAAGGCTAAAAACATGCTAAGTTCACAATGCCATTCCACATACCATAAACCATTATCAGTTGATTAAGGAAACTCGAGAGGGTTTTCTTAAAACTAAAAAACAAACTACATCTCATAAACCCAAGCATCAAGAACAAGAGATCATTACCTAATGGAGTAAGATGACTTTGAATATGATAAAAAACCATTAACAATTTCATGATGCTAGAAATTGATCAAGCTACAACATATCAACCTATAGAACACTGGATCTGCACATGGAGTGAAGAGATCAGTGCCACCAAAGATAATAGCATGAATGAAGTAAATATGCCAATTAGAATTGAAGCAGATCAACTGAGTAAATAACCATTAAGATTCCAGAGTAACTCATTTTATCATCAAGGATAAATTAGCACAAGAGAGATTCAACAAGTATTCGTATTGGTAGGATTTTGTGGTGGAGTTTGATTGGTGTGTTAGTGTTGTGGTATGAATTTGAGGTTTGGATTGACATGTTGTTGTGATGGAGGTTGGTTGGTGTTTAGGTTTGACCCAAAAGACATGTTTGTGTTTGGTATAGTGTTGGTTGTTTGGGTTTGCATTGAGTGTGGCAATATGAATCCTTCTTGTCTTGTTTGGTGGGTTTGGATTTATATTTGTGTTTGTGTTGGTTTATAATGTGGTATTTTGGGTGGATGTTGTGAAAAATCAATTTAAAAAACTCATACCCATGGTGCTAGAGGATGAACCAAATGGATTGGAAAATGTGGGACTTGGTCCTTGAGATATTGCATGTGTTCTTTTGGTCCCAAATGTTGGAGTAGGGGGAATATGTGTAGGTTTCACATTACGTGTAGTTCCCCCAAGAGGCATACTAGTGTGCATTTTTTGTGAGGAAGGATGACCTTGTGAAAATATGTTATGAACTTGAACTTGAGTTTGTGTTTGTGTTGTTCATTATACAATTGTGGTAGTGTCAAAACCAAAGGGAAGCGTCGAAACATTTTGAGAAAGAGATAGAAAGTATTTATTAGGATCCGCTTTGACCATCTCTTCTATAATACACACTATCTTAGGATCTTGGGAAGCTTGTTCAATATCTTCAGGGGTTAGACTTTGGTTAATCTTATTCAATGTAATATTGGAAAATGGATTTTTAATTTAATATTGTGATGTTTGATTTGGTTTGAGGATGGCCCAAAATTCATAGTGCTCGTTGGATTAAAACCGGGATCATATGAGGAAGCCATGTCTTTTCATTTCCTTTGTGACCTAGTGAAGACCATATAAGACTTGTGAACTTTGGATTTTGAAACTTTTGGGATGAATGCAACTAAGGATGAAGATGCAAGTAAAGGAAACAAAAGATGGAAATGACACTATGTTGTGTTTTTGGAATTTTTTGGATATAAGAATACAAGATGGGAATGCAACTATGGCTATGTTTGGTATGTAAAATGAGAATGAGACTATGACTATGCTTATGCTTGAGTGGGATGTAAGATGGTAATGGGACTAAGACTATGCCTATGCTTGGATTTGGATATGCAATTTTGAAGCTTAAAAGAGGATGCTAAGAAAACTATGATGAACCAAAAAAACAACTCTAAATGTCAAGACATCAAGAGGATGTGAACCAAGATGGTGTTGGTGATTGGATAAAAGGCAAGTCTAGACTATGCATATGATTTGTAGACCCAACCTAAAGATAAGATAAATAAAAATATGATACGGTCAAAACACCTAAATATGAGACTATGGTTTTCCCAGTAGTGTGATAAGCATTCAAAGATGATGATGTAATGAGATATAATATGTGGTGTATGCAAACTAAGAATATGCAAGCTAACCTAAGGTAAATGATGAAATACAATGAATGGACTGATTGAACCTAAACAAGTCTTAGATCTAAGTGCACAGTCAGTGTCTATAAGGAAAATGGAAGTTGGATGTACAAATATTTCCCCCCAAAAAAATATTCTAACAAATGTGGTGTTTTAGGCCATAGATGCGGTATAGAGCTAGTCAATTGCAGCACACAAACAAATGTGAGTTTATGGCTTCCTGGTATTTTCTAACGTATGCGTCATTTTAACTAAAAATTGTGGTTTACTATTTGACGATTGCAATGTTCTTCTTTTTGGCCTAAAAATGATGCTTTTAAAGTGGTTTTTCATTTTTGGAAATTTCTAGATTTGATCATAAAACATAGAAAACACTTGAAAAATAGATTTGGCTTATTTTCACTCTTTGAATTTGTGGTAGGTAAGTATTTGGAAAATTTTCTTTCACAAAACTCTCTTGGCCTTGGTTCACAAACAATATAAGCAAGCACAACCTAGCTATTAGTAATAGGGTTATCTACTAAGTGGGCTTACCTCACCTTTTGAGTGATGTTAAATCCAGTACGAGGAGTGGGTGAAGCTAGACTATACCAAGGTCATGTACCACATTAACACCTCTCACCTTGAAAGGATGAAATCCAAACAAGGAACTATGCCACCTCAACCAAGCATTGAATGTGGTAAGTAACTTCTTGTGATGATGTTATCATGATGCACCAACAATAGTAGACAACCAAAATAGGTCATAGGTTTCTAAAAATAATGGTTCTTACTCACGTGTGAACTCTGAAGAACACCATGGCCTAACAGTGATGGAAGACTGAAATCTCTAACCCCCATGTGAAATCACCTGTGATCGGAAGACCCACCCCAGTAGGGCTCAAATGGATTATGATCACCTTTTGGTTTTTGCACTTTTATATAGCATAATAGAGGTATATACGTTGGGGGTCATTCCTAGGGGTGAAACTCCACTGGCAGGCCCACCCTACTCAAAAATAAAAATGGAAGTCTTGTGCAATAATCTTTCTCATCACCTAGGAATCACACATAGCGCAAGGGGAGAGAATACTTAAGACTATGTTGTGCCACTATTTCTCATCACCCAAGAATTGCACGTAGTGCAAGGGGAGAGGATACTTTAGCTAAACACACCTTCACTAATAACACATATGTGCAAGTGCACAAAACACAAAAGATACTTGTTCTTTTTAAGCACCAATTCCAAATATTCCTAAATTAGAAACCACAAACACAATGGAGCCCTGCAATAATTTGGATTAGTAGTTTAGATCAAAAGGTCTTCTCACAATGACTTCCACAAGCTATAAATCATATATTAGTAACCAAAAACCTCTACCCTAATGAATACAAAAATAAAAAAATAAAAATCTCAAATTTATACCCACTTTTTTGCTATGAGAGTTGGATGCAATACATAGAGGCTCAAATGCAATGTTGTAATGCCTCGTAGAATTCAACAGATGTGGCTTATCGAACAACAACTACGGTGTAAGGAATGGCGGTCATGATGTACTATCAAATGATTATGTCATTCCAAAGCACAATATTGGCGCAAAAACCTGTGACTGCAAAAACAAAGAGATCTGACAAAAAAAATAAATCTCATGATGGAAATGATGTAAGCAGACTGTTAGAATATTAGAATAATAACCAATAGCCATAAAATGATTTGAAACATCAATGATTGAATGATTTTGACTTTTGCAAGATAAAAATCGGATGTGTTGTTCTAGGTGACAAATATGGTGCAGAAGACCTCACATGCATCATGCCATACACCGATTGTGGAATTTGAAGGCTCAGTTGCGACACTGAACATAACAATTGCACCACACTCCTAAAAATCAAAATTACTCAAAATTTTCAAAAAATCTAGTTAGTTCATGCCAGGTTCACCAAATGTAGATTAGGGTAGAATTTACGAATGAGCATAAATAATGATAGCAACCATAAAACTATCTAATTCAAGCTAATAAAGACCCTAATACAACAATAAAGCACAAATGACAATAGAAATCACAAATAATGAAGCAATAATACTCAATCTCTATGCCATAGTTGATTCATCTCCATTGCTCTTTTCCATTTTACTTTGTTTATTATCAGATTTGTAGTATATAAGATACTTAATAAACTTGATGTTGATGCAAGATAGCTAGACCACAAGATAGTAAACCTTCAAAAATTGTGGTTCCTTAAGATGAATGATTGAAAGCAAAATATTGAAGATTGTGGTTAGGGTTGAAATGAAAGTGATGGATTTCTTTTATAGAAATCCCAATTCAAATGAACGGTGAGGATTGGATGATGAGGTATGATGATCAATGGATGGGGTTATTTGAGAAGAAAAGAGATAAGGATGGGAAGGATGGACCAAAACTCAAGAAATTAGTTGAGATTTAGGGCATGGCTAAGAAGAAATAAATTAAATAATAATAGCAATTATTTAATTTAAGGGAAGTAAGATGAATAATTAAATAATTAAAATAATTAATTAATTATAGAAGAAAGGTGGAGTAGGAAAATATTAAATAATTAAAAACAATTATTTAATAAAAGGATGGAAATGATAAATAATTAGAAATAATTTTTTAATTGTGGAAGGAAGAAAAATGATAAATAATTAAATAAATATGGATTTATTTAACTATGGAGGGAAAAAGCTTAATGAATAATTAAATTAATTATTTAATTATAGAGGAAAATGAAAATAACTAATTAAATACATCAAAATTTATTTAATTATAGAGGGGAAAAGGATAATTAGTGACACAATTTAAATAAAATTGATATTTATTTAAATTAATCAAGAGAGGAATAAGGATAAAGTGAATTAATTAAATAATTACAAATTATTTAATTAATAGAAGAATATGACATTAGGAAATAATTAAATATTTAAAATTATTTAATTATGCAAGAAAGAAGGCAAATTAGTGATAAAATGTTGTTTGCAGGCTCGAGACATTTTTTCAATGTCTAGAATTAGATCGCATTGAGTATATATGTGATGCAAGTGTGAATTATTCACATTGTATATATGTGATATGTTCCTAAGTAAGACACCATGTGTACTTGTGATGTGGGTATGAGCTAATCACCCTATGAATAGGTGGCATATGCTTGAGCTAACCCCATGTGCATTTATGAGGTGTATAAAAGATAATTTAACCTATGTATGTGTGACACAAGCATAATCTAGCCACATTATGTATGGACAATGTATAGTTGAGTTGTCATTGCCATTGTGTGAACATATGATGTTGGAATGTTATGGTCCTTATGTGGTTTTGTGTGTGTTAGTTTTCTAATGATGGAATGGAACCGACACTTGTTAGGAATGTGTTAGATATTATTCTATTGCAATTGAATTAAATTAAAATATATATTAATGAATAGTTGTGGTTTAAAAGCATTATTAAAGATCTCATACAAGAGGAGAGGATGAACTGTATATCTTTAGTAGGACAACTAAATAGCCTTTGATTCCTAAAAGGGATATGTAGGCAAGGTCATCATGAATAAACACTTGAGGATTAAGGTTTGTCTCTAGGAAAGACCTTGACCTGGTATCTTATTGTTATTACTCTAAGATTGCACCCTGTAAGTTTGAAGAAAATATCTCAACCGCAATAATAGATTTATCTCTTAGTTGTGAGACCTATTTCTTGAAATGACTCTCGTAAAAGGGTTGGTTACCAATATTAAACTAATCTACAATGATAAAACAACTACCTAAAACTAATTTAATACTAATTGGGATGAAAGTAGAAGGAAGAATACTAAAAAAAAAGGAGGTAATGCATCAATATTTTAGAAATTACTCATCTTTCTCCAATAATAAAACAAATAAATGTAGAAAAGATAATCACTTGCTTAAATATTATTCAAAATATTGGAAAAAGGTCTTGGGAAGAGATATACAACTCTAAAAAGGGATGAAATTCCTATAATATACCTAAAAATAGGTCAAAATAGGGTAATATCCACAATAACACAACCAAAAACCACCAATAGACACAATATTCAATCAATAAGAAAGCCAAAAACCTATACTTTATTGATTGAAAAGGCTAACAAAATACATTTTTTACTTTAAAGAAACAAAAAATCCATTACAAACAAGTTTTTTATATCCTATATACATAAAATATAGGAGAGAATCTCCTATTAAAATAGCATTAGAAAAATGGGATCATTTCTTTTTTGGGGGAACCATAAGGTTGATGACATTCAATGCCTCTTTTGACACCTTCCTTTCTTCAAATGCAAGAAACACTCTTTAACTGGGGCATAGAGAAGAGTTAGTTGAGTTTGTCTTAGGTTCTCCTATCTTCATGGAGAAAAGACTCTAACTCTTCCAATTCTTGTAAACTTGTAGAAACATGTTCTCAACTATTTTGACACCTTTCACTTCCCTCTTGAATGGTGGAAATTGTCTTCCATTGCCTGAAATAGTTTGCATAATAATATAATATGTCTTCATGACTCTGCTAACCCTAACCTTTTCTATACAAATCCCATTATCATCTCATGGATTTGAGCATCTAAGAATCTTCCAAATTACCTTTGAACTTTGAAGATAGTAAATAATATCTAATTGCAACTTTAAACTTGTGTTATGCTACCAATAAACCTAGTGTCTTCACATTTTTATCAACCATTTGGTATTATTCCAAATCTTTTGGGATATACAAACACATTATCAAGAAGTTTATCACATTGTGGAAGAGGGCTTGCATCAACAAATTCCACTGCATCTTCAACAATATCATCAATCTTTTTTTTGTTTTCCTTCAAATTTGATTCATTAGCTAGATTATTCTCTACAAGGTATTTTCTTAAAGATACTATTGGGTCCATTGCACCTGCATAATGAAC
Organism: Sequoiadendron giganteum; assembly: GCA_007115665.2. Classification (NCBI taxonomy): domain Eukaryota; kingdom Viridiplantae; phylum Streptophyta; class Pinopsida; order Cupressales; family Cupressaceae; genus Sequoiadendron; species Sequoiadendron giganteum. The sequence goes on from CM021105.1 coordinate 499,757,622, forward strand.
CTTTTTGTGAGATCGCGAAGTTCATCAGGGTCATCCAAAGAGTGACCTCTAAATCTGTATAGCTCACATTCAAAAAGAAAAGGATTATTGCCTCTCCTTACTTTGGTTGCAGCTTCCTTTTGTAATTTTTTGTTTGGTAGGTTTTCACTTGGATTGCTAATAGGAATGTTTCCAACTCCAAATTAGAGTTTCTTTAAAATGTAATGAGCTCCAAGTCTCTCAGAAGATTTAGATAGCCTATGTTTTTTCACATTTGGGGGAATTATTTGATCCAATTATAGATATACTAGTCTCACCAAGATTTGGGGAAGCAAGCTTAAAGCTATCATGACAACTTGGAACACCAACACTATGTTTTCCATTTGTTTCCATTTTAGTCACTTTGGAATCTTGCAAAGTATGGGTATTATTATTATCTTCTTGATAATTTGGAAGGCTACCGATTCTATCACCTTGATTCTCAGATGCACCACTCAAACTTTCACTTTTTGACTACAAGAGCCACTTTCTCACAACATATATGAATGGTATTGGTTGTGGAGAATGTTGGTGTGATTAAGGTTTCTTAAATAGCTAGTTCACCTAGTAGGTCCTATTCAAATGTTAAGTTTACTTAGGTCCTAGGAATCTTTCAAGAAGTCTTAGTTGGCATTAGATCTTATCTTATCTTTTTTCATTTAATATTTGTGTCCTAGGTCTTTTAAAATTAGTTTCCTCATGACATAGGATTAAGAAAAATTTAAAAAAACAAAAAATATATAGTACTTTGTAAACTTGTACCCCATTGCATACAAAAAGGTGTGTGAGCCCTCTCAGAGCGCCATGTGACATGGGCGAGCCCCACCATCGACATCAATAGCGACTATTGGTTGGAGGATTTCAAAACGATAGTTTAATAACAATATATTCTGACACATTTTGAATATTCTATCGTAGTTAGAATATTCTACCAACAAAAGAATATTTCAAGCAACTCGACCAACCTATGACAACCATCTAGCCATCAATTTTTATCTAATTTTTTTAAAGAATATTCTTTGTTGATGTCAAATGATGTCAACATGACCCTTTTAAATTTTCCCCCACCTCTCCATTAAATTTTTGGTTTTGGAATGCGATTTTCAAATGCTCATAACTCAGGATCAGGACCTCCTTTTACGATAATTATTTTTATTTGGGGAAAAATTGCATGCTCTCTATAGTAGTGCAGATTTTTTTTTTATTTTAGTGTTTGTATTTTACAAAATTTTAGATTCCCACAAGTATTGTCGAGTCATTCTCATTTTGGGAACTTAAGGGGCTTCGTTCTTGCTCTTATGCTAATATTTTTGTTTGTAACTTTTTTGAAAGTGCATAATTTTTCATGTAATTTTTAGTGGTGTGATTAGATTGATCTCATTTTGTGAAAAAAATGTCCTTCGATTTTGTGGCCAAAATTGATATTTGCATGTAACAAGATCAAGACCACTTTGTTGTTTTTGGCAAGTGGCAATTGTAATCACACTAATTATAAAGTGCCAAGCTCATATATTGTTGGTTCTTTCATTGAGTGGATTTGGGGGAGGGATTCTTCTTGTGGTTGTGATTGCATTCCTCTTTATTTATGTTCTTTCCTTCTTGTTTCATCATGGAGAAATTTTCAATTCCACTTCTAACACCTTTGAACTATCCTAAATGGAAATATGAAATGAACAAATTGCTAAGAATTAAGAGATTGTATAGAATAGTTCTGAAGGGCACACAATATATTGAGAGTGGGGGATGAATCAGTATATTCAAAAACCTTAACTTCAAATCCAATTTAACCTTAGGTGCATTTTCAAATATTACTCTTAAAATTTAAGAAACTAATCAAATGATAAACATGAGCAAACATTCACACATGATAACACTAGATCTATGAGGAAAAACCAATGGAAACACCATGATGAGAATAGCTACTTGGATCTACTATCCAAATCCAGCCTCACAAAAATATAGAGAACTTACAATATGAAGTAGGCACTAACCTATCAGAGACACCAATCCCCAATTGCATTTGCAAGCACCAACCTACCAAAGACACCAATCCCCAATTGCATTTGCAGACACCAACCTACATAAGACCAATCCCCTAAACCAAGATTTGAGCACCAACTCAGTTGTTGCTCAACACCAATCAACAAAAATACTGAATAAGAATTGCGGACCTTCATGGTTTAATACTCAACTCTCTTCTAGTTTGAAGAACATCAAAACTCTTCCACACAGTGCATATGATCTTCTGATAATTGGACACAATGATTGGAATGCAACTCACATTACATCAGTTTGATATTCACATTTAAGACCTAATTATATATCATTCCCACACTAAAATTCCTTAGGATGGATCCTCAAAAACTATACATATGAATTACATTTAGAGTTACATTCATGTGTTAGCCCAAAACATAGAAATAATATCAGCAAGTCAACCACACAAAAACTCTTTAATCAAATGTGTCCCAATGTGTAAATAGGTTAGGTCCAATTCCCCACACACTACACCACAAGAAGGAACACACCTTGTGTTTCCCAATGAGGACCTATCTAGTCCCAATGGTCATCCATACACTACCTCTAAAGGGCTTATGCTACAAACCACTACCACATCAATCTAAAACAATGCCCCACCTAATAACCTTGCACAATGACCCTTTCGTCACTTTAAAACATACTTTTTTCTACACACCAACTCTGAATACTCTGGATCATGATAAAACATGTGTTGATAATCTCTCCATTCAAACCACAAGCCATAACACACGTCCATGAATAAATGTGGATAAAAAACATGTTATCAAAACAATCTCACTGTTTAGGTAACATACCTCTAAACATTTCAAATCAGACTTTCAGATTTCTTTTATCAATAGGGAAGGATATAAGATGATATATTATAATTATACTTCAATTGATATTATGACCTATTATTGAATTTGTGGAACATAAATGCACAGACAACATTCCAGACAACATCCTTTTAGATACCTTAACTCACTTCTAGATACTCTAACAATAATGATAGAACTGACCAACACCTTTGAAATCAATGCCAACCTTTTTCCAACAATATCCCCCTTTTTCATTGATGGAAAACCAACAAAATGCTCCCCCTAAGAATAATTCTTTCCATCAACAGGTTTTGTCATTCGAAGAATTTTGGCTTTCTCTCCCCCCCTTTGACATCAATGGCAAAGGGAAATCATCAATCCTTCCTTAGGGACTCTCTCTCTCCCCCTATTTGAGATCATTTTTCTTACTACACAGTCTAAAAACCCTTCTTTTGGATAGACTCCCCCTGAGTCCAAACTCCATCAGTTCATTTGATCTCTTTGTTCCTAACCAACAATGCTTTGAAATACTTTGCAAGACCACCAAGTCTTCTTGTAGTAGGGAGTCAAGATTCCCCCTCAACTTGCACTTCCCTATAACATCAAATCAGATAGACAACATTCTGAACAACATCCTTCCAAATACCTTGACTCACTTTTGGATACCCTAATAATGATCCAAAATATGATGAAGCTAAAAATAATAAGTGGTTGAATAGTTATGAAGAAGCCACTGGATATTTGTGATTTTCATTTAATCTCTATATCTTGGGTGGCTATTTCCATACCCAACTCTTACATGGTATCAGAGCACTTTGTTGTCTCTTTTGAGTTGTTGTTTCACATTGAGCACTTGGATACACCATGGCTATGTGGAATACATTGTCAAAATTATTTGGGAAAACAGATGAAATTAAAGGATATTTGTTGGATAATGAATTAATAAGTCTCAATCCATGCAATTTTGACAATGTACATGAATTCATCACCAAAGTCAAGTCACTAATAACATAATTGAAGGATTGTAAAACTAAAAATCAAATACATAATTGATGTTAATTGTTCTTTCTATGCTACAAAGAATGCCTTTGGGAGTGAGTTTAAGATGTATTCCTTTAAGGATTTTTCTATGAAACTCACTAGGGATCAAGATAAGCTTATTCAAATGAGTTCTTGAAATTATTCAAAATCCCAAGCCTTGATTACAAAGGACAATAAGTCTTCAAGTGGCAAAGAAAAGAAAAGGGACATGCCTAAGAATAACATACAATCCACATATAATTCCACATTAGAACATTTAAAATCCTCTTCTAAGGGGAATCATCTAAGAAGGAGAAGCCTACTTGTGCGTATTGCACAAAGGATGGACATGAAGAACAGTATTGTTATAATAAGGATATTGATGGATTGAAACATCTTGTGAAAATTTTAGTTTACCTTCTAAAATGTCTACTTCAGCTTCTTCCAAACACACAAAAATTGATAAGGAAAAGAGTCATACTATTGGGGCAAGTAAGAACAAATGAAAAGCTCTTTTTGCTTCTGTAGGTCATGGATCAGGGAGATGGCTTATAGATTCAAGAACTTCTCATCATAAGGCATCTTTACAGTTTACGTTCTCTTCTTTTGAGCCTTGTGTAATGCCACCTATTTTAATGGGCAATCATACTTATGTGAATGTAATTGTGAGAGGATTTATTGATATTGTGGATGGAAACTTTAATGATGTCTTGTGTACCTCATTTGACAAACAATCTCCTTTCTATCTATCAAATCACTCATGGTGGAGTAGGGAGGACTATGGAATTCACTTCTGATTTAGTTATCATCAAAGACTTGTAGAGAATAGAGGCCATTGCTATTGGGATGGTTGATCATGCATCTCAACTATACACCTTTTAAGACTTTGTTCCTAATGAAAACTTTGATACTTTGGACTATGATCACACTTCTAGTGTGGACTATGATTTTGAGGAGAATTTTGGTTACTTGAACTTGGGTGTTCTCACAAGTGATCCAGTTCTTGAACCATTCATTCCATCTCCTCCATCTACTGTTGCATTTTATTATTCTTGTGTTGCTACAAATTTGGCTTCTTGTGATTCAATGCAATAAGATATTCATTGTCTTCCAAATATGGTGACTTGGGATGACTTCTTGACATGTATTTTATACTTGTTTGTGGAGTCTCATATTGCAGATTTGGGAGACACCATTAATTGCATTCATCTTATCTTGATGGAGATGATCCTTCTTCAGTTGTTGTGAGGAAAAAAATTGACCCTCTTGTTTCATTCTCTACATGATGATTCTTCAAAGTTTGACATGAGTGTGGATACTTTTGACCAACATTCGGAGGAGACTTTTTTATCTTCAAAGGAGAAACATTTGTCTTTGGATTGTGTTCCTCAATTGTTTCCATGAGATTTTAGATTGTCATATTCATTAGTGTAGCCTAGAATACTTGTTTGGAGTGTGCCATCTCTCAACATCAACATGGAGACACTTAGCATACGTCAAAGACATCACACATCATTCTTCTTCCCTCATCTTCCTTTTAGGACTAGGAAGAAATCTTGCATACATTCTTGGTTTTGTTTCTTCCTAAGGGGAGGAATGTTGTTAGATGATATTGGATCATCTTCAACATTCATTTTTTAGCATCTACCATCATTGCAAGAGACACTCCACTAAGGGGGGGTTGTATGGTCTCTCTTCTTCTTCTCTCTTATGAGGAGGTATTTCTCCTCACATGGGGTTTTTTCCTTCTCATTCTTTAGCGAGAGAATTTTTATTTTCATCTCTTTTGGGGAAGAGTTTTGTCCCACTAAATTGTCTCATTTTCTCTATTTGTGAGAGATTGGATTTGTACATGGGTACCTAACATGGCCTAGTAGTCGAGACCCATCATCATCTTTGCATCATTTTCATTTTTTTTTATCTTCCCTAAGTTTCAATAAGAGGGGGGGTGGTGAAAAAGGGTGGTGTTGGTGTGAATCTAAGTAGTTTGCTTAGTAGGTCCTATTCACATGTTAAGTTTACTTAGGTCATAGGAATCTTTCTAGAACTCTTAGTTGGCATTAGATCTTATCTTATCTTTTTTCATTTAATACTTGTATCCTAGGTCATTTAATATTGGCATAGGATTAAGGCACTTACCATGACCTTGTCTAATTTTATGTCTCACCTTGGCTATATAATCGAGGGTCTCTCATACATTGTATATCGATTTTATTTGCATTGTTGATAGGAATACAATTTATCCTTGTCATATTGATCTTATCTCTTTGCATTTTCCATTTGGCCTCTAAATCCTAGGTGGCTCTCCATAGCCAACTCTTATAGAGGAGATAGAAGATATGACATAGAGCCATTATTTTCATGCATTAGAATACCCATTAAAGTACTGAAACCATGACAAATACCCTGAATATTTATATCCATAGCCTTCCTCTCATTCAAGTTCCTCCCTTGGTTTGTTTCCATGAAATATAGTTGAAGATATTTGGCTTCTCCAAATTCCACTTCAAAAACAAAACCAACTATCACTACAGAAACATCAAGAAGACCCTCCAAATTCCTATAGTAGACTCCATCATGCTCTACAAATGTAAGGTTACCATTCCCGATGTCTAGTTTTATCTTCTCCTTAGTTGGTGGCTTCTTACGAAATACCAAGGGAAATAATTTAACTTCTAATCAATCTTTTTGACACTATAAATATAACTCTATGTCTTCTAGTATAATAGAATGACTGCCATCCCTTACAAAAAGTTGGACTTGCTCTCCAAACACATGTAACAAGTTCTCACTTTCACTTTCCGACCTCTTTTCTTACAACTATATTGACATTCATTAACATGCTTCTCCAATGTGCCTAAAAATACTCTTCTTTCAATTGAAGGCTCCTTGATGCTAGTATCATTTAGGAGGTCATTACTGCAACATTGTCTTCCCTTGCTTGCAGAAGGTCTAATTTTTTGTTGCAATCATACTCACTTTCCCAACTACTACTATGATAATTGTATTGAGAAACATGATTTCTTTCATTTGAAATATTCGCCACTTGGGTTTTTGGGTGATAGTTTTTTTAGGATGGCCTATTTATATTTGGGTTTTTGGGTTTTTGGGTGTTGTATGAGGTGAGTACAGTGGAAGCTTGATTGATGGTAATGAACTCCCTTTATGAGTGTTATTATGGTGGTTATTTTTTCAAGATGGCCTATTTATCTTTGGGTTTTTGGATGTTGTATAGGATGAGCTAATTCTTTGACAAGAAAAAATGTTTAGTTTTATAGTTAAATAGGTGGTGATTTATGCTATAATAGTAAAAAAAAAATAGTTTTATAAGTAGTCCCAATTTGTCATATGAAGGATTTTAATATTGTCAAGCTACTTTTCTAAGTGTGTTGCTTTTTGGGTTAGTTTCAAATTGATTATAGAATGCTATTGTTTGAAGTTGGTATGCCTAAGCTTGCATTTCTGAGAATTTGTAGTATCTCGTTGTTTGAAGACGAACCATATGTAATTTGAATTTATAATTAATAAAATGGGTGTGATCCAAGGTCACATTTACATATAATAAATAAAATAAAATAAAATAAAAACATTATCATAACAACTCTTCTACCCATCTAAAAATACATCATTAAAAATAAAATAAAAACATTATCATAACAACTCTTCTACCCATCTAAAGATACATCAAATTTCATTATATCTTTAAAAATATAATAAATGAATTAGTCAATATCAATTTTCCATTGTGAATTGACAAAACCTTAATGAAAATAAAAAACAAATAAATATCCTCATTTATTTATCTTGATATTAAGATTATACCTACAATAAAGATTTACATAATATCCAAACATATATAAATTAATTGTGAGTAGGTCCTTATTCTTACCCTAATTATATATATTTTTTAAATATTTAATTAGTCGATGATTACTTAAACCTTAACATATTATCCACTGCTATAATCCTCTTATTTTTCCTGGAATTATTAAATATTTTTATAAGAAAGCATATTTCAATCTTCCAGTATTCCCCTTTTGATGATAAATGGGCTTATGCTCTAATCAAACAAGTGTTGCGCTATAGAAAAGCCTACCAAATGTTGACATGGGGGTTTTGAATAGAGGTGTTAGCTTGGGGTTCCTTAAGACACCTTGTCTGACATGGCTTTATTATGGCGTAAATACTGATACTCCTCCTGCATTCTTGAACAGATGTTCTCTTTGAACAGAGCGATGGTGAAGATTCCTACCAACTTCACCATTCTCATAAGAAGGCTCATTCACAAGGGAAAATCCTGGTGAATCATGAAAATCAAGAAATCTTCGTGGCTGCATTGGATCTTCAACTTTAAGAAAGAAAAAATATACCATGTATTGAAAGCAATGAAAAAAATGATTACATTAGCAACAATATGATGGTCCCTCTAATTCACAAATCTCTTGAAGGTTGTAAGAGATCTCGAACTAGGAAGGGGATTTCAAATACTTTTCCTTCTAATCCATGGTATGATGAGGAGTGCAAGGCAATAAAGAGACTGGTTAAAAAGAATATGTCAAACAAAGAAACTAAAGTAAACTACCAGAAGTTGGTGAAGTTAAAAAAAAAAATCTATGTGAATCTAAGAAGGAAGGAGTTAATTTATATGGGAAAACACAACCCCAAAAGAGAGCTGCAACAAAAGAAAAGTCAAGTGGAAAATAATATCATTGGGATGCAGTGGCTAGAATATGCGAAACTCTTATATGAATGACCAATGGAGAAAAGCATGGCCCCTTTAATTCATATCTCAAGAGAGCTCTTCTCGGAAGAAGATATCAAGAAAGGTATAAAAAATCTCACAAGTGGTAAGGCTCAAGACATTGATGGGCTGCAAGCTGAATTTTTAAAGTGGGGTTGTGAGCTCCTCACACCTCACATCAAGTACCTCTTTAATAACATTACTCAAAATGGATTTCCAGCTGAATGGACCTCCAATGTGGTCATTCCCTTACACAAAAGTGGGGATATCAATAATTCTTCTAACTATCGTACTATCGTGGTCAACCCTCTTCTTGGTAAACTATATGGGAGCATGTTAGAACACAGAATCAGTAATTGGGCTGAAAAGGAAGGTAAAAGGGCAGGCTGGTTTTAGGCCAAAGCATTCCACCATAGATCATTGCATCACTCTTAGACACTTCGTTGAGAAAGCTTGGGACACTCAAGGGGGTGAATCTTTTTGTTGTTTCATTGATTTCAAAAAAGCCTTTGATATGGTGCCTTGGGACAAACTTTGGAACAGAACGGAGGAACTTGGTATTCCTAATGAGCTTAGAGCAGCAGTTCATAAACTTTATGAGAAAGTTAAAGCCAAAATTAGAACAAAGGATGGTATGTCTGAATGCTTTGGTAGTGACATTGGGGTCAAGCAAGGTTGTCCCTTGTTTCTCATGTTGTTTGGCTTATATATTGATAAGCTTGAAGAATGGTTAAACAAAACTGTTGGAGAGGGTATTCATCTAGATAGTTATGTGGTGAAGTTACTTTTATACATGGATGATCTTATCTTAATTGCAAAATCTGCTCCTGGTCTGAGAGAACATTTAAAGGCTCTCGAACTCTTTTGCCAAGAGGTTGGAATGCAAGTTAACACTAGCAAAACCAAAATCATGATCTTTTCTTTGAAAAGGAAGAAGCAATAGTTTAATTTCATTTTTGAAGGCAGCTCTTTGGAGGTGGCGGAAAGAATACAAGTATTTGGGTATTGTTTTTCATAATAGGCTCAGTTGGGAGACTTACAGAGCGAAAAGGATTCAAGGTGGGTGGGGGGCATCCTATTTACTACAGAATAGGTGTAGGACAGCGGAGTTATGGGATTGGAAAACAAAGAAAACTCTTTTTGGTTTGTTGGTGACATCGGTTGTCCTTTATGGGTGTGAGGTTTGGGGGGGTAGCATGTCAAACCACAAGTGGAGGCAAGTTGAAAGAATTCAAAAGCATTTGATCACTACTAGCATCAAATTCAAATCCTTAATTTCGTATGAGATTCTCTTGGCTGAAACTGGTATGTTCTCGTTGGAGGCATCCACAATCATTCGGTTAATAGATTACTTAAAAAAAATTGAGAACATGGAGACACATCGCTGGCCCAAAATGGTGGTTGGGGAGGAGCTAAACCGTAGAAAGAAGACTTGGATGAAGCAAAATAGAAAATGGTTGAGCAAATGGAACATTAAGTTGCATGAGTGCCCCAACACGAATGTTGAGATAAAAAAGTATGTGCTAGAAAAGTTTAGGTTTACTATGTGGACTAAGCAAGTTGGCCGTAAAAAAACACATTATATCTAGGAGTTCAATCCCGTGTGGGAGCACGATGAGAAAGACTGCCTAAAGGTTGCAATTAAAGGCAAGGCTAGGATTTTGATCACTCAATTGAGAACTGGGTCACACCATCTTCGATGTGAAACTGGTAGGTGGGCTATCCCCAAGAAAGCCTAGGAACAAAGAACTTATATTTTTTGCAGCAAAGGGGTCATGGAGACTAAATGGCACTTCATTATTAAGTGTGTTGCTTATGCTGATATCCGTATCCAGTATGAAGATAATCTAAAGGTGCACAATCTAAATGAGCTCTTTAAGGAAACTAGGCTCCTCAAAACTGTTGGCTTCGTGGTCAAGATCTTTAATAGGAGGGCAAACATGGAAAAGAACTTGAAAATAGTTAAAGTTCTGACATTGGGTCCCATAGACTGATGGTCTCGTGGACATCATTAAAATCCATTCATTCATTCATTCTACTCTTTGTAGACGTGCAAATGATAGGTGTATGTGGCCAATGCAACTAATAACTAATTTTTTGACATGTACTCCATAATGGGCCTCATCATCACCACCTGTTTGAGAAACTGGTATCGGGCTAGCTCTACTTGTTCTTGTTTCATCAGTTCCTTCTTGTTAAGGGTTATTCTATAGAGTAGAAAATGTGAGTTGTTGATCTACATGGCCTTAATGGTGTGGTCAAGAAAGCAGTGATCTGAAGTTTGTTGTGTTATTGAGTGCTTGAAATGGATCAGAGGTGAAGTTGCAGAGGAATGCTCTAAATATGATTGAACTTCCTACTGGGCAAGAAGGGTATGGAGTGAATGATTTTGAACATGATTTCGATAATACCCAATTTGGATTTTTGTCAAGGTTCAACATTGTGGATATGGATTTGTCATGTCACTTTCATGGATTGCTTTGATTTTTAAGTTTGGTGTGCAGGTTGTGATGGTTTACACAAGATTAACAAGCCCAAATCAAGATGTTGTGTCTAAGGAGGGTCAAGCAATGGGAATTAGTTGCATTCCGCCCATTTGTAATCCACTAGATCAAACTTTCATTCCCATGAAAGGCTGGTGTAAATGTTTCGATTGATCTCAATATTCTTAGTTTTGTTGGCATATTTGGGAATTGCAATGCAAGCGTGCATCTTGAATATTTTGGGACATCTAGAAATTGAATTTCTGGGACACTTGAGAAAATGGGCGAAGTCTTTACATTTGAATCAGGCACTTGGAAAGGGAAAATGTTGTATACTTGAAGGTTGTGAAGCATACAAGTTAGGTTTTCAAATGCAGTGCTATTACCCCTATGGTAATTGTAGACATCCAAATTTGATCACTTCCATATGATCAAAATCATCTACTCGATTCATCTATTTCATTAATAATGATTAAATAATTTATTTAATCATTATTTCATTTTCTGCCTAAAGTTCCTAAAGTATGTAATTAAATAAATTAAATACTTTACCTTATCCCTTTTCTTCTCTAAATTAAATAAATATGACAAAATTATTTAATTTAGTCTTTTAACCCATTTGGATTAAAATCAATTTTTAATTCCCCTTTTTTCTCTCTCTTTGTCACATTCTCCATAACCGTTTTTTAATCCAGATTAAATTAATTAATCTGTGATTAAGATGTGCATCACTTAATCTTGATTAAGTGTCACATCCTCCATAATCTCCCACTTGCCTCTAATCTCTCATCAATTATCTTAATCACGTGTTTGCACAACCTTAATCAGAATCATTAGCCACATTTGGCTTACCTTTTCTGGTCAACCTTCCCACTTACCCTTTTTAGCCTGGACTCTCTTCCCCATGTGAATTTTTAATTCACATTTATTTTCTCAAGACTCTTCTCTTCTCCATGTGAATTTTTAATTCACTTTTGTCTTTCCAAGGCCTTCCCCATCCCCATGCAAGATTCTAGAAGCCTTGACTTGTCACTTCACATGTGTCAAGGGCTTCTAGAACCTTGGACTTGTCACATCACCCACATGTGACAAATCTCCAGCTTTTTGGAGACCCTCTCTTATCCACTAGATTCTTCCAATCATTGTGAATTTTTAATTTACTTTTGTTCCTCCAAGGAATCTTCTAATCCCCCAAGGTACTTGTCCTTCTTCCACCTCATTTCCACATCATTCCACCCTAAGACATATCACATTCCACATGTCAAGATGTGAGGGCTTGTGAGTCCTCAACTCACCATAGCCCTTCATCTTGATCTTGTTGGATCAATCCCAACCGTTGAATTTTCTAGAGAATTCCAATTATCTTATAAATACCCCCTCATTTCTCTCATTTTAAAGATATGGTCTTTTGCAACAAAACTCTTGCAAATTTACTATTTGAGCTCTCATCCATCATAACACTTAGCATTCTCATCCATCCTGCATCCATTCAACTCCATTGCCATCCAAGGAGCACACAAGACATCCAAAAATCAAGGGCCAACCAAGGAAGCAACAACATGAAGGTATAAACAACATTCAATTTGTTTTATCTTACTTCCATGTTATCCATTTTCTTAGGCTAATCATTGAGGTGCCCTTTTATCTTGTTATTTCCTCTTGTTGCATTATTAATTTTTATCTAGTATCTCACATTAGGACATGACGTTTTAAAAGGATCACATTTCTGGCACGTCCGGTGGGACCCACAAAAGGGTTTCTTTATTTTACATTTTTTGTTGTTTAGCTTGTTTGCAGATTCAGGTCGCAGAGCGACGGATTTGCTCTCTCGAGCACTGCAGAGGGGTGGATACGCCATCACGATTCGACATTTCTGACAGTTTTTACTACAGAAGTGTGGATACGCCCCTGCTATTCAACGTTTTTCTTAACTGTTTTCTGTAAAAGTGCGGATACGCCCCCGTTGTTCAACATTTTTCTTGACTGTTTTCTACAGAAGTGCAGATACGCCCTCGCTGTTCAATGTTTTTCTTAATTTTTTTCTGCAGAAGTGCGGATACACCCCTGCTATTCAATGTTTTTCTTAATTGTTTTCTGCAGAAGTGTGGATACGCCCCCACTATTCAACATTTTTTTTTTCTAATTGTTTTCTGTAGAGGGGCGGATTTTCCCACCCGATTAAGCATTTTTCACTGCAGAGGGGCAGATTTACCCACCCGATTCAACATCTTTCACTACAGAGGGGCAGATTTTCCCTAAACAGCACATTCTAGAAGGTAAAAAAGTGCATTTCAGCTTCGCTTTTGTCCCTTTCTTTTGTTGTTTTATGCTCTAATCCTCTAACCATGTTTGTTGGTGGGTGAAGTCATATTTCTTGCTGATATATTGAGTGTGTTGCTAAAAATCACAAATAAAAAGAAGATAAAACAACTAACATTTGCTTGCAGGGCCTTTGTTTTATTCTGATTTTTTAAGTCTTTCCTTACTTCTTTATCTATTTACTTAGTATAAGTAGGGGAAAGTAACATTTGTTGCTTGCTATGTCTGTTTTATTTGTTTTACCCTAAGGGGGCATTAGTTTGTTTTCACCTTCCTCCTTTGCACTTTGTGTGGATCTAAAGGGGGTAGAGGGAAACGATTAGTGTCTTCTTCTTAGTCGGACCTGCTTCAGGATTTCATCACTCCAAGGGACGATCCCAACCATGTGTACCGACGGGGTATATAAAGGGGGGAGATCCAAAGTTGTACCCCAATCTAGTTGCATCATAATTGGTGAAACGTTGAAGCTAGGGTGACACCTAGATAGACGTGAAGAGTTAGTATGAACCTTTCAGTATCTCGTTGGGGTTTCTGACTCATGCTTGTGACGGACTGGTGTTCATGGTTTGTGCCTCATGTACTGAGCGTATATCGAGGACTCCTTAAAAACTTTGTTCATCCTAGAGTAAGACCTTTGCTTGCCATACCCCTTAACACTAATCATAGGATTGTGCTTGTTCAAAGTGTCTTTGTGTGAATAACCAGTAAATTTTGATAAGTCAAACCGTCATTGAATCATTTTAAGTCCTTGCCAAAATCCCTCATCCAAACCAAATTGTATTTTCCACTGCAGAGGGGCAAACTTGCCCCCTTGTTTCAGCATTTTCCACTGCAGAGGGGCGAACTTGCCCCCCTGTTTCAGCATTTTCCATTGCAAAGGGGTGAACTTGCCCCCCTGTTTCAGAATTTTCCACTACAGAGGGGCGAACTCGCCCCCTTGTTTCAACATTTTTCACTGCAGAGGGGCGAACTTGCCCCCCTATTTCAGCATTTTCCATTATAGAAGGGCAGATTTGCCCCCTTGTTTCGGCATTTTTTTTGTAGAAGTGCGGATATGCCCCTACGATCCAACGTTTCTGACAGTTTTACTACAAAAGTGCGGATACACCCCGCTGAATGAACAGTTTCATCCATTTGACCATTCCAAACCTTTGTTTGAACATCCAAAGTCTTCGTTTGACCGTTTGATCATCCTAAACACTCATTTGACCAATCTAAACCTTCATTTAGCCATTCCAAGCCCCCGTTTAACGTTTCCAAAACATCCATTTACCACATTCACATTGATCATTCCACCATTTGGGATACCCATCTTATTGTGAGACATAAACATCTTCAACAACACATCTTCCATTTGCATTCATCATCATCTCTCAACATAAAATCCCTTAAACCTTGTTTTAGGAGTTATTTCCCGAATTGACCAAGGCATTAAGTTGATCATTATCCTACATAATCAATCCTTTTCTTCAACCTAATCAATCCACTTCTATCTTGAGGCGGATTTGTGTTGTAAGTCAATGTCATTGGCCCAAATCAATCCCCTTCCATCTCAAGGCATATTTGGTGCCGTGATCATTGGTTTAGCTAGCTCAAATCGATCAACCAACGTCATAAGTCACTTAGGGTGATTTTCAGATAAGGTTTTAGGATCCCCTCCAATCAAATCAATCCTCATCCAAATCATCCAATTGATATATAATCAATTGATTCAACCAAATCAATCCTCATCCAAATCATCCAATTGATATATCATCAATTGATCCAATCAAATCAATCCAAATCCAAATCATCAAATTGATATATCATAAATTGATCCAATCAAATCAATCTAAATCCAAATCATCCAATTGATACATCATCAATTGATCCAATCAAATCAATCCAAATCCAAATCATCCAATTGATACATCATCAATTGATCCAATCCAATCTTTATCCAAATCATCAAATTGATACATCATCAATTAATCCATCAAACAATCCTTATCCAATCATCAAATTAATTGATACATCATCAATTGACCCATCATCCAATCCCAATCTGAGCTTTCATCCAATCCCCATATGAGCTTCCAATACATTCTAGTTTTCTATCCATCATCTATTATTTCCTTCTAATCTATATCCATCATGAATCTTTATCCCCCTCTCACACGACCAATAATAGTAGTCAAGGGGAATCCTAACTCTGTTGATGATGATAACGAAAATCTTGTTGATCATGAAGATTGTTATATAGATCCTCTTGATGCTATCATTGCTAGTAAGCTCTCTCCAATCGCCTCCCAAAATCCCACTGCTTCTTCAAACTATCCCACCATGCCTTCATCCACATCTAATAATAGTTCTTATGCTACCATTGACAAGGGATATCCAACATCCTCACCATCGACATATTCACCATGTCCTCCCTTTCAACCTCTATCATATCCAACATCCATGTCCTCTTATCCTCATCATCATCAACAATCCCAATACCTCTACCTTAATCCCACATCCCAATCTTCTCATCTTAATCCAACACTCACACATTCCTATCACAATCCTCCATACCAATATTCCTCCTATCATAATCCACCATCTCAATCCTCTCATCCTAATCTACCATCCATATCCTCCTACGCCAACCCAACATACATGTCCTCCTACGATGGTTCACCACCTCAATCTTCCTATTATAATCCAACATCCACACCTTCCTATCACAATCCCCCATCCCAATACCCTTACATTAATTCCGCATCTCCCCATTCTAATCCTTCATCCACATCTTCCTACCATCACTCACCATCCCCATCTTCCCAATCTAATCCAACATCCACATCCTCCTACGTCACTCTCCCTTTTCCTGCATTATATCTTAATCCTCCATCTAATCATAATCCTCCATCTCCTCCAACCACTCCAAGTCCCCCATATAGTCCCATCCACTCACCTAATCATAATCCTCCATCTCCTCCTAGTTCTACATCTAATCCTTATCCACACATCCCCTCATATAATCCTCCAATTCTTAATCCTAATCCTCCATCTCCTCTTAGTCCTCCATCCAATCTCATCTACACATCTAATCCTAATCCTCCATCTCCTCCTAGTACTCCATCCAATCACATCCCCACGTCTAATCCTAATCCTCCATCCATCCTTGATCCTCCATCCATTCCCATCACTCTACCTAATCCTACATCCCTTCCAAATTTCGCCCAAGGACTCATGACAAAAGAGACATCATGCCCTCCCACTCTATCATGTATTGTCACTAGTGATGAGGCCCTCCTCCATCCTAGACCTATCCCTCCCATCACCATTCCTAACATTATCCAAATGGTTGAGCCAGTCAAACCCATCAAATCCATTAAATCCCCATCTTCTACTCCTAGATCCACCCAATCCATTGAAGACATCCAATCCCCTCCTCCCAGTTCTAATATTCATAAAATTCAATCCCATAACCTTCATGAATCCTCCCTCCTCCTATCTCCCCCAATTGAGGTGTCCCTCCAACACTCTTCCATCCTCATACATCCCACACAAGATGATTCATGCCAAGAGCTTGATCCAAAGCATACAAGCATATCCCCTTCTCCAAATCCAGATCCTCCCATCCCATCAACTACATCCCAAGATCATAATCCCCCATCCATCCCATCTCATGATCCTATCCTCCCCTCCACCCCATATGAAGATCACACTAGCTCATCCACTCCATCCCATGATCCCCTTTACATTCAAGATCCAATCACTCCATCTCATGAGCCCTTATCATTCACTATCATAAATCTAGATTCCATCATAATCCACAATTCCTCTCATGTTCCCTTATCACTCATTCCTCCTAATGCGGCTATCCCCTCCTCTCCATCGCATGATCCTTCATCACCAATCCCAATGCCACTTTTGTACCACCTTGGTCACATTACACTTATCTGTGGTGGCCTTCTTACAGAAGCAAAACAAAATATAGGCACCACCTTTCCTCCTCCACCTACTAACACACTCACATCATGCTTCCAAAAGAATAAGAATCCTACCATAGATCACATGCTCGAAAACATGAGCTATGAAGGAAAAGGTTTAGGCCTTCATGAGAAAGGAATGTTAGAGCCCATTCAAGTCAAAGAACATCCAGGCACACATGGTCTTGGATATATCTCCCAAAACCCACACTATAAAGATGTTGGTACAACCTCCGTACATCCTAAACAATCCTCTTCTAAAGGCACAAGAGATACTTTCCATCGTTCTACCAAGTCATTTACCGCCATCCCCCCTCCTCCATCATATTACCTCAAAACAACCATCCATCTTCCTCCCTCATCTTCTAAATTCATTTTGGGTCCTTATGTCCCTCTATCCATCATTTCTCATCCTCCATCTACTATGGGTTCTTATATCCCAAAATCACCCCCTCCATCTTATCGTATTCATCTTTACATTCATCCACCCCCTCTCACTTGTACACAACATAAAAATCCTACCTTCATAACTCCTAATCAGGATCAACAAAGGCACATACCTACACATTTTCTATCTACACGTAATCCCTATAACCCTACCTCCATCGCTCCACATCAACCATCTCCTCATACCCATCCCATTGCTACTAAAAGCACTTTGGATGCCAAAGCAACAATACATAAATCCAAACATCCACATGAATCTAAAGTTCCTCATGTCCCCTTCAAAAGACATATTGAAGAACAGAAAAATCGAATCCAAAATCCCAATCAATCCAAAAGGCCACAAAGGCCCACCAAATCAACACTCAAAACCATGTGGATCCCAAAGAAAAAAGGTACCATACCTTCAAATGACATGTCCATAATGACATCCAAAGTTGCTATTCCCCCACAAAATCATTTGCATCCTCCATCTCCTAAATCTGTTTTGGGTCCTTATGTCCCAAAATTCCCTATCCCAATGGCTCCATTATCGCCACATTATTCACCCATCAACCCTCCTATCATTTCACATCTACCACATGTGCCAATGTCGGTCTTGAACACCTTCCCCCATCACATATCCACTCCATCGTTCCATCCATACACTTTCCAACATCCCATCCACTATCCCCCATATCTCCCCCATCAAATTCCTTTAATCCATCCTCTTGCATAAACCATCTAGTCTAATAAGGTTGTACCAACATCCGAATAGTCCCTTCAAACATGGGCTCTTATTACCTCATCTGGAAATTCATGCTTATGTCTTCTGAATGCATATCCTCTAACTATGCATATCCATATCCCTATCCTCATCCATCTTCACCCATATCCTAGTCCAAAAAAAAAAAAAGTCAAAAAAAAAAATAGTAAAGAGAACATCATTCGTCCAATGGTGAAAAATTGGACAATAAATGCCTTGGATAACTACCATGATGAAAACCTGGCAAACAGGCGTCATACATAAATCCCCCATCTAGTCTCCTTCCACGATTGGGGGCAATACCCGCTTACGCATTCCTTTCCTCCATCTCCTACATCTACCTATCTTCCACATCTTACCCACCATCTTTTGCATCCTATCCAGTCCCTCCATCTTCCTTGTGATCTTGATAAAGATAGGGGAAAACCTATATACATGCATTGGACATCTCTTGGCATATATTCCCCTCATCCATACACTATCATATTCCTTCCACACATCTTGCTATCCCTCTTGCCTCGTCATGCATGACACATCTAGAGTGGGGGCATCTCATTATTTGCAATGAAGTCCTTGGAGACATCATCCATCCATCCCTCCAAGTAATCCTTTCCATCTCTCCATCCTGCCCATCTTTACCTTCCCATCCATTTATCCATCTAGTCATCCCTTCCATCCACCAAATCCTTATCTTCCTATACTCCCATCCTACTACAATCCATATCCATTTGCTCATTTATTTCCCCATCCTTATATCTTCCTGTCCTCTTGCCTGATCACACATGACACATCTAGAGTGGGGGCATCTCCTTCTTTGTGTCTTAGTCCTTGAGATATCATACATCCATTCCTAAGGGAATCCTCTCCATATCTCCATCCCACCCATCCTTTCCCCCCCATCCATTTATCCATAAAATAATCCCTACCATCTCCCAATCCTTATCTTCCTATACTCTCATCCCCTAGTCATCCCATCAATTTATCCATCCAATAATTCATTCCATCCCTCCAATTTTGTATCCCTCTATCCACCTATCCTCGCATCTTTCTATCTCCCCATATTTATCCATCCATCCATTTCCTTCTATCTCATCATCCCTTGTCATTGGTATCTAGCTATCGGCTACCCCCATGAAATCCAATGCCATGCTATCTCACTATCATCATTCCTATCTATTTCTCACATCTTTACAATATCCTCTCAATCTTCATCTCGTCTATCCACCTATCCTAGCATCTTCTTATCCATCCATCCATTTCCCTCTATTATCCCTTGTCATTGGTATCTAGCTCTAGGCTACCCACATGCAACCCAATGCCATTCACATCATAATTCATCCCTCCTATCTATTGACCACATCTTTCTCACATCTTCCTCGCTCATCTATCCATCATCTCACCTTTCCAATTCATATTCTAATGATCCTACATATCTTACACATATCAACTATCGTCCTATCCAATCCTGCAAGTCTATCTTGTCTCATAATATTGGCTCCATCATTTTTTCCATTTATCCTGTAAGACCATTGTTTGTCATTGTTCTTGTGTCAAACTACGTTGCCCCTGCACTTTCACGTAGGCAAGGTCGATCATTTGATCTGCCCCGGGGCTCTGTCTTTTGCTTGTCTTGTCATCCTCCATCATTTGTCTTTGGCCTTGTGTCAAACTACATTGCCCCTGCGCTTTCACGTAGGCAAGGTCGATCATTTGATCCTCCCTTGGGCTTCTGCCTTTTGTTTGTCTTGTCCTCTTCCATATTCTATCTTTGGCCTTGTGTCAAACTACGCTTTCATGTAGGAAAGGTCCATCATTTGATCAGCCCCTTGGGAATTTTTTCCATTTGGTCTTTGTCATCCATCGAGGTCTTTATTGTCCTCTTTCCACTTTTATCCATTGTCTTTTATCCTGAACTACGAGGGCTCTACGCTTTCACGTAGGCAAGGTTGATCTTTGATCAACCCTCAAGCCCCTAGGTCTTTAGGGTGTGTTAGTCCTGTTAACTTGTCGTCTTGTCATCTTGTCGTGTCATCAAGTATGTCCCTATCCTAGTTGGTGCTTACAAACAATGGTTATCTGTATCAAAAGATCCAATTGGTTTCTGGTATCCTGCGTCATATTGATCTTTTAGTTTACTATCCATCATCGGTCTCAACATGATGTATCGTTCCTAACAAACCACATCAACCCCATCCATCATCTTGATCATATGGAAAAGGACATTTGAAATTGATTGAGATCTTTTGATGCTTTTGGATTTTGTTTATCATTTGAGCTCCCTATCATCACTTTTCATGGTCGCCTTGATCCATCATATCATGGTGTGCTTTGACTAGTCAACATAGGGCCATATCTTGCTCATTTCTTTGTTTCAATCTTCTTGGTTGTCCCACGTAGTACCCATCAAGATCCCTGAGCTCTTGTGTTACACTAGGGCATCTTTTTGTGCTTGTGGTTATTCCATTGCCTGACCCAACCAAAGTCATCACAACTTTGAGTTGTTGGGATAGCCTTCTTGTTTGTTGTGTTTTTTTTATGCATTAGACACTAATTCGTCTTAGTTTACATACCCTGACACTCGATGTCTTATACTATAGCAAAACTTAGTGCTCTGAAGATAGCAAATTGCATTAGGATTGCATTTCATTTTCCATTCTATCATCTTGCATGTATCCCTCATCCTCTCATCCATCAAACTCCCTTACCAATCCATAATCCTTCATCAAAATCCCTCATCCTCTCATCCATCAAAATCCCTCACCAATCCATAATCCTTCATCAATATCCCTCCCCTATCCATCCAATCTCTTATCATCATTATCTCTTCAATCTTCTTAGAATACTATCAATTGGTTATTCTAAGCATCTTGTCCCCCATCATTTCATTTAACCATCTTGCCTCCCCATCCAATCCTCATCCATTCAATCTAGCACAAATCATCTAATCATACTCTTGGTCTTGTTCCCAGCCTTGCATGTCCAAAAAAGTATGTATACTAGGGTGTATCCACCCTTCTGCAGCAATCCAGAGGGCGTATCCGCACTTCTGCATCAATTGGAGGGTGTATCCGCACTTCTACATCAATTGGAGGGCGTATATGTACTTCTGCAGCAGTTGGAGAGCGTATCCGCACTTCTGCAACAATCAGGAGGGCGTATCCGCACTTCTACAACAATTGGAGGGCATATCCGCACTTCTACAGAAATCAAGAGGGCGTATCCGCACTTCTACAACACTCAGGAGGGCGTATTCGCACTTCTGTAGCTTGACTGGGGGCAATATCATTTGTGTCATCGACTCCATTTTTGCTCACCTTTACCTCCCATCACTTATCATCATTTCTTATCATCATCATTTTCATATCCCCTTTCATCATCTCATCTCTCATCCTTTCCCCCATCTCTTCCTCCTTCATCACTCCCCCCCCCCTTTCTTTTTTTTCCAAGGATCCGCCCCTGCAACAGACTTGCCCTTGTGGCAAGGCGGATCCGCCCCCACGGTGGGGCGGACTCGCCCCTGTAGCGGGGCGGATTCACCCCCACAGTGGGGCGGACTTGCCCCTGCGGCAGGGTGGATCTTCCCCCACAGTGGGACGGACATGCCCCCAGTCGGAGGTGGCTCCGTCGGCCGAAGGCGGCATCCCCACCGCCCACGGGGCGGATCCGCCCCCGTAGCGGGGCGAACTCACCCCTGCAACGGGGTGGACTCGGCCCCGTGGCGGGGCGGACTCGCCCTTTTTCCTAGGGTGGACTCACCCCCGTAGCGGGGTGGATCTACCCTTTTTCTGGGGTGGGTCCGCCCCTCTGCAACACTTTTGTTCTATTTTTTCTTCCCGAGGCCGCCATTTGCAAACCGTGCGTCGGATCGACTTCATTCAAAAAGAAATCTTTCTTATTTTTTTGAGCTCTTTCCAATCATACCTTTCATTTCTTCTTATTGAGAATTTGTTTAAGACCCCTCTCTTTTCCCTCCCTTTTTAAGGGGTATTTTTTTTACTTCTTATTCACCGGTTTTTCCTCAAACTAGTCTCTTCCCTTCCCGGGGTCGTCATTTGCACTCCATTTGTCCAATTGATTTCGTTCAAAAGACAAACTTGCCTAATTTTTTTCCCTATTTCCAACCATACCATCAGTTTCTTCCTATCGAAATGTCGTCCGGGACCCTTATTTTTCCTCGTCACCCTCTCGAGGGGGCATACCTTTCACATTTACCAATTTTTCCTGTCATAGTCAATCCCTTCCAGTATTGGGGCATCTTCATCCATTCCCCACTAATTGGACATCTCAGATCCTCCTCCCCACACTGGGGCATCATTTTCCGATTAACTTCTCTATAGAGTCATCTGCACTTTCTTTTTTTCGAAGCACGATTATTCTAACGGTACTTCGAAGAGGGAAAAAATGTAGACATCCAAATTTAATCACTTCCATATGATCAAAATCGTCTACTATATTCATCTATTTTATTAATAATGATTAAATAATTTATTTAATCATTATTAATGAAATAGATGAATAATTTATTTCATTTTCTGCCTAAAGTTCCTAAAATATGTAATTAAATAAATTAAATATTTTACCTTATCCTTTTTCTTCTCTAAATTAAATAAATATGACAAAATTATTTAATTTAGTCTTTTAACTCATTTGGATTAAAATCAATTTTTAATTCTCCTTTTTCTCTCTCCTTGTCACATTCTCCATAACCTTTTTTTAATCTAGATTAAATTAATTAATCTGTGATTAAAATGTGCATCACTTAATCTTAATTAAGTGTCACATCCTCCATAATCTCCCACTTGCCTCTAATCTCTCATTAATTATTTTAATCATGTGTTTGCACAACCTTAATCAGAATCATTAACCACATTTGGCTTACCTTTTCTGGTCAACCTTCTCACTTAGCCTTTTTAGCCTAGACTCTCTTCCCCATGTGAATTTTTAATTCACTTTGTCTTTCCAAAGTCTTCCCCATCCCCATGCAAGATTCTAGAAGCCTTGATTTGTCACTTCACATGTGTTAAGGGCTTTTAGAACCTTGGACTTGTCACATCACCCACATGTGACAAATCTCCAGCTTTTTGGAGACCCTCTCTTATCCACTAGATTCTTCCAATCATTGTGAATTTTTAATTCATTTTTATTCTTCCAAAGAATCTTCTCATCCCCCAAGGTACTTGTCCTTCTTCCACCTCATGTACTTCTCTTCTACATCATTTCCACATCATTCCACCTTAAGACATCTCACATTCCACATGTCAAGATGTGAGGGCTTGTGAGTCCTCAACTCACCATAGCCCTTCATCTTGATCTTGTTGGATCAATCCCAACCATTGAATTCTCTAGAGAACTTCAATTATCTTATAAATACCCCCTCATTTCTCTCATTTTAAGGATCAAGTCTTTTGCAAACAAACTCTTGCAAATTTACCATTTGAGCTCTAATCCATCATAATACTTAGCATCATCAATTCATCTTGCATCTTGCATCTTGCATCTACTTGACTTCATTGTCATCCAAGGAGCACACAAGAATTCAAAGATCAAGGGCCAACCAAGGAAGCAACAACATGAAGGTATAACAAACATTCCATTTGTTTTATCTTGCTTTCATGTTATCCATTTTCTTAGGCTAATCGTTAAAGTGCCCTTTTATCTTGTTACTTCTTCTCATTGCATTATTAGTTTTTATCTAACATCTCACATTAGGAGTGACATTTTATTAGGATCACAGTGATTATTGACTCTGTAATAGGATGTCTTAGGTTTGACTGTAGCAGCTTCCAGTGCCTTTTTTAATGTTTTTCTTGCATTAATCTAGATATAACAGAGTTTCCCCTTTTCACATGTACACTATTTTTTCCCGTATTATGTTTCTTTATAGCAGGCAATTGCAAGAGGTTATAGAAATAGGGAGATTCTGAAACCTCAACAAATGTATTGGCAGGCATGATGCCAAACTCCACGCCCCTTTGCACTTAATTTGGCTTTTTTATTTTATTTTTTAAAAGTATTATCTACCAAAATGGCATTGCAATTCTTACTGCATTGACAGTGTAAGCCAAACCCCACTCTGTTAGCTTTACATTGCTTAAAAATACTTGTCTAGAATATTTTATACAACTTTACAACAAACTAAAATAGGACAAGTCAGTTCAAGATTTTTCCTCTTTTCCTCTACCACTTAGATATTCAATTTCATCAATGTCAGTCATAGAAAACAAGAGAGGAGGAGAAAAGGAAAAGCCCACTTTCCTTGAAAGATCTTCTTTAGCCTCTGAAATAATTCCAGCTTTTTTCTCCCTTCTAATCACTTCCTAGCACCTCTATTCACATATTCATTATAGCAGAAGACATTAGTTTATGTTCAGAGGCATAAGACCAATTGAATTTAAATAGATCTAATATATACATTGTTCTAAATTTATGATATGTCTAGTTTCTTACCATAACTTGACATTGTGCAGAGAAATCCAATGTCTCTCTACCAGTCATCACCCCTACATGCAGGTCATTTTGACTTATATAGGAAGATGTCTTATGAGGGACAAACTTTCTGGTGAATTCCCACTGTTCTTACAAAGCCAGTTACCTGTACGAATAATTAGAATTGTGTAAGCAGAACAACTGAAATTAACATATAATGTCAATGCCTGTGAAAATGGATGACACAAGTTATTTACCTTCAGTCACTTGTCCAATCTTCTACCATAGCCAAAAGTAAGTAGAATTTCCAGTTCTAGGTTGGCCTAATAAGAAGGGCATTCTACAGATGTAATTAGACCTCCATTGGGACGTGGCTTTTCAAGCTGAGTGACAGCTCTTGAACGTGTGTGACATGCAGCGAGTCCATTCCAATTGCTAGACAGGGTATTATGTCAAGAAAAAATCTGCACCATGTTAATATTACAAACATTAGGACGAAATTTTATCACGGAAAACCAAATGTCTTGATTGGAAACTAATAATATCAAATAGAATGGTATTTTGCCTCTAACGATAGGAATTATAGTTGGTATCTCTTCATCAATTATACGAACGATTATTTTATTTTATTTTATTTTTAATTTTAAGCCTTTTCTTTTTATTAAAATAATAAATGCATTACGTTTTATTATATTGTGATTTTCAAATAATAAGAGTCTTAATTAAGATAAGAGGGAAATCTCAATAAAGTTTATTCTTATTATGAATCTAATAGAAATCAAAATAATTAAAATTGTCATATTCTTATGTAATTTGGGTATTATTAATAAGGTGGAGACATTGAAAGGATTTATTATGAGGCAATGACTCTAAATCCACAACATGTCAATGATGATTTTTATTTGAAGTCTATTTAGCAACATAATTTGCAACAACATCCCATTCCCTTCGAATATGCACAAAGGAGATAGCCTTGAATTTCAAAAAGAGATGGAAGATTTAGTCCACTAAAGAAGCAATACTCCAAGAGAAATCTTTAGAACCCTTTTTATTCAAAAGAAAAATCAATATCAAGGAATCAAATTCATAAATAACCTTCCTCCAATCCAACTCATAGGTCTTCTTAAGAGCCACCAAAATAGTTTGGACTACCAATACCCTTCACATAAGAGAAAACAAAAAGGATCATACTATCACTAGCATGACCAACTCCAATTCTAGTAGCACTCTGAGTTACTTCGAGAAGAACCATTAGTATAATTTTGACAAAAAACAGAAAGGGGAGGATTCCACTAACTAGGTCTATTCACCTTCTTAGAGGGTCGAGACTAGGTCAATACTTAGAACCAAACAAAAACTAAAGAATGAAAATTTTAAATTGGTATTATTTTATGGTTTAAGGTTTTGGCTAAAAGATGACACATTTTGTAGGTGATTTTATAAGATAACATAAACAATGTTTTCAAAAGAATTTGATCAAGTATGTTAACTCTTACAATATATAAGATTTTCTTAAAGAAATCAATTAGATAATTAAAAGGTTGTAGTTTAATTGATTGAGTATAAATAATGAGGACGATAATATATTAATTTGACTTCATTTGATGATTAGAATATATACTAATTCAAAATATTAAGTTAATGATCATCAAATAAAATTCAAATCTTTTAAAGATACAATATAAAAATGAAGTCAAGATTAAAACTCAAATAATTTTAGTTAATTAAATACTCTTCAACCCTTAACCTCAACTAAAAAATCAATTTAAATTCATATTTTAACAAAATAAATAAATATTAACAGCAAAAATAAATCACATATTCAACTTTGTGTTTATTATCAATGCAAACAAATTTTGGTATCTAATAAGTTCATCTTCTAAGATGCTCCCCCCTTATGACATTGGTGTTGGTGTTTTCTACGATGTTATAGACAAGTGGGTACATCCAAATCAATCACTCTTCTTTTATTATTTGTGCCAAAATTTACATGTGACCAAATATTGTATTTCATACTTGAACTTATTGTTTTTTTTTTTTTTGTCTTCTTTCAACATTTCGCTATTGTATCAATAAATTTGATGTCATTAATTTTATATTATTTATCTTTTTTCTTGTATCTATCATCTCACATTATTTTGTGTTAATTACAATTTTTTATCATGAATTAATACTTTGTATTCAAAACATTATTTGTCTTTTTAAGAGAAACCAACTTATAGTTTAACTACTATAAGAGCTAATCTAGCTCTGACCTTTATGTTCTACAATTTATTTTTTAAATGTTGATTTTTTGTATGTTTTAAGACCTTCCTAGTAGTTTAATATTATTGTTTAAAAACAATATATTGAAAAATAATGTTATCCTTAATGTTATATTTTTATGTTCAAGGTAATTTTTTAAAATATGAAACTGTTAAAGATAAATAAACTACTAATGATATAAGAATTCAATTGTTAAAAAAAATAAAATTCATCAAATAATTAATAAAGTTGTCATCTTTCATTTATATTTGTTAAAAGCGCTTCATAAATTTATGTATTTTATAGCTTTTAGGCTTAACATACATTTTTTATTCAAGATATATGGTTTATGTTATATTGATAATTAGATTATGACATCTTTTTTATGTTCAATTATTGTGATGTTTCTATGAAAAATATAATGAAATAAGTTTATACCACTATAGAGTAGAAAAGTGCATACTTTAACAATTTTTTACTTAAGTTTTATGTCACCTTGAATTTATATCTTTCATGCATAATTGTAATGCATGATTTGGTTACTTTGGTTCAATCACTAATTGGAGAGCATCTTTGATCCAATCTTATGGATCATCCATTTTGAGAGCATAGTGTTGAAATACAAAGTAAATTAGTGCAATAATAGTTCATCAAACTAAGTGTATAAATCTCCATATGTTCATGTATTAGTCAATGTAATGAAATGGAAAAAATATATAAAACTAGCAAAAAATAACAATATAACACATAACACTAAATTTGCATGAAAAACTTCACAATCAAAGAGAGCACAAGTATGTATTAATCTATTTTTTTTATCAAAAATACATAGTCAATAAAATTCTCACAATTTGATAGCATGTTATAATAGTACCTATGTACCTGTACAATATGCATATCTCCACCATCCCAAGGATCCAATATAGAGAAAATAGAAACAAGAAACTATAAATATTTTTACAAAACAAGGGGTAAATACCTTGAGCTCAAACTAGGTGCCCATAACCTCCTAGAAAAATCCAACACCCATATCCACTTGGTCAACCTCTTCCAATAGAATGTGATGAAAATAAAATTGAGGGGGGAGAGGGTCTATTGAGACTAGAAAAATTCATAGCCAACGCTAAGTTAAATGGACAATTTCATTTGTCAATATAAATAAATTCTTGAAGGTTTCACAAAAAATAATTACTCTCAATCTATCATTGTATTCCAAGCAAACAATTGAATTAACATTCAAGCTTAATTGATGCCAAAATTCGATTTCAAATTCACTTTTGATTCAAAATCCACAGGAAAATAATCTTATACAATCTGTAGGTTTCAAGTTAACATGCCATATTTAATCACTCATTCAAACAATAAAATAATCAAGTCTTGATCTGATTTTCTTTGTGTTTCTACCCTACATCTATGGCACAATCCTATATCAATATTACTTTGCATGCAACTCAACCTTCCCTTCATCCTCCTTAGAACCGTGACCTCCTTCTACCCTACTTTATTCTGCAATCATACACATGTGACTTGTATGGCATGACCCATCCTCTTAATTTTGCCCTCAAAACTTCATATACCTCTCTATTCTTAGCCGCAACCTACCTCATGTTGAATACAATTCCCTTTGTTTTATGTCCCCTCCATGATTTCTTTAATCTGCATACACATATCTCACCTTGCTCTATATCTTCCCCTCACATTCCTCTACCTTATTCTGCACTCAACCACATGTTTTAAATGGTGCAACCCTCTTCTTATTTCTTATTTTTCTTTGAACATGCTAGTCTTATCTTAATGTGGTGCTAACCTTTCTCATGCCTACTCTTTTCCAATGCAGCCCTACAAAATTTCACTCCATTATATGCAGGCGTGCGGCCTATAAATAGTTCAATTTGTACATATATATTTCATTGGGTCTACTACTCTCTTTTCCCATACATGACCCCCTTCTTTCCAACATTATGCATTATCTCCCTTCTATGTGGTGCGGCTCATTCTTCCCTTCTAATCTGCATTTTAAAATCTCTCTTCAATTTGTATTCTCCTCCTGTCATGGACTACGCACCACCTCCCTTCCTGCAAATAATAGAATTTTTAATTTCTTTATTAATATGCCTTCTCTCTCCCACATGTTATGCCCCTCTAGATTTTTTTCCTAGTGTCCTTTAATCTTCCCTTATGTTGCCACTATCTCATTCCATATAATCTTCAATTTCATTTATTTTGGTTTTCTATTTACAACCTCTCAAATTCCTTCCTAGAAATCCATTCAAACTCATACATGAAATAGTTAAATAAAATATGTATATGGTTACATAGTTATAATTGAACAATTGAATTCATCAAATAATGAAAAATCAAAATGTACGATCAATGTTAAAATTGATGTGTGATATTTTGACAATCAATGTCAATAATGTCAACCAATCTTCGTTAAAAATGACCACTAAAACCAAAAATGCACAACATACATAATTCAAACCAAAACTGAAAGAAACAAACCAAAATTATTTTTGGTTGACGTCTATTGCTTGTTCGTCCAGGATGCTCCTACATCATACATGTTGGATAGGAAAAATTTTGTGAGTAGAACTCACAACATGGAGTTGAGTAGTGGGATTACTCCTTCAAGTTGAATGCAACCTGCAGCGAACTCCATTGCTAAATCTTGTGCACAAAGTTAGTTCTTTTTCCTCTTCTTCCAACATCTCATTGAAACAAGTTTCAAGCTCCAAAAAATCTACACTCCATTCTTCTCTACTCTTGTGGAATTACATCCACCATGTAACGTACTCCTCCAAAAAACATTCTCTCCTTTCCTCTCCTCCTTCGTAGGTTCCAACCCACCACACACCGACCACCTCTACCAATTTCCACTTGTAGCATTCTCTACAATTTCTACACACAAATATGCAACATCTACACACAACTTTGTAACCACAATTTTATCCTCTACAACAACATCCTCTTTTACTCTCTCTATGAAAGAATAATCACAAATAACATCAAAATGTTCATAGATTACCTCTTTTTCTTTCGCTGCAACATTCGTCTTCTTTCCTCCATCAACAATATTACCAAACCACTCTTCTTCTATTTTCAAAATCTACAACATTAAATCATCCTTGTCTTCACCATTTGCAATCTCTTCACATTCCATCATTGCAATCACATCCTCTATAGCTACATTTTCATTCTCTTCTACCATCATTGTTGTTACACTTGCATCCTCTTGCTCATTCTTTTCTTCTTCTTTCTCCATGCCTTTCTCATGGCATGTCTTCGCTACAACCTCTTGACTCTTGATATCCTCTCCACAACAATAGTGGTTTACAATTTTTGGTCAAATTGTACACTAAAATTATTATTTTTAACTAAATCTTCACATTCTGACACCTAGCAGCTAAACTGTGAAGAATTTGAAGATTTTAAAAATATTTTTTTCAAAATTTTTGGAATCAGATTGCACTTTTTTTTCCATCTCCTAAGAAAACTCGTTTTTCTCAGAGAACATCATTTTTAAAAAGTGACGCATACCGTATAACACATAACTTTTTTTCCATGAAGGATAGAATTCTAATTCTTTCAAATTTAGATTTGTAACTCTGATATCTAGTGCTTCCACTTGGTTCGATAGTTTTTTATTGAATATTTTTTATTTAATCAAGTTTTGAAGTCAAACCAATTACAATTCAAACATAGCACAACCGTATAATGCGTAACTTTTTTTGTATATATCAAAATTCAAATTTTTTTTGTTGGATCAAGGACTTCAATATCGGGTGCACTCATATTTTTCAAATTTATTTTTGATAATCTGCTATTTTTCCACATGTGCAAAAAAAAGACCTTAATTTTCAATGAAAAACCTATTTTTAATAAAACTAAAATAAATAAATAATAAAACCAAAACATATTAAAATTATATTTGTTGGATAGCTCGTTCTGAGGACTACCTGATTCCAGTTGGGTTTGTGAAAATTCCTCAATTTTCATCCTCAACCCGAGCTTCGAAGTGTCAAAATTTAGGTTTTTTTGTGTCTTAGGGGGGGATGAGGAATAAGGGGGGTTCGTTCAAACCAGTAGGTTCGTACGAACCCCTAAAATCAAGTTTTTTCAGTGTATTCATTTTTTGTGAGTTTTCCTTCCTCACTTGAATTGTAAACCACTATTGTGGCTTCACCCCACGCTACCATGTTTCCAATCTACTCAATCTTGCATTTATATCAACCATTATTTCCAAAATCTTTCTCATTTCATACTACCTCCATCCATCTCATATCATGATATTTTTCCTCAATAATATCCCCATCTCATCTATTATAATCTTTCACAACTTCACCTCATGCTTTGTAATTTGCAATCACACTTCTTTTTGTGGCTCCTTAGCTCTTGATTGTTCAAGAGTTCTCTCTACCTACAAAAATCCTCACATGAGCTCTCCTTTACCACACTTCTTCTACTCTACCCGCAATTCCTAGTGGATTCTCTCCACTCACAAGATAACCTAGCTCTAATACCAATTAATAAAAACAAAATTGGGGAGGGGGTCTTGTTGGAGTATGGATAGACACTGAGACAGGGGGGAGCGAGGGAGGGGCGGGGGTGAATCGGTGTCTAAACCTTTTTAAACATTAAAACAAGACTTTTTATTCTGATATCCTTTCTATTGAAAATAGGGCTGAGTGATTGCATTGAGAGCATTTTTTATAGCATTAGCATTGTTCATTTTGACAACTTATCCCAATAATCCTTGTGAGAGTTATCTTGCAATTGCAAAAGAGATGACTGACATTGTTTATACACTTTAGGATTACCAAATTTCAATGCAGACGTATGAGATACAAAACCAACTGTGCAATGGAATGACATATGATAAGCACGAAACAACAAAGGGCTTTAGTTCAACATAACAATTCAAGTGAGTTCTGAAACAAATGAATACATTTAAGCTTTCTTTTGAATCTGAATCTTTAACAATGATAAAACACTTATGCAAAACATTTTGATATGAACATTTGCAATGACGAAGGGACTAACATTCAACCAAGCTCGGACTGATAAGAACAACTACTCACAAAAACATCACAGTCATGAAGCATTATCACATCAAAGCAATTGAGACCATAAGACAAAGAATTTGTCGAGTGGAAAACCCTCTTGGGGTGGAAAAATCACTCCTAAACTGCCTTACTGGCTTAATTTCAAAAACCACTACTTATAATGCCTTATAGGCTAATTTTTGAGCACCAACTCAAGGAGCACCAACCGCTCATTTAGAGACACCAATCTCAAGGAGCACCAATGCCTTATTTTGAAAAACCAATTTCAAGGAGCACTAACCCCTTTTCAGTTTACAGAATTACAATAACACAAAGGATCTCTTTGTTTCTCTTTTAACTCACAAGAGCCTATCAACTGACTATCCCT
Organism: Sequoiadendron giganteum; assembly: GCA_007115665.2. Classification (NCBI taxonomy): domain Eukaryota; kingdom Viridiplantae; phylum Streptophyta; class Pinopsida; order Cupressales; family Cupressaceae; genus Sequoiadendron; species Sequoiadendron giganteum. The sequence goes on from CM021105.1 coordinate 499,790,288, forward strand.
ACAATCCTCAAGGTTCTCAATTGAACCTTTAGAATTCTAGACATACTCAAATCTTAAGACAACTTGTGTTGTTCTTATGTTTCAGATTTACAATCTCATAGTAAAGCATGTCTATCAGAATAGACCATACAAAAATGTTATATTCAATCTCTCTTTTTCAGACATTACAATAAAAAACATTATATGTGTGTTATCCATCAACAAAGGTATATCCAAAAATACAAACTTTTTGTCCAAAGTTTGTCAGGTATCATTTGAGATTCAAAGAAGTGACCACACGAAAATATTTCTTCTCACAGAATGAGCAAGAATGTGTATATTAAGAAAATGACTCTGAAACCTCCAAGAGTTGTGATAGGTGGAGACCATCAATTTTTTGAAACTTCACACATGGGTTTTCTTCAGGAAGGACAAAATGTTATTAACAGGTTTGATCTTTGAACCCTGACCAAAAAAAATTTGCACAAGTAAAATCATATGTTCCAGGAATATAAGAATAATAACGCATGCACCAAATAATGTTTATCTGCCTTTTTCGAAGTGCATTTACCAAACACAATACCCTCTCAAATCTGTTTTCAAAAGAAACCACATAAATAGTGACATGTGGAAATTTAATAAATAAATTACCAAAGCAAATTTTCCCACATTTACAGTTTCTCATTTTGAAGAAACTAAAATAAAAATTACTGCAAAGGCCTGTGAAAGATGTGTAACCGAAACCATATCACCATGATAAAAACAATAACCAATAAATGACTGCCTTTTTCAGACTGCCCACCAATGAGTAAGGAGATGTGATGTAACCAAAGTGAATGCATTTTCTGATTTAAAAAAAAGAAAAAGATAATAACTATCGTTCCATTTTGAATTTGAAAACTTTCTCCATGCAAGGAAGAATAATACCAGATTTAATGAACCTGAAGATAGACAAACCAAAAAGCATGAGATTTTGTATCAAGTGTTACTAACCCAGCTGAGTGATGCCATCGATTCTCCTTAGAGATTCGAGCTCTACTTGTAACAACCTTCCAAGCTCATGCCCTCTCCTTACCAACCCTGTCATAGCTCTCACAGAAGGCAGAGACGTTTGTGAAACTAAATGCAACAAGACAAAAGTGATAGAGAAACGACCGAATCTCATTCTCCATGGCAATGGCTGAGGCTAGGGTTTCCACCCTTAGCAAAATGAAAACCAATGTTTTCCCTAACCATCAATCGAATGAAGACATTTGATCCCCTTTACAAAAATATAATCGCTTTTGAAGTCTGTGGTAACTCATAAAAATGGAAACATCACAAGCCCACGGTCAAACATTCAACCTAATAATTTATATTATTACCAAAGTCTCCTTTGATTATTGTTTCAAATTTGTCGATTCAAATTATCATTTGAATAATGATTTCATATCCTTAAAAAATAGAATGTCGACATAATGATGGATAATTACCACGGTTTTTGTTTCCAAGAGTTGAATCAACAATAATCAATAGATAACCTAATTCCAAGTCCATGAGTGTAAAGAAAATGCTGACATGGAAAGTGAGAAGTGATGGCATCCATGTCATTAGAAAAGCCCTCTTCACAAGGTTGAAAACCTTTAATCATTGTAGTCAAAGTCATATGCCTTGATATCACATTTTTAATGTCATCAACCAAAATGCAAACAATATAAACCAGCCTTTGCCTTTTATAATAAAGGCTTATTTTAAATTCCAAAAAGCATCAATAAAACCATGAACCTAATTAACCAATGATGCCAAATGAAATATCAATCTCGAGTGCCAAAGAGAACATTAGTATAATGCCAACCCAATATGTCATGTCAAGTAATGTATAAAAACTAATGACATTAGAGAGATATATGCCATGATCAACCAATGATACTAGTGAACCAACTTGACAAATATCAATGGAATTGAAAACCAACTGATAATGAATGACATAAATGATATACCTGCGTAACCATGCCATATACATGTATAAGCAAGATAACCTTTATTTGCACATGAAGCTCAACCTGATCAATACCACAAGATGCCATAAATCTGAATGTAAACCAAATCCATAAAGTTGTCCATAATCAAAGTATTGAATGCCAAAACATAAATAGACCAAGAGTAAGCTGAGCCTGAATCAAGTATCACAATGTCAATACCAAAATGCCATAGCTGAACCAATGAAATGCCAAGACCAAGGAGTCAAGATCAAAGTGCCATACTATCAGGTTTGACATCAAGGACAAAATATCAACAGGTCTATTGAGACTAGCAAATTTTACAACCAACACTAAGTTAAATGGACAATTTCATTTGTCAATTTAACTCAACTCAAGATTTCACAAAAATAATTATTCTCAATCTATCATTATATTCCAAGAAAACAATTTAATTAAATTGATGCCAAAATTCGATTTCAACTTCAATTTTGATTCAAAATCCATAGGCAAATAATCTTATATAATTTGTAGGTTTCAATTTAACATGACACTATTTAACCACTCATTAGACAATACAATAATCAAGTCTCAATCTGATTTTCTTTGTGTTTCTGCCAGGCATCTATGGCACAATCCTATATCATTCTTCCTTTATATACAACTCAGCCTTCCCTTCATCCTCCTCAGACCCACGACCTCCTATTATGCTTTATTCAACAATCATACACATGTTCCCTGTATGGCATGACTTATCCTCTTAGTTATGCGCTCAAAACTTCATATACCTCTCTATTCTTAGCCATGACCTATCTCATGCTGAATACAATTCCCTTTGTTTTATATCCCCTTCATTCTTTGTTTAATCTGCATACACATATCTCACTTTGCTCTGTATCTTCCCTTCTTCACATTCCTCTACCTTATTCTGCACTCAACCCACATGTTTTAAATGGCGCAACCCTCTTCTTAGTTTTCTCTACACACACTGGTCTTATCTCAATGTGGCGCAACGCTCTCTCATGCCTATCACTCCATCATACATAGGTGTACGACCAGCAAATAGTTCAATCTGCACATGTATATTTCATTGGGTATGCTGCTCTCTTTTCCCATACACGACCCCCTTCATTCCTACACTATGCATTATCTCCCTTCTATGTGGCGCAGATCATTCCACCCTTCTAATCTGCATTTTAAAATCTCTCTTTAATTAATATTCTCCTCTTGTCGTGGACTGCACACCACCTCCCTTCCTGCAAATAATGACAATTTTTATTTCTTTATTAATTTGCCTTCTCACTCCCACATAAGTCATGCCCCTCCAGATTTTGCCCTGGTGTCTTTTAATCTTCCCTTATACTGCCACTATCTCATTCCATATAATCTTCAATTTCATTTATTTTGGTTTTATTTTTACAACCTCTCCAATTCCTTCCTTGAAATCCATTCAAACTCATGGGAAATAGTCTGATAAAATAAGTATATGATTACACGGTTATAATTGAATAATTAAATCTATCAAATATTGAAAAATCAAAATATTTGATCAATATTAAAATCGATGCATGACATTTTGAGAATCAATGTCAATAATTTCAACCAATCTCCATCAAAAATGATTATCGAAACTAAAAATGCACAATGGACACAATTCAGACCAAAACTGAAAAAAACAAACCAAAATTATTTTTGATTGATGTTGATTGCTTGTTCGCCCGAGATGCTCCTGCATTAGAATGTAACTCCTTTGACATTTTTATAAATCTCATCATAATGGTTAGATCCCCTTATTAAGTCCAACTTTCTAATCATGGGTACTCCATGAGGATAAATTAATGCATTGTCATAGCCCATTGTTGTTAGGAAAAGGGTGTTGTACACCTTACAGATGAAAATAAATATTTAATTATGTAAACCAAATATTTCTTTGTGGTGCATCTTTGGAGATGTGTTTAGCCACATTATATATTCGTTTGGGTCCACTTGTAAATTTGTAGTGTAACATTGGTTAGATATTTTAATAGTGGGTTGAATAATATTAGAAGATTTAGTATCAAAAGGTAAATGTTGGGGTCAATGGTTTTCTCTCTCATGATATTGAGACACATGATTTAGCTTATACCACTTAATGGTTTTGTGTGATCTTGGATCTATAAAAGAAAGTACATGTTTCAAAAGTAGTCATAGAAATTTTGTAAGTGAACATTTGTAATGAATAATGAATCGGGTGTGGATGCTTTTGGAGCTTGGGTTTCCCCTCATGAAGGGTTTTTCTAGGGTATTCCTTGTGTCATCTTGATGATATGCTTGTCTATTATTTTGTATGGTAGATTATGAATACTTATTCACATATTTTTCTCTTGTTGGGTTATGTGGGAATTTTTTATTACTATAATATTTTCCTTTTCAAGTGGTATTTAAGTCTAGTTGTTAGGTAATGGAAGGAAATACCCTTAGTTGTAACCCTTAGGATGAGTAGATGCTTGTGTATAGTTAAATCCATGGTCTTGTCAGAAAATAATGAAGGCATTTTCAGGGTAACAAGTGTGTTTGTATACTTGGGTTACTATGCCACAAGTCTAGCCCTTTTCATGAAGATTTCATAGAGTTTCTATTAGGGCTCATTTTTTGAGGGTTTTTGGGATAAATTTTTCAAAGACCTCTTGGAAAAAATTAGACCTCACTATTGAGTCCAAAAGCTCCAAAATCCTATGGATCCATATAAATATGATATAATTTGGGGTAAAAAATATTTGGGTATTTTTTTGGAATTTGAAGATTCTTTGTTGGTAATATTAATTACAAATATGTGAACTATGTATGGCCATACATATTTGTATGGTGTAAGCATAGTTACAATGAGATTCGATAAAGAATTAGGGAATATTTCATTTTCAAACTACAACAAAAAAATGTATGTTGTAGACAAACATTTTAGTTACAAGATAGCCAAATGGTTAGTTGTATGTATGAAAAAATTGTAATAATTAAGAAATAGTTGATTTCACAATATGTGGCTAGCCCCTATGTAATTCTTATGGAATTTGTGCCTAGTTTCCTTTGCAACTGTGGATTTAGCCTTACATTTGATTACCATTTACAATTTCTTCTTTTTGTTGGATAAATGTATTTTTGATGTGATTTTATATTGACATTTAGATATATATTGTATATTGTGTGATGTAGGTGATACTCTCATGTTTAGAGTTGATAGTGGAGTATGTGCATGGAATGGGGGACCAAAGGGGGGTTAAAAGTAGCCACTTTTTTCTTTTGAAATTAGTAAAATCTAATATTGGATGAGAAATTGAAGATATACACTCAATTTGAAGATGTGATAAGAACAAGAGTCATATTTCTTTGAATCTACTTTCTAAAGTATTATTTTTAAAAATAAATAATGGAGATTAAGAGGTTTAACTAGGGTAGACATAAAGTGCTCCTATTTATCCAGGAAGGTAAAACACAACATCTAGTGTGCTCCCCCTAAAATGTTAACTTTTTTAATTATTTCTATAGAGGAAGAAATTTTCTACCCTCGAGTCTCAGGACAAGTAGAGTCTTCAAGGAGAAAATGGTCCTCAACTACCTCAAGGAACAAAGCTTGGTGACAGAATAAAATGGTGAGAGCTCAAGAAATAGAAAGAGTAGGTCACAAATTTTTTTTGGACATACTGACAAGGTCTCGGGCAAGGATGACAATGCTACCCAAGGATGAAAATGTGGCAAATTGACATCTCAACAACGCATCAGTATCTCATACAAATTGAAAACTAAGACTATCAGAGAAAATAGCTTAAGCGACTACTAAAATTTTGATTGCTAAGAACTTTCAAGAATGCAAGGAAGATAACAGAGAATAACATAACTAAAATAAAGTGAACTAAGTAAAATATAAATTAAATGGAATGTAAATGATAAAACGAAGGAAGAGAAAGAAATCACTCACAACCACCTAAGTAATGAAGCCTCCAAAAAATATGTCTTCAATACCTTCACACATAAGATCAAGAGAAAATTTTGGGGCTTGCCTTAGTCAAACCCCCATTTTGGTGTTTCCACCTCCACAAACAACTAGATAGACAGATAGATAGAAAGATAAATAGACAAGAAGATAAAATGCATAGACAAGGGATGTGATAAATCCCAAGATGCTCAAAGACATAAGATAAGTAGATATACCTGCAAGGCTTGAGAAAGCCAAAGAGAGAGAGAAAGAAAGAGATAGTTGTGAGAGCTAAGAGTGTTGTAGAGAAAGAGAGAGATCTTTGAGATTGCTATAACAAGAAAGAGAGTTGTAAAATCTTGAGAGAAAAAGAGATTTTGAGAGAAAGAAAAGAGAGTTTTCAATAGAGAGACCAAGAAGGCCAAATGAATTGAAAAGATGGATTTTAAAGAGAGAATAGGATGGAAAAGAAGGTTCTTGAGTTGTTACAAGGTGTCCCAAGCCATTTCCACTGACAAAGGTAAGTGACAAGTGGTAAGAGGCTTAGAAACAACCATTTGAATGTTGAAATGTTGTGGGACACCCAATGTTCCATTATCCCCTTGTTCTTGTCCCAAATTATCTTCTCCTAATTCATCCAATGTTCATTTATTTCCTCCCAATCCAATCTCATTAACCTCTAATAGGTCACCCTATGTTTTGTGATCCCCTCATGGACCATCCCACTAATCTCTACTAGTCCATCCTATGTTTTTTTATCCCCTTCTATTCCCATTTCATTGCACCCTCTCTTTCTTCACCTTATGTTCCATTGTCCTCTCTTGGTCTTGTCCCTTGGTCTTGTCCCTTTATGATGCAGGGGCATCTCAATTTTGTCTATAATTTTGGATTTCAATTTTGGATTGAGTTTGTGTTAAGTTGTTTCTTGTCTAATTCGTGGTGAGAGGTGCCCATTCTTGGTGGAAACAAGATGCTAAATCATCCTTTTCCCATTGATATGACATAGTGGAGTCGTTACAACTGTTTGAAAAGAAAAAAAAAACACTGTTTCACCCAAGTTTGAGAGAGAGTTTTTTGCCAATAGAAGGGAAGATCGATGGTGATTGGAAGAGGAAAAAGAAACCCAAGCCAAGTGGTTGAAGAAGGGGAATGGTTTCTTGCTTGGCAGAGGAATCCAATTGGTAAAAAGGAGAGAGTGATCTGCTCTAGACACGAAGGAGGAAGAAATGATTGGAGGATTCTACTAAATACAAGAAAGGAGGACCGACAACTTTGTGTTGGAGAGGAATTCAATCTAAGAATGTGGTGGATGGCTTCCAAGCTATGAGAGAAAGTTCATGGGTTCCAGTTTGATGGTAATTTGGTTAAAAAATAGGGTATCGATTCTTGTGAGAATTGTCTACATTGTTCTTTGAGATGCATTATTTTTAATACATTATATTTTGTTTTCCATTTTCCATCGCTAGTGTTTGAGGACTTTGTGTTCTGATACTGGAATAAGGAATGCATTTGTTTGTTCCTACCACGTGTGCCTTTGCACAATGGTGTAGAGCTTTTGGTTGTTTCTATGATATGCAAATTCTTGTGTTTGTAGTGTTGAATAGTATTGGAAAAGCACTAGTTTTGTACTCCTTCTCTATTGTTTTCTAATATATGTTTATGTCAATTAATATGGACTTGTAGCTTTAATGTCTATTTTGACGGTTTGAGTATGAAATGCATGGAGATATATTGTTGTTTCCTTTGGAATCACGTGTAGCTTGTGGTGAGGCTACTTGATGTCTAAGGTTTGGTTAGATTGCTTGACTCTATGTGCACTTATTTTTCTGTTTTGTTTCAGGGAAGTTTGAATCCTTGTATTTTGTTATTGAGAGTAGGAAATCAAAATGGGTAGTCATAATTCTGGTATCAGAGTGTGAAAGATCTGGGAGAGCTCTAAAAGGTTTGAGAAGAAGAATTTGAGAGTGTCAAAAGGAGTGACTAAGAAGTTAGTTATGTCAATCGATTCTTGGACAGATATGTGTTGTAGAATGGTAGGTTAAAGAAAGGAATCTAGGTGCCAAAAGACTGAGCTGAGGACAAGAATAGGGAATCCCTAGGTGAGGTATCAAGAAGACAAAAAGAGGAAAGGTTAGAAAATGTAGCAGTATACTAAGAAGGAAATCATCAAGAAGAAAGGCAATATGAAGAAACAAGATTCAGAGTTTGAAAGAGAAATGGCAGAGTTGATAAGAGATTTGGAGAGATGTAAGTTATTGATGAAGCAAAGGCTTGAGGAAATAAGCCAAGAATGTGATTGGTATTGGCCCATGAAAAAGAGGTTGAAGTGGCCAATAAATTGGATTGTGAAGAAAAGAAGAAGACAAGGTTTGGCAGCATTGAAAAGAGAGGATAAAAGAAATTGGGATAGTGAGAAGTTGCTAAGTGAGAAACATGTATGGGAAGTGATCAAGGAATTTCTCATTGTAGAGGACTTGAAGAAAGAGAAAATAATGGAGAAGAGAAGAAGTGCAAAAAGAAACACTTGAAGAAGGAAGTAGTAAAGAGGAGAGGAAAGTGTCCATAAAGGAGGCACTTAAGGAGACATATTGGTCTCTTGATTTATTTATTAATGATATGTTTGAGAATGTGAATGCAGGTAAGAATAAGGTTGAGAAATACACCTTGAAGATGATAAGAGTAGGGGCAAGAAGAGTACTCGTAGACAAATATAAAGATGAGAAATAAAGGAAACAAGTTGCAGCGGTATGCCAAGTAGACCAAAGAAAATAGTTTGCGACAGAGGTACATCATAAGGTACTTTTAAAAATGAAGAGAGGGTTATCGAAGAAGGGAAAGAAACCTGAAAAAAGGAAGAGATGACAAGAAATGACACCAAGGATGGAAGCAAATGGGGAAAACAAGATATTGAAGAGGTAAATTTGAGTATGAATGTTGATTTTGATCATATATGTGAAAATAAGAATGCAAACGTGAAAGTTAAAAAAGATAAAATACAATTAGAAGACCATGGATATAGGGTGTCGAATTGGAAGAAGAAACCTATTAAAGAAGGAAAACATATAAAATGTAAACATGTGGTGGCTTATGATAGATTTTGTGATAACAAATAGAAATAAAGGATGGAAGAAATGTCAAAGTTTCCAAGTAGACAAGAAGGTAGGCCAAGTGCAGAAATAGAAAGACATCAACCCAAGAATATGGAAAACAAAATGTGGGTAGTGAAGCGTGGGATAGTAGTAGAGGAATGTGGTAATGTAAGACAAGGTGAAGAAGAGGAAAAATCCCATAAACAAAGAATCATGAGGAAGCCATCAAAGGATGACAAGAGGACATTGTAGCAGGGTATACAACAAGCGAGAACTTATGTAGAACTCAAGAATAAAGAAGAAGCAATAGCACTCCTTGAAGATTACATGATAATGGAGCTTGAAGAAAGGAAAAATAAGAAGAATTAGGTAGCAACTTGGAAGAAGTTGGAGGAGAGTACATACAATGTGGAAGAGTTACAGAGGCTTGTGAATGAAAAATCCATAAGAAGGGAACGATACAAACAAAAAAAAGAAAATAGATGAAAACAACTTGAAAATATGGTAGTTATTTCAGAACGATGTTGGAAGACACGAAAGAAAAGAATGGAGAAATAGTTTCTAGTTGATTCCCTCATGTGCGGGAGCACATCTTTTGTCTGTCCCCTAGGGAGCCTAATGCAAGGGCATCTCAATTTTGTCTGCAATTTTGGATTTCAATTTTGGATTGAGTTTGTGTTAGTTGTTTCTTGTCTAATTTATGGTGATAGGTGTTCATTCTTGGTGGAAAAAATATGTTCAATCATCCTTTTCCCGTTGATATGGCATAGTGGAGTAGTTACAACCATTTGAAAATAAAAACCAACACTAATTTGTCCCAAGTTTGGGAGAGATTTTTTTCCAATAGAAGGGCATATCGATGGTGTTTGGAAGAGGAAAAAGAAACCCCGGCCAGGTGGTTGAAGAAGGGGAATGGTTTCTTGTTTGTCAGAGGAATCCAGTTGGTAGAAAGGAAGAGAGTGATCTGATATGGACACGAAGGAGGAATAAATGATTGGAGGATTCTACCAAATACAAGAAAGGAGGATCGATGGCTTTGTGCTAGAGGAGTTCGATCTGAGAATGTGGTGGATGGCATCCAAGCTATCAGAGCAAGTTTGTGGGTTCCAATTTGATGGTAATCTGGTTAGAAAATAGGGTATCGATTCTTGTGAGAATCGTCTACATTGTTCTTTGAGATGCATTATTTTTTATACATTATACTCCATTTTCCATCATTGGTGTTTGAGGACTTTGTGTTTTTTTATTGGAATATGGAATGCATTTGTTTGTTCCTATCACTTGTGCTTTTGCAAAACAGTGTAGAGCTTCTGGTTGTTTATGTGATATGCAAGTTCCTGTGTTTGTAGTGTTGAATAGTATTAGAAAAGTGCTAGTTTTGTACTCCTCTATTTCCTGCTAATACATGTCTATGTCAATGAAAATGGAATGATTCCTTGTAGCTTTAATGTTTGTTTTGATGATCTAAGTATGAAATGCATGGAGATAGATTGTTTTTTCCTTTGGAATCATGTTAGCTTATGATGAGGTTGCTTGATGTCTAGGGTTCGGCCATATTGCTCAACTTTATGTTCATTTATTTTTTTGTTTCATTTTGGGCAAGTTTGAATCCTTGTATTCTATTATTGAGAGTAGGAAATAAAAATGAGTAGTCATCACTTTATCCCTTCTATGTTTTACCGCCTTCCTCCATATTTCGACCTATACACATACCCTTACATGAAACCTTTCCTTCCACTCATTATTGACCAACTTTCTTCTCCATTACTACTAGACACTTAAAGTGACCAAGTTTCATGTCCTATATTCAAACCTTATGTTCCATTATTCCCTCAGGTAATCCCATCCCATTAACCTCTAATTCTTATTCCATCTTGGCCCATCCCATTAATATCTATTAGTCCATCCTATATTACATTATATGTTTTTATTCCCATCCCATTACCTCACATATTTCACCTTGGGTTCCATTATCCCCTTTTGGTATTGTCCCATTATCTTCTCCTAATTCACCCCATGTTTCATTATTCCCTCCTAATCCCATCCCATTAACATATAATAGTTCACCCTCTATTATGCGATCCCATTCTATCCCATCCCACAAATCTCTACTAGTTCATCCTATGTTTTTTTATCCCCTTCTATTCCCATACCATTGTACCCTCTCTTATTTCACCAAATTATTCCAATATCCCCTCTTGGTGTTGTCCCTTTATCCCTTCTATGCCATACCACCTCCATCCAAATTTCATCCTATACACATACCCTTGAAATAACCTTTCCTTCCATTCATTATTGATCAACTCTCTTCTCCATTACTACTATACACTTAAAGTTACCACCACATGTCTATAGTCAAACCCTAGAAACCTCCTAATTCACCCTATGTTCCATTATTCCCTCCTAATCCCATCCCATTAACCTCTAATATTTCACCTTATGTTTTCTTATCCCATTAATCTCTACTAGTTCATCTTATGTTCCATTATCCACTCCTATTCACATCCCATTACCCTCACTTATTTCACCCAATATTCCATTATCCCATTTTGGTCTTGTCCTATTATATTCTCCTAATTCACTCTATGTTACATTATTACCTCCTAATCCCATACCATTAACATCTAATAGTTCACCCTCTATTTCATGATCCCTTTTTTCCCTATCCCATAAATCTCTACTAGTCCATCCTATATTTTTTTATCCCCTTCTATTCCTATCCCATTGTACCCTCTCTTATTTCATCAAATTATTCCATTATCTCAACTTAGTCTTGTCCATTTATCCCTTCTATGTTATCCTGCCTCCCTCCACATTTTATCCTATATACATATCCTTACAATAAACCTTTCCTTCTACTTATTATTAACCAACTCTCTTCTCCATTACTATTACGCACCTCAATTTTCTACTTTATGTCCTATAGTCAAACCTTGGACACCTTCTAATTCACCTTATATTCCATTATTCCATCCTAATCCCATCCCATTAGCCTCTAATAGTTCATCCCCTATTTTATTATCATGTCTTCTTCAATCCCATTAATCTCTACTATCCCATCTTATGTTACACTATCCTCTCTTGGTCTTGTTCCATTATCTTCTCCTAATTAACCCTCTATTATTTTATTCCATCATAATACCATACCATTAACATATAGTAGTTAGCATTATGTTTTTTTAATCCCCTCCTAACCTATCTCACTAATCTTTACTAGTCCATCCTATGTTCTATTATCCCCTTCTACTCCCATCCCATTGTACCCTCTCTTATTTCACCCTATGTTCCCTTATCCCCTCTTCATATTTAATCCCTTCTATATTATACCACCTACCTCCACATTTCATCCTATGAACATATTCTTAAAAGAAACATTTCCTTCCACTCACTATTGACCAACTCTCTTCTCCATTTCTACTACACACCAAAAGTTCCCATTTCATGTCTTATAGTCAAACTCTAGACGCCTCCTAATTCGCCTTGTATTCCATTATTCCCTCCTAAACGCATCCCATTATCCCCTCTTGGTATTCTCAAACTAGATCCCCTCCTAGTATCATCCCATTATCACCTCCTCATTCACACTCTATCCCACCATATCCTCCAAGCTATCCTTCCCCTCCTAATCTAACCTCATCAAACAATCATAACTCCCTTTATTCTCATTATCTCTTTGCACCCATATTTCATGAGGCTAGCATAGTTCCTCCTATTATCATATTCCTATCTCTTCCTTATCTATCCTTCCCCTATGTGTATTCTACCATATTCACCAATAGAGTATAAATTAGTTCTACCATATTATATTTAGGTTGATAGAGCATAACCTAGTCCTACCAACTATTTATTATGTTGAGAATTTTTTGTAGTGTTATGGACCTATTTGTTGATCAAAATTTTGATGATCACACAACATCAATATCATATTCAAATTTAAGGAGAACCATTATCCAAATGGTTTGTAGTATTCATTGTTATGGCCCTACTTATTTCTAGGCTGAGAAGGTCTGCTTATGGATACATAATTAGGGTATGGATAGTTATTTCATATTTATTATTTCTTCATTTCTCTCTAATTATCCTATTAATGACATCTCAAGGATCATAGTCCTTGATATTGTATATTTTTCATTTCTTTTGGTTTTCATTGTGAATTATTTTTTATTTGATTGTGGTTTCATGATTTATCATAGCATGAATAGACTAATCTCCATTTCTTATTCACCAGCCTAATTATACATGATTTTGTGATGTATAGAATTCAACAACATACCAAGGAAACAACCAAAGAATCAACATCATAGTCCAACATGAAGTTGAGAACGCAAAGAAAAGAGAACGAATAATACAAATTTATGAAAGTAAGAAAATAAACTCCATAGATAAAGATATGTAATATTTTACAATTCAGTTGACCATGAAGCATCTATTCAAGGTAGGAAAGAGAATAATTTTGAGAAATAAAGACAAGGAATGAAAAATCATGCAATAAATAAATTGAATCATGGAGTTGAAGGTAGAGCATCCATGTCATCTCAATATTATATTGAAAAAAACTTAAATACCAATTGAATTAATAAGTAATGAAACAACCAATGATGATTTTACACCTGTCGATCAACCTATTCAAAATACAATAAATTTATCGACTATTGAAGATGAACAAAGTTTATCTTATGATTGTTTAATGGAGCAAGTTTACCAATGAGGTCACCTCCTAGAATTTTGTGTAAAAAGCCTAATTTTTAATTGAAATTGATGAGAAATTTTTTAAAACCAATGGTTGATAAGATTCTAAATGTACTTATAGAAGAAATTTTAATAAACTATGGAAAATATTTTTTGAAAACTTAAATGAAATAGGAAGATGTAATTTTTTATTGAAATGAACAGGTATCCTTGCACTTAGATTAAAGTAATTGGTATTATTAATCCCCATGCTATCAAATATCCCCAACTTTTAATCTCCACTATACTGCGAGCTCCCTAGATATTTCCCTAGTAGCTTACCTAAAGAGCATCAGATACCTTAGAACATTGAATATAAATCCTTGCTCCTTTGTTACTCTTAGGTATGTGGACCTTCAAGTTTTCTTTTACCTCATTATTCTAGCATTGAGTAATTCATATCTCTAATCCCCAATCCTAATTGGTATCAATATCCCAATTACCCCAATCCCCGCTCCCCATCATGCTTCCCTCTTTCAAACCTTTAAGGTTCCTTATACCGTTGTCCCACTATCTCATTCCTTGGTATATCATCTACCTTTCTAATTCCACAAAAATTTGTATCCCCTTGCATGGAGGTATCTTGACATCCCATTATTCAAATCCCTAGACCATTGGTCCCTCTTGAAAATTCACTCTTTGACATGCCAATCCTTGGACCCCTAGTCCCTCTTGAAAATACATCATTTGGCATGTGGATCCCCAAACTCTTATTGTTCAAACTAAAAACCTCGCCTATCATCATGCCTAATTAGGGGTGCCAAAAAGATTGGAATAAATGGGATAAGGTGGTATAAAAAATTTAAACACCTATTAGCACATGGGGGACCATCCTAGGCCTTTAACCTCTATATAGGTTGGGAAGGTTAATTAGTGTGTATATTTGATCATTTTTTAACAAACCCTAACTCTAGTTTAAACATTTGTTATCATTTATTAGATCTGCAAATGAAAACCATTTGGTTTGGAGATTAGAGGATGAAATCCCTTTAGTTTCTTGATGCAAATTCATTAAGATATTGTATTTGTGCTGAAGATTATGTATTGATTTATTTTTTATTGTATTCCAAAATATAAATCTACTCCATTATATTGCTAAATGTCTACTTTGTGTATGAAATTATATTATTTATTGTAGATATTTCAAAACTAAGAATTTCACATGAATATTTTTTGTAGGTATTTTAGATCTAAGTATTTTCACATGAACATATAGCTAAGGGTCATTAAACATATTCCTTGGATCTATTGCTTGACAACCTAGGTCAAATAGAAAATTCTTCTCATGCTGAGAGAAATAACTCAATACCCATATGTAGGCTTGTAATAAGGGTTTACATTTATGGTGTTCAAGTTTTCCATACCAATTTTCATAATCCTTGTGTGGTTTTTCATTTGGATCCATGACCATAAGAGATCCAATGGTGAGAGGGAAAGATCTATTCAATTGTAAAACTCCATCTCATTCAATCCATGTCAATAATATCATGCTAAGACATGGAGGGGAATAGTTAAACTTAACTATTCAAGAGATGAAGTCTTAAGGTAGAAATGCAAGAAGGGTGTGAAATTTTCAAAGAGGGAAAAATATGTATAATAAATTTATGGTGGACTTTCAATCCCAAAAAATGAGTAGTTTACAAGTTACAAACATGCAAAATAAGTCCACAAGGAAAATTGTGAAGTTATAGAACTCGAAAGTAAAGAACCAACTTGCATGTTGCATGGAGGGAATGGAAGTCCATAAGAGGAAAAAATGCAAAGTCACGTAGTGTGCAAGTGGTAAGTGTGCATAGATGGATAAAGTTTATGCCAGAGCAAGGGTGCAATGAATAGGTACAATATTGTAAGAATTACAAAGTGCAAGGCGAAGCCCATGGCTCACCAAATACAAAGCTTGCATAAACTAGAGGTGCAAGAGCAAGGTTTAATTAAGAAATCTTTATGGAGAAGATAATATTCTATAAGGTACACAAGGATTGGGAAATGGGAGTTCAAAGGAAAGAACACAACTTTCTACGATGCAAGGTTGCACACATGCTTCTAAGTTTTGCAAGAAATATGGTGAAAGGAAGAGACACATAAGCAAAGTGCATGAGAGAAAATTTTACAAGGTAAATTTTAAATTCCACAAGAAAAGAGAGATGCATGAATCAAAGTTGCTGTGATATGACTAATCAAGGATGTGATGTCAAAGGTATGAAATAAAAAATTGCAAACTTGCAAGGAAAGTCTACAAGTTTGTAGGAGTAAAGGAATTAGGAATGTGGGGATGCAAAGGATTGACATAGGTGTGAATTTTCTCATAAAGTTCAAAATTTTGCAAGAAGAAAAAGGAACATGAAACAAAATATGAAGTACACTTTATGCAAAATGCAAACATACACGTAGGGTCCAAAACTCCACAAGCTTGAGAGGGAAGGCAATGATGCATGACGTAAAGTTTGGGGATGATTTTTAACAAATGTGCAAACATCCTTGGAAACTCTATAACTCCACAAGAATACTTGGAAATGAATAAAAACTCCTTGAAACTCAAAAAACTCACTAAGTTAGCCCAACATAAGGATTATGACGAATGTATAAAAAAATTTAACACGATTCAACCAATTTGGCCTATTTATGATTTCTCAAATATGTAATATATAATGGGATAAAACAAGGCGTTGGGAAAATAGAGAGGAATGGGACTAAGAATTTTTTTATAGTCGCTCAGGAACCCACAATTGCAAATGCGTGAGAAGATGCCCATCGTCAACTATAATTTTATGATTGCACATAGGAATAATAATATTTGGAAGCACAAAACCTACCAAAGTGATGTGGATGTATTAGATAATGTTGTAAAATTCTTTACTAACAAATGGAGGTGTATTCAAATGATGCATAACCTATTGGATGTAACTCAAAATATGGAGGATCAAAGGGTGTGCATACAATTGGCATGTATTATATTTTCCTTTGTATGCTAATGGCACAATGGAATGAATTTGTTAGACTACAACTCATTAGAGATGTTGGGGTGCCATGTGGTTGAGCTAACATCATATTATTTTCTCTTATTGGTTCACGTGCTCACAATAAAAAAGAGAGGGACCCACATTGATTTTCAACTTGTATACCATTAGCCAATGGCACAACACAAAATAGTTGTCAAAATAACAACTCCATGGAGGTGTAAGAACTTTTCAAGTTTCCATGCTTACATCAATTGAATTTTCCTTTTCTTTATGAATTGAAGATTAACAATGGCCAATATATGACATGGAAGTGTTGGCCAATGATGCAAATGTATTAATTTATTAGACTAATAACTCTCTAGAGATGCACCAATTATTGATTCAAGCATTGATTGAATAATGTTGAATTGCCTTGTGCCTACAAATATGAACTTCATGAAATGCACCAAGAGAAACAAAGCACCCAAAAATTAAAAAAAATGGTCATCCCCAAGTTCAAAAATCGCACAAATTATAGACTTGCATTGATAGGAAAAATGCATGCCAAATTTCTCATCAAAGGATGAAGCCATGATGATTAAAAAAGGTTTCTAGAAACACTTTACCATGAATGATGAGATGATGCATTCTATAAGAAAACAAGAATACTTACCAACATGAATTATGAATTATGAATCATGACCAATGATTGTTACTATGAGCAAGATTAAACTGTAATATGACTATTGAACATTAAACACTATGAGCCTTTCCCACATTATTGGTTGCATGCACATCATGTTTTGACATCCTTGTTATATCAAGGACAATATGTACTTTCCTTGCACTACTAACTACATGTCACATGTGTCATCTATCAAGATCTTAATCACCAATAAGAACCTACTATATTTCCTATACCATGTGTACTCATGTTACACCAATTGGGTCATATGCCTATTCTAGTGTCTCATTTGTCTTACATGGATGTTTCTCACCATTAAGGACCACACCACCACTTATCATTTCCCTTTCCAGTGACAAATTAATTCCTTGAAATCATTTACAACTTGTAAGGTGTGCCCCCTTATCTCCTTGTCTTGTGCACTACAACGCTTGGGTTCATGATATGGCTTAACTGCCTCCCATGGGTTCATTAACTCCGGTGGTTGTATCAGGCATTAAGAGGTCGATCTTTTGGGGCAACCACATATGTAATAATTGGTATTAGAGCCTAGGTCACGGGTTCGACCCCCTCGCTTGCACTGGGGGGATTGTTGCAAGGTGTAAACCCTTGGTATCCTTATGTTGTGCACCACAATGCTTGGGTTCATGACATGGCTTAACTGCCTCCTATGGATTCATTAACTCTAACAGTTGTATCTAGCATTAAGAGGTTCATCTTTTAGTGGAATGACAACCATTTGTGCAATACAACCCATGTGCTTACCAAAATTATCATTTGACATAATTTATCTAATTAATACATAATGCATTTATTTATATTTACTACTTTACATGATTTACATGTTTACATACTTAGCTCACGATACATTTAATGTCATATTTTTCCAAAATGCAACCAATTATAAGGTGGCATATTCTATCACCAACACTCTCATTTGTGTTTGCAAATATTTACTAGTGTCTATACATACTCATCATCAATACATAACATGTTAGAGCCTTGTTATCATATCACCACTTTCCATAAAAGTGGAATCTCTCTAACCCTTTTTCTCCTCCCTTTGATTTATTGCTTATAATCAAGGATAGTGAATTTTTTCTTGCAATGATTTTCATTTTTACTTGCATGGTAAAATCTAGTCATTGCACATTCTTTCATTATTTTGTAATTTCTTTTGTAACACACATAGGATGTGCTTACATAGTGGCATTAAACAAGGTCCATTATTTTGTATATACCCCCTTATATCCTTTTATGTATAAATATTTACTTTGCAAACATGTTTGAGTACTACATACTTTGAGATACATCATCATCCTCAGATTCACATGCACCTCAAAGTGGGGAGAAGAATATAATGGGAAATTTGCATACCCTTGTCAATTTCAACTTAGTTTTGAACCCATTTTGAAAGAGTGGCTCGATAAATTTACATATTCATATTTATGGTACAATTTTATGCAAAGTTGAGCTCTTTCTCCCATGTCATTACTCTTCCATTTGCACATATTTTCTTGCCTCTTATGCATACCTTTTCCACAATTTCTCATTCCCATGTATTCTTCATTTATATGCTTATCCATGCACTTTTCCCCATACATTTCATTCCCACCTTGATTCTATTACTTTTTTGCCTCAATGGCATAAAGACAATTATTGTCTATTTTGATCATAAATTTTGAATGACATCTCAACATTGTAACTTATTGTATACATTGGAAGCATCATAACCAAATTTAAATTGGATTTCTCTCAAAATTTGTTAAGTCACTCCACACAGGCAAAATTAACCCCACACCTACAAATTTGACCTCTAACATTTTGAAATTCAAGTGCAAATTCAAAATTTGGATGACTCCCATGCAAAATCAACCCCACTCCTACAAATTTGGTCTCTAGCATTTTGAAATTTAAATTCATTCAAATTTGGGTGAATCCTACCCAAATTTACATTTGTTTCTTGTTTAGAGCTAACTAAACACTTGTTATGTCATTATAGCTATACATGTATTTATGGACATTTAATTGCATTCATTTCATCATCCAATGATCATATGGGCATCTAAATGGATTCATTTCATCATCCAATAATCATTTGCATAACATTCACATTCAAGAAGAAAGGCATGCTAAGAATACTTGCATTGATGCACTAAATCAAATCTAGATCTGCATATTCAACATAAAGCATTTGCATGGGTAAAGCTTGTTTTCAATCCTTTACACAAGTTTTTTGAGGGTTGACCTATGTCCCCCAATGACATACTAATAGCCATCTCAAAGTATTTCTAAATATCACTAGTCCAAATGGGAAACAAAGAAAAGAAAAATCAAGCACAATAGGAATGAAGATTACACATTATTCTAAATCATTCATGCAAATAGAGGTCAAACCCACATCTATAGAAGTGTTCCAACTTGTAGACTCAACCCCTTATAATGAAGATTGATTGTTCCAAATCCAAGGAAAATGCTAATAGAGACTTATCATTACCAAGCCCAAGACATTTTGATCTCAACATCTATAGCACATTCACACATCATCTTCATATCTAGAGCTAAATACCTTTATTTATCACATTACATTCCTAATGTAACATTAAATACCTTCATTTAATAATCTAGATCATCAGCTCTCAATTAATTAATCTTAGTTTATGCTTGTGCATATGGATACCCCTTAATTATCCTAAATTAGGAGTAAGAAAAGTTTATTTTCCTTTACAGTATGTTAATGAGGATAAAAAAATGTTGCGCTCTTTCTAGAGATGCTTGATTTTCATCAATTTCTAATTAAACATTTGCTTCCATTTTTACTTTCTAACTAATAAAAAATAATATTCTTTTTACCAATATTAATATTGATTTTCCTAAAATGAATATAATAATTTGTTAATTAAAAATATTTTAAAAAATTATCCAATTATTTTTTATTTTTTAAATCTTACCATGTATACTTGTCATTATTAGTATTTCTCATAGATACTATACTATAATATTTTTTATTTTTAAAATAATATAAAATTTATGTCACTTTCTACACTAGTTCAATAAAAATTAACATAATACCATAACTAATATTTTTATATTGAAAATAGCTTAAGGATACTATTAGTAGTAATCATGTACATCTCATCACTTTTTAAATTATTATAATGAAAGAATTGTTATGGAAATATAAAAAATACAATGATCCTATATTTTTGGTCTCTAAAATACAAGATTAGCTTGGCATAGAGATCAATTTTGAGAACGAGGGCGAAAATTGTATGTCTTGGGTGTGAGAGAAAATTCTTCTCTAAGACTCAATGGAAGCTCATAATCCGGATCGTCTGAGCTATCATCCTCTTCCAACTGAGCATTAAGTAACGATACATAAGAGTGGTGATCCAAGTCCTCAACTATGCATCTTCTCCCTAAAACAAATTCCATTTTTGGATGTTAGACCGGATTGTTTAGTTTGGTGGTCTATTATTTATAACCTCTTTTTCAGCAGCCCTTTATTTGTATTATTTTGCATTGATTCAATATACGAAAAAAAATAAAAAAATTCCAAAGATCTCAATCCGTATCATGTTCACAATAAAACTCAAAGAAATGACACTTTGAAATATATTAAAACTCAAAGAAATGACACTTACTTTGAAATAGAGGGGCTCTTTCTGTGAAACCGTGTTGGGCTGTTGTACAATAGACTAAATGTCGATTCTTGTCCAAATTAGGTTCTAGCATTTTCATTTTCTCTTGTATTTCTAAGAGCATTCTATAATTCAGTTGTTCATAGTCCCTGCATATCAAAATCTCATATCACTAGTTAATATCCTAGTAAAACAATGAAGGAGGGTACTCTATGTTATGAAGGGCTCTAGAAAAATTCACTGCCAACAATTCACCGTCAACAAATTCACCTCCAACAATTCATCGTCAACAATTCATTGCCATGACAAATTCATCTGGTGGAAAATTCACCACCAGCAATTCATATCATATTGCTGGCGGTGTATTTTCCACGAGATGCATTTGTCATTTTGATGAATTGTTGGAGGTGAATTTGTTGACAGTGAATTTGCCTGAAGCCATTATGGAGACAAGATAACACCTGTATCTACTAATAGAAACAGCAAGATGAAGAATAGCAAAGCATATGAAGCCGTTATGGAGACAAGATAGCACCTGTATCTAATAATAGAAACAGCAAGATGAAGAATAGCAATGCATATGAATGTTGTCCTGACATAGAATGTTTTTGAAGAAACCCAATCTTGTGAAAGATCTTTTCCTTTGACGCGGACTATGAAGAACTCAATGGCAAATGTTGTACAAAGTTCTGCATACAAGTCCCATTGTTACACTGAAGTTCACACCCCACCAAACAAAAAACATCCATAACAAGAGTAGACTACACTGTTCACCTACCTAAGTATAGAGTGCCTCTGACATCATTGCTTTGCTTAGCGCTGGTCAGCAAATACAACACACATAACATAACCAAGTAGAAAAAGATGGTCTTCACAGCTCGAGACTCAAGTAAGATGGCATTTTGTAAAGAAAACAGCTTATCAAGAGCTATCAACATGGTGCTTTGTTTTGATTCAAATGCTTCCTGCAATCAAAAGTAAATGGTTTTTTAAAGGGGAGATCCAGGTTTAAATCCTGGAAGACATTGTAAAATGTTGAAACTAAATAAAATATCACATACAACAGTTGAAGCCAGATTCAGGTTCCCAGTGATTTTGATGAAGATATAGCAATCTGTCATGGCATCTAAACCCAGAGGTTGTCCTAATAACTTACTAAAGAGAAAAGAAAATTACTTACATCACATTAAAGACTTATAAGATAAAAGAGAAGAAATGGAACCTGAGCTGCCAAAATTGCAGAGGAACTATGTGCAAGGCGCTTGTGAGTTTGCTGAAGTTCCTCTTGGTATAAACTAAATTCAATCTGTTGTTGTCGAGCACCATCAGCAAGTTGTTGTAATGATGCCCTACAATTTCAATTATGAAAATATATCAAGTCAATTTTGATTGATACAAAAAATAAATTAATTCTCACAATGCATAATATACAAATCAAGTAACATTGTCTTCTGTTTACTACTGACACACTATGATTGAATTCATTATTGTTTACACCATATGAAAGATAAATTTTATATCAACATAATTCTTCACTTGTAATATTATGTCATTATTCTTTCGTAGAAACAAACAACATTAGAAAAGAAATTCACCCGCTTTCTTTGAATGCTTCAGTTTGATGTTGAGTGAGAGTATCAAGACCTTGTAATGCAATACTTTGTCCACTCAGTAATTGCTTCTGTTGATCTAATGAGAGGGTCACTACATTACCAATATCATCTGCTTTACTTTGAAGGTTATCTAGTTGGGAGGACATAGTACCAGCCACTTGAGTTATTTCCATTTGGGTTTGTTGTGTTAATTTTTTAAGGAACCCTATACCTTCCCCTAAACTTGTGTAGGACTTCTCAAGATTAGCCATACTGGAATCCATGGTTTTCTGCATATATAACTGTTGTTCTTGTAACTTGGATTGAGTATCAGTTATTTGATGAGATTGCTCGAAAATGGCATTGGACTTCTTTAAGACATTTGTGATTTTATCTTCTGCAGTTTTTGATTTCTCTAACAGCACCACTGCCTGGGACTCGATAGTGATGAGTGAATCATAGATTTGACCAGAAGACTCTAACAAAGTATCCGACTGTTCTTCTATTTTACCCAGTTTGTCCACTAGCCAATGAGCAGATGACTTCAACTCGTTCACAACCCTTTCTGTATCTCTCTTAAATGCATGGCTCCTGCAAATAACAACTCAATTCGTTAGAAACAAAAAGACAAAATACAAATTTGATTGATTATAAATTCTTCACCTATCCATATACCAAGATTGTTTCAACTGCATAAAAAACTTTGCAAGTTACTTCAAGTAAAATAGGAGTGGCCTCTATGCAAATTGGCATTTGGAATCGTATGACTGAATTTGTTCACAGGCATTCTGCTGAAGCATTTTTCTTAAACAAAATTACTATGAAAAAACAAGTATTTTCTTTGGGTATATATATATACCAGAAATAGAAAGGGATATGCATCTATTAGTGCAGTTTACAATCTTCCTCATAAGCAAAGGGTGAGATATAATTGCATTGAAGGTTACTCAGACTGCATTGATCTTTAGCTTGTTATCATCACTAAAATAGCATAGATCCTGGTTCTTGAGCCTGTTAGCATTCTTAAGATTGCATTGATTCAGAGCCTAGTAGCATCAAAGGAGGCAAACCGCATTCAACATGGATCATAAATTCTTGTATCATTGTGATGCAGAAAAAGAAAACTACAATTTCATTTGATTTTTAAGTTGTGACTTTTGAACTCTTAGTACCATAATAGGAACTTGAGAAGACCATATCACGGCAAAAGGTTAATACTCATTCTAAGAGCATATCACAGCAAAAGGTTAATACCGGCATATCATTGTAAAAGGGTAATTTGAAGAGCATATCAAGGCAAAAGAGTAATACCCATTTTATACTTCCAAGTAAATGATGCTCGTTATAGAATTATCAGTTTGTAATGACTCACATAGATTATGCACTTATGTAAGGATTAAGTTGAACATAGTTGAGAAACTAAGAGAGTTCCCTATAGGTCATCTGGGACATGTATGTATTCTCACAAAAGAAGTTAAAGCACATACTGCAGGAGTGCAGATTCACCAAATCTACAACTTTTTTTTGTTTTTAGCAATTCGATTAATTTAAGGTCACCTATATTTATGATCCCCTGTTTGTGGGTCCATTGCTCTATAACCCAAGATGCTACTTCTTGGTTGTTTGAACAAACCTCACTGTCTTGCCAAAGAGGAGATTTTGAGTGTGGCTATGCACCTATGCATTAGAGTTGTAACAGCCACTTGGGTTTTGACTCTTATCAGAAAGGATTTTGACCATGCCACAGGAAATGTTAGCATGGGAAGGAGCCAAAATAGTAATATGCATAATAAGAGCAATTGGGTAGGGAGGGAAAGAGTACTCAACTGCAAATGATGGCACATGGCGTTGGTGTTAATGAAAAAGGCGAGGTAAACCTTGTGCTGTGCGTCGTTGAGCTTCTTGAGGCAATGGAGGATGAGAGTGTTGGAAGAGCAGGAGGGAAGAGTTCCTCTGCCGGACTCCTTCTGAAAGCACTCAGTCATATGCCATGCCAGCCTCGATTTCTTCTCTTCCTCCTGCAATATCTTTTTACAGCTGGAGAACAGCTGCTCATAAGCCTGCTGCCAGCACGACCCAGATATGGCCACCCTCTCCTTGGCTTCCCTCACCAGCTCTTTGCCCTTCACATTGTCCACCGCCTCAATGTCAAACGCGCTGCCATTGCTCTCTTCTTTTTCTCCTTCTTCATCAATTATCTCTGA
Source organism: Sequoiadendron giganteum (assembly GCA_007115665.2). Lineage (NCBI taxonomy): Eukaryota > Viridiplantae > Streptophyta > Pinopsida > Cupressales > Cupressaceae > Sequoiadendron > Sequoiadendron giganteum. The sequence continues at coordinate 499,815,052 of CM021105.1, forward strand.
GGAAGAAAACCAGCCCCACCCATGAACAGAATAGAATCTTGAAGCCAACAAGATTACAAGAAACAAGGAAACAGACACTCTGGCCCCTGCTCTTGCTCTTGCGAGCTCACTCATGGTTACCCTCCAAATCACCTTCCACACAATGAAATCTGAATTACATATCTATTAGTTGAAATTTTCTCTGTTTACAAGGGCGCCTCGCTTTGAATTTATTTGCATACAAGGAACCTTGCTTTCAATTTCTTTCTTTACAAGGCACCTCCCTTGAGGTTGATGTTTAACAGACCATTTTTTTAACAGTTATTTTCTTTTAATATATTTTGTGGTCGTTTGGGCTTCTCGGACAAGTAATCTTCTTGTGCAAGAATGAGAAATCAACGAGAAGATTGTCTTCAATTTATAATTCTGTTGAATATGACATTGAGATTGGAATAGACGTGAAATGGCAACCCATCAATTTATGTTTGATCAACATTAAATTTATGTTTTAAATTATACTTATTTATTATATATTATTTTATTGGATTAAGCATAATATACAAACTTCACTATAAACAGCAATCTGAACAACACCACATAGTCAGATCACACAGCCAAGCACCTACAGGACGGTTATATCGCCCAGCCAAAGAGCAGGGAATATTTTATTTTATTTTTCATTCTTCTAATTAATAAAATTATAGAAAGTTTAATAGAGTTTTTTAATTAAAAATATATATTTTTAAAAAATTAATATAATTATATAAAAGTTTAGATAAATAAATACCCTGGGAAAACCCTCCTCTTGAGGGAGAAAAACCCAGCAATGAGTATTTAGTTTGTGTTTTGGGTCATCTTTACTTGTTTTACATTTTTCCTTCTAATTAATAAAATTATTAGAAAGTTTAGTAAAGTTTTGTTAATTTTTAAAGGGATGGTATTTTTAAAAGTGAATACAATTATAGAAAACTTAGTTCACTTTTAAGAAATAAATGATTTAAAAAATAAAAGATAGGTTTTAGTGAATATAATAATTAATTAATTTAATTCAAAATTGTGGTATGTCATAAAATTTTAAAATTTAGAAATAAATAGAAATAATATTTAGTTGATTTTGGTAGTTGATAGATGATTATTTTGATTATAATTTTTGAATCATAATTCACAATCATAACTTATTATGTGTTGGAAGCTAAAAAATGAAATATAAATTGGATTGCTCTAAAAAATTGGTAGATTGATCCAAAGCATCACAAGTTTAATCTTGAGTATCATAGATCAAACCTTTCATGCCATTTGAACTCACAAAATACAAACTTCTAAAATTTGTTCACCCTAATATGTCATATTAGATATTATTGTAAGAAATGTAGCAATTTACAAACACCTTAGGGAAGATTGTCAAATTTCTAGGGTCAAGTTCTACTAGGTCAACCCCTTGAATGAATCGACTTTATGACTTTGAGTGAATAATTGAAGACAAAATTTACAAGTATAGAGATGGCCTATATAATTCTGATGTAAATTTTGATTATTTTGTCCCTTAGAAATAGAAGTGTGTGCTAATGATTTCTCTATATAGTCACTTTATGTTTTTTTTTTCCTTATATGAAATCAAATCCACATTAAATGTCTCTAAATACCAAGACATTCAAAAATGTGTGTTAAGTTAGCTCACAATAGTTAGTAGGAAAATGTGAGAGTCTAGTAATAATTTTAGATTTTAAATGTTTGGGGTCAATCCTAGGACACTCAAGATCAATCTTGAGGCATTTGGGATTGACTCTAGATAGAATAATGCTAGATATGAGAAAATGAATGAATATGTGGACATAGGTGTAAATGCAAGCTAATAAACAATGTGTAAATAGAAAATATATGGGAATTTGGATAAATAGGTAAGAGATAAGGTCAAATACATATAAGTAGGTGTAAATGAAAGTGAAACAAACAGGGATAAGCATCAGGTCATGAGCCAAACCTATCACAAGAGTGTGCCACTTGTTAATATTTAATTGTATTAAGATATTTTACCCAAATGGGCCCAAAACTAAATGGGAATTAACATGGGTACACAAATTTCACCATTGCATTGCTCCCACTTTGAGTTGCATGATAATTTAAAATGAGTATGTATTTCAAAGTATATGAATTGAAGTTTGTATTCAAATTGTTTGGTGCATGAGCTCTGCTTGGTTTTTGGTCTTAGCCTCGTGTCATCCTATTTTTCTAATGTTGTGTTATAAATTTGCATAGGAAATTTCTTCACTCATTTGTATTAATTGCAAGGGATTTTAGTTTTTCACACTTATGATCTTTCCCTTAGCCTTATTAATGGCATCAAACTTTATCAATGCAATAGTTGATGTTGATGTTGATAAATTGTCAAATCTTGATGATGGCTCCATCAAACAAGCTCCCTAGGAAGCCTATCCCCAAGGTCTTCCATGAGGTATGAACTCTAATCCCCTTCAAATGTGATGCTACCCATCCTAGAGATTGATAGTGCATCTAAATAGCTTGAACATTTTACTTTAATATGATTTTCTTTGGAGAGTTCCCCCTAATAGAATACTTAGAGAGTTGGTCAACAAGACTTGGGCCCTACATGGGCTTCTCCTTGAGGCTATCTAGATTCTCACAGAGGATTTTTTATTTTCCTTTTTTTAATCCAACCATGTAGAAGACATTCTTAAACATGGCCCCTTTTTTTTTTACTTCCTTTTGGTCTTCCAATCTTAGACTTGAGACTTTGCTTTATTTAAAGAAAGGTTGTGTGTCCTTGTTTGGGTGGAATTCTCATTTTTACTTTATTTTCTAGAATTTATTGACCATAATTGTTGGCTCACTTGGAAAAGTTAATTTTTTCAAGCCAAACAAGTTCTTGGCTTGTCCTTAAAAATGACTATGTGTCAAGGTTGACCTTTGTAATGATTTAAAAGAGAATGTGGACATTCAAATTGGTCAAATGAGTTACACTTAATGGATTCTCTATCTTAATTTTCCAAACACTTGCTTTAGGTGTTAATATTCTAATCATGAGAACTGTTATTGTCCCTTAGCCTCCCCATGCAAAAATCCCACTCCTTGCCCTTCCACTAAGGCTCCCCTTCTTAAAAGGAAGGAAAAACCACAGTCAAGAATCATAAAAAAAATTGAAACTTTAGTAATAGTGGAGCTCATGTTAAGACTCTAGGTAATACGAGAAATCAATCTATTAGGACATTGAATGGTATGATTTTAAAACCTCATGACAAGGATAAAATGGTGGTTTTCTCCAATAGAGTGTCACCCGGTGAGTGAATAAGCCCATATTTACTAGAATGCCTCAACTGACTTAAATGGTTTTATCTTCTTAGTTGGACAACATTGTCTATTCTCCCAGTTCTTCCCCTCTAACAAGTTTGCATCATTCTCATAGTTCTCCTAGGTGATTAGAGGAGGGTGAATATGTCCCAACAAAAGGATATTGCATGTCATTGAAACTGGTCTCTCTCTTTTAGGAGATCCTTCATATTTAATTTCCACATCTCATAGCTCATTCCATTGAACTTCTCAATATCCTAGTGAGAGGTAGAATCCATAGCATACAATCTTCTTCACAAATCTGTAATATCCCACAAAAATAAAATCTCCCACTATAGTAAAAAAAACCTCTAATGCTTAAGAGAAAGGCATTCCCTTCTAAACAAAATTGTTAGATCTAATACCAAATGTTGAAAACAAGGTGAAACTAAGCTGCAATATTAACTTTTGTATGTGTATTCAAATATGATAATAAGATTACCAAATCTGATTATATTTATGTGATTGCACATTCGCCATAATATAAAAATTAGCAAACAAATATGACACCGAATTTACGTGGAGAAACCCTTTTAGGAAAAAACTCCATATGAGAAAAGAGGGCAAGTATATTATCTATCTTCAAAAGAGAGATACACTACAATATGCTTCCTTGTTGATCTCTTACAACCTAAATGCTTCTATACACCTGCAAATAACACAAGATGATACTACCATCTCAAGGCTCCAATTTATAGAACTTGTGGGGGGGGAAACCATAGTAGTAAACCAAAACAAGAGGTGCCAAAACCACTTGAAAAAACCCATGCCTCTTCCTTACAAAACCAAGAGTCATGATAATAAATTAATTTAGTGTGCACAAGGCTTCAAAATATACCCTAACACATATCCCCTTCAACTTTTGACACTCAAGATACTTTGGCGATTGTTCAACTTCTTGATGGAGATCCAATAGACACATGTTTCCCTCCAAATTTGGTGTCCCACTCAAGACCCTTCACATTCCTAATGTGAATGCCTACGAGGGACAATTTTGTACTCTAGTGATGTTTAACCTCCAACAACATTAAATTTCCTCTTGAAAATGAAATTACATTATATGCCAATATTAAATGTCCCCTAGGACACTTTCCAAGAAACATGGAGACATAAAAATGACATAGTTTTGCAAGGTAAATTTCACCTAACCTAACAGTTATAGAACATTATTTTTATCTCAAATTATGTGAAATGAACTCTAGCTGTACCATAGGTGCTCTTACATTTTTTTGCATGCTTCCAATAAACACTGTTTTCCACATGTGGTTATGAGATTTTCTTTAAATCAGTGGTAGTTACTACCATAACATCACTACATGTAAACTAACATTTATTATGTACTACAACATTTGAAACTAATTTCATATCTACACTGTTTTATTCAAACAAACTCTTCTTATAAGAAATTTCTTGTTGATGGTGGTTTTAGCACAACCAACTTGTTGAGTTATAATAAATCACTACTCTTGAAAATCAAAAATTCCTACTCCAAGGTTCCATTTAGGTCAGGTCTTTACTACGATGGATAGCTTACTGGTTCATGTAATCTTGTTCAACAAGGGGCTTGGGTGATTCATATGTTCTAGAAAATATATTCAAGACTTGCAATATCAAATAGAAACATACATTTCTTTGAATTCAAAACCAATTGCATGTTAGTGCATTATTTATTTAGTAGATATATACTATTATTGTGCTCTTTCAAATATTTTAAAGTATTATCAAATAAAGATCAAAAGATATATAGGGTTGAGAGATAATTTTTAAAGAACAACTTTAAATTAAATGGACAAAGATAGATCTCATTTTATTTATCAATTTTGAAATGGTTAGACAAAATCACCATAACTAGTACTAAAGTAATCGGTATTCACTCAATTACTATTCATATGTTGTATCCCAAATTAAAAAAATTACTACACTTAGGCATTTTGAAGAAATGGTCAAAAGTCTTGTTAAAATTATCAAAAAAGGTCAAAATTGGTAATTTGCATGTCTTGCATGAGGGTCAAAAATTCAAAACTTTCAAAATCTAACGATCTGGGTCTGTTTAGAGCGACAAAGTATACAAAACCCATATCTCAATTTTTTGGCCCTAAATTTTAGGAAAAATTCTATTTTAGAAACTTTCTAAAACTAAAATATTTCTAGATTTTTTTTTAAATGGACGCTGGCAAAATTTTATAAAAATAGTTTTTTTTGGGTTTCTTTTGAAATGGATGCTGGCAAAATTTTCTAAAAATAGAAATTTTGGCTTCCAAGGTTCAAATTGATTTTGATTGGTTGAAAATACTTCCTCATTAGGCTAGTCTAGTTGGAATCGTCAAAAGATCAATTTTTCCCTGGTGGGTCTATTATGCTTTTTTAGAAGTTGTTTTAGGAGCTCCAAGGCCATCAATGGAGGTTGATCAACTGCCAGGTGCCATATTTAGAGTCTCAAGCATTGCACAGATCAAGAAGTGACAGAAGATGATCAAAGAATGAAGAACAAAGGAAGGAGGTTGAAGAATCTTGAAAATTACAAAATTTTGACTAAGTCTAGAAAATCTAGGCACCCCTGCCCAATCTAGGCGCCTAGACACTCATGCCTTAGAAAATTTTTAGTTTTCAACAATCAAAATCACCATGAGCATGAAGAACGAGGGAGAAAGTTGAAATTTACAAAATAAAAACTAACACTTCCAGTCATGGGCGCGCTAGGAGGAGATAGGCGCCCATCCTTTCAAGAGGTCAAATAATGAAATTAGGGTTTTCTCATCCCAGACAATTTTGCTCAGAATCTTCTCAGCTCCATAGTGAATCCATCCATGTAGTCATCATATCAATCAGTCATCCAGAATTGAAGATCGAATGGAGAGGTCTCAAATCGAGAAGCCGAAGGAAAATCATGAAATCATCAGAAAATATTCTAAGTCTAGAATTTTGGGCGCACTAAGAGGAGATAGGCGCCTAAGGCTTTAGAGGCTCAAATGCAACAATTAGGGTTTGACATATCAGTCAATCTCTTCAGAATCCTGCTAGCTTCACAATGGATATCTCAACAAAATCATCAGATCATTCAACCTCGACAACAAATCCAAATTGAATGGAGGACACAACATGAGGTTTCAAGTTTCAAAGATGAAAAAGAGAAAAAAATGACTAAGTCTGGCAGTAATGGACACCCTAGGTGGAGATAGGCACCCAAGGATTTGAAGGTCTAAAAACATCAAATTTTTAGTTATAGTATAAAACATGTCTCCTTTAGTTTTGATCAAGCTCTCCAATGCAATCATTAGCAAGTCCATCGGAGTTGGCGGTCAGGAGATATTGAAGATAGAACGAAGGGATGAAGTCAAACGTAAAATGAAAATCTTGAGAAAATTTTAAGTCTGAAAACCATGGGCACCCCAAGAGGAGATAGGCACCCAAGCTTTTGAGGCCCTAAAAGCAACTTTTAGGAGATGCAACTCCCAAGAGACCCCCCTCAGAATTCATCAGGCTATTCAACGAGTCCAACCATTAGTTCGTCAGATCTTCCGATCATCCGAAATTGCAAAATCATCTGAAGGTGAGGAAACAAGCAAGAAATGGAAAAATGTGAAAAATGGCTAACACTGGTAAGCCTGGGCACCCCAAGTAGCCAAGGGCGCCTAGCATTTTGAGGGTCAAGAATTTTTTTTATCAAAAGAGGCCTCTAGGATGATCTCGTCAAATTCACTCAAGCTCCGCGATGGATCATTTAGTCAGTTCATAGCATCAATCGAGCATCCAGAATCAAGATCAGATTGAGGTCAGAATCAAGAAAAATCTTGAAAAACGTGAAAAAATGGTTATCTGGAGAGGAAAAACACCTTTAACCAAGGAGGGCATCCAAGCTTTTAGCCTTGGAGCTCCTAAAACAACTTCTAAAAAAGAAAAATTTGATCATCTGGGTCCTTCTCAAACGTAATTCTTGACAAAACCCAGCTCTCAACTTTTTCGAAGAAATCCTAAAAAGTTAGGGTTTGCTACTTTTTTGACCAACCATCAACATTTTTCAAAACGGACAATTAGATCTCTTTGCAACGAGATTCTACACAAAACCCATATCTCCGATTATTTTTGAAAATTTTGTCATTTTGAAGAAGAAAAATCAACAAGCTATTTTTAGTATTTGTGTTCAGCTTGTTCGAGCATAGTCGAGTTTACAGTAAAAATTCGAGTTATTCAACATGGAGTAATATCCCATCGAATTCAGAACCAAACAAGTGTTGTATCACAATTATCTGAATAGATGATGTTGAGAAGTGTTATACAATACACTTCCATTGAAAAATCAAAACAAGTATCAGGAATATAAAAGTTGTGAAAGATATGTTGAAGCAAGAGGATATATTTATAAAAGGTCATCACTCCAGTTGTAGAGCCGCCGAAATTAGCAAGATTTGATAAAGAAGCTGAAGGTGTCAAATATTTTCTAAGTTTAATTGAAGAAGGCTAAATAAATTATAGAAAAGCAAAATTTTACTATAAATAGTATCAATGCACTTGATAAAGAGGTAGTTTCCCACTTTTTGGCAAATGTGGTTGAGATTTAAAACAACAGATTTCTCTTAGATTTCTTCTCGTTTTCTTTCTATCCTTGTCTTTATTTTTATCCATTCTTTGAAGAAGAAGGAAATAAAAAATGTAATAGTGGGCACTTTCCTTGTTTTTAGGTTTTCATATTTTTTAGTTTTAGAAATAAAGCTTGCATATTGGCAAGTCTTAGTTGTAAAAGCAAGGAGATTTTAGGGTTCCCTACTCCTTTGCTTCTATATAAATAAGGGAATCATTTCCTATTTTTCTTTACTTATGCTCATGATAATAAAACTTTGAGCCTACTGGTGCCTTCTAATTGTTATTTAGTGTTGTTCAAAATCGTACTTGTGATAACAAATTATTGAGCCTATTTTTCCCGCAAGTAGTTGTTGTTTAGTTTCAATTTACTTAGTGTGAGAGAAAACTTACAAGTCTCCTTTAGCTGCAATTTATTGTTCAGTTCATGTGTTACTTGTATCAATGTGTTATGGTTGATCGCTAAGCTGTAAGCCTATTTCACTAAAATCTTGTTGTCTCAAAAGTGTAATCTTTGTTATTTGAGATTTGAGAAAATAAAGTCTTGTGCCTACTTTTCAGCCCTGATATAATGTCTCAAGTTTTCATTTCATATGTTACGCTTATATGATCTCTATTTCAATTTGCATTGAAATTTTAGTAGATGTGTGTTGGGAGAAAGTTTGTTTAAGTTTTTATGTTGAAGAATCATTCCTTGTTCATTTCTAACTCTCATGCTCTACATTTACTTGAGAATTTAGAAACGTCATTAGAGTAGGCTTAGTCGTAGTTGAACTTCATAAAAGAAAATCAACTATGACACTTGAGTTCAAAAACCTTGTGCTCTTAGCTGAACAAAAAGATTAGAAAATAAGTTTAGTTTACTTTCTTTAAGCAACATCAACAAAGAGGGAGCTTCCCCTCCTAATTTGAAGAGAATTTTATCTGTGCATAGCTTTCCATTTCTAATTCACATACCAGAGATGTGAATTGAAAAACCAACATAATACCAATACAATATTCAAAGGAAAATGATAATCTCAATATTTTTCAGCCATGTCGAATCATATCACCATAAAACATGAGTAGATTTGAGACACAACTCTATTAAATATCACAATAACAAGATTGAATTTCCCAATTTATTCAATTTAGATAAATAAAATAAGCATACCATCACCAATGACCAAAATCCATTTGCATGCAACAAATGTAATCCTTTGATATTTTATAAAATGCTCACAAAGTACAGTAGGAAAAGCCACGCTGAAATTGTATTTTTTTCTTGCAAAGAAAATAGTTTTTGATACTCCACAATTTCAAGATACCCAAAATATATAGGACCCATGTGTCCTATAACTTATGGATCTTAAAAAATGGTTAACTGAAATTTCAACTTGGGTGATCAACCCTTATCTAAAAATAGACAACTAAATTAAACAGTTAATTCTTAAACCAAAGTCTAACTAAAAGTTCAATGCCAAATTGGTGCTTTGCCACCTGAGATGTTGATTTATTACAAAATTAATCAAAAATAATAAAGTTCAATTGTTTAATCAATCAACACTAGGAAATATTTCTAAAAAAGCATTAACACCATCATTCATCGTATCCATGGGAGAGCCCTTATGATACTTCAACTTTATATTATGAGAGAAGGAAAAGTTCTTCGGCCTTTCTTGTAAGTCATCGATGATAACAAGTGCTTCTTGAAAAGCCCAAAGATCTCCCTTTTGCACCATCATATGGTCAATGATCGTTTGACTGAATTGACCATGCAAAGAATTCTCTAGTTCTCTCCAATCATCTTACTCGACGAAGCCACTAAAGAATGGGTTTCTCAAAAAATGCATCCAAGACCTTTCACAAACTGATCTATTTTTATCATTGCTTGTTTAGCTAGGTCTTTATTATTATTTAGCTTGTGTTTACATTTATTCAAATTTTTAACTCTTAGTTATCTCGCTTTCAACCACTATTTCTTCTTATCTTGATCTTCTTCAATTCTATAGCTACTTTTATTAAATATTCCACAAGAGAAGCCTTAACTCTATGCAAAATTGGGATACATTAATCATCCCCAACTAATAATTCTTCATTTATTGATGGTTCAAGATAGCTTCATCACTAATATAATGATAAGCCTTTATTTCCTTCTTCAAAATATGACTTGTTGAAATGATGGAAAATCAAAACCCTAGGACTTTGCCTTAGGATTTCAAGAGATTTTCCATATGGGGACCTTTTCATTTAAATTTAAGATTGACTTAGGATATGAGATTGACTTACAACTTGAAGGTGAGTCAATCAGTCTTAAGATCTGAATTTGGAGACTTTGGAATGAATTTATATGAAATAAAATAATGCAGCTAACTAACAATGAAAATGAACTACTCATGCAAAATAAGAAAATCTAGAAATTCACAGATAAATTTGATGTTGAAAAATAGATTGAGTAGACTTGTGTGAAACTTTCATATAAATTTGGAGGTAAATTTATAGGAATAAGTCTCCCAAGGTGCCTATGTTTGAGTAATTCAATTTGAAATATGTCTTAATAGTCCTCAGGAGTCTGGTTAGAGGCTTCTTCCTTTTAGATCTCACTGTCAGATCTTTGTTGGGTGCTGAGATAACTGAGCTTATGTATCTTGTCAAGTTGTAGGGTCTAAATACAACAATGAACAAATAGTTTTCAATCTTCCTCCAATATTCTTCAGATCTGAAACCCACACATTCAAAAAAAGAGAGGAAGGATTGTCCCATATAAGGGCTTACCTCAGACAAACCTCATGTTGGTGTTTCCACCTCCGTAATGGTGAAATTGATAATACAGAGCTTATTCCTTTTAGGGATAAAGGCTAAATGACAAATGAATTATGAATCAACAATGGATTACAACTCACCACTCATTTCTAAACTCCTTGAAAGATTGAAATCATGCACATCACCTCAAGTCTTGATTGAAAATTGGTTAGATTGCTTAGAAGACCTACAAGGATTAGCCCTCAGAAAAAATTGATAGCATAAACATAAAAGAACTCACATAAAACTTGAAATGATGCTTCACTATTGAGATTTTGCAATAAATCTACCCTTGACTAATCTTGACTTGATAATAATTGCTTGATAATGCTCTTGATTTCCAATTCTTGCTAGATGATCTCACTTAATGAAGTGACTAGGTATTTATATACAATTAATCTAATTTCTCAAAAATTAAATCTTGATAGCCGATATTTGACATTTGAAATTTAAATAATAAAATTCCATCTGACATATTAAAAATTGGAAGCAAAATGGGTCAAAAAAATTGCTCAGGGCACCCTTGTCTTAGTCCTATTTTTCGGGGTGTAAAGTGTTGGGAGAAAATATCAAATGTTAACTTGGTTTTATACATGGGATTTCTTGATAAATGTCCAAATGGGCCATGTAATGCATAATTTAGGACATAAAATGTACAAGTAGGTCCATGCACTTAGGAGGGAGAAAAATCTAGTGTGAAATTGTCAAGGGTGACAATCTATGAAGCTACATTTAGCCCCCACTTCAGTGAGAGTATGAACTTACACTCAGACTCACACTAAAGTAGAGAATATGTCAAGAGGGGTTGGTCCGATTATCTAAATGTTGAAGAGGTGGGATGAAAATTATTCTAAGGGAGTGTGCAAGCCCCTAAAATTCAAGATCTCATGCCAAACCAACATAAAGACAAGGGAAGGCACATGTATGTAATGAAGCAAGACAACACAAAACATACATGACAAGAACACAACTCAATACACTATATAATGCACAAAAACAACACAAACATAATTCAAACTTAAGAAAGAACATAAACACAAACACAAGGTCAATACTAAAAGAATTTGAGATGGTAAGGCAAAGAGACATTAGTCTTAAATTTTTCTCAAATACCAAATGTCATCCATCAAATGTGTTATCTAAAATGATGCTCTCACAAGAATGTAAAATCACTCATGAGCTACACAGATCTACTGGCTTTCAAGTTGCATTATGCTAGGTGTCCATGAAATATGACGAGTTTCACAAGGCTAGCAAGCTGCATTATGCTAGGCATCTCATGAAACACATGGTTCCACTAACAAGAAATTTGTGTTATGCTAGGTGGCCATGTTAAAAAGGAGTGCTCAAGTTCATGAACCAAAAAGTTGCATTATGCCAAATCCATGGACTATCTTGCAAAATCTCACATTTTAACATCCAAGGGGATGGACACAACTCACCTTAAGGGGTGCATAAATTTCAACGTCCAAGGGGACGAATGACAAAAACATCAAGGGGTGTAGAAAATTTTAATATCCAAGGAGATGAATTACAAACATCCAAGGGGATGAAAGACAATCACCTCATGTGGTGAATAACATTTTAACATTCAAGGGGATGAATAACAAAGCCACACCTCTAGGGGTGCTATAAGAAACACCACCACAAAGGGTATTAAATGGGAACTACTCAATACATGCAAGGCCACACCTTACAGATTATCATACATGATACCACCACTAAGAGAGGATAAGTCATGGAACAAAAGATCACACTTTAGGGAATAGTAGTCATAGTATTACCACTATAGGAAACACAATATGCCATGAAAAGTCACACTCTAAGGGGATATCAAGTCTAATACAACCATAAAGGAGATGCTAATATAGATTGGGAAGGCCACACTTTCTAAGAGATGTATGCTATCATCACTAAAAAGGACCATTTCTTCATGCAAACGATATGTAGGGGACTATATGCCCCCTTAAAATGTTAGTGTACTTGCTTCACATATTTTAAGGAGATGCAAAGGGATCCCTTGTAACAAGGAATGTACCTAATATAAGGCTATCTAACCCTTTTCCCCCCAAGCGTAAGGAAAAATATGAGCCAAAATGAATGATAACATGTTGCTCCTTGAATACAGAATATGATTGCATAAAACTTAATTTATACCCCCATGCATGGTAATGAGCATCATGTGATACTAAAATTACCACATGTCAAGGAGAAACAATGAACATGATTTAGTTGATTTTCCTATCAAATTTATCATTGTAAGGATTTAATTCTCCCAATTTCTTCTTCAAAACAAAACATTCATCAGTAATGTGTCCAAATGTTCTATGATATGCACAAATAGGCTATGTTTTTATTATTCTATTTAGTATATATTCTTTCATGCATAGGTGGTAATGTAATAAATCCAAATTTTAAAAGTGTATCCAAAGTACGCTCAGTATCAGATAAAGGATGTGGAGCGGGTAACAAACCTTTTTCTAATAGGACCATGAATCTTGTGCGGTTTGGATGATGGAGCGAATATTTGATGTAATGGTGGAGGACCTTGGTAACCTATGCCTTTTGTGTCTTTAGATGGTAATTTTTCCAAAATGGAATGGATTTCATGTTCATTCTTTATATCACATCCTTCTTTTGTCAAGATCATAAAGCCTTGGCCATAACATTGTTCCAAGCTAACAGGTGTATTAGTAAAAAAAAATTCATAGGATGGAGACTTAGTGGGTGATATGGGCTCATCATATTTATTATCAATAGGTTATTCCATGTGCCTAGGTTGAGGGATGGACTATAAATCACTTTCCTTATGTGATGTGCAAAAATTTCAAGTTGTGGTATGGGTAATTAGGTCATTCCATTGAAGGATAAAGGACCATATTATTCTCAAGGATAGGCAAGTTATTGTTTATAAATTCAATCATGATTTCCTCCTCTTGCCTCAAGATATCTTCATTAAGGATATATACATTGGGAGATGAAGGAATATGAATTTTATCATTTGAATTAGTCATTTCCAAACACACAACGTGAAACATCAACCAAGGATTTCAAAGAAGTCAATAGTTTGCAAAAATATTTAGCCATTATGACAATATTATGTATGCAATGAGATTCAGACTTTTATATCAAAGTGAGCTAAAAAATTGAAATTAGATCTGCACAAACGACCTTGAGAGGGTTTTTTCACAAAAATATAATAAAAAATAGCTTGGAAAAGGTCGCCAAGGGTGCACTTGTCTGGAAAAGATTTTTGCAAAATTCAAAATTTGGATATGTGCAATATTGTTTTAGGTTCTTTTTATGTTTCTCTGTAGGTGTGATAGTGAGTGTTTTTCCATAATTTGACTGATTTAAGGTTATGTAATGCAAAATGTAAGTGTGCAACAATTTTCAAAAAAATTAAGTAATAAAAGGTAATTCCAAATGCAATTTATATATCTTATATGCAACAAGTGACTAATTGTAATGCACATAAATTGAAAAGGATGATTTTTATATCTTTTTGACGCAAAACAATGCAATTTTTGACCTTTTGTACATGCAAAATTCTTGAATGCAATGAACACTTTCAAATTTGATTTCAAACCTAATGTAGATTTGTAAATGCAATTAGAATGCAGATCTAACTTATGATGAGAGAAATTAACCCTATTGCAACCTATGATGCAATATGATATGCATTTTTTTGAATTTTTATGCTTTTTGTGATGTAAAAGTGAATGCCTAAATGAATAATGCAAAACAATGCAATACTAATCCTAGATAGATAGGATGATATGCTTTAGATTTTAGAAGGTCTATAATGTACTTAATGCGTTGAGTTCACCAAAATGAAATAGTGGAAAAGTGAAACCACGAGACTTCACCTTAGGATTTAAAGAGATTTTCCATATGGGGACCTTTTTCATTTGAATTCAAGATTGGCTAGGATATGAGATTGAATTACAACCTGAAGGTGAGTCAATCAATCAAGATCTGAATTTAGGGATTTTAGAATGAATTTTGTATGACATACAATGATGTAGCTAACTAACAATGAAAATGAACAACTTCAATGTAAAAATAGTACATCTAGAAAGTCACAGAGAAATTTGATTTTCATAAATAGACTAAGCAGACTTGTGTGCACCTATCATATAAATTTGGAGCTAATTTTTTAGGACTAAGTCGCCCATGGTGCCTATGTCTAAGTAACTCAATTTGAAATTTGTCTTCACAATCCTTGGGAATCTGGTCAGAGGCTTCTTCCTTTAGGATCTTTGTTGAGTGTTAAGATAACTAAGTTTACATATCTTTTCAAGTTGTAGGGTTTGAATGCAACAATAAAAAAATAGTCTTCAATCTTCCTCCAATCTTCTTTACATATGAAACTTTCACATTCAAAGAGAGAGGAAGGGTTGTGCCATATAGTGTCTTGCCTCAATCAAAACTTGTGTTAGTGTTTACACCTCCATAATGGTGAAATTGATAATAGAGATCTTATCCTTTTGAGGGATAGAGGCTAAATGATAAATAAATTATGAATCAACAATGGAATACAAATCATCACTCGAATTTAAAATCCTTGAAGGATTGAAGTCATGCACATCACCTCAAGGCTTGATTGTAAATTGGGTAGATTGCTTGGAAGACCTTCAAGGATTAGTCCTCACAAACAAAATGATAGCATAAACATGAGCAAGCTCACATAAAACTTGACATGATGCTTCAATGTCAAAATGTTACAATAAATATTCCCTTGAATACTCTTGACTTGATAATAATTTCTTGATAATGCTTTTGATTTCCAATTCTCGCTAGATGATGTCACTTAATAAAATGACTAGGTATTTATATGCAATTATTCTAATTTCCTAAAAATTAAATCTCAATAGCTGACATTTGACATTTGAAATTCAAATAATAAAATGCCAACTTCAACATATTAAAAATTGGAGGAAAAATAGATGGAAAAATTCACCCAGTTTTCCCTTGTCCCAACCCTATTTTGTAGGGTGTAAAGTGTTGGGAGAAAAATATTAAATTTTTTCCTTGGTTTTACACATGGGTTTTCTCAATAAATGTCTAAATGGGCCACAAAATGCATAATAATAAAAGGTTTCTCTATGAGGCATGAGTGCAAGGCACAAAAAAAATACTAAGGACCTCCAATATAATTCTCCAACCTTTAGACCCTTGTAATGAGTCCATTTTTATAAATGGACTCAGCTTATGAGAGGAATTTTCCCAACAAAATGAGATGCACGAGTGGGAGTTTGAACAACATTCAAACTAAACCTTCCAAAATAGACTTTCTATTTTAGATTTTAGTCTATATGATTATATCATCTAACTTTATGCAAAATTCTTAAGTTTCCAAAATGAACTAAAGAGTAAGTTCCACTTTATAATTTCAACATTTAAACATATTTTACAATTAAAGAAGAGAAAAAATATATGATCCTTTTTAAAATAAAATCATTGGCTTTTCGATCTCTTGTTGACGCTTGTATTCCTCAAAATTAGAAATAAAATGACTCACTACATCTTCATATAGGCCTTCTACCCATTCTAGCATAAAATTTGATTCCTCGAAGCTCTTTAACATTGTTTTAGTACATTTTTTGTCTAGATCTTAGAGGTTTTCTTTAAATAATTTCATGATCATTTTGGCATCCACATACATATCCAACATATCTTCTTATGTACATTTGGAAATATTAAGATCTATTTTTACTCCCTCCTTCCACGTTGCCTACACAACATATGAAGTATTGATCCTATGCTTATCTGTCAAAAAGAGATAAGGATTTATTAATTGCATGACATTTTTTTTTAAATTGGTATAGTTGGCATATAACTCCTTATGTGCTCCTAGAATGTGTATCCTATATTTTGTAATCAACTCAATCCTAAATGATTAAAAATTTTATATTTATTTCCACAAAATTGATATCCCCATCACCAAAAATTTTAATTTTATTCAAATTTCCTAAGTCCACCTCATGCAATTATGTGAGGAGCTTCAAATTTTTGACCCACTTCTCATATTCATCCCTAAGGCCATCTATATATGTTATCAAATCACCTTCCAAATCATTAGTCTTCTCATATTATTTGTATCCTATGACCAAAATATCACTAACCTCATTAATGTAGTTGGTTGCCCAACCATCCAAAATTCTTGCCTTATCTATCATCGCATACAAAGAGTTTTCTTCTTGTTTTCCTATCAAAGCAGTGTTTCTAGTTTTTGATCAATGGGGGGAGGTCAAATCCTTGATGAATTTATTCATCTAAGATAGTTGTGTTTTGAGCTTCTCTCTAGTCTGTTGGTCCTTAATGCATTCTTGACCAATGTGCCTGCAACTGACTCAAAATAGGCTATCTCTTCTCTCCTCATTTTCCTCCCCAAGTTAACATGAGTTAATTGATAGTTAGATGCTTTCAATTCTCCATCGTCCTTATCAACTATTATTCAGTAACAATTTCTACATTTTTTCTCCCAATTCATTCATCCTTAATGTGGAGTAAAGGGTTTTGGGCTTCTTCTTTGGCTTCACCTTTTCAACCTCCACAACCATGTCTTACAGCCTCAATGGCTTAATCAAAACTTGTATTTTCTAAATTAATTTTTAGCTAGGTTGGTGTGAGATAAGGTGCATGTAAAATCTATTGCTCATTACCTTTCTTACCTTCCTCAATACTTTCCCTATTACCCCAACTCTAAGTTCTTGGATAACTTATTTGATAGACACTTCTACCATTGTAGTGCCTACTTGTTTTTATTTATTTTCCACAAATCTTATCAACTATTTTTTTCTTCATAAGTTAACATAAGTTCCTCCTGACCAAAATCCTCCATTGGGATCTCTTGATCTTTAGATTCCCCTTCTTCTTCTTATTTCTCTTCTTCAAAGCTTAGTTTCTATTTTTGAGTTACTTTCTCCATATCCTCTATATTGGACTCTAGAAATCCTCCACCTCTATGTATTCCTAATATTGGGTGGATTCTTTGACTGTCTCAAACCCTATATTGACTTGATCACTTTGTTTATTCGACTACTCCAAACTTGGACAATCAACCTTTTATTTTTGTGGGTCTTATGGAGGAGATTGATTCTTTCATGTTTGTGAAGGGAGATAAGATGGAATGTTAACATCTTATATATTTGGCCCTTGATCTTTCTTTAGTTCCTCTATTTCTCCAGGGGCTAAGCCAATTTCTTCTCTTGGTGGTATGACTTATGTCATAGGGCTTGCACCTATTCTATCTACCACCCTTTCCGTTGTAGCCTCAAATAAAATTGTCCCCTTCTTGAAAGCCACATTTACTTCTTTCATAATTTCTTCCACCTTTTCAAACTCTTTTTCTTTATACTTATCTCTTATCCTTTTTCCTTTCTAACCTTGAGGAATAGATTGAGGAGATCCTTATGTATCCCCTTAGTTTCTTCCTCTTTGGTTTTACCTGAGAGCCTTTTAGCCCAATCTCTATCCAAGCATTAATCCTAATTATTACTTTCTTAGAGATTGCATCAATTGATACATATTCCTTTTTGGCCCATTCTATGGGATCCAATGCTCTAGTAGCAATCTTGTTATGATCATATATTGTGTCCAAAATTTCTCCATCATTTGAAAATTATTCAAGGATATCATCTCTAATCCCAAACCCCCTTAGCTATTAGGCAATTAACCTACAATATTTCTTTTTCCTAACCTTAAAATCATCTTGTAAATTATCCCAAGAATCCTCTAATGAGGTCTCATGATCTACAAAAATTATAAGAAGCATTCTTTTCAGTTTACCAGTAGGGTCAAAATTATCCATAGGGACATAAGGTTTTAATTTTAATACATCCAACTCCTTTGTTTCTATTTTTTCCACCTAAATGGTTGAGCACTCATATAATTATAATTTAAAAGGTTATTTCACCCTAATATTATTTCCTTGGAGAGAGATTTAGATGCACTTTAGTGTTTTTTTATCGTAAATTCCTTCAAGATAACTCTATTACTAGAAAACATAAGAAAGAGGAATGGTACCTTTTGAAAACCAAAGGTTATAACATATATGGATCTGGAGAATTGTATAAACCAAAAATGCCCATCCTTTGATCAGTGTCATGGCCTCTCGAGTCAATATATACCTAGTGTCCCATGTTAGTTGATTCATTATTGCATATATAAATGCATCATTGACTCTTTAAAAGTGGTTTTCTACTCTTTTGAGTTCTAATTGAGGTTAGATCTCCCACATATTGCTTTATCTAGGGGTTCCCCTTTGATGCCATGATTTTTCAAGCTTGGGAAGTTACCAATACTAGTTACCAAGTATACAAGATATGAAGTCATATAAAATATTTTGGTGCTAACCACCATAGTTAGTTGGTCATGGATTTGATTTAATATTATTTTCCCCCAATATAGTTATCTTTCTCCCTTGAGAATGACGTTGATGAAATGAAACATACATGTTTCATACTTCCTAAACTATTCTTTACCCATAGTTCTACTCAATAATGTAATGAGGTCTACAACCTCTGTTATAAAGTCTACCCTAGAAATTTAACAGGTATTTTTGCTACAAATTTCCTCTTTGATTTAATCTAATATTTGTTGAGGTTCCTCAAATTGGTTGCTTCACTTACCTCATAAGTCTCTCTAGCCTTTTCTTTTGTCACGGGGTTGAGTTCCCTATGTGGTGGAAGATCAAATGTGGTCTTGATCATGGAAATTGTCAAGTCAAGGATTTCCACACCATAGGGATCTTGATATTTCCTAGTTTATACGTTACAGTGTTGTTCATTGGTGAGGACCAACTCAAGTGACTATATTTTCAAGGGAAAATAGGCTACATGAGCCAATCCTAAATTTTCTATGTTTTTGTATTTGGAAGTTACATTCTCTTCGAAGCTATCCTCTTTGAAATTTATATTTCATGGTGAGTGGGAATTTTTCATGTTTGGGCTTCTTTCCTTTCTTCTCTATCTTTTCTTCTTGGGAAATTTCCTCCTCTTCCATGTCTAATTATTACTGAGACATTTAGGATACCTATAAGGAATTAAACTTTTTCTTAGAAACCACATAAAGAAATAAAACTAGTTGGTTTGGCTAAAGTATAAGAATTATTGGGATTTTGTGGGCGTTCAGATCACAGGAGGAAAAAATGACTAGGGGCTAGGATTATGGATGGATGAAGGATTAAAGGACTCAAGATAAAAATACCTCCAAGTTTCACAATATTGTGAGGACATGAGTAGAGTCTTGGGAGAGGTTGATATTGGGGAAAGATGATGGTCTTAATGAACTAGGGTCAAAGATCTGACAAGGATTGAATTCTCGCTAGGATAATGGTATATGACTTGTAGGAGTCGAAACTTTGGGAAAACAACAAAAAATGGGCTAAAGGGATAAGGTGCTTCCAAGATCCGAGAAGTGACCACATGAAAATATTTCTTCTGACATAATGAGAAAGAATGTGTATATTAAGAAAATGACTCTGAAACCTCCAAGAGTTGTAATAGATGGAGACCATCAATTTTTTGAAACTTCACACATGGGTTTTCTTTAGGAAGGACAAAATGTTATTAATAGGCTTGATCTTTGAACCTTGACCCAAAAAAATCTGCACAAGTAAAATCATATGTTCCAGGAATATAAGAATAATAATGCATGCACCAAATAATGCTTATCTACCTTTTTCGAAGTGCATTTACCAAACACAATACCCTCTCAGATCTGTTTTCAAAAGAAACCACATAAATAGTGACATGTGGAAATAGCAAAGAAATTACCAGAGAAACTTTTCCCACATTTACAGTTTCTCATTTTGAAGAAACTAAAATAACAATTACTGAAAAGGCCTGTGAAAGATGTGTAACCGAACACATATCACCATGATAAAAACAAAAAAACTAGTAAATAATTGACTTTTTTAGACTGCCCACCAATGAGTAAGGAGATGTGATGTAACCAAAGTGAATGCATTTTCTGATTTAAAAAAAAAAGATAGTAACTATCGTTCCATTTTGAATTTGAAAACTTTCTCCATGCAAGGAAGAATAATACCAAATTTAATGAACCTGAAGATAGACAAACCAAAAATCATGAGATTTTGTATCGAGTGTTACCAATCCAGCTGAGTGATACCATCGATTCTCCTTACAAATTCAAGCTCGACCTGTAACAACCTTCCAAGCTCGTTTCCTCTCCTTACCAACCCTGTCATAGCTCTCATAGAAGGTAGAGACATTTGTGAAACTAAATGCAGCAAGACAAAAGCGACAAAGAAATGATTGAATCTAATTCTCCATGGCGGCGATTGAGGCTAGGGTTTCTACCCTTAGCAAAATGAAAACCAATATTTTCCCTAATAATCAATCGAATGAAGACATTCAGTCCCCTTTACAAAAACATAATCACTTTTGAAGTCTGTCAGGTATCATTTGAGATTCAGAGAAGTGACCACACGAAAAGATTTCTTCTGACAGAATGAGCAAGAATGTGAATATTAAGAAAATGACTCTAAAACCTCCAAGAGTTGTGATAGATGGAGACCATGAATTTTTTGAAACTTCACACATGAGTTTTCTTTAGGAAGGACAAAATGTTATTAATAGGCTTGATCTTTGAAACCCGACCAAAAAAATCTGCACAAGTAAAACCATATGTTCCAGGAATATAAGAATAATAACACATGCACCAAATAATGCTTATCTACCTTTTTCAAAGTAAATTTACCAAACACAATACCCTCTCAGATCTATTTTCAAAAGAAACCACATAAATAAGGACATGTGGAAATAATAAAGAAATTACCAGAGCAACTTTTCCCACATTTACATTTTCTCATTTTGAAGAAACTAAAATAACAATTACTGCAAAGGCCTGTGAAACTAAAATAACATTCTCTTAGAAACCACATAAATAAATAAAACTAGTTGTTTTGGCTAAAGTATAAGAATTCTTGGGCTTTTGTGGGAGTTCAGGTCACGGGAGGACAAAAGGACTAGGGACTAGGATTGTGGATGGATGAAGGATTAAAGGACTCAAGATAAAAATACCGCCAAGTTTCACAATATTGTGAGGACATGAGTAAAGTCTTGGCAAAGGTTGATACTGGGGAAATATGATGGTCTTAATGACCTAGTGTCAAAGATCTAACAAGGATTGAATTATTGCTAGGATAATGGTATATGGCTTGTATGAGTCGAAACTTTGGGAAAAAAACAAAAATTGGGCTAAAGGGATAAGGTGCTTCCAAGATCTGATATCCCATACAATATATGTGGTTCTTTCAATGAAAATAAAGTGATGAGGTTTTGAGTGACTAGAGGATATCCAGACAAGGGACAAAGGTCCCCTTGGGATCTAGGGTCTCGAAGGAATATTTCTGATCTAGGGTCTCGAAGGAATATTTCTATGTTAAAACATCACTATTTTCAAAGTGAGTTAAGGTTCTTGGAGTAGATTGGTGTGTAAGGATACTTGCCCAAAAGTCACATTGAGACCCAATTTCCCAAAGGAATTTTCCTTCAAATTAAATTTATGCATAAGGGGAGACACAATATCAAAACCCCAAGAAGCATTGGGATGATAAAAAATCAGGTTTAAGAGTTCCTTTAAGGTCCAATATCTCAAAAACATTGACATACTAATCCAATCATTAAATTTCAAGTGGCTAGGTCAGAAAAGGGTAAACCCAAGAAGCTAGGGTGATCAGACCAATCAAGAATCTCAATAATTTGGTTAGAAAACCTCAATGGAACTGAAGGTCCTAAAGGGAATGAAGGTTTCTTGTCAAGAATCTTAAGCTTCATCCTAATTTAGGGCCAATTATTTTAAGGAAATAAAATAAGGATATATTTATTCATTTAAACCTAACACTAAACATAAATGGAAAGCTAAGAAAAGATAAATACAAAACACCAAAACAAAGACAACGACTATAAAAAACAACAATAAGGAAAAATAATGAAAAACCAAGGAAAGGAAAAAAAGAGAAAAGAAAAAAAAAGAAAAATGAAGGAGAATGGTAAGAATAGACATGGAAATAAATGAGTGAGAGAGAGAGAGACCCATGAACTTTTACTACTCACATAGTGATAATAACTCTTCAATTCAAATTTACACTGTCAAACAACACCCAAGTTAGGCCACTATAAGATAGAGGAGCTCAAATTTACACTCTCAAACAACACCCCGACTAGGTCACTATAGGATAGAGGAGCTCAATTTGTAGAGTAAGTATGATTTTGAATGTAATTAAGACTTTTTTATAAAAGTTGCAAGAACTTGTAATTTTATTAATAATAAAAGTCAAAGATAGTAGAAATTCCATGAACAAGTATAGTAGAGCAACCAAAATATTATAAAATTACATCAACAAAAGTGGAGATAGTAGTGGACGGAAGATTGAGATAGCAGGTAGTAGCCCATGGCACAAAGTAGAGAAGAACTTAAGATGAGACAACTAGTTGTTTTCGGAGGCCAAATATTTTGTGTGAAAATTATGACTTTATGTAGCCAAGGGGGCAAGCGCAATTTATTATTCTTTGCATGATAAAAAAAGGATATTGCAATTCAAATGTTTCTAAATGGCAATATAGTCATGTGGTTAAGAAGGCAATGAAGGGAATAAAACATTTCAAAAATGTCATTTCTTTTGTCTGAATCAAAAAAATGGATGTGAGCATTCAGTGTCGAATCAAGGACCAACTTGCAATTAAATATCAAACCCTTTGAGAATGTCAAACAAGCATAGTTATAATTGTGTATGCATGAATTGGAATTAGAAATAAAACTCTTGTCCTAAACACATGCACACAAAGTATGACATTAGGAAATAAACAATCGTAAGTTAATGCCAAACATAATGGAAAAAATGGAAGCACCAAATTTGGAGGATCCATTGGGAAGGAAGCCAACATTTCCATCAAACAAGAAGGATAGAGTAAGTTGTGAGAAGGAAGAGAAGGAATAATCTGAAAAAAGACCCACATGAAACTACTCTCCCCAAGAGGATGAAGAAAAAAGTGCTAGGTGACCCCCCTTGAAGAAGAATCCTTACCCATAAGAGAGCTCACAAATGATGGAAATATATCTCAATGAAGGGTTTAATGTAATGATCAAAATACATTTTTGGAGCTTCTATGAAGTGAATAAAATGGCATAACATGGTCTTTCCATAGTTGTGTAGTTTTCATATGTGACCAAGGTGTGATTAATATGGTAGATTAATTTTTCATGGCCTCGCTCATCATGTTGTGTTAGAAGTACCCCCAAGGCAAGTGGTGTAGGAAAGATGCATAGGAGTATTAATTTATTTGTTATGGGTTAATGTTGATAAAATGTCTCAACCTTGCTTTGTTCTTTAATTTATTAAATGACAATTTGTAATTATCTTTTAGTTATCATGAAAGTTACTAAATTCAACTATGACAACTTGAAAAGTGTTGTAATTGTCAAATTAGAAAGAGCATTAAAAAAAGGGGAAGATATATGTGAGTTTGGAAAAAGGAAAAAATAGATGTTTTTTAGTTGCATGTGCACATTACTAAAAAATGGATTAAATCACAAGTTGGAAGAGAAAATTTCTTTTCTATGACTAAAATGGTTTTGGAAACCATTCTTGATTTATGTTTTCGCTTGAGTTGAAGAGAAAACATATTAAGTTGCAAGTTATTGAAGCCATGAAGTGGTGCAATGATTCAGAGGGAGAAGTTGTATTGATGTAACTTGTTTGAAGGATTAATACAAGTCTTGGATCTCTTTGGGTGTGGAGTTTTTTCCCGCAAGGGTTTCTCCACGTAATTCTTGTGTTATGGTTTGAATATCTTTTATAATCTTGTTTCAGCTATGATTTATTACTTTGTTAATTTGGATGCATACAATTATCAGCATATTTTTATTGCATGTTTTATCCTGTTTTTCAACACTATGAGCCCAAGTAGACTAGAAATATATTCCTTGATGAGATTGAAGGCCCAATAACAAAGTACACCTTAATGAAATCTATAGTATTTTCTTGAAAATAATATAAAATGGTTGAAATTTATCAACTAGTTGTGCAATAACCTTCAAATAGCCCAGAGATTTCTCGGGAGGAAATAAAATTTATTTATATTTTTTGGTGAAGTATTTTATATGATTTTAATACATTAGTAGGATACACTTTATACCACATATAGAGGCAATAAAGACCATTATTTTCCTAACATCACTCTACAGACACACTTATTTGAATTGAGAAACATCTTGTTTCCCCATTTCCATTAAAATATTTGTTATTTGATATGTGGGTGTTCTTCCCTTTTTTTTTTTTTACCCAAGAGGCCATCTATATAATCTTCCATGATGTCATGTATATAATTATAATAGCTCTTTGATAGGTGGCTCCAAAAAAATTCAATCGAAACGACATAACCTGATAGTAGGAGGTGCCCTAAGGAGTAGTAAAGGATATTTTAGGTTGATCTTTAGGAGAAATATGTATCTGATTGTAGCTAGAAAAATATTCATGAGTGAGTGAGAATTTTATATCCTCCTATTAAAAATCCAAAAATTGCAATTTGAGTTTTGAAATGACATTGAGCGGGAAAACTCTAGTCGATGTGCAATGGGAAAACACTGGAAGGTAACGTGAGAGATCTATGGATGGCGAGCTTTGGGCTAACCTCTACTTTGCAGATGGGTTACAAAATCCTTTGTGTGAGGTCAAGAAACCTTCATTTTGCATGCATCAGGCATGTGCTGGGTGAGAATGTTTGGGCAGGGGCTTTGTTCCCTCTCCCCCTAAGTTTGACAATGTTGTGCGGGTGGACGTGGGGTCTATTCCTCCTAAGTGTGATGATGTTGCATAGGCAAACGTGGTTTTGCTGGGGATAGACAGTTTTCCCTCTATTCCTTTTGTTGTTCTGCCTCCTTCTTTGGGCCGGGTGAAGTCCTTTTCTAAGGCTGCTAAAGTTGGTGCTCAACCTCCTACTTAGGCTTGGGTTCAGCCTTTTCCCTGTGCTCATGATTCCCCTATTGTGGTCTATGGACCTGAGGTTTTTGAAAATGAGGATTACTATTTGAAGCAGGTGTGGTCTACAAGTTTAACGGTTTGTGGCCCTCCCTTCCTGAACTCCATGATTGGGTTTCTGTCTCCTAGAAGCTTATTGTCCCTGGGAAGATTGAGCTCTATCCCAATGTAAGGGGGTTCTTTTTAGCAACCTTCCCCTCCTCTGTGGAGTGAGACAATGTATTGGATAGAGGGTGGATGTGGGGTATTCATTCGTTGTCCATCAAGCCTTGGTCTCGTTCTTTCAATCCTCTTACTAAGTCATTGAATACCAGACCATTTTGGGTCTAACTGTTGAATCTCCCTCTCTAGTTTTGGGAGGATTCATGTTATGAAGCTATTGGTAACACCATTGGATGATTTTTGATGGTGGACTCTATGACTTGGGAGCTGGGGAAAAATATGGTAGCTTGTATTTTAGTTGATTTGGACATCTCCAAAACTCTCCATGGTGATGTAGTCTTATTGGTGGAGGACAAACCTTTGAAGTAGCTCCTGGACTATGAGGGCCTCCATTTTGGTGTAGGAGGTGTTTCTCTATGGGTCATTTGGCCTCTTGTTTCCCTCATGCACGTCGCAAGGGTGCTACTACCTGGTGGAAAGATGCTCTCTCGGATCATCTCACGGTGGGTTCTCCTCCTTCAAAAGGTTCTTCCATGGAGGACGACCCTGCTGAGTCTTCTCGAGAGTTTGTGTCTTTCCTGGCTCCTCTTCTGGCTATCCCTTATGGGGATCCACTGTTGCCTCAAACTATTATCGATTCATTGTTGCCTCAAACTATTGTCACTGTTCAAGCTGAGCCTACCCGACCCTCATTGATTTCCTCTATTGGTCCTTCATTTGCTCATGTTTCCTCTACTATGTTTTCGATTCCCTCACTGCGTGGTGGATCTTTTCCCTTGGTGGAGGTTGTGAATTCTCTCCTCTCGCCTCGCTTGATGGATTTTGAGTCTTCTTGGTTTGTGGTGATGAGGAAGAAGAAGGGACTCCCAAAATCCATCGCAAATTTGTAGCCTAGGGTTAAGGGAGTCAGATTAGTCCCCTCATGTTCTGGGGTTGTCTAGTCCCTATATGTGGTTTGATAGTTGTCTATCAACTGTTTCTCTATGGGGCCTTCCCTCTTTTCCTAAGTTCATTCCCAGTTTGAACTAGCTTCTTTTTTGCCCTGTGGGCTTTCTGTGTAAAGGCTACAACACCTTGTAAATGTTTCTTATTTAATAAAAAAGAATAATATTAATGTTAAGAAAGAAAAGTCATATTTATATAAGCCTTGTTAAGATCTCTAAAATAGCGAATATGTAGATTCCCTTCAATTTCATGCTAATGATGTTAGTGTGGTATTAGAAAAAGGGATCTAGGTCTTAAATCAAACTTCTTCCAATATAACAATTGGGGAAGGATTAAAAGTGATCTCAATACCTACTTGGCTACAAACCCCAATGGAAGAGCCAAAATGATGGATTGGGTTTTTAATCATGTATGATGGAGATGATGTTGATATGATTAATTAATTATTTATTGACTAGATTTGATGAAGTAATGATGTTCCTAGGTTATTTATGAAAATGTAGTAAACTATTGAGATTTTAAGAGAACACAAAATAGATAAACAAAAACAAAGTTCAAAACAATAGAGGCAGACACAGAAGAACCTGGCATATAAATTTGGGCTTGAAACAACTGCACATGGGGATTGGGCACCCTAGACTGGGTAGCAACTACTCAAGGTCTAATTTCAATTTCTTGATGCTCCTAGTCTACATTTTTTTCTCTTCTAGGATCACTAACGAAACTTTGTTTGTCACTAATAAAATCCACTTTCCTTGACTTGATGACTTGCAGGGCTTGAATACATGAATGAGAAATTAGGTCCTTAAATCTTCCTCCAATTTAGTTCAAATTTGTAATCGACACACATGAAAGAGGGAGAAGGGTTGTACTATGTAGGGGATTTCCTAATTCAAACCCTGTTTTGGTATTTCTACATCCACAATAGCTATAATGATGTAAAAAAAAGAGCTTACCCTCGATTGGGCAGAGGATAAATGATAAACAAGTGATAAACTGACAATTTTTACAACTCACCACTCAGATCTGTATTCCTTGAGGTACTGAAGTCATGTACTCATCACCATCAAGGACAAATTTACGCTTGATTTGAAGTCCTGCAAGTGTTAGTACTCACAAAATAAATGAACATAAAACATGAATAAAATTTCATGAAAACATGATGCATAGCTAACATGATGCTTGATTGGAATAAATGTTGTAATAATTCTACTAATTCTACTCTTGACTACTCTTAGAATGCTCAATAATAATATCAAATTATTTTCTCAACCTATTAGGATTCATTAGGAATAAAATGGTGAAAATGATTTGTATTTATATGCAATTCTTCTAATTTCTCGAAAATTAAATACTGATAGCCAACAAATAATTTTAGATTTTCAAATATTAAAATGTTGACAGCAACATATTCAAATTTTATCCAAAATGGGTTGGACAAGGGTAGTGGGCACCCTAGTCCAGGCCCATCCTTTTTGGGGCCTTAAACATCAATATTAAATATTAAGTTGGTTTTCAATCCCATCTTTTAATTTTCTAAAGATATTTATAAAACGAGTAGATTAAATGCATAATTAGGTCCAAGCACATACGAGGGAGCTAGATCTAGTGAGAAATTGTCAAGGGTGACAATTTTTGACACTACAGTGAGAAATCTATTCAAGATAGTTGATGGGTCTAATGAAGCTAACCTCTAACATTTTATGTAACTCTTCTTTGACCAAAATATAAATATTTAGATGCATCTTCTTGACTTGTTGTTTAACTAGTTTGTTGTTAGGATGTACCACAAGATGGTTGACCACAAGAGTTGAATCCAATATAGGCATATTTGCATATGACCAAGAAAATGTATCCATAATTTTTTTAAGGAATGAAGTGGTGTTTTCTTGTTTTGTGGATCCCAATGTCCCAAGATTGACCACTTGATTGTTTTCAACTAGAACTATAGACTGATCTTGTCATTATAAATATGTCAAGTGTAGGTCAAACTATTTTTCCATCGATGTTGTTGAGAGGTTTTAATCAATAGACATGCCATTTTCTCTTTCTCTTTTTGTGCATAATAGTTCCTAAGTGAGGTTTTCACCCAATACATTTATTCTTTAATCTTAAATAATAAAATCATGGACTAAATATCTTAGCTTGCTCCCCAAAAGATGTCACAACATTAATGTTGATTTAAAACCCTTTCTTATGATCTTTTATAGAGATGCCATCATAGATCCCTACGAATTTGGTAATATTTTTGTCATTCGAAAATGTATCTAAATACATGTGATATCATTGGTCCTAATCAATGAGTTTAGGATAGGTGAGTTGGAGGTAAATGGTACAAATGGAGGTTTCATGGAAAAGGTTTGTGATGGAAATATTATCGAAAGATTCAATGGACCTTACCTTAATATTTTAAATATTAGAAGAGGATTCTTCCACAATGAGATAAAGTGTCATTCGATTGTTGGACTCCTCATTAGGTGGTATGATCACATTCCTTGAGTTTTAATATCCCCTCTCAAAAAGATAGGTCAAGAATACC
Source organism: Sequoiadendron giganteum (assembly GCA_007115665.2). NCBI lineage: Eukaryota > Viridiplantae > Streptophyta > Pinopsida > Cupressales > Cupressaceae > Sequoiadendron > Sequoiadendron giganteum. The sequence continues at coordinate 499,844,391 of CM021105.1, forward strand.
TTGCTAATGGATCCCAAGGATTTTACCTTTCTAGTTCATGTTTTTGTAAATGTGAAGTGTTGCAGGATATGTCTCTTTTAGGAAACATGGTGATAACTCTCCATGTATGTATATCTAGGAGCTTGTTGTTCCTTTAATGCCTTCATCAACTAGGAAACCATGTTGAAAAAATATGGTGGTACCAAACTACAAGATGTTTTGTGTCTTTATTTGTTAAGGATTACATCAACCCTATGAGATCACGGGGATAGAAGGCCAACATGGAAGGTATTATGCAACTCATATTATCCATAGTATATGTTAATGGTCTTGACTTGGGTTTTGGAAGTTTGATAAATTTATGTGGATGTGAGATCCTTATAATCAATGTAGGAGGAATATGTTCTAGTTTTGGGATGGGTGATAACAATGGTGTTAGAATAATGATTAGTTATTTGGCATGAACCTTACAACATTTTATAATATTGGAAAGGATGAGTATAAGAAAAATAAGTGTTTTCCATGTCTTCATGATATATTTTAAACTTTTGATGTTATATGGGTGGAATGACCTACATGGTATGGATCAATTGTGGCCTAGGAAGATATTATACGAAAAATCAAGATTAACAACATGACACATTTTTTTGTAATATGGGTCCTACCTAAATAGGTAGACATATGGTGCCTTATTATTCACACTTTACATTATAATAAGCCTTTATAGTGATCAATTCTAGGTCTTCAATGGAGTCACCCAACTATTTTACCAATCTCAACATGCAAAGTTTTAATTTTGATCCATTATCTAGGATGAATCATTTGACTTTATGGTTGGATTTAAAATATTTGATGTTGTAATGGACGATTTAAGGATGGAGTGATGGAAAATATATTGTTTGGTTGAATACAAGTTGGTGGGTGGAGGAAAAATATACCTCAAGCACTTGAAATTTATTAGGGTCAATGTTGTTAGAAACTCTTGACTCCTATAAGACTCATTCCAATATTTCTCTATTAACATTAGATGTTTTAAGAAGCTCCAAGGTGAATATTTGTGCTAGGTATTTCTCAAGATTCTCGATGAGGTTATTAAAATTGTTCATAGTAGATGAATAGGTCCATTGAATAGTGACTCAATTATGCCTTGTGGTGATAGTGGAATAATGTTAGCTTAGTTGATATGGTCTACAATAGTCATAGGAATGGAGATTTTTTTGGAATGAATATTATGGATGTGTTGATCTTGGTTTTGGCTTTGTAAGGATGTTGAAGGGTGTGATTTATCATGGTTTGGAAAGGGATTTGGAAGTATTCCCATCTATTTACTAAGTGGAGATGATGTGTCTCCCTCTATTTCAATATGACCTTTGTTAATGAGGTCCTAAATGTAATTCTTGAGTTTCATGCATTTATTCATGGCATAGCCTTTGATTATCACTATATTCATTATCTTTGAATTGTGTAGGTTTAGGCTTTGTATCCTGAATCATCTTCTTTGCTAGTCATTTAATCGAATAATCTGTATTTGATTAAATTCATCACTCTTCATCTCTTAATTAAATAAATCAACTTTATCTAATTAAGTCATCATCTCCTGTTAATTAAATAAATCAATTTTATTTAATTATTTATGTAATCCCCTTTTAATTAAATAAATCATTTTATTTAATTAATCCCTAAAGTCATCTCATTTAAATTAAATAAATCTTTATTTGGTTTAAATCTAACATCATCTCTCTTTAATTAAATAAATCAAATCTTTATTTAATTAAGTATTTAATCATTTTCCTCTCATTTTGATTTAAATCAATCCTAAAATCTAAGTCAAAATGGTCAAATCACCTAATTTCTCATTAAATTGATCAAATCTTGATTAATTTAATCGCAATCACTAAAATCCTCTAGAGAATGTAACTTGCACATGAAAATATATTTAATTCATTTATTAAATCTCTATTTTCTCTCAACATGGCATAAAAGGTGAATATTCCCTCAAATTTGAATTCAAAATCCAAGTGGATGGGTACTTCCAACAAGGCATTCACTCCTCTTATATGTCCTTGTGCATTGAGCCAAGTGACATTAACTCCATTTCTTTCTCCCTCCAACATGTCACATTCAAATTTCAAATTTGAATCTCATAGCATTTATCATGCACATTGACCAAAATATGCTCATTCCTCCTCCAATCACATGTGGACAAGTGGCCTCTTCTCATTGGTTGGTATTTTATCCCACATTCATCTAAATCCCTCATTCTTCCAATTTAGAAATCTATAAATGAGAGATTCTTCCTCTCATTCTATCATCCATAATTTGAGTAAACTTATTATACTCAAATCCATCTTCAAGCATAGCTATTTCATCTATTTTTATCAAGTTCTTAGTCAGGTTATGCAAGAATTCAACCATCAAGTGGATCAAATCATCAAAGCTTACAAAGGAGTTGGGAAAGGGTTGATTTCGACATACCAATTGACACCAACTCCCCCATGGGATCAAGAGTTTGCATACTTAATTAGGATTTCACTTGTTTTTTATGTTTTATTTCTCATTTTTCCTATTTTAAGTATTTGCAAATGGATTTCATGGGGAATCTTGATTCTCACTTGCATTTGATCTAACATTGTGCTTGTTTGCTATGTTGTGCAAGTATGAAATCGGGGTTCATAGGAATGCCACCACATTCACTTGGATGAGTTTCTTGAAGACAATCACCAAGAATTCCTACATGGAGCTGTATTGACATTTTTTTATCATTTTATTTAGGTTGGATAGATGGAATAGGGATTTTGGTAGGAATTTGTATGTTTTGTACATGTTTAGATCCTTTTATGGGTTTTGAAATTTAATATGTGCTTCAAATTAGTGACCCATCATTGATTGCATTTTTTATTTTTGCCTCAAACTTAACTTTAATATTTTGATTATAGTCTTTAGAAAATATTTTTACCAAAGCTTTGGTAATATAGGATTTTTCATGTGCACCCCCTTTTTTGACGATTTTAACAAAGGTTGTGATGCAATTCACCTAGAGGTGAAAGATAATTTCTTGATTCAAGTCTGTAATGAAGATATGCACAAGTTTTTTTTCAAGGATGGGCTAAGGAAATCTACTTGTAAGGCTTCTCCATCAACGTAGGAAGGCATATAAACTTTCTTCATTATGCTTCTTGGAATTACAAAGGTACAACATGGTAAGCTCATTCTCAAAATTATAAGAGAAGTGTGATAAAATTATCCACTAATTCACTAGGGTGAAGCCACAATAGTGGTTTACAATTCAGGTGAGGAAGGAAAACTCACAAAAAATGACCCCAAGGCAAAATAAGTGATTCACCCAAACCAATAAGGGGTTCGAGTGAACCCTGTGAATCTTGGCCGCCAAAAAAAAAAAAAAAATGCATAGGAAAGGGGTTCGCCTGAACCCCTATGGGTTCGTACAAACCCCCCTTATCCCTCATCCCCCATCTGAGACACAAAAAAAACCTAAATTTTGGCACTTTAGAGTTTGGGTTGACGATGAAAATGGAGGAATCTTCACAAACCCAACTAGAATCAGGTAGTTCTCAGAACGAGCTATCCAACGAATATAATTTTAATATATTTTGGTTTTATTATGTATGTGTTTTTTAGTTTTATTAAACATAGGTTTTCACCAAAAATCCAGCTCTCTATTTTGCACATGTGGAAAAATAACAGATTATCAAAATATTTAAAAAAAAAATATGTTCACGCTGGGTATTGATGTCCTTGATCCATTAAAAAAATAAAATTTAAATTTTGATACATACGTAAAAAGTTATGTTGTATATAGTCCGCCTATGTCTGAATTGCAATTGGTTTGACTTCGAAACTTGATTAAGGAAAAAATATTCAATAAAAAACTATGAGAGCAAATGAAAGTGCTAGATATCATAGTTAAAAATCTAAATTCAAAAAATTTATAATTTTATCCTTCATACAAAAAAAATTATGTTGTATACGGTGAGCGCCACTTTTTTAAAAAGTTGTTTTCTGAAAAAAACCAATTTTCATGGGAGATGGAAAAATAAGTGCAATATGATTCCAAAAGTTTTGAAAAAAATATTTTTAGAATCTACAGACAAAATCTGATGAGACTCTAGTTTGCATCATCTTCAAATTCCTCACAATTTAGCCGCTATAGGTTCCCGAATGTGAAGATTTAGTTAAAAATAATAATTTTAGTGTCCAGTTTGGCCAAAAATTGTAAACCACAATTGTGGGATCACCCACCAAAAGTGGTAATAGGTCCTTTAAGGTGTAGAAACCATTCCAAGGCTTGACCTATCAAACTTCAATGAAAAAATATTAGCAAGTAAATAATGACATAGATGACCTCTTGGCATATCATTAAAAATTCATTTACACGGTTGTGTGGATCACTCTTTCCTTTGTATTTGTCAAAATTTGAAATCTTAAATTGAGGTGGAAAGTGGACTATGAGATGAATTGATCAAAAGTGTAGGGACAATTTGTTTTGAACTTATATCATTGTGTTGATTTGATGTCTTGAGTTGCAATCCATTGATGGTTTTCTTCATTTCTTGCCCTGGTGCTCTTAATGAAAGGAGGTACCAATAGGTGGAGGTGAAATGAGATGTGAAAGGGTTGGTGGTTTTGATTGTTAGGCTTGATGATTAGGGAAAAATATCTTGTGTATGAATTGATTTAGAATTTTTTGATAACCAATGAATTGATTTTTTGGTTTAGGTTTTGCATTTTTGTTGAAAAATATTTGGTTGGGTTGAGTAGAATTAGGGTTTTGTTTTGATTGGGATGGAAGATTATCTTGATTAGGTTGGTAGCTAGATAACATAATAATTTGAATGAGGATGATATTATACTATCTTGATGGGGTGGATGATTGAATGATGTGTTGTTTCAAGTGATAGGGGTGGTTGAACCATCCTCCTTGGTTTGGTTGGATATTTGAGCCCAAGGGTTATCAAGGCCATGAGTGGATGACTCAAGGTTTATTGTCACTAAAATTTTGAAAATTGTAGTAAGGGGGATTTCAGCCCTTGATTCAATAGGGTATTGGAGCAATATGTATTTTTGGATATTAATAAATTAGTTCAACAAGATTTGATTTTGGTTGGATATAAGGAAATCCCTATGCTCTTGTGAATATTCACTAATGTTATTTGGAAAGATTTGATGAGAGGTTGCCCAAAAATGTGAATTATAGATAAGACCTAATCCAAAGGGATTGTTTTCATTGAATTCTATTTTTTATCTTGCTTGTAATCTAGTGATTGGGGGCATAAAGGTGAAGACTTTAATTTTGATGGGGAGAATTGATTTTGATTTTGAGATTTTGAGTATGGTGCAGGTTGGTTTAAATTGTTCAAATTTATTCTTTATATTAGATTTTGATGAGGTATAGGACCTTGTGTAACTTGATGATGGAATTGGTTAAGGTCGAGGATCTTGACTAGCTTAATGTTTTGATTAGATTTTGTAACTTGATGAAGATTGAATTTTTATTTGAGGATGGTGACTTGACAATGACGATTTTTTATTTGAGGGGTAAGGTCTAGGACCTTTGATGATGGTTGATTTTGATTTGGTACAAGGAATAAATTCTAGGATATTTTATTTGATTGGGTTAAAGGGACTTGGGTCTTTAGACAATTGAATTTGTGATGCTTAATTTTTGGATTTAGGAAGGTGTTTTGATTTTCAATTGGGATTTGATTTCAATTTTGGGATTTGGAACTTATTTATAAGATCTCGGATTTTGGATGGGTTTTAGCATGTGAGACTTTTGGATTTCATTTGGAGTAATAATTTTGGATTTCATTTATGATTCAAATTTTGTTGGATTTCAAACTTTGGTTTTTTAAGGATTTATTTATTTATTTTTGGAATCTTTCAGTGGGTTTCACACAAGGTGCAAATAATACAAGCACAAAAACAACCTAATTATTCAAGTGGGGAAATTTAAATAATGAGCTCAGAAATATACTTGAACTTGGTCATGAATAGTATTGGCTTGTGATCTTATAGCACTGTTAACCATAAACTCAATTTTTATTTGTTTATCGCCTAGTATTTTGATTCCAAAGTTATGAGGTTAATAACTTCCTAGAACTAATTTCTTTTGGGCGGATCATAAGTTATGAATGATTGAGAGGTTCTCTAGCTAGGTTGAACAAGGCTTTTAGGGGATACCCTCATTATAACCCAAAAGTACATGAGACTCAAATCCATGGAATAGGATCTATGTCTAATGGTTTGGTAATAAAATCCAACGTAGGACCATTGAAAAAAAATAAAGAAAATACTAACCACTTTTAATTTCTTTGATTGCCTTGCAGTGTGAGGAAAGAGCATTTGTGAGACTAGCCTTTTAGGAAAACAAAAAGTGAAAAAAGGAATGCTTTTGATTCCCAGTATCATCTTATGGTGTGAGAGAAGAGCATAGACACTCTTGTATCATACAAACACAACAAGAAAGTTCATTCACCTTATAAATGATAATGTGAGATGTGAAAATAAATAACACAAGGGATGGTTTTGATTCCCAATGTCACCTTGTGGTGCAAGGAAAGAACATATACAACCTTAGATGCATAAATCAAGAAAATAATTTAATTCACCTTAATCAAAGTAATGGAAACACACAAAATAGGTCTAAGATTTTGTTTTTTTCAAACAAACCAACAACCCAAACATTAGTAGTTTCATGCTATGATTTATTTTTTAACAAGAAAACTTGCAACGAAAAGGTCTATAAATAGGATAATGATTAGGATTATCAAGAAAATTTGAGACCACAAGAAAATACCTAACCAAAATCACATACATTGTTACACAAATCACATATGCTACACAAGGTGCATATATGGAGTTCCCACATAGGAAACCTAAGAGAAAAAATGTTAAGAAATAAAGTGAAAATGCTATAACATAAGTGCATGAGTTGTTATACAGTTTGCATATATCAAAAACTTAAAAGTGAAAATCTAAAGAGGCATATACACCGCAATGTAATATGCATACACAACTTGGTATGCAAATATGCGATGAAGTAGGATATTTGCACTAAAACAGGTTAGCTCAACCACAAAGAGTGCATACGCTATGACATGTGTAGGTACACCATTACAAAGAGCACTTGCACCTCTAACTAGGATTTAGGATTTAAGCTAGGATTGAGAGAAAATATATTGTTTGACAAAGCGCTTGTGTCAAACTAGAAAAAAACATGAAATATGTGAAAAAACTATGAAAATCACCTAAAATTAACATGTAAATATGAAAATTAGATAGGGACATGGTCCAATTAGGCATGCCAAAATTCTTATGCTACAATTTTGAACAAAAAAGAACTAAATCCGTGCAAACTAAAGAAAATAATTCCAAGCCTAGAACAACTCCAATTGAACTAAGGAATGCATATAAATGGTGAAAAATAAAAAAACAAGATCTCACCAATACAAACCTTGATGCCTAGATGTAATATGCTCATGATGATTGTTGGGTAAAAGTTCAAATCTCTGTCACACTTTTATAAAGGAACCAACCAACACTGATCTAGATTTTAAACTTGAATCACTAGAAAGTGACATATATGTTTTGAATTTTGAAATGATGTAAACTAATTAAATGTTTATTTTTTAGTATATTTTATGTTGTTATTTTTTGACAAAATTATTTGCATATGATTTTTTATAAATTACTATGATTTAGTTGTCGATAAAATGCTGAAAAATGATGCTACATGAGACATCAAACTTTATATAGTAAATTTTATTTTTTCTCCTTCAAATTTTTGTCTATATTTATAACTTGGAACTTTAGGGCATGGATATATTTTTTTTTGCAATTGATTTTAATAAATATATATTTTTAAATAAATATTTAAATGTGCGTGTATCAAAACATGACTGTTTCCACTCGATATCAACTTTTATATTAAATATATATCTAAAATAGAAAACAAATTATACCATCTTAATCTAGATTCTTTTATCTAGGGCATCATATTTTTTTAAAATAAGTTTTAGTATTTTTCTTAACATGGTAATCAACCTAATATTTTTTTATTGATCACCTAATTTTAGTAAAAAAATGAAAAATAAAATATAAATAATAATTGAACTATTAAAATAAATATATATTTGAAAACTGCGCTTATGGATTTACAAAAGGGTATTTTCACATTTAAAAAAAAAAGTTATTTATATGAGTCTAGGAGTTGTTGAAACATTAAATTTTTCAAATAATTTCATTTTTTTAGTAAATTGGCCTTAAAGTGGTGCTACATATGCATTTACCTGACAATTTTAGTTGGAAAAGTTGTGGACATATTTAACTTATCTAGAATGAATATTACTAGATAATATGTTTGACCAAAAATTAATTTTAGTTATAAATATTAAAATTCACTTGTGCTTATAAGTTGGCCGATAATGTGACATAGCTTTGTACTTTTACCCTATTGTTGTTGAGAGTTGATGTAGTTGCTCATTCTAGTAGCATGACCTTGCTTTGCATCCAATTTCAACTCTTAGAAATGGCTTGAGGACTGTGACTATCATAGATTTGGGATGTGGATGATGAATGGATAGAATTTGATCTTATGCAATAGAGAGAGGGAGTTGATCCATTTGAAATAGAGGATGAGAAGCTTGCAAGTGCCATCTTGTGATTGTGCACATACATAGGGTGAAGATGAAAAATAAATGGAGATAATTTTCTCATTTTTTATGGAAGATGAGGATCGGAAAAGATGCATACACCTGGAGCTTTATGCAATGTTTACTTTGTTTATTTTAAGCAAAGTGGTGGAGGAATATACAAATATTAATTAGCCGATTAAACCTAATTTGTTTATTCAACTAATGATGAGGGAGATTTAAGATGAATTAAATAAATAATATATATTTATTTAATTTATAAGGGAATGTTGAAGATATAATTAGTGTTATTAATTAATTATTTAGTCTTTATTTTGAACTTCCAGCTTTAATTGAATTAATAAACATAATTTATTTAATTAATGTTAGAAGAATGGTTGAATTTTTCAATTAAATAATCAAGATTTGTTTCATTAATTTTAGAAGTGGATATGCAAAATAGATCTAGTGTTATTTTGGTAAAAATGTAAGAATGCATTTTAGGTGTCTACATAAATATATTTGTGGGTAAAAATATAAACTCTATAGTTGATGTTATCACTAACCAATATGGCTAAACAAATCAAAATTTCAAAAATTTGGTTATCTTTTCTCGGTTATTACCTTCTCACTTTATGTATTATTATATTCTAAAACTTTGATACATTCTATAACAAAGTAACTATAAAATGATTTTGAGAATAGTTTATGCTTTCATTAAAACAAAAGGAATTGAGTTGCAATATTCAAGTTTTGTGTCATACAAACAACTATAGAACCTAAAAATCAAGTTAATCATTTGAAAACTAGGATACACATGAATATTCAAACATGTTCCAAAATCCTAGGCCAAAACATAATCTATGCATATTTAATGCAAGAGTAGACATGAGACACAAATAGAAGTGGTCACTTGACAAACTATACCATTGAATCTTGATTAGCTACACCACTGTTCAATTAGAAGCCCTCTAGAAATATGTATTTTGCAATACATGAGTTTTTGGCCTTTTCTACAAATGAAGAAACTCCTTGGTCTTTGTGTTTGCACCTAATTCACTAAACTTACCTATAGCTACAATTGAAACCTGATATTGAAATGTTTCAAGGAGTACAAAAATAAGTGTTACATCCTTGTTATACAATTCAAACTTTGTAGATAGATAAAATTGATTAAATCAAGACCATTGTGTGGAACAAAATTGTTTGAACCAAAAGAAACAACTTACTTATGTGGATGAGGTAAGACTCTAAATGCAAGGCATGCTAGTTAGATTTTTTTAGCAGAAACCCATGTAAACCATGTAGAGAAGTTTCAATTTCCTAAGCATTGAAACTAGTGTAACAATAGTGAAGAATCTTAGACAAGAAATAAGAAATAAAAATGCCTGACCTTTTTGACAAGTATTGTCCAAACCCTCTAGAAGTATGATATGCCATTGTCATGAAGCAAAACATGTTTCTTATACCATATTTATGCAAATATAATAAGCAAGTCATCATTATAGTTTATTGATATATTGCAAATATAATTGACATAAAAAGAGTTTTATTGATATACCACTCACATGTATGTTTGAAAACAAGAAACAACTTGAGAAATGCTAGGAAGAAAATTGGAATTGCTTAAGAAGCAAAATCACTTTAGAGGAGTAATAATTCACAAAGTGCGCATAAAATTCATGCTCCTACTTGAATGCTATGAATTTCTCTCAGAGGAAAACTACAACAAACATCATAAATGCAATTACTAGTTAGTGAAAAATAACTCATCATCAAAAACAGTGTTAAGAAAAACAATGAAAAACAATAAATAAATATATATAAACTCATTATTATTATATTTAATTTACTCATTATATTTTTGATCTATATCTTTTCTCTCTATGAAAATAAATAAACATATTTTATTATTCATTAAACATATATATATATTTCAACTAAATTATTTAAAAATAAATAAATATTATTATTTATGTATATATTATAAAAAGAAAGAATAAAAGGAAAAATTAAAAAAGAAAAGAAAAGCCAAAGCAAAAGCAAAATGAAACCAAATAATTATTTAAATAAAAATAATTCAAAGAAAAGGAAACATGAAATACTAAATAAAATGCACATGAAATACTAAATAAAATGCATTTATTTATTGAACACAATAATTGTAGGTAGATTCCTATTGGTTGAGATTTTTCACTCCCTCGAAGATCATACGTATTGTCTATCATAGATATAAGTTTAGGATTTGGTTGTGGTTTGAGGATGTTTGTGGACATTTTATCGAATCTTATACTGACTATGCACAGTTTCTTATTCACCATACCATTTTCCACAAATTCACCTTATCTTGTTCACGTGAATCCCTGTATATTTAGAGTCTAAGAATGATTATTACCTCAGTATTTGAATTATTTATGGCAAGCCTTGAATTATCCTAGATCTTGGGACACAGAAAACGGGGCTTCAGAGCGAGCCCATCTACAAGAAGCCACAGATCAACATTTTAATAACATTTTAACTTTGCATACAAGCGATCGCCCAACTCAAGCACAATGAAATGTGCTCACAGTTTGTCAAAATCGATCTGCCTACAACTGAAGGTGCACACAGATTCACTTTCCCTTGCAGAAATTCTGTAAATGCAGAGCATGTATTCTATGATTTATTTGAAGCAACATTGCAAATTATGATGTGTGTGTGCAGGGGGTTGCGTCAAGATCATCAGAGAAATCATTAACCTCCAAGTACGAGATCGTCTAAAAAGAAAATCGTTTGAGGAATACTCCGAGGAAGTCCAGAGGACTATTGATCATACTCTCTCTCACTCGCCTGGTGATGGCAGGAGCTTCCAGGGAGAATTTATTTTGCACGATGAGGATTATGTTAACAGACATGTCCTTCAACACATCGACGAACCAGAGCTACAAAAATTGCTATCACATTATTTCAGCAAGACCCAGAATGCATTTGAGCTCTGTGCCCTTCTTCTCAAATGTACCCACTGCGCTAGGATGAGCTACAGAGCCATTCAAGATGTTATAGGTCTCATGCCACCATCTGAAAATTTTGATTTTCAGAAAGAAGAATGCTGTCGCTTTAACTCAGAATTCATGTTGTTTGTTGAGCAGGAAAACCCATTTGGGCAAGCTTCCGATTTTGAGCTTATGTGTGATGCTTTAGAGGAATTGCATGAACTGATGGAGTCGAGACGCGAAAAAAAGTTTATTTTTTTAGGCGTGAGACCAGCTGTTCAGAGCTTATTTTCCGACGTTCAAATCTCGACGTGAAACAAATCCGGTGGGCTATGGGCCCACAATATATAGCCTATCGGCTAAGTATTGGCTAAAAATATAATAATAAAATAATATTTATAATTTAAAAATAATAAAAATATAATAATATAAATAAAAGAATAATTTAATATAAAACATTAATATGAATATAAAAACTAATAACAATATGAAGATAATGAAAATATAATAATAAAATAAAATTATAATAACTATAATAAAATAAATAATAGAATAATATTTTCTTTTGATTATTATAATATTATAATATTAAAATTAACAATAATATAATAATATGCATATTAAAATATATTAAAAATAATATAATACTATCATTTAAAATAACAATTATTATATTAATTTTGTGTCTTTATAACTAATATATATATCTTAAATATAATCTATATAAAATTAATATATTGAAATATGTCATTTTGAAAATATAAGTTTCAAAATGATATCTAAAAATACATAACTTAATAACATCCGACCATAGAAATTTGAGAAATTAAAAAAGCTTTTTAAAATCAATTTCTAATTTATTTTATAATAATTTTTCATTTACTATTAAATTAAAATAGTGGAAGAAATTTCCTAGTCTTTCCACGGAACCGCTTTCTCAAATCCGCGGGACCGATCTTGTATAAAAGATCGCATGCCTGGTGGGATTTCGAATAAAAGTTAAACAGCAGGTGGCAAAAAGGTGCAACTTTATTCGAAATCTATCACCATTTTGATTTCCCGCATGGTCTGAGCGTGGTCCTGTCCATGAGTATCGTGGAATATTCGCTGTATGGACCAAACTACAGATAAAATATTCGAATTCAAGAAATTTGTCCCGCAATGGCAATATAAATAACCGAACCAGCAAAAGCCTCGGCAAACTCTGTAAGAGTGAAAAATACTTTCCTTTGCCAACTTGTTACTACCTATGGACTCACACAACTACTCTTCATACAGTAAAGAAAAGTAATATTTGACGGTTCTTGAAGAAGGGCAAGCAAAGAAAAAAAATAATGGAGGAATCGAGGAAGGAAACCGTGTGCGTTACAGGAGCGGGAGGGTTTTTGGGGTCATGGATCGTTAGTTTACTTCTCCAGCGCGGTTACAACGTCCGCGGCACCGTGCGAGACGTAGGTGTGTATGTCTGTGTGATTCTGGTTTTTGATTGACAAGGGACCCGAGGTCGAATTTTCTTGTGAATGAATATGTCACAGCTGCATATTCATAATGTTTTGAAAACGCCGCGGTGCTTTCGATTTATCCACGGGCATTTTAGTTTGATTTTAGTTTTTAGTTTTTTGGTTTGTGTTTACACTCTTGGAACTTCCGGTAAAGTTCACATGCGTCATGGATTTGGAGTTTAAATGAAAGAGAACTGGTGTCATGTTTTCGTTGTTATTAAAGATTTTGAACTGACTGTGTCCGTGATTGCTATTAATACAAACTTCTGTGGAAATCGCTCTGATAAGTTTCGAAATATGTATTGATTTCTTTGTTTTTTTAACTTTACAGATGGAAATGGATTCCAGAGTAATTGCACATTTCGACATAATTTTCAGGGAAAAGAAAATTGTTTTCTTTTAATCATTTTATTCCAGGAGGAAGACTTTGTTTGTCCTTAGTAGTCTTCATAAATATGCAAGTGAACAGCAGACTAGCTCTAAAATTAGAGAAAGTGTGCGATTATTGGCATGAATTTTAAGGATATAAAAATAGCTTTATTTTTTTCCTCTAATAGAAAATGTCAATTTGGCCTGAGAATGATGCGTAACGGATGTAAAACGTTGGATTCGATTTATGCAGCTAATATGCTTTTTGGATAACCTATTCTGTATAGAATTTCCAAAAATAATTGTTCAATTATGGTAGGTTTAGATTGTATTACTTATTTGCCCTTACCACCTGGGGATTGCTGGAAGACTAAAAATGAATGCTTTGACTCTGATTATTTTTAGAATTTAATAGTTAATGTCTGTATTTAAAAGGAGAATACCGACAATAGTTTAGTCTTTACACAGTTCAGACTTGACTGGACAAGACCCATATTCCAAGCCAACTTGAACTCGGGGAAAAACTAGTTTAAAAAGACAAGGCTACAAATGAGTCGTTGGCCTATAAACGAAGATTTTTTTTACCTCTGATTTTAAAAGGACTCTCCTAGATTCAGTCTATTTCAATTCATTCTGTGGTATTGTGTTATGCAGACTCTAGAGTTTTAAGACTGACGTGAGAGTATCACAACTATTATAACAACCCTGTTTGATCTAACTATATGATAACATTTCTATTTTAAGAATTGGGACAGCATTTGTTGAACTCGTGAGACTAGCAAGGTAACAGAATTCTGAAGCATCTGAGATATTTCTTGATGAACAAATAATCTTAGGTGTTGGAAGATTCCTATGTTAATAAGGGACTTTAACCTTTCAACTATTTACCTGATAATGGTACACACTCTTCTGTAGTACTTTAGTCTCCATAAGGCATACATAAATATCAAACAACAAAATTGGAGGAAAATCATGGTGTAGAGTATGAAGACTCCAAAAACTGTGTGGTACTAGATCTCCTGTTTCAAATCAAATTCCCTCTCTTGCTCTTCACATGTTAATTGTGGCACCTAAGACTCCGGCATTGTTTTTCCCTTGTAAGAACAGACCTCTAATGTTGGCCTCCTGATATCAACTAGAAGAGCCAGATTTCTACTTTCGATACAAGACAATATAAAAGACATTTGAAAGTTGAATTGAACAGCCAGAAGAGGGATTCAGGAACCTTTAGTGATAAGTGAAATACTTTTAGGGATGACTTAAAAACAGTGGGAGGAGGAAGAGGATCTCCATGAATTCTAGTGAAACCATACAATGTAATGGCTGAGCAAGGTTAAATAATCTATAGCTATGTGCTATCAAACTTGTCCTCAAAACCAAAAACTATAATTCTTTCTAATGTTAACAGGATATTTAGTAACCAACAAATCTACATGCTTAAGGATGGCATTTGAAACATTAAGGAAGAGTGTTCCAAATTTATCTCCATCCCTTAAGGATGAAAGAAAAAGGAAAAAAAAACTCAATAAATGTACATGCTCATTTTTGCCTTGGAAAAATCCAAGAGTTTTAAAGCAAGTTAAAAACATTGAGCAGAATTAACATACTTTGATCCTTTAAAATTCTTCAATGAAGATATTGGAAGAGTTTTGAAATGTTCTTGTCTTAAATTATAGACAATGTATAATAAAATTTTGCAAAGGAATTTAGTGTTTTGGTAAGGTTGCCTCCTCAGTCATACACATCCAGATTTGTCTCCAAAGTCCAATGCCAATATGATATTAATTTCTGCAATTTTAGGTTTTTTGTTATCATCTGGATCTGATCATTAACCTTCCATATCTTACATCTTTAATGTATTCAGAATGCTTTCATCTGGGCATGTGATTTCAAAGGCCTGCCTAGCACGACCTCTTTAGCATCTTGTCATTATGTGTAAGAGAATGAAAACACATGATTATCTTGAAGGAATATCTCTTGTTCACTTCCAGTCTTATTTTCCAAACATGCTTAAGGTAATCAATTTTAATTACATATTATATAATACTTCAATGCTGTCTTTAGGTTTGCTCAAGGTCTGCATGACTGAAAGCTGGAAGTATTGGCAAAACTGTAAATTTTCTCTTATGTGTGATATGCCTTGCATAATCTCCATTCAATATATTGAGTTTTTCATCTCAGTGCCTGTCCCATATGCACAGCTACAAGCCTACCAAGACATATGGTGGTATACATGGCTAGAAACTGAATTGATCATAAAAGCTCCATAGAAGGTTAAATGAAATTCTATTTTTATGGTGGGTGCAGATCATCATCAAATGGGGACAATTTACTTGATGTTCATTAGGATAGAAAATAAAATAAATTAACAAATTACTATTCACTCAAGTTTCATCCTTAAAATTTGCAAGTCATCTGTAAAAGTGCTATATAATAATCAACTGTTGCCGGCTTACTTATCAAACCAGGGTGCTAGATATCTGACTAACATGGATCCCAAACAGCAACAATTTTCCACTGTTGCAGGAAAGAGATATCCAACTAACCTGAGTGTTCTACTTTCAATAAGCAAGAATCATCCAACTAACATGGCTCTTCTGCTTATCAAAGGAAAGAGTTATCCAACTGTTATGAACTTACCCACTTATAGTAAGTAATAGTTATCATACCTTCCATGAATGAGTTCTTATCAATAGATTTTCAGTCAATGGCAAGCTCAACCAAATATGCAAAGTATGTAAAAGTTACATATGAATGCTATCAAGTCAAATTAAGTGAGCAGAGTTCTCACACCTTTTGAAGAGGTGAAATGATCAGTCAAATACCTTAGTCAAACCTAAATAATCTAGTGTGAGGTGTCAGTGAAACTGCAGCCTGAGGAAATTGAATATTTTTAGAACCAGTCAATGCTGTAAATTCTAGTCAAAATCATTCCAATAAGTTAAAATACAGTAGTTCTCTTCTTCATCTTGGTTATTGCATATGAAAGCAACAATCAAAGCAGTCCAATATGATGATGTTATGGAGATCATCTCATTCAGCCCTACGGTAAAATAATAATTAGAAACTCAAGCAGGTGCCTTGGACAACTACAGTAGGTCATATAGGGCGGGGGGAGGGAGCGAGGGAAAGTGAAGTGAAGTGAGGACATTTGATTAAGTTCACTTTGACTTTGGCTTGGCTTGTTGATGCCATTTTAACTAATAATTATGAAAATATTTGTAACTATAATGTGTTGAATGATCCTATGGATGAACCTAATCACATGGTCATGTCTCTAGGATGATCATAATGATAAATCCACCTATGTTGTAGGTACTCTTATTGAATTCATTAATATTTTTATTTTATTTTTTCCTTTTCCTTTCAAAGTTTGTCCAAGATTCCTTAACATTTAGAGATTTTACAGTGAACCTATTCATAAAACTATGAATTTGGTGACTATTTTTAACAAATAATGGCCTCTCTAGGATGATTGAAGTAATAAAAAAATCATATAAGTTGTAGGCATCATTATCCATTCACTGGTATACTTCTTTGAATTCGTTGACCTTTTCCTATGAAGGGGTAACTCTGTTTGTTATCATCCAGAAATGCTGTCATATTGCAATTACTGTATAGAATAAAAAATCTTGAAGATGGTCAACTAAATCCAGATGCTAGTGTTTTGAATGGATATTTATCAATTTATGTATACAAATTCAATATACTGAAGAACTTATATCCAAATTGGACTTTTGAAATTCTATATTTGGATTCACAACCAAAAGGATCATATTGTTGACAAGATAGGAGCTAAAAACAATCTCTCCCTACCTTTTGCTTCCCCATGTTGTGAGGTGTGAATTAAGGTCCTGAAAATATTGTTTGGAAGGTAGGCAGTGATTGGAACAAAACTATGAATTTTTATTGATGAAGACAATATGAGACCTTTGAACTTCTTTTTTGTTTTGACTGTGTCGTTTCCACATGGGCCAGAAATCCATATACATTTAAAGTTCTTAGTTAGATGATTAATTCATATGTTGAGAAATGATAGCTTTTTCACTTTGTTTCATCTTTGTTGACAAACACCGTCTAGCACATAACAATTTTCATCATTACTTTTGTGGATTTTGAAGAATTTATATCTTTTTGACAGGTGTATGTCTGCCAGGCATACTGTGAGTTCAAAATAGACAGTTTATTGTGTTTTTGGATGATAATGATGCTTTGATTCAAACTGTAGTAAGAAAATCTGTTCAAGATGAAAACCATCTATAGGTTTGGCTACACAATTGTTGGATTCAGAAACGTCAGCATGATATCCAAGCCATGATCCCACAAACATACATGGTACTGGCTCTATCAACAACCCAACATAGCAAACACCAACATTGGATGCATTAAATCAACACATCATTGATGTCAATGTCTTGCATTATATTTATATTTTGGATGATCGAGGTGATAGAAATCAAAGCATTAATGCTAAAACAACAATGGAATATTTTTTCAACTACAGAAGCTTTATTTCACAACTCAGTACTGAGTTTTTTGAATGCAGGTGATGCAAAGAATGCACATTTGAAAAACCTTGAAGGCGCAAAAGAGAGGCTAAAACTCCTAAATGCAGTTTTGTTGGACTATGATGCACTTTTCACAGCAATCAATGGGTGTACTGGAGTTTTTCATACAGCATGCCCAGTTCCTTCTCACAGGGTATCCAATCCGGAGGTAGGATCGTATCTAGTAGTAGAGTTATATTTTTCTAGTTTACAACTTTATGTCTATATTCTGTGTCAAATTTCCAGTTTCACTTTTCCCAGTGTCTTTGTCTAGCTGGTTAGCTTGCACTGTATTCAATGTTCCTCAGAACTGTGCTTTAATGCTTGTTTTAGTCTAGAGGTTGCTATTAATTTTTGAACCAAGATTTGCAGCCAAAGTTTTAATTTCAATTATTTTAAGGAGGATATATAGATAGCATATCTTAAATCTTAGATAGATCTAGTATGTGTTCAGCTGGTAGCATGTGGTTATTGCCAATTTCCGGTCATTATCTCTGTTTTGCAGAGTCGTTTTACTTTTGCTTAAATGCAGTCACTAATATCATATAGGACATACCAAGTAATTATAGACATGGCCTCAGTTATCTTAAACATCATGTTTTTTCTGCAGTTACCTTATCTTTACATGTCTATAAAAATACTTTCTCTAAACTTCTGTTACTGTATGGGCATTTTGTTTGGTTGTTTCCTTTTCAGGCAGAGATGATCAATCCTGCTGTGAAGGGAACTTTGAATGTATTGAAGGCATGTTCGGTGGCCAAAGTGAAGCGTCTAATAATGACATCATCTGTAGCTGCTGTTTTTCTGAACCCAAATAGACCTATGGATACACTGCTAGATGAGAGCTGCTGGTCAGATCCAGAATATTGTGAGGCAACCAAGGTAAAACATTCAATCATTTTTTAATATTAGTCTTATATGCATAGTGGATATTTTATTGAAATAGGATCACTACATGGTAAAATTCATTTACTTGCATTGCAAAGAACGTTCCATTTAGTTTAATGGGATATTTAGTTTGCCTAACTCCAATGTTCTTATTGTTTGTGCATGCTATTTTCTTCAGAATTGGTATTTCATGTCAAAAACAGTCTCAGAAAAGAATGCCTGGAACTGTTCAAAGGAGTTTGGCCTTGACCTTATTACCATTTGCCCATCTTTGATTTTGGGGCCCATGTTACAGCCAACTACCAATGCCAGTTGTCTTTTTATTATCAAGCTTCTGACTTGTAAGTTGTAGCTGACTAATATATTTTCTTAATTCTTCTCTTGGAGGATACATTGGTGTATATGAATATTCATTAAACAATGATGTGAATCAATGGTGTAATAACTAGTGTAATGCTTAAAATATTCTTCTATTATTGCTTTACCTTTCTAACACTTCTCATAAAATGTCTTAGCACAAGAAGTGAAAAGTTAACCTTGAAAGTTCAATCTTCCTCAGAGAATGGCTTTAAGTCTTCATTCCTGACAATTTCAGCATACACTTTGAACATGAAAATGAGAAATTGCTAGATCATAAACTTTGAATATAAAGAATGAAAAATTTCACAGTATTGTACTACAACAAATCTTTGTTGGAACCAATCAGTTTTTCTCCTTGCTCATTTTACTGCACAACGCACCTTTGTGCTCACAATTGGGATTTTTGGCTGAGAATTGAATCTTCTAGGTTTTATCATTTCTGCTAATTTTGCATGTACATTTTTAAATGTATTATTACACATGCTTTATCCTAGTGGTAACATATCCAAGGTTTTCTAAAGATCATCATATCCATATCATATACTATACCCCTATTGGTATTTGCATCTGTATCCAATCCAAAACATTAGTTTTATGCTTTTATAATTCATTCTTCCACAATAATTGTCCTCATCCTGAAGCATTCAGCACAATTTTAATATTTATTCTCATTATAATTGACCTTGGTCCATTTTTTTAGTATAAATGAGCTGTGGTAGGATTTTTTTTCCATTTGTTTCCAGTGTACCCTAGGGACTCATCCCCTGTCCTCAAGGTTCCTTTTGGGATGTCCCAAATGTTTCAGGGACTTGGAAATGCATCCCCTGCCCTCAAGGACTCATAACTCAGGTATTACATTTTCAGTTGCCATTTCATACTTCAACTTTGTTGCAATTATTTCTATGAGATACATAATAATCAGGTATTCTGTATTTTGTATGAAAAGCAATTGCTGCTAATCTTTGTATATATTTATGAATTGTATAGAACAATACATAGCCTTGATATAAGTATCTCATTTGGTTGTTTCCTTGTAAACTATCTTTCTGTGCACTTGTTTACTCCTAGTTTTGAGGGCTTTAATCCTGCATCCAATATCTTCCATCTTTTATGTTACAAATTTGTATTTAGTCAAGTTCTTGCTAGAGATGTGCTCTTATGAATCATGTGAACCACTACTCATGAAAGATGAGTAATGAATATTGACATGATATTTATTATTTTCATTTGGAAAATTTTCCTTTTTGGGGCACTCTTCATCTTAGATTGCAGATCCTATTCCATAAGTCACCAAGGAAATGCATGTTGGATGTGGCATATTATGCAATTTCAATAATTTATATTGTCCTTGGGTTTGGAACTTGAGTCTATGCTCTGAAAGCCTATTTGCTTTTAGCGCCTAAGCTCATCCAATTCAACAATGATTGACTCAATATTAACTTATATTTGTTCTTGAAAAAAAGATGACATATGTACTACAAAAATACTTTTTGCATAAAAAGTGAAAGAGCTAGGGAGCTCCAAAATGAATCAGTCACATGGCACTTTAATTTTTAACTTATCCAACACCATGCTTTTATGGATTTGCTACACAGTAATTGTTATTTATATCAAAGATACTCATAAAATTGGTTTAGGTTGAGGATAACAAGGATTGATCAATGCAAAAATTGGGAGAATGCAACAACAACTAGAGTGATGTGGCCCTTAGCCACACATTATTTTTTGGTTTTGTATGTGTCATAGAGGACCAGCTAACACGTACAATTAGGTTCCTCTACCAACAAGGGAAAATCACCAATCTTGTGGGA
The DNA here is from genome assembly GCA_007115665.2 of Sequoiadendron giganteum. NCBI lineage: Eukaryota > Viridiplantae > Streptophyta > Pinopsida > Cupressales > Cupressaceae > Sequoiadendron > Sequoiadendron giganteum. Next base: position 499,865,470 of record CM021105.1, read on the forward strand.
GATATCCATAAAATCATTACAGAAACAATGCCAATGTTCAAGCAAAGGTAGACAAATCAAATTAATTGGGAATATGAAGAGAAAATTTATGCTAAAGGAAGTATAAGGAAATGTCAACTAGGTTGGACTACACTTTGGAAAAGTTATAGGAGGTAAATCAAGGGTACAAGCATGAGCAAAAGAGATGGGGGAAACTTTGAACAATGATTTTTTGCACTAACCCTAAGTTCCCATTTACCAGTTTGTGGAATCCCCACTCCTGTCCAGCCCAAACTCCCTTTTTCCTCTTTCCTTCCCATTCTTGCATTCCCACAAAGTTGTAACTGCTTAAGAATTGGGTTTATGGAGGCATTTTTTTGGATAATTGAGCTAATCCTCCACTTCTCTTCTCTATCTAGAAATGTCATATGTCTTTGCCCAAGTCAAAGGAAATGAAGTAGGAATTTAAAGCTTCTAAAATTCCCTCTACACTCAGCAAAGTGTCAAAACACTAACTTAGGGGACGTGAATATGAACAAATTCCTAGAAAAAATGTTCAGTAATGAAACAATAACATGAGCACGGTGCATTGCCAACAATGGATAGTGCAAGCCGCATGTTTCCCTAATTTAGTACATTCCTTGAGCTCATAATGACATGTGCTAAGTTCTATGACTCTCATAGCAAAAAGATCATAGGAATTGCAAATGAGGTGTTCTTCAACCTTAGCTTTGAAACTATTGTAGAGACATTTCAAATCCTTGATTTCAATGAGGTGATAATGCTAAATATTTTTGATTGTCTTGAGTACTATAATCTTGATCCAATTTTATGTTTGTGAGCTATGAATGGAAATTGGTTAATCAAAGCAAGGGTTGCTGCTTCAAAATTACCCAAGGCACTCTTAAGGAGTGATTTCTACTCATAAATCAATGACCTGATAATTTTTTTGAATACAATAATGAATTGTCTTAATGCTTGTGAATTCCAACGATGAATGTTTTTATTTATTAAAATTTTGTTAGAGGATAAAAAAGAATTGATTGGGCCACCATACTCAGCAATAATCTTCACAAACAGCTCACAAAAGTCTATGACTTGAGAAAAGTTTACACGACTTCTTATATTGTATATTTAATGGCTAGCAGAACAATTTTTCCTTGACTAACTAGATTTGGAATGTTTGGTTTTGAAGAAGGCCTGTAGAAAATTCTTAAGTTCCATCCTCAATTAGAGCTCAAAGAAAGTCAATTTTTTCAAAAAAGAATTTAAGAAGCTTTTGACTCTTTCCTTATTCAAAAAAATGGAAGGTGATCAAAACAAGTGCATCTCCTTAGAAGCCATTATATCAATTGCAGAATGAGGAAATTGGTTCATACAATTTCCCACATTCACATATATTAGGCTTGGAGGACTCATAGGTTCTTTATATAGATCACCAAAATATGTGAGTGATAAATTCATTCTTTTGGAACTAACAAGACAATTGTGTGAAGTACATGAAATTTTATCTGAGAAGCATAGAGCTGATGTGAAGTTTCCTATCACCTTTAATTCACATGCTTGCTCTCCTTTACTACATACAAAAATATTGGATGGGGAGCTATCCAAATTGAACTTATATGTACACGATAAAAGATCTTCCTTTGATTCAAAAGGAAATATAGAAAATTTTGTTGGTTCCACCCATAAGATTAAATTCAATTTGAAAGACTATTTGATAGACTATGAAGATGAACATGTAGTCAGAATTTTATTAGTTCTAGATTGACAACTTTTTAGATTAGAGCATGTGGAATTACAATTGTTCCCAAAGAATTGTCAAATGATGGGAATGTTTTGAGTGATACTTACGAGAAGAGAGGTGTTTTCAAATTGCCTATACCACCCATGGATTGGTTTCAAGGAGAAGAAAGCTCGTTGGAGATTACAAGTAGAAGTGTGATTTTAACAATTTATTTCTACCAAAATGGTGACAAGAGGTTTAAAGTCATGAAAGAACTTTTTAAGAAGAAGATCCATGCTACTGAAAATAAGAAGGATGCAACAAAACCAATTTACCTAAAATAGGTGTTGTGGTCATATATGCAAAAGAAAGAATTGGAGAAGAAACTCTCCAAAGAAAGAAAATCACAAGGTAAGAATTCAAGGTTGGAGATTTTTCTCGAACATGTGAACAATCAATGGTTACTAACCCCTACCCCCTCACAAGGACTAGTTTGAACTCAAGCTTTTGTTTAGCCTTCTTTAAAAGACTTTATGCAAGTTCCTCTTCAAGTCCCCTACAAATTCCTATTTCAAATTTCTCCTCATGCTCCTATACATCCTTCTCATGGCCCTTTATTACAAGGTCAAATTCTTCCTTCTCCCTCACAAGAGATCCCTTAAAAAGAGGTAGTTGATAAGCTAACCTCACTTGGAAAAACCATAATCTTGAGGACACCACTCCTAATGAGTCCTCAAATATTCCATCTTTAGTGAGAAATTTCTCCCAATTTGTGCCTATTTCTTCATCTATACAAAATGAAGATCAAATAAGGCAAGGTGAAGAACAAGTGGAATGAAACAAAGAGGAGGAAAAACAAAATGTTGAAAAACAAGTAAGCTAGGTTGAGTTACTAGTGCTGCAAAATACATACAAGAACAAGGAACAAGAAGATGAACTAATGAAAAATGCCAAATAGGTCAAGGAATATGTTGAACAAATGGTTCAAATAGACTTAGGTCAAGGAGAAGCATCCCAACAAGGTGATTCTAGTTTACCCATGGTTTTGACTTGGCTGGATATTACAATCAAAAAGATAAAAAGAGTTGTGAAACCATTTGTTGGGACTCATTTTTTTCCTGTGAGTCCCTCTTATTTTGTTCACTTAGGTTCCTTCTTCCCTTGTTTATAACCGATTTACTTAAGTATGGGCTTTCATTTCTATGTTTTACTTAAGTATGAACCCCTGTATGTGCTATTAAAGCCAAAAAACCACTCAACTTTGTGAAAATTCTAAGTATGGGGTCTCTTTTGAGTGTTTCTTGTGTTTTGTCTAGGTTGCAAACTTTTGGGGTTTATTTTGATGTCATACCTCTCACCCGCTTCTTGACATCCCCACCATTATGCCTTAGAAAAATTTCATCACTATGGTATTAGAGTTCTTCCTCCACAAATATTGCTCCCGTTGCTCCTATTGCATCCTTGATCCTCAGTCATTTCCACTAAAATGCCTAACTCCTTTATTTTTCATTGGGTCATTGAGTGTCCTCTTCCTAAAGTACCTCTTTCATCTTTTCCTTGTTTCAGTCTTTGCTATTGAAAATTTTCCTAAGTGTTTCGAACTAGGGATTTGGACCACACCTAACCAAAATACCTCATTTGGTTCCTCCATGAGTCCTAGTGTCTGACTTGTATCTGTTATAGCTGGGGTTGCGGACTTTCCTTCTCTCGCGTATCCCTTTCATACCTTCCTCAAATCTTGAAACCTCGTTGATCCCTTTGCTTTTCCTTTTGGAATCAGATTTCCGCCCTTCCACTTCACTTTTGTAACTATTACGAGTTACTCTCAACCCTTAATACCTGACATTTTGTAAATTTGAACTTCTTTTAACGATAGCCCTTTCATACCTCCTTCATTCCACATACCTCTACAATATGAGTTCCCCTTCACCCTTGAATCCTAACATCTATTAGAATAATATCTTTCTATTTATGTTATTAATGGTCATCCAGTAGTTTCTAACTTCTTCTCTAATTAACGATTGTTTCTTTTAGAAACATCATCTTTTTTAATTCTATTTAAGGAGCCTTTGTCTCCTCTGTATAATGAACAACATTGATTCTTTGAACATGTTATTAGAGCCTAGGGAAATAATTTTTTCAAATAATTTATAATTTCTTTTTGAAATATTTTGTTGCAATTTTTTTGAAATTATTTTGGTGAAAATTCTCGTTTGTCTGCTTTTTTTGGGTCGTGTTCTAAATTTGTTTGTGTTGAAGGTCATTTTTTTATGACTCTATTATGTTGATGGTTTCACGGATCTGTGTTTGCTGTCCGGAAGAAAAAAAGGCCTGTGTTTTTTAGAATTTCAACTCGTGTAGAGTTTAATCCGCCGTTTGTGTTCCAGTTTGGATGTGTTTCATTTCAGCGCCTGGTTTTTTTTGTCTTCTGCGACCTCTGTGTTCATTTACAACAACCGTGTTTTCTTATTTTGGCCTCTGGTTTATTCACAACGGATTAAAACCCTTGCACGACTCTCTATATTCCTCTGATGGTGTCTCAGTGGTGGCATTTGTCTTCTTCAACCTGCGACACCTGCAATGGGAGTTTGCTCTTCACTTGCCTGAGTTTTTTGTTCTCCGTCTTCTTTCAGCGCCGACTTCTGTGACGGGTTTCTCTGGACAGCGAGGAAAAAGGGTTATTTACAGTCTTTTTCTCAAGCTTGCGATTGTGTGAAGCCTTGTTTGGGCATCGATGTTTGTTTGGGTTTTTATATATTTTTTTATCCTTGAAGAAAAAAAAAAATTGTGGGTTTTTTAATACTTTTTTCCTTTTAAAATATATCAGTTTACTTTTTGGGTTTATAATTTTGTCCCTTAAAAAATTATTTTGGGTTTTATAATTTTTGGCCTTAAAATATTATTGTGGGTTTTGTGCGATTTTTTGCCTTAAAAATCATTTTGTAAAAGGGTTTATAATTTTTTCCTCAAAAATTAAGGGTCTCCTGTATGCCCTAGTTTGGGTTTTCACAATTTGGGAGGGCTCCTTGGTTTCTGAAAAAAAAAAAGGTTGTTATGTATGCTAATTCGTGTTTCAATATTGTGCCAGCTACTTGTTTTTGGGCTTCTCTAATTCGCAGCTTTGCGTGGGATTCTTTTGTGGGTTTTTATCGTTTTTTCCGATAAAACGATGCTTTGTAAACTTCAGTCTCAGGGTTTTGTGATTTTTTCCTCAAAAATCGTGGTTTGTTGTAGTTTGTTTTGGTCGCACCTAGAGTTGCTAGGGTAAACATCTGCAAAGTTGACTTCTTGTAGTCTGTTCTGGAGCGTCGTGCTCATTTGCAAAATTTTGGAGGGTTTGCCGATTTTTCCTCAAAATCATGGTAGCTATTCTCGGTGTGTCTCTGGTTACAGGGAGGGACAGTTCTCCAACATTAGGTTGGACGGTTGGTGTTGTTTTTTTTGGTTTATCTAGAAGTTCTGCAGTTTCTGGGAGGGTTGGTGGCAGACTCATCTCGGGTGGCAGGCATTTGTCTTTTGTTGTAGAAGCGTTATGAGAAAAAGGGGGCAGCCTTCTTTGCTATCTCTCTGGGTAGTTAGAATGATGACCATTAAGGGAGGGTATTAGAATAATATCTTTCTATTTATGTTATTAATGGTCATCCAGTAGTTTCAAACTTTGTCTCTTCTTAACGATTGTTTATTTTAGAAACATTGTCTTTGTAATTCTATTTAAGGAGCCTTTGTCTCCTTTGTATAATGAACAACATCATGACCAAGGCAAGAGGTATGGATTCATCCCAACCCTCGACAGTTCAAAATTGTTGTCTATTTTTTGTTGGCTTCCTGCCAATTTAGTGGAGCATCTTAGAGAGGCCACATGTGCACTTGAAAAGGTCCAAGTACATATTTGACAAGGTTGTCATTTCATTGCTTGAAGACTTTTCTACTTGGTTTTGGTGCAATTTCAAGGCAGTTTTCGATGGAGGAATCCGGTAAGCAGTTAGAGTTCCATCTAACTATTGAATTTTTTTTGCACCTACCCATGATCATTCAAACAATTGTTTTGGTGCTCTAAACTCATAGCACAGGTGGAAATAAACCCTACAATAGTCATGGTGACATTAATGCAAGTGGTTGATTCATTACAGGATCGGATTTTCATGTCTTTCTTAAGTAGTAATGGTGATAATGGCTCAAATTTTCCATTAATGCTCAGTGGCAATCCTTGCAACCACTTGACATGATTTGGTCAACCGCCATGATGAATATTTTGTGTTGCAAGTGTGGATTTGAAGAAAAGGAGGGTAAAGTGTAAATTCACATGCCTAAATTAATGTAGCTGCTAGGATTTTGGAGCTTGATCCATTCATGTTGTGTTCTAGGCAATTCATGGTGGATTCGCAAAACCATTGTATCTTTACACACTCAAAATTTCTTGCAATCATCATAAACAGTGATTGAGATTGGAATGATGAAGATATTTGACCCAATTGAACTTACTTGAGAATCTTGACGATGTTGAGTTCAAGCGTAGACATTAATGATAGTAATGACAATGGTTTGAGTGACCCTTGCAACACTCTTCCACTATGTTTCCTTAGTTCATCTCATTTTCCAAGGTTGGAGATCTATACATGGGCATTTCATTGTTTGTAAGGGTTGGTCATTTTGGAATTTTCATTGTTTTAGTGCATAACTATTTAGGGTTTTCAAATTTTAATAGTGTATCTGCTACTAAAGATTCTCTCCAAGTTGTAGAGAGATAAATACTATAGCATACGCTTGTAACAATTGTCTTCTTTGCTGGACATTAAATTTTTGAAGTGTGACAGGTCCTCACCTTGTAAATTTTCTTCCACCAGATTTGCATGTAAAAATCATAAATATGTATACCTACAACAGAAACAACATACATATTTCTTAGTATTTTTTATTTTTATATACAGAAATATTTATAAACTTTATAAAATATTAAATAAATTAATGTATTATATGATATAATTAATTATAAAATATATTTATATAACATTATATATATTTTATAATTAATTATATCAATATTGCTATATAATAAATATATAAATATAATATTATACTGTTATTATATTTATTAATAAATATATATTAAAATATTATATTATATTATAAATTTATATTTATTAGTAATTATATATTATAATATTATATTATTGTTATATTTATTAATAACAATATATTATAATATATCAATATAAATAAGATATTATAATATCTAAGCATAATATTATATAGAGTTTAGAAAAATTAAAAATATATATTATAATACTTAAAATAGAAATATATACATATTATATTTTTAAGGTTCCCTAGAATGTGGACTCCAGAGGTGTCGAATGTCTCTGCCAGGGGCGAATTGCAGATCTACGACACCAAAAACCATGTTTGTAAATGCGGTCACAATAATGTAAAATATATTAAAGACTGATAGATCTCTGCTGCACTGGACCCGGATCCCGAACCCAGTACGAACCGGACTTGGATCTGACAGCTTGGACCACGGATCTGGTAACACAGATCAAAAACATAAGTTTTTAATTAGGTTTATGAAAATAGAAGAAGAAAATCTACATGTTGTCCATGATTCAGCGAGATAATCAGGGATAAATGTTAAGTGAAATTTGAACTGTCATATGTTTAGTGAATCATGTGCGACATTCTATACCTTGTTGTATATAATCTGCATTGAATAGAAATCAGATTTTATGAACTGTAAACTACTGTCATCTTACTGCATATGATGCAAACTATAGAATCAGCTATAAGAGGTCTCATGCAACTAGCAGTTGTCTTAACTTAGTGACAAGTTTAGGGGTTAAGGGCACAATTGGGTATAGTTGCTCTGTAACTCACTGATCAGTCATTTTTTTTTTGGGCAAACTGATCAGTCATTTTGAATTGATATGTTAAACTATTTTAGTGACCTGTAGGAACACCCTCCTAGGTCTAAGCTAAGCCTGAAAAGCAGAAGAGTTTACCTACTCTCATAGTTAGCCTTTAGCTTTCCTAAATTTGTAAATGAGCCTATCTTTACCTCCTTGATGACAAACCCTGGCCTTTAAGGTGAAGAAAATCTCTAGGGATTTTGACCTTCTGTTTTTAGGACTTAACACCATTGACCAATAATTTTCTTCTATTCTTTCAATGATTGATAAGTATGCCCCTAGCAAGAAGCTTAGGGTTATTTATTTTATTTTTATAGATGCACAAGGTTTGAAAATTGCTGAGATTGCAACCTCTATGGTTGATAAAGATGAAAGAGAACTACTAACCTCCTAATATCAAATTTTAAGAGTCAATCTATGGAGACAAACCATAGATGTTGAAATTCATGAAATACAAACTGCTGTTACATCTATCGTTTCAAGAATGGACAAAGACCATACTACTAAACACGAATTGAAAGAAAAAGTGAAACATCAGGTCACATCTTTCTCTCAAATTTAAAAATGATGGATAAATAATACCAAGGCAAGTTGGACTTGCTATATATATAATAATTTTATGAAGAGTCACCTTGTTTCTTAAAAGAGGCCAACCCAAATGAAGAGTCACCTAGTTTTGTATAAATACAAGGTGATGATCATTCATTTGATCATCAAGTTCATTCATCATAATTCACATTCCTAGAAGAAGTTCATACTTGAGCAGCAGATCATCATCTTGTAGCAGCAGATAATCATTTTGTAGCAGCAGACCAATTTCAAGGAGAAACGTATTCATTTGTATCTTTGCATCTAGGAGAGGTGCAATTATTCATTGTATCAAATTCGGCATTGTGTTGGGCCTGAGTTGCAAGCAGATTTCTGCTCTTATTCCTTCAATATATAAGAGATATATTTGCTGGGTTTTTCTCCCTCGAGTAGGTGGGTTTTCCCAGGGTATCTTGTTGTGTTCATTGTCTTATGTGTTGCATTTTCTGATTGCTTTCATTTCTGATCCTAAATCTAACATGGTATCAGAGCAGGTCTAAGAAAAGATCTTATCAGATTCGTTTATGCAGTCAAGTCAACTTTTCATCTTGGGCAGATCTTGAAGTATTGCAGATCTAAGGTTCAAATTATTTCTGACCTAAGGGCAGATCTTTGAAGGTGAATTTGTGCGGAAAAAGAAGATGGTGAGCGGTGTCAAGGTAGAAGATAGGCTTGATGGAGCTTCAAACTTCAACTCTTGGAAACCCAGGGTACTCATTGCATTTGAGGAGAATGATCTTCTTGATTTCGTGGAAAGTGATATGCCCAAGCCTTCTGATGATATTGAGAAAATCTAGTGGAAAAAAAATGGCACGAAGGCTAGAAAGATCATGATAGACTTTGTGATGAATCACCTAGTACAGATCATCTCCAAGTTGAAGACAGCTAAAGAAATGTTTGATACTCTAAAAGGATTGTATGAGATCAACAACACTAGTAGAGCCCTTGCTTTGAGACAACAACTTCACCATGTAAAAATGGCTAAAGATGATTTAGTCATCTCATTCTTTATGAAGATTGCTGATTTGAGAGATCAGTTGAGCGCTATTGGGGATATAATTGCAGACAAAGATCTTGTTATATTGGCACTAAATGGTCTTCTTCAATCTTGGGAATCTTTTATTCAGAGCATCAGTGGGAGATCCAAATTGCCCAAGTTTGATCGTCTTCGAGCTGATTGTATTCAAGAAGAGTCCAGGTTGGCAGCAAGAGGAATTGTGCGAAACTATCATGATGTAGAAAATCAAGTTCTTGCTACACATACTTCTAGAGAAAGAGGCAAAGGAAGAAAGAGGAATAGGGACAGAGAATCAGATTTTGCCCCATAATCGAAGAAGAAGGATCTCTCTCACATTCAATGTTTCAGGTGTGACAAGTACGGTCACTTTGCTCGAGATTGCAAATTAAGGTCTACACAACATGTTTCTACTGCAGAAATTGACATAGGGACATTTCAGAAGGAGCCTAACTCTAAAGTTGATTTAGAAGGTTTCTTATTCTAAAGTCGATCAATTTCTTCGAAGAGGAGGAAATGACATCCAGAGGGAGTCAAATTTAGAAAATTCAAGGCACGAGTGGAGAGCTTTTCTAGGAAAAGGATTAAGGTTCTGAGATAGGTCAATGGAGGGGAGTTCACTTCCAGAGGATTTCTTTGAAATCTTTGAGGTAGGGATCAAGAGGGAGTTTTGTGACTCACTAAGAAGAAGTGAAGGTTGCAGTGTTGCAAGGCCAAGTGCAAAATCCTTGGGAGACCTCTTCAGCAGTTGAGAACATAATTGCACAAGACAGTTAATCTGGATTTGACATTGGTAGCTCTGCAAACCTATTTAGAATAGGGTGATCTAGGATGAAGTCGAGGAGGACAGTCTTGGACTCGAGCAAGTCAATAGTGTCGGAAGTGTGCATTGGAAACCGCTCCTTTAAGGCAAGCATTGCAAACAATCTTGGACGAGAAGGTCTGGAGGTTGATGCAAGTACTTGGAGCTCTAGAGGGAGTCACATCATCATGAAGATTTGCTGTAATGTATATTTCTCTGAGACGAAGAAATATGAGGTGTGAGCCCTTGTTCATCTTTGTGACTGAGATGAGACGTCATGTTGAGAGACTCCATGACGACATCACGTTGAGAGACTCCGTGACGAACCTTTGAGTTTTCCACAAATGGGTGTAGCCATTGTGGGCGTCATGTTGAGAGACTCCATGACGTGGATATCTGGAAAGATACCTCCCTAGCTAAGAGGGAGTGTTGATGTTATAGCAGTGGGAGATATCTTTCTCTCAAACTTAAAAATGATGGATAAATAATACCAAGGCAAGTCGGACTTGCTATATATATATATAATTGTATGAAGAGTCACCTTGTTTCTTAAAAGAGGCCAACCCAAATGAAGAGTCACCTAGTTTTGCATAAATACAAGGTGATGATCATTCATTTGATCATCAAGTTCATTCATCATAATTCACATTCCTAGAAGAAGTTCATACTTGAGCAGCAGATCATCATCTTGTAGCAGCAGATCATCATTTTGTAGCAGCAGACCGATTTCAAGGAGAAACATATTCATTTGTATCTTTGCATCTAGGAGAGGCGCTATTATTCATTGTATCAAATTCGGCATTGTGTTGGCCCTGAGTTGTAAGCAGATTTCTGCTCTTATTCTTTCAATATATAAGAGATATATTTGCTGGGTTTTCTCCCTCAAGTAGGAGGGTTTTCCCAGGGTATCTTGTTGTGTTCATTGTCTTATGTGTTGCATTTTCTGACTGCTTTCATTTCTGATCCTAAATCTAACACCATATATCAAATATCTGGTTAGACCTTTGCAATGCTTTGGTGATCTTGTAGCATCTCCAACCACGATTTTCTCTGGAAGATGCGTCTGCTGTGGATGAGATGAACTGTATTTAAAGTGCTACCAGGTAGTGGTTGGGGGATTTGTTTACTTATTGATCAAAAACAATTGAAGAATCAATGAATTTACATAATAAAGTAAAATAGGATTCTGATCTTACTAAATATTTATTCAATAAATTTAAAGAGGAATTGCAAATTTATTTTGACATTCTTCCACAAGTCAAGGCCACAACAAAGGACAATTTTGATATATTAGTCAATGAAGGTATTTTGAACAGGGCTGATAACGTTTTTTCCAGAAGAATGAATAGAAATCAAAAAGTTTAGGACTGACTTGCTCGAAGAAGGTATTAAGAAAATTGGAGTTGCTCAGAGGGAAGCTGTTGACATAATAATGGATAGACATGATCTTATTGAAAAGACAACAGGACATTATTGTTGTGAAGATCAAACTGTTAATGGTGTTGATACTCTTAAGCAACATGTAGGCGAAGCGATTAATCAAGGACTCAGCCAACTTTTCAGCTTCAATTCTTCTTCCTTGGATATATTGACAGAAATGAAATTTCTATTTAAAGATTTTGTAAAACAATTGACCAAGAAGCAGGTTAAGGTTCATTGGATTTTAGATGTATATATTTATGCGGCTTTCACTCCAAGTATGTTGAAGTGAAGGTCTAGGAATGGATAAAATCAGCAAAACAGTAACAACATTTGAAGACTGTCAAAGGAAAAAAAAGGCAATACATGATATTGTCATTATTGAGGATGTCAATGTGGACGGGGGAGATATTGACCAGGATTTAGTAGCATTAGCATCTTTGACAATTATTAAAGTGTCAAATTTAAGTTGAAAAGTAATGTATAAATATTTCTCTCATGTATAATGTTGGGTTTTAAACATTTCAAAAGATTTAAAGTTCATATTAATAAGTAAATATTTCCCATAACTGTTCAACAATTATATGATCATACTATAAATACATGAACTTTGAAATTGTAAAGGGGTTGTAACTTAGAGCAAATTATTTTGGCAAATTTATATTTGAAATAAAATTTTGAATCTTGGGGATTTCTAAAGAAACAATAATGTCGTACCTGAAATTTAAATCTCTTATGATATTATCCTACCTTTTCTTATGTTAGATGTGATTGTGGGTGTATTTTTCTTATGTTAAATGCAACAAATTTTCCTTAAATTTCCCTTTATTGTTTATTCAAAACATTGATATGAGTTCTTCCAATTTGTTGGATATAAGCCACACCCGGACCGACGATGGGCTGGCCACAAGGGGCCAGTAGCTTAGTTGGTAGAGCACTCCAACAACAAATGGAAGGTCCTTGTAAAACACATATTGAGATATCTGCAAAGCACCATTGGATTTGTTTAGGTTGGGAGTGTAACCGATCAAAAAAGCACATCAGGATGTTTCTTCAGTTTAGGATTGGCTATGATCTCTTGGATCTGCAGAAAACAGTCTTTAGTGGCACAAAGCTTGAGAAAAACTGAATACATAGCAGACTTTATGAGGGCAAGAGAAGCAATTTTGGCTTCGTAAATTGCTTGTGGGACTCCTTGATCTAAGCACATTAAGATCCCCTACCATTATGAGACATGGTAGAAAGGAATGTGATCCAGTTGGAGTATGTTAGTTCAAACGATCCTCAACATGGTATCAGAGCGGGTTCAAGGGAAATCCAATCTGAGATTTGTCAAGCACAGGACAAAGGCGATTCAATCAAGATATCAAATGTTTTTCATGTGATCGTTGGAGTCAAGATCAAGCAAAACGAAATAGCAGGAAAGTCAAATTAGTTCGCCACATCATTGGTGATTTATGTGGCAGAGCATTTTATAGATTTGTTTTGAGTTTCCGGGGTGTTAGTCGGCTAGATCGGAGGTCAATTCACGATATTCAGGGATATCGCCATCAGTCATAGGTGATGCCTTCCTTAGTAGTGGATCAAGCAAGGAGATCGGGTGTGGAAGACACCTAACCTCAGACGCATTTTAGACTTAATCACAGCATCCTCAGGAGCGGAGATTCCACTAGTGGTGAGTCGGCCATCTAGTCTTTACGGGAGTTTACCGAATGTTCAAGATCGGGCTTGTGCGCTAGGTATTCCCGTACATACGTGTTGCGGGAACTGTGTGTCCACCGCAGGTGTGAGAAATCATTCTTGGTCATCCTCAAGTCACGACCGCAACTCACAAAATACCCGACATCACCTGAAGGCACTTTCGTGTGTGGAGCGATAAGTCTATGGTCATTACCACGAATTGCAACATTCCTATATGCGATTGTTCTCTTACATAACTCGTGCAACCTCCATCTTTGCTGTCGAATTTGTTGCGATTGTGCCTGTGAATCTCGTGCTTATATATGTCGCAGCCTGGAGTGGTGTAACTTTTGTTTGTGATTGGTATAATCGGCGTATTTGCAAGTTGTTTTTTATGCCGTCACATTTCTTCAAGAACAGATACATACATATCTGAGGATATCATGATGGTTCTGAAGGTGAATTAATGAGAAATGGTTATCACCTGTGTCGTGCAAATTAGAGTGGCAATGTTGCAATCTGGCCGAGCCCAGGCTCTAGTCGAAATCTGCGAGTGGCTCCTTCTGATCGGAACTATCTACTCTCATCCTCCGATGGCATAGAAAGTGTGATTTGTTCTAACAATCCAGGTGAAGTTGTAGTTGGATCTGTGTTATCTGGAAATTAAATGAGCACTGAGTAATCGATCAAAGAACTGACTTGTAGTGATCGACACCACTGAAAGGGCGGAGAGAGCAGATCATTGCTTGAGGTTATTAATCCCTCTCTTTTCTGCGCATGGAATTTTGATTCAATGAGATAAGTATTTCATGATTGAATAATGTTCTTGCATTTTTTAATTTTTTGTAATTGATCTACGACATTGAGATAATAAATCATGTATGCTTCTAGCATTGGTTTTTTCTCCTCGAAATAGTTGAGTTATATGAACTATTAAGTAATCTCTTCTTAATATGCATTAGGATGAACCAAGAGATTGCATTCAAGAGAAGAAGAGCTTGATGCATTTTGGAGGCTGATGCAGGAAATTAAAGCTTCAGAGGGAGTCACATCTTCACTTGTTGTAATGCATAATTCTCTGAGATAGAGAGATATGAGGTGAAAGCCCTTATTCATCTTTAAGACTGAGATAAGGCGTCATGTTGAGAGACTCCATGACGACAGGTCCCAGGATCTAACTTCATAAGAGCTCTAAGCACCCGCAGTGTGGCTTAAGGGGGGGTGTTGGATATAAGCCACACCCAGACCGATGATGGGTTGGCCACAAGGGGCTAGTAGCTCAGTTGGTAGAGCATTTCAGCAACAAATGGAAGGTCCTTCTAAAACACATATTGAGATATCTTCAAAGCACCATTGGATTTGTTTAGGCTGGGAGTGTAACCGATCAGAAAAGTACATCAGGATGTTGCTTTAGTTTAGGATTGGCTATGATCTCTTGGATCTGCAGAAAACTGTCTTCAGTGGCACAAAGCTTGACAGAAACTGAATACATAGCAGACTTTATGAGGGCAAGAGAAGCAGTTTTGGCTTTGTAAATTGCTTGTGGGACTCCTTGATCTAAGCACATTGAGATCCCCTGCCATTATGAGACATGGTAGAAAGGAATGTGATCTAGTTGGAGTATGTTAGTTCAAACGATCCTCAACACAATTAAATTTGTTGCCTTATCATTGTATGATTGTGTTGATTTATGAAACTCTGTCTTTCCACTTGATAAATTTGCATATTTCATTTTTATAAAACCCTATTCATACATGTGCTTATCAAACTCTGTTTTCTATTTGATAAATCAATGTGTGTTTTTTTTTCTAGATTTTTACTTGCATTTAAAATTCCTAAAATCCCAAAACCATTTGTGAAGTACGCCTTCTTTTCTGTTGTGTACAGTTTTGGATTTAATAAAGGCAGCCTCACCATCTTGAGGAGGAGTTTTGACCCCTATAACTATTGGGATTTGACAAAGCAAATCCATTTAGCAACAGACTGCAAATCAACGAATTTCTTGGAGATTTTTTCAGAAAAGTGAGATCTAGGCAGAGGTAAGTTACACTAAAAATTTCAGTTTAATTTGATTTGTTTTGAATAAGTCATTGTCAAAATTATTTTAGTGGCATCATGATGGGGCCACAAACTAGAGGCTCTGACAAGAATTCCTATACACTAGGAAAAATAATATTAACAAAGAGGTTATAGATTCAAAGCTAGGATTATGTAGAACTTTAGATATGTGCTCTTTAGTAGATGTAAAAGTGCACCAGTTTGAAGTAGGTATGTAGAATATGCTGTCTGAAATGAAAGGAGAAATGGCGAGTATTAAGTCTGAAATGAAGGGAGTAATGGCACAACCTTGTGTTTTGATCAATCAAGATGGATTGTCCAAACAAGCCAATCCTAATTCAAATGCTAGCACTCATTCTAGATCTTGGAACTTATCATTGAAGTTGGATATGCAAGAAGAAGAAGAAGAAGAGGTTCCCAAGCCAATAATATTTTTCCATGCACTATCACTATTTGGAGAGATGCCAATGGGTCTACCATCCAAAAGATACTAGGATTAGGCCATTCGATAGAACCTAGGAAACATCCACCATCCATTACGTCTTCTTTGAAGGTATACCAAAGGGTTAGAGTAGTGGAAGCACACATGCAACACCAAGAAAAGGAATTCTCTAGCCTCAAGGAGAACAAAGCAAAGACACGTAATAGATTAAAAAAGAAAAAAAATTCAACCTATAAAGAGTTATGAGAGCTTGATGAGGAGCACAAAATCATTTTGGAACCTAAGGGAATCCTTTAGACACACACTAAGAGGTTGTGGATGAGGACGATTATAGAGTATTTTTTGAAGTTGAAGAACTTGGCTAGTGAAGATGTGACATAGGTAGATGAAGCATTCCTTGAGAAGCATCTAGCATTTGTCAACATTGGGAATAATGCTGGTTTAAGGGGAGGGGCATGCTACACCCTTAACCTATGGTGAGCTTGGAGATATGTGTAACTTGCTTGTGGCTAGCATAACCCTTAATTAAGTTAATCATTTATTTAGTCTTATATAGGTAATTAGGCCTGGTTTATATAGGAGGTAGTGATTAGTTTATTATCATCATATTGTTTATTTTGTTATTGTTGAAGACTATTGGAGGTAGCTCTCTTAAAGTGACTTAATTTTGGAGGTTTCCCTTTCGAAATTTCTTATTATCATTAGTTATTTGTAGCATATTTCCTATTATGTTCTTCTCTTGGGCAAGCTATTTCATTACAAGTGGTATTTGAACATGATCTTGGCATTTGAATGGCAAGAAACAAGGTGATGTTTTTGATTTAGGAGGTCAGATTGTGAAGCACAGATCTCTCTCAATTTGGAAAATTGTTTTTTGACATTTGGAAGGCTGATCAAGAACATATTGAATATACTACAATCCAAATTCAAGGTCATTTCAAGACAATTTGAAGGAGTTATTGTAAAGTTAGGGTTCTAACCAAATTTACTCCTAAGTTTTCAAATGAAAAAAATTCTTGGATATTTTTTCAGAAAAGTTAGGTCTTGGTAGAGGTAAGTTACAGTTAAAATTTCAGCTTATTTTGATTTGATTTGATTTGAATAAATTATTGTCAAAATTATTTTAATGGCATCATGATAGGGCCATAAATTCTTGAATAGTTGAAGCTCTTGCTAGATAAATGTATTTTTCATTTAAATTTTTATTCTTTGGATATGGATGTTTTGGATATTGTTCTTGGATATCCTTGGTTAGAATCTCCGGGCAAAATAAACATTAATTTGCAAAAGAAGTACATTAAGCTTTAGTATAGAAAGAAAAAAAGTTACATTGTAGGATATTATATATAATGGAGACCAAAGGAAATTAAAGGTAGAGAAAGTTTAGGAATCTATTGAATTTTGCACCAAATAATCAGAGGACAATCAAGAGGAGCCAAATGTAAAGAAAAAAGAGGAAAAATCTATTCCTCTTCCCGAGTCAGCAAAGCAGGTGGGAATAAATGATGAAGAATCAAAGAAGGTTCTAGTGATAGCAAAGGGAGCAATATATAAGCATCCAAATCATTGTGAGAGGCAAGAATCATGAAGGAAACCATCATTAAGGAATCGTATTTTCAATATATTATTTGCTAGCTTGGCATGTATCGAAATTGAGTGATATGGGTTGTCATTTGGTATTGATGCATTTCCACTTCTATTCAATCAGTTTGGCTAAATTGGAACTTGCATATCACTATTAGCCATGTTGTCTTGATCGATTATATGACTTTGTTTATGATGTAATTTGGTTGGCTAGCAGCCAATTTCTTTTGGATTTGAGCTAATGCCTTGCGAGGGATATTACAAACTACATATGGTCTTGATTCCATCGATATGGATATATAGGTGACCTATGGAAAGAAAATGTTCCATATGAGTTAGGTTATTCGATGTAGTAATTAGGGTTGTCTCCGTAACATGAATTAGGTTTTGGTGACTACAACAAAGAGATTGAAATGTACTCTTTATAAATAAACTTTTATAAATAGAAATTGGTTGTGTTCATAGTTGAGTGTACATAAGCATAAGTACTAGTTGAGATATAGTTTATGACTTAAAAGTGAAATGATGAACTAACTTGCTAGATGAACTAGTGATCCTAGAAGGCTTGTGTGCATGTTCTCTTTTATGTATCTTAGTTCTATGATGTTATAAACGTTTAATAAATGCAAGTGATGTGTTGCTTTATTATGACATACACTTGCATTTATGTTGTATGTTCAATGGAAATGAAGGTTTGATTGTAGTATTATGATGGTCCAATTGAGGGTCATTACACTTAGGTCAAGGCACAAGAGGTGGTTTGGGTTTGGTTTGTGCAAGGTTAGGTTTAGGTCGACGGGGAAGAGGTATTTAGTTTGCTTATCTTTGGGTCAGTAATGAGTCTAAGGTTGGGGAGGGAATCTAAGAGGATGGCCAACTAGATCAAGCATGGTATGGGGACACATTATGAGATTAGGCATATGAGGAACTAGAGAGCAGATGTTGAAAACCTTACGAACACACTTCAAAGGATCAATGAGCTCAGGAGGGGGGCACCATGCTGAGATTATGGATAGAATACTCCACAAGTACTCAGTGAGTTGGCGAGTAAACACAGGGTTTACTCTTGCCCTTACGTCGCTGAATTTGCCTTGAAAATTCCGAAGTTTTCTCAAAAACTCATCAAAATCCGTCTGAAAACTCACCAAAATTCGTAAGGTTTTGAGTGTGTGGGGAAATATAAATCAGATTATATTTCCAAATTGTAGTCATGTCAGCATTGTTTGATGAGGCAACCAGGAGTAGAGGTGAATTTCAGTGTCAGATCATTGGCGGAGAAGACATGTTGCACAGACACAGTATACTTCGGCAGAGCTTCAGTTTCCCAGAGGGTGACACAATCAACAACCTCGTGGATGGGTTGATTGCTCGAGATCACGACCAGTAGACTTCAGTTTCCACTTTTCAGGATAGACCTTAGTCACAACAGTTAACTTGATGCTTCTTTCCGAGTTAACTCGTTTTGCATCTCATGCATGTCTATCTTGGAATCATCCATATTCACTTGGAGTTTCATTTAGGATTTACGTTAATTGATGGAAGTGTTCCAGTTAACTTGCTTTCAATAAGGACGTGCATGCTTGCACATTGTCCATTTAGATTAGATGTACTGGTTAACTGATGGTGTCTTTCTAGTTAACTGTATAGTTTCCTTTATTAGGGTTTAGCAATAAAATCTTGCATGCATTGCAAGACTGTAGTTGACTCAAGGTGATTTTAGGGTTGCCTACACCTTTGATGTCTATAAATAAGAGCTTTCAGCTCATTTGTAAATAAATTTTGCACGAGAGAGTAATATATGTTGTGCCGCCTTGCTTGTAATATTGTCTATATTGTATCTACTCACAAGTATTTATTATGATGATGAATTGTTATGCCACTTGGGTTTCATGCAGTTATTATGGTGAATGCTTATCTTAGTTAAATGGGGTTGCAAGTTTGATCGTTATTGTATGCGTGTCTCGTCT
Source organism: Sequoiadendron giganteum (assembly GCA_007115665.2). Lineage (NCBI taxonomy): Eukaryota > Viridiplantae > Streptophyta > Pinopsida > Cupressales > Cupressaceae > Sequoiadendron > Sequoiadendron giganteum. The sequence goes on from CM021105.1 coordinate 499,884,633, forward strand.
ATGCAATACACTATCCTAGTTGCTTACCTTATGTTTTGTTTCTAATAAGCCTATTCAAATGAGCAAATTGTTGTGCCACCTTGCCCTCATGTTGTGGGTTTGTACTTAAAGCTTATCGTATATTTGTTTGTGTTAATAAACCTATTCAGCCAAGCAAATAGTTGTGCCACCTTGCCTTCATGTTGTGAATTTGTACTCAGTTTATCGTATGTTTGTTTGTTTTAATAAACTTCTTCCCAACCAAGCAAATAGTTGTGCTACCTTGCCTTCACATTGTGAATCTATACCTGAAGTTTATCGTATAATCACATTCTTGCTTCGTTTCCTCATGCTCTGTTTTCTTGAGGAGATTGGATAGTTTAAAGCCTTTAGTTTTCAGTTGTAGTTAAAGACCTACGAAACTAGAGAAAATCCTTAGCTGCAATGTCCTTGGTTTTTTTAACCTTGTGCCTCTTCCAACTGAGTCAAAAATATAGGACTTAGAATAGTTTACTTTTAGAATGCATATCAGCAAAAGAGGGAGCTTCCCCTCATAATTTGAAGAGCACTCATTACGCAATGTGCATAGCTGTCCATACTAACTTATACTCCAAAGATGTTAGTTATTACGCCAACAGAAGGATTGAAGAAGCCTCCAACACAAAGTTGTCCCAAAAGATAGGAACAAAGGATGAACTAAATGAAACACCACTAAAGCATGAAGAAGCTATAAACACTGTCGGAGAATGATTGTTGTAATGCCGAAACAAGAACCTCCGCTGAAACGGATGATCAGGATCAAGAAGACAAGAATTTGCATGAGTGCCCCCAATGACACTACTTGAATTAGATAGCAAACAAAGGCAAACACTTGGAACTCGAAGATACAGATGGCACAAGTACCAAAAGTTTGAAGAATAGATCAAGTGAAAAATGGAAGGTTGCCTCTGAAAATAGGAATGCAAGAGTGTCCATATTGTAAGTGGTCCATCTCACCGAAATGCATGTAACCAGCCACTGATATACACTGCATCTAAAAGTACATAGGAACAAATACTGTATACATAGTTAATTCCAATGCGAACCCAAGGAAGCATTAGCACCAACAGTAGAAACCCCCCCATAATGCGAAGAGGGAGAGGTGTGACAGGTACACTGAAACTGAATGTAAGAAAAAAAGTGCATGAAGAAGAATCAAGTGTGTAAACATGAAAGTACCAACACATATAAAGTGTGTGCGAACAAAAGGAACACACACATGAGGCTGTTGTTGTGGAAGGGGCACTCACTTGACAAAGGTATGATGGAAAACAAAGGCAAAACATCAAACCCCCCATGGAACTTTATAGCATAGTGCAAGTACAATAAGGCACAAAGTGATGTGCAAGATCCCAATAATACATACACAAGAATTTTGAGGCACTTTATTTCAGTATGCTTACATAATAAGAATGCATACAATGGGAGCCCATAATGTCTAAAAAAAGACATGCTGTAAAAACAATTCTCTGACAAGAAAAGAGGATACTGATAGCACCATGATGAAGTATACGAAAAAACATGCACTTTAAAAAAACGACACCCAAAAAGGAGTCCAGATGCAAAAGATATGGCCAGTCGAAGTCTCCAAAACAAGAATTGAACAACAACAACATTGAGAAAACAAAGTTATGGAAAAAACCATAATTCCAAATAGAAAACCACCTACACCACCGCGAAGAGTTCAAAATTCTACCCCATTCCAAAAAAAATTGCATCGAAAAATATCGTCGTACGACCAAGATATGGCCTCTAGAAGATGATGTGCAAAAGTGAAAAGCTCAACGGAGAGGGGCTAAGTAGGGAAAAAAGGAACTCCTCTGCCATAGTTAGCAAAAACTACCCCCAAATGTGGAGGCCCGCCAATTTTAGTAGTCTGGGAAAAAAACTCCTCCAACTAGATGCATGTGGATTTTACTTTGCCAAAAAGTTGCAAAAAAAACTGCATGGATTTTATTGCAAAAATAATGTTTTATTTTAAGTTAAAAAACATAAAAAAAAACTATTATATTTAAAATATATATATATATATATATATATATATAAAACTTGTGTTTTTTAAAAACAAAATTATTAAAAAAAATAGGCGGTAGGGCCATTGCCTTTGGGCAGGCTTGAGGTGGGGGTCGTTGCCTGCCAAAGTGGTAGTAGGCGGTACCCCTGCTGTGGAACCCTTCGTAGAGGGGTGGGACCTGAGGGTCGTCTTGCCACTTTGTGGCAAGTGCAGTACCCTCAAGTATTGCCGGATATAACTTTTTAAATATTTTTTTATGAAAACAATAAACCTACACCCAAAAAAGGGCTTTTTATAATTTTTATAATTTGATTTTTTTTAACGTAGGGAAAAAAAATTTAATAATTTTTTAATAAAATTACCTCAATATGCGTGGTGGGGATGTTGTACGGCTTTCTTGGCAGCTTTTTTTTTTGGCTCAAAAGCTCCCAATACGGATTTTGGCAATTTGATAGGTGATCTTAAGGTTTTTGGGCCTTCTGAGTGCGATGGCAACGTCTGTTTTGGCTCAAAACATACCAAAAATGCGGCTACCCTCCGGATCCAAAAAAAAACAACCACTTCATACCCTCATAGATTTGGTGTTAGGAATCCAAATCAGCTCTGAATTCAATGGAAAAGTCTTTTTTGCACCAAAATGCACCTAAAAATCACCCACCTAAAATTTGCAAAAAAAGCGAAGGAGATTCAAATCTAAAGTCTGTAACCCTTGTTGAAAAAAAAAAACCTCATAAATCGAGAAGGGGTTCGCTGAATCCACACTTTGATACCATGTTAGAATTGTGAAACAAGCACAAAACCATGAGCCATAGGATCAAACAACAAACAAATACACCTTCCATGCAAGAGATCTACAAATAATATAGGCAATATTCCTCAACAAGAAAAAGCTACAGAAGCAAGAGACTCTCAAGAAGATATGGAAGCTCGAGTACATAAATGAGGGTTGAGTGCTTATAAGAGAAAAACCCTGAATGGTGCTCACTTCAGTTAATAGAAAAACACTTAGTTAACTGAATAAATCAATCCTAAATTTAGCTTAAGTGCATGAGAATAAATTAGATTAATAATCAATTAAAGAGTAATTAATTATTAGCTAATGCATGATAACTCTAATACTCCTCTTCCTCTTCCTCTTCTTTTTTGTAATGTCCCTAGCAAAAACTGAACTTGTTTCCCAGTTTTCAGGCCTTGGACATTTTGTCAAACACTTGACAATCAATCTTCACAACTGTTGTAACTTGTTTGTTTTGTGTTTTGAATGATATAAAGATTGCAAGAACTGAAAATGAAAACTACTATTTGATTGAAATGAATTATGAATGCAATTCTTATGATCTCTTTGTCTTTTCCAAATGATAGAGATGACTGAAAATGCATATAAATGTCTCCTACAGCACCTAGGCAATTTGACAAACAATTTGCATACTAATCTAGAACCGAAATTATGCATCTACAGCTGAAGGCATTATGAAAAAAACACTTGTCATGCATACTCAGATTCTAACACCAACTACAACTAATTACTTCAGCATAAGACAATAATTATGAGCAGTTGCAACAACTTCTTCTCTTATTAATGGATGCATTTACAACGATACAGGTTGATCGCCTTATGACTGATATGCTGATATACAAAGATATGAATGACTGATTATAATGCAATGTCAACTACAAAAATGCAAACTGAAAATGAACCTGATGTAAATCGATAGGTAGCAATGTTCTTTCCACAAATGAGCTCCAATGAAGATCAACTTGCTCACTGTTTGGCAGCGCCTCAAGCATGTAAACTTATGATCAAACTGAGACTGCAAATGGATGATGAATATGCAAAAATCTGTCCTCCTAAAACCCACGACTTCCCTCACAAGGCAGCACCCAGCAAACTGAAGCTCCCACGATTTGGTGTAGCAACCGATGATACCATGCAAGCTGCGATTTCTTCAGTAATGCCACGATTTTTATAAACAAACTGTTGATACCTGTTGACTGCAATCTTTCTCCAAGAATCCATGATTTCATCAAATGAAATTCTGATTGTTTCATTTGCCAAAAATCGTCCCTCATTAAAGTGCTGCCCCTGTTCTGATACACAGTCCTCACTAATAAATTGTAGAAGCCACCAAATGACTCCAAGTATCTCCAAAAACCATTGCCATGGCTCCCAAGTTGGAGCAATCCAACACCCACAAGGAATTGATGCAATATGTGACTGCTGTGAACATAAATCTGAGTATGAAGTCTGCAAATCGTACTCAATGATGGCAGCAATATGATTGAAAATGCAATTCAGAATGTTGTCTCCAATCGATATCTTCAAATTTGGCCCTTGGCCACAAAATTTGCAACAATGAAGAGACTGAAATATCTCTTCCAAACCCAGCAATACGTCAGCTGCTGAAGTTCCAATTTCTCAATCAACAATATGCAATAATACCTCAGCTATTGCATAATAAGTAATCCTCAGAAAATGCAATTATAAACCAGCAATTGCATCAATTCAATATTCCAAAAGTGCAATAATACAATAACTACTGCACTCAATCAGTTAGGGCAATAATACAACAGCTATTGCACCTGTCAAATCTTTCCAATGAAGCACCTATAGAAACCCTAGGTGATTTCTCAACAACTCCAACTAGGGTTGATCTTTCACAACCGAACCTAGTACTCTAGAGTCTTCAAACCCTCGAGCAATGCAAGCCTCAGTTTATACCACGTAGGTATGAGAAATAGAAATAATCTAAGACATGATCATAATAGCTTGCATCCAACTCCTTATAAAGAATTCTCATTCACCTCGAAGAAGTTTATAGAATAAAATATTATTTTATTCACTTAAGTGACTTAATGATTTATTATTTTATTTAGTCACTTTATTAAATCAATTAAATATAAAGTCATCCCTTTCGATATTAATTTATTGGAATGACTTTATAAATAATTAATTTAATACCTCCACTTTATTCAATCAAAATAATCAATTAAGCTATCCTTTTGATATATTATTAATTTGGACAACTTAATTAATTTTAATTTAATTAAATCACCATACCTCCAATTCGGGGACATGACATTCTTCCTCTTCCTCTTCGTCTTCTTCTTCCTCTTTCTCTTCCTCTTCTTTCTCTTCCTCTTCCTCTTCCTCTTCTTCCTCCTCCTTCTCCTCCTCCTCCTCTTCCTCCTTTTCTTCTTCTTCTTCTTCTTCTTCCTGTTCCTGTTCCTGTTCCTCTTCTTCCTCCTCTTCTTCTTCTTTTCCTCCTCTTCTTCTTCGTCCTCTTCTTCCTCGTCCTCGTCCTCTTCTTCTTCTTCTTCTTCATCTTCCTCTTCTTCCTCCTCTTCTTCGTCTTCTTCCTCCTTTTCTTCTTCTTCCTCATCTTCCTCTTCTTCTTCCTCTTCCTCTTCCTCTTCTTCCTCCTCCTCTTCCTCTTCTCCTCCTCCTCCTCCTCCTCCTTCTCCTTTTCCTCTCCTTTTCCTCTTCCTCCTCCTCCTCCTCCTCCTTCTCCTTCTCCTTCTCCTTCTTCTCCTCTTCCTCCTCCTCCTCCTCCTCCTTCTTCTTCTTCTCCTCCTCCTACTTCCTCCCTTGTCTTCCTCTTCCTCTTCCTCCTCTTCTTCCTCTTCCTCTTCATCTTCTTCTTCCTCCTCCTCTTCCTCTTCTTCGTCCTCTCCCTCTTCCTCTTCTTTTTCTTCTTTTTCTTCCTTCTCTTCCTCTTCCTCTTCCTCTTCCTCTTCCTCTTCCTCCTTCTTTAGAATTTTAGGAGTATAAGGTTACTCCCATTGTCCATCTAATTCTAATCCCAAATCTTGTTACTACCTTTAAATCTCCTATTCATTATCCACTATTGGTTCCATGGAGATGCTATTACTGTGAGAATTGAAAAGAGTTATTATCAAACTAATTAGCTTTTAGCCTACTTAGTATAGTCTTATTAGCAGTCACACTATACTTAAGCTCACTTAGAGGTTATCTAGACTTTTGCATCACCGCATGTAGACTCACCAAGTGTCTCAACACTTGTCCATAGAGTCCTACACTTGTTTCATACTTGGAGGGGTAGCCAAAGTTTGACTCCTACCTTCTCACCTCTTCTTGCTTGCCTTTATAAGCAAGGATCGTTTGTACATTTTAGACACTTGCCCATAGAGTCCTACACTTGTTTCTTACTTGGAGGGGTGGTCAAAGTTTGACTCCTACTTTCTCACCTCTTCTTGTTTACCTTTATAAGCAAGGCTCATTTGTACATTTCATCACATCACATGTTTATGATATTTTCTCATTTTGCATATGTTCATTTGTGGATTCTTTTGAGTTTGCAAGCAGATCTTGGTTGTTCCAACATGGTATCAGAGCAAGCTTGCAAATCCAATCCTTTTTTTTTTTGAATTTGTGAGGGTCATGGACATGAGCTCTTAAATGGTGCCTCCTAAAGAAAAATGAACATCACGATTGCTCTTAGAAGGGTCGAGAGATGAATTTTCATATATAACACTTGTATTTTTTATGACAGATGAATTTTGGATGTTTTGGAGGCCCATTCATGGATTGGCTATATGGAAATCCATACAGATCCATACAAATGTACAATTGTAGTATTGTACTGCATTAGCAAGCTACCTCAACCTCCATGCTTTGATTCATGTGCATTTGTTTTGAAATGCGTGCTGTCTCTTTGTGCAACAAATTTTTAATTAATTTTTAAATTTTTGTGCAAAAAAATACAAGCATGTGTAGGGATGACGTCAACAGTCAGCTTGCATAGTACCTTGCTGACATCATCACTGCATAGTCAAAACCACTTGCACTCCTTTTGGGTGGTTTTCTAGCTTTCAGAGGGTGGTTCTCAACTTTTTCGAGTGGTTTTGGGAAAACAAAAGTAATTTTGGAATATTTCGGCCATGAGGAATATTTTGGTGGAATTTTGGAATATTCCACTATTGATTTCATCATGACATCATTTTTTATCCCCAAGTTTGTCCCTTCACTGTTGGCTTATTTTGATTTTTGGCTCAACTTCAAGAGCCTTGTTCTCGAGCATACAAACATCTTTTTGAGTGATTTTTTTTTTCATTATGTGTATTTTTTTGCCCTCTATTCAATGATATGATTTGTTTTATAGTATGATGTACATATTTTTTTAAAAATTCGGATTTTCAGAAGACACCTTGCACAGTTCCCTTTTGAACTTCAGAGGGCTCATTAGGGCTCATACAGACTACTTTTTGGGTCTCGTTTTTTTGACCCTACTTGGTTTCTCGAACTCTATGGAATGGTGATGTCAGTTTTTCGTGAATATCTTTTAGAATTTCAAATTCTGAGTATGTATCTTTTGAGGTTTTGTGCATCAAATCTACTTTGTGGAATCTACATTGCACTAAAATAAAGTGCCATATCACTATATCATTGTAGAGGGAGTCATTCTTTGAATAATTGGGGTTTTCATTTTTTGTGTTTGCCATTCTCTTGAGGTTTGAAAGGCAAACTTGATATATGTCTTCATTGTCCACCTCATGACATAAAGTTGTAAGAGCTCAAAATAGCAAAAAGTTTGTAAATGCACTCATATAAAGTGCCATAGCAATTGAAGGTGTGTTCCTTAGGGAGGAAATTTTGTAGTTACACTGAATTATACAGTGTAATGGGAGGTTGTGTAGTGCCTTGATTAGCCATCACAACAATGGATCCTTGTGATTATCACCTCATGTGTGTGTGCCTTGATGCACACCATTTTTTCAGTTTCTTGTACATCTTTTTGGACTTGATGGGAGGTCTACATTCTTGTGCCCAATTTCAATTGGTCTACATCTACCTCTTCTTCATTAGCATTAAGGGGGGAATTATCATAGTGTTATGCTAATGCTTCCTTGGTTTCAATGGAGCAGTGAAGAAACCTTCTACTTTTCTGGGGGTCTCATAGAACTTTTATCTTTATCTCTCATATGAGGGGATTATTTCAGTGGATCATATTTTGTGAGATTCTAGTACTAATGTAAAGCATCACGATGCACATTTTAGTAGTGTACTACATGTCACTCGTGCATTTGTTGATCGTACTTTAGAATCATAGTACTATTTGTATCTTCAGCTTCACAAAGTTTGATTGCCGTCGTGCCATCTATATATTCATGGTTGAGTAGTGTTTTATATGTTCTCTCATGCAATGTTTTGTATCTCTTATTGTGATCTACATTTCTTGGAGGTTCGTTGATTCTAGCGGACACCAATTCATCTTCGATAGAGTTTACAACTTCGACATGCTTAAGGAGTTCTTCATCATCATGTTCCTATCTTCATGGGACATCTTTTCAGGAGGTCTTATCCTTCTCTTTCTCTTTTGGAGAGGAGTTTTGTTCCCATTGGGTTTTCTCTTTTTTCTCCATTTGTGAGAGATCATTATTGTACATGAGTACCTTATTAGGCCTTGTTGTTGGGAGTCACCTTTTCAGTGCTTAAGGGGTTAGTGTGAAAAGAGGTATTATCAAACTAGTTAGTTTTTAGCCTATTTAGTAGAGTCCTATTCACACTACACTTAAGCTCACTTAGAGGTTATCTAGACTTTTGTTTCACCTCATGTAGACTCACCAAGTGTCTCAATACTTGTCCATAGAGTCCTACACATGTTTCATACTTGGAGGGGTAGTCAGAGTTTGACTCCTACCTTCTCACCTCTTCTTGCTTGCTTTTATAAGCAAGGATCATTTGTACATTTCATCACATCACATGCTTATGATATTTTCTCATTTTGCATATGTTCATTTGTGGATTGTTTTGAGTTTGCAAGCAGATCTTGGTTGCTCCAACAAACGCGTTGCTCCCAAAAATTCTCACGTTTTTGCGACAAGGATGTCTCCAAGATGCAAGGACGTGGGGAAACATACCCCCTGCACCGCTACCTTCATCAAGTCATCGAGAACGCCTAGGCATCTCCCGTAGCCAACATGCCAAAAAAAGTTGTAAATAAAAAAAAAACATTTTTTTTTGGGAATGAGCGCCCAAGTCCAAACCCTAATGGCCAATGGGCCCCACCAAAGCCTCTCAAACCCTATAAAACACCCTATATCCTCATTTTTACTCACAAACTCATTTCAACAACAAGGTTGAGGAGAAGCAAAACAGTAAGAGTGAAGGAGTGAGAGTGAAGGAGTGAGCGCGAAGTGTTGCAAGTGCAAGAGGGTTGAGAAGGAGCAAGAAGAGGAGGAAGAAGAGGGATTCTGTACTAAGTTGCAAGGATTTTCAAGCATAAGGTAGGATTTTATGACTGTAACGACCCGATCCTTCGATAAACTAAAAAATTCCAAATTTACATCAAAGGAGTAAATAAACGTGCTAACAAGTCATTGCAATATAATTTTTCTTTCCTTTATTGATAATATATGAACATGATATCATATTAAAATTACAATAAAGATAACATTTCATTACAATAACTTCACAAGTACAAGTAATGAGAAAACATACCTTAACTATCATAGCTCCAATGAGCTTTAGAACAAATAGTAGTAAGAAGGTCTAGGAATCCGTCCTTTCAAATATTGGTGCGCCAGTAGCCTGATGAGGAGGAGAAGCATCACTCGGGCGCTTTTCCGCCAACCATAGACTTATAATACAGTCCCCCGCACATCTATTATTCAATAGATGGCCCTCCCTTAACGAAGAGATTGGTTAGGTAACCGATACTGTAAACCAACTGAGCATAGTGTTGTCTCCTACACAACTAGAACCTTGCTATTTCACAATCTCAAACTAGTATAAGGATCACGATGAACTAACAGTGTAGTCTCAAGCATCACACAGTCTAAGTGGATGTCGTACATTTCACTACTTTGATCAAAGAGTTCTCATTCAGTACTTCGAATGAAGTCATCTATCATATACTCTACTTAAGGCCGATTTGACTTAGGGCTATCTTACACTACGCGTAGGTTTTGTCCTTCACTGGATAATCTGTATCCCAGACTTCCTACAACATACTAATCTACTAAGTAGTTACACAAGATAGGTATATCCTTCATGGATAGTCCGTCATCCCAGATAACCTACCTTCAAACAATCTACTCACAAAAGTGTACTAAGCCTTCTCTAAAGCATAAACACAGTTTCTCTAGCTAACTTAATAACTTGGCTAGTATACCTTAATGACTCATTTTATCTACTCATGCTTAATAGAATAATATCTAAGCAACCAACATTCTCCTATTTTGGAGATACATACAAGCAATAAAAGATGCTACTTTTCCTAATTTCAAAGATAACATGCAAATCCCTTTTTCATCATAGTAAACATGATTCAAGCAATCCATGATACTTCCATTCCTTTCCCAAAATACATCAATGCATAAACAAAAAACACCTTATTCTATTAACATATCAAAACATGAAATTTGCATTGTAGAAGAATATCCCATGCCTAGTTTTTAGCTTTCTCCCAAATGATGATGGCTCAGTCTGCACTCACAGTAGTTCCAACACTTCCAGATGATAGACAATACCCTCTCAAAACTTTACTTTCCTCACACAAAAATAAACTCTCAAAAATGGATAAACAAGCTAATAATGGTCAGAGTTGAACAAAGGAATAAATCTCAGGTGAACCAATTATGAAGAATTGGTAATTCTCAGCTCTCAAAATAATATGTTTCTTAGAAAATAAGCTCTCCAGGAAAATGTAAATCAGTAATGAATGGGCAAACAATGATGACAACAACAAATAGCAAAAGGTCGAATGCCTCCAAAGAGTGAATCAGGGTGGCTATTTATAGAGCTAGAAACCCATCGATTTCCACTTCTACAGGCATGTAGAATGCCACAACTGCATATTGATTATTTCAACCTCAATGTGGCAGATTTTTACTTCATTACTCAGCTGTTTAGAGATGAATCGAGTTCCATAACTGACAACAAAATGGAGAAAGTTTCAAACTGCACATGTTAAAATAAAGAAGAATCGACACCTACAGGAAATGGTGCCAACTGTGAAAATGATTCATCAAATTGGAAATGGTCTTGGTTATTCACAAAACACACCATCCTTCCTCATGCTGCGTCGCCTATTTTTCTAGCTGGGTTGATTTAATCTTCCAGGAGAATCGCTCCTCCCAGGTGTTGTGACCTTTTTCACACATCACCCCATCCAAGATGGGGACCCCCTAATTTTTGCTCCATTCTGGTCTTTTGGCTTTGGTTCTCTCTGTCTCTGATCTTTCGTCCTTCCGGGGATGTCCCGTCTTTTGACCTAGATTGAAATAATGACCAAGTCTACGAAATTAAGGGTTTCCATCCTTTAGGCTTGTTTTAGGTCAAATTGAGTTATCAAGGTGAAATCCAAGTGCAGCAACACATTCAGGAAGCTCAAAGCAGAGTCCCACTGAAATCTGACCACTTACTATTTTTAGTAAGTACCTTATTTGAGGCTTATTCCTCAGGATTTTGGGATTCTAATGACTTCAACACATTCAGGCAGCTTCAGAGTGCCTGCACGCGAAATTTGAACGGATTCAGACAACTGGCTATTTTTAGCAGTTCAGCCTTCAGAGGCTATTTTCAGGGTTTAAGCATACAATTCTTCGGTGAATGACTGGAGAATGGATTTGGGTTTCTTAAGACCTTCGCGATGGTGTAACATGCAAATTGAGACAAGGACTTTCAGAGTTCAGCCTTCAGAGGCTATTTTTAGGGTTTGCATGCAGGAATTTTCAATGCATGTCCGGATATTCCATCTGGGTTTTGCGAGAGCTTCGCAGTGATGCGACATGCAAGCGAAATGAGTCAGTTTTCAGGGACTTACTATTTTTAGCTAGTGCCGGAACATTGACTAGTTTTTTGGGTTTTTTTGGGTTTTTTGAGATCCCATGGGCACTATGACATGCAAACTCATCCGACATCCGACATCCGATGGACCACTCTCCGGACACTTACTATAAATAGCAGCTTCAGTCCAGTAGCTACTCATTGCGTCATTCCAACAAGCAGATTGGCAAACAGTAGAAATCAAGGCAATCAGGAGCAGTCGGGAGCGCATACAAGTCAGATTAGGGTTTCCCGTGCTATGTCTAAAAATAGATGAAGTAAAATGCAGAGATGTCAAAGCAAGGCACGCCACCATGATCAACATCCTTCAGGCTACCTACTGGCAAATTTTGAGCGAAATCGGAGGACTTACTATTTTTAGTAAGTCAGGACACGGCTATAAATAGCAGGTCTACGTCGGAAGTTGGTATGAACAGAGCACTCAAGTTATCAGGATCAGACATAGCAAGTTTCAGGTCGAACAGAGCTACTGAAGACAGGCAACTTTGAAACTTACTATAAATAGCAGGTGGCTATAAATAGCATGTCATTGCAAGAGAAAAGTGTGAATGGGTCTCTCACAGCATCAAGAGCAACTGGAACAAATTTCAAAGCAAACGGAAATACGGAAAGTGACCAATTTTAGGGTTTGCTAAAAATAGCAAATGGCTAAAAATAGTATGTACTGTGCCAGATAAGGTGTGAACAGGATAGCAAGACCAAGTGGAGGCATAGCCCCGCCAGCTCCAGTTCAAAACAGGATGAGATACAATGAAACCCTAATTTCTCCAAGTTTACTAAAAATAGAAAGCCAAGGCATGGCTAAGGCGTTGGAAACTTGTAAATGATAACTGGCACGTAAACACCCTCACATGCGCCTAGGAGGAATAATAGATACAAGAATCTCTAAATAGAAGATTTCCCTGAGCATAGGAGAAATGCGCCCTCAAGAGGCCTTGAAATTCTTCTAAGGCATAAATTTCCTCCTCATACGCCTAGGTGCGCTCAAGGAAGGTGAAAGGTCACCCTAAGGCATCAAAAATTCCCTAAGGCATCCTCAAATGCGCTCAACATGGAAGTCTACAAGCTTATATGCGCCTAGGGAAGGTGAAGAGTCACCATGGGCATAATATTTTCCTCCTCACACCCCAAAATGAGCCTAAGGCAAAGAAGTTTCCCTCTCACCATAGCAAATGCGCCCAAGGGAGATGAAGAGCCACTTGAAAGGGGCGGAATTCCTTCTAACACTGTGAAATGCGCTTTGAAATGGAAGTTGCATGGGCTAAATGCGCCCAAGGGAGATGAAGGGTCACAAGATGATGGCGCTTTCCTTTGCAAAGGTAAAATGCGCTCAACATGGAAGTCCACATGCTCATATGCGCTAGAGGAAGGTGAAAGGTCACCTAAGGCGTGGAAAGTCTCTCACATATGGTGAATGCACTCAAGATAGTTCCCCTTCCCTATGGCAAATGCGCTCAAGGATAAAATGGAAGTGGCCTAGTCAAAATGCGCCAGAGGGAGGTGAAGAGTACCTAAGGCGTGGGAATTCCTCATGACACCCTCATTTGCGCCCTCAAGTTCCTCCTCTATATGGCATATGCGCCTCAGGTAAAAGGTAAAAGGGTGAAAGTTGAAACGTTGAGTGGTGAATGTGAAAGCGCCAAGGTAAGGAAGTCCACCATGTGAAGTGCGCTCAAGGAAGGTGAAGGGTCACCATGCGCCAAGAGGGAAAGAAATGCTAAGGGTGGCGTGATTTTAAGAGACTAAGGGTTAATATTTTTCCTCCTCACCATGTGAAATGCGCCTAGTGAGTGGGGACTTGAAAAGTGAAAATGGCTAAGTATGAAAAGGGAGAGTCTAGGCGTAGAATTGCCTAAGGAATGGAATGGAAGCATGACATGCTAAATGCGCCCTTCAGAGGGTAGATGATGAAATTTAAATTTTAAAAAAATAATAATAATTCCTACGGCATTTTCTAGAAAAGAGAAAATGGGTAATACGCCTACAGGTGATGCTAGAATTTCCAGAGTAAAAAAATCTTCAAGAGGGAAAATTATTCACAGAGAAATCAAGAAAATTTGCCAAGGCAGAGAAACTCGAAATTGCAAGAGTGGAAGACGTCCGGATATGAAGAAGAAATAAACATTAGAAAGGTACCCCTTCGTCCGGATACACATAAAAATGATGGATTCTGGAAAGTTTTTTCTTCTGGGTATTGAACGCTTGCAATTAAGAGGTGATTCAAACTTACTCCACGCCTCGCTCATATCGTTCTGGTGGATATTTTGCCCAGTGCTTACTTCAAATAAATTCTCTAAGGCAAACAAATAAAATGAATAGCATTTCGCTAGAGGTTTGAGCTGGATGATTTTGCCAAAACAAAGGAAAGATCAAACGACTTAGCTAAACAATTTGAAGTTGTTCAACGGAATGAGTGATTTAATATTTTAAAAAATCAAATGCGACGAGGCAGGCCTGTGCAGAGGTGATGAAATCATAATTCTAGAAGTTTGAGATTCCGATGCCTCAGATGACAAGTGTTACAACTGGAAAAGAGAGGGAAAACGAATTCGAAAATTTGCTAAGAATAGTCTCTGCAGGAATTCGACCTGGCTATAAGATTTTGAGGTCGTCTTCATTTCTCTCACCAGTTGCTGAAGTGAAAAGTACGAATTTTTGAAGAGATTGAAGTTGCTGAAGAGTTCGAAATTGTGAGAGAGCTGGAGGTTGCTAAGTGCGAATTTTTGAAGAGATTGAAGTTGCTGAAGGAGGTGCGACTTATCTTGCTGAGACTGTAGTTGCTGAGAAGTGCGAATTTCCTAGTTGCCAGAGGCTGCAGTTGCTGAGAAGGTACGACTTAGTGAAGAAGTTTCATTCGACTGCTGAAATAAACGAGGTTAAGTCTGAAGTTGCTGAGAAATCTGAAAGTGAAAAGCGCTGCATTTGCTGAAAGTTCGAATTTGTGAAGACATCTGCAAGTTGCTGAAAGTACGTTTCTTCTAGAAGAGAAATACGAATTTGAGAGAGGTCTCAAGAGCTGCTGCAAATACAGAAATTTCACAGCTGAAGTGAACAAGACAGTTGAGGTTTGCAGTTGGAAATGGCAGAAGTGTTGCAGCCTTTTTATTTAAAAATCTACTGACACCCTCAATGATGGTTATTTTATTTTATTAATATCTTGTCGTCTAACTATCTTACCTTTTTGCAGAATGGCTGAATCAAGCACAAGAGCTGCAGGCAAAAACAACCACACCGAATCCAAACAGGCGTTGATCAAGAAACTGGGCAAGTCATTCTTGCCAGAGTCAAAATTTTCATCAAAGCTCGGTAGGCTAGCTGACACGAACTTAGGCTCATTCAACCTGGAGGCATTCAGAAGAAGGATAATGGGGACTGGAGGCCATCACCCATCAGTGACTTCACACAGTATTGTCAGAAGTGGACTGTATGCAGCTGCCAATTTTCCGCCCACTATCCGATGCCCAGAGCTCATCATGGAATGCGCCCACCACTACAATGCAGAACAGAGGACAGTCACTTCGCCAGATGGCAAGGTGTTGGCCAACCTGACACCTGAAGCAATCGGAGAGGCATTCGGGATTCCAGTCCATGAGAAGATGATCTACAAGACAAAAGAAAGAGCTGGAAAGATGTACTCATCCACCACAGACCGGTGTGCTGATTTGATAAATACTAGGTGGATGATTAAACCCAAGCCAACTCGCACAAAATTGCCCAAGCAAATAGTCTCGGAGGATTTGAGGCAGGAGTTTGGTGATTTGATCATGATGTTAAGCAGAGTTGGAGGATGCCCCCAAGCGTTCATCTTTGAACCTTGGATGTTCTATTTTGTCAACTTGGTGTTAGAGGGAAAAGATTACATGGATTGGACACTGATGATCAGTGATGGCATACATGAGCAGCTTCGTGGCATGAGGAGAACAAAGACATTTTATATGGGCTCCTACCTTGTCTATATGCTGGCTCCCATGACGAGATACAGGGGGATCTCTTACAAGGAACCAATCGGTTGCGGTTCCCATTAGTTTAAAATATATGAGGCTTGTCCACAGTTGCATTTGACAAGCACAACTAATTACAAGAGGGTCAATGATGCCTTTACTATGCACATAACGAGGACCCTGCAGCAAAGAACCCATCACAGAATATCAAGGGAGGCATAAGAAATGATTGAGAAATTCGGATGTTGGTTTATCCAATTTCCAAAATTCACCTACATAAGGCTGCAAGGATTTTCCTCCTATCCATACAGATTGCCTCGGTATCCCACAAACAGGATAGTGATGTTGGAAGTATCTAGGCAACTGATTGCCTATGATAAGATTAAGAAGAAGAAGAAGAAGAAAGGTGGACTTGGATTCCCAATTACCATGGGGAATTCAGATGAAATCTGCCCATCGTTGCAAGCAGCAAGAGAGGCAGAAGCGAAGCTCCAATTCTTTCACCTTTCCTATCACACCAGCAGGCACTACTACGATCCCCACAGAAACATCAGATGGATATTGACAGAAGAGTTCAGGCACAAGGTGCAGATCGAAGACTTTTGGGCAAGTGCAGTGGATGAGATCGAAGTCAGAAAGAGAATGTTCTCTCGGATACCGTTGGTGATGGTCAGAGAGTGTGAGATTATCCCAGTACCGGATCAGACTAAGGAAGACATAAACGCTGTACATGCTGACTACGAGACAGTAACAGATACGCCTCTGCCACTCTCAGATTGGTCTGAGCCAAAGATCATTGACTTGGATACACTCTGTATCTCGGTCTTGACATTCACACGGAGTTGGATAGAGAGGCATGTCAGCCGACTTAAGGGAAGGTCAATACCCCTCACGTACAATTTGATGGGAGACAACAGATTACCGGCAACTAATCAGAGGAGACGGAGTAATCTAACTCCAGAGCCTAGAGGAAAGGAGCCAGTTTGACCTAAGCCTGTGGTAGTTGAGGAGTCCATGCATACGCCATCTCGGGCACATTCTCCAAGCTTACAGGAGGTGTCATTGTTTGTTGATCAGAGGGAGAGATTGGATGTAGAGTAGACGGTGCGAGTGGAGAGTCAGCCACCTCGTAGAGAACCAGTGGGCCAGAGCATCAACATGCCCCGAGAAGGTAACCCACAAGCAAATCAGCAAGAGACAGATGAAGGGACGGCCACTGATACTCAGTCTGAGCAGGAAATTGAAGCAGCTCTCGAGGGTGATGCTACTTCAGATCAGGATGCCCAGAGCTCAGGAGACACTGAGCCTATTGATGACGGTGAGCCTCGTCAAAACAATGGCAGAGGAGAGGTTCACGAGGTAAAGGCCGAGGTGGAACAGCTTTTTATTATATCAGACACACGACAGGAGGTGCCAGAATGGCTAAGGGATAGGATGAGGCGTGATCCTGTGGATGAGACCGATCTCGCAGTTGAGATGGAGGAATTATTACAGAGGATCAGCGCACCTCCAGCAAAGAAGAAGGCTAGGAAGTTCTCCAAAATATCCACAGATGAGGATGGGTCTCGAACTTTACATGTGGCAGTGCCTCGGGTAGAGTGTGATCGAGATGAGGCTGTTCCTGAGAACTATGTTGTGACAACCATGGAACTAGGCCGCCCTACTGGAGCACAAGTGGTAGAAGAGTGCGATAATTCCTATCGAGCACTCAAGGACAGATTGTCCTACGTTGAGGGCAAATACAAAAGGTTGAAGGTAGAGCACAAGACACTGATTGGCTACGTGCAGCACTTGTCCCATCCTTGTGGGCAAGAAAATCCGGCAATTGAGCTTCCAGCTGAGTTTTCTAGGGAGTCAATCAGTGGGTTAGAAGATTTGAAGAGAATGGCACAGCAGGCAGACAAGTGGGTTGCCAGTGTGTGTACAGAAACAAGAAAGTTCATGGAAGATCTTGCACATGCCTATGGGCAAGCTTCCGATATTATGGCTAGGGTGGAGGCAGTTAACCATGCTTGGGGTGAAGTTCGCATCTATCAGACAAGAGTTGTTCTCTATTTAGGGGCTTTGATGAGCGTACCTCAACACACTTTGGTTGAGGGAGGTCTTATTCAGTAGGGGGATAGATACGACTTCGCCAGATGGTATTCTTCAGTAGTCACAGGCCGGGGATTCTACGATGCATCACAGGTAGATTCTGTCAGGGTCAGAAAGGCCATGACGAACATCTTAGATGGAATCCTCAACACATTGGAGGCAATCTTTGCCAGGAGGTTGACTTCTGAAGAGGTAACTGCAGATGGGTTGAAGAACAGATTGCCATTCTTCTCTGAGGTGAAGACCTTCACACAGGATGATTTCGAGAACACAGCCACGTTCTCCAGTATCATACAGAACACCTAGGACGCCCTTGTTGCCTGGAAGAAATCATGTGCCCGGCATGGGCAAACAGTTACAGTTTTGGAGTTTCAGTTGGATCACATTCCTCCCATTTCGGATCAGGAAATTGAGGCAGTACTGGACAGATTCATCAGATATGCAGCCAGCGAGAAGGAGAAGGGAAACACCCTTCTAGACGATGACCTTCTGGAGGGAGACGACGTGCATTGATGGCAGTTAGTGGTTCGTAACGAGGAGTGGAGAATCTGCAGCGCATTCATTGCCCCACTCCTCTCAGTGGCGGTTTTTAGGGCAGAAACCCTAATTAGGGCATGGGTGGCTCAATCTGAGCCCTTTATTGTAATCAGATCTGAACTGTCCACTGGACTGGGCCTATTATAAAGGGGCATCCCCCCTCATTTGTAGATTATTAGAATTAGAATTGAATCAGAGATAGAGTTGAGCTAAAGAGTAGAAGGCATATAGCATTTAGCTTAGAAGTTAGCTTAGATTGAGGAGGGAAGAAAACTTTCCTTTGAAAGTTTTGTAAACGGTTGTTGTGAACACTTTTTATAATACAAAGAGTTTCATTGCTTGGTGATTTCTTCTTTTGTTATGAGTAGCTAGCAAGGCCATTTCTTCTTTCCAATTCAAGATAGATAGAGTAAAATATACCTTTAATTCATGCAAATAGTCGTTAATTGTGGAATGTGGTGTTGAGTTTGGACAAGTCTTCCTTTATCCATACCACTAGCGGACTTGCTGACGGTAAGTCCGCCCTGCGTGGTCAACTGGAATTTCAGAACCTAACTTCGATTGTGATTTGTATGTGTTCATTTGCATCGTTGTGATGGGGTGCACATGTTGAATCATAATTTGAATATCTTATTTATCCTTTGAAGATTGCACCTACTTTGTCAAAGTTGTCCGATGAGGAGGCGAAACAAAGTTTGGTTTGAGGATTGTTGAAGCTAATCCTCACATTCCACCTTTTAGAAGTAGATTGTAGAATTCCTATTCCTATCCCTTTAAATTCAGTATTTCCCGGTTAATTTAGGAGTCAGAGCAACATTGTCAAATCATTCATGTCTTAACTGCTTCACAAAATCGAACAACTACGTAAGTCCCCTTGAATACCCAGCATATTCACATTAGCCAACTGAGTCTATTCGCGTTAAAGGAACCTTGGAGTTGAACGCATGAACTTTCACGCAATCTTAGCATGCAGAATACTTTGATCAAGAGGGAATAGAGTGACCGTTGGACATTTTATTCTGTGCTGGCGCTATCATAAAACACACGTCAACACCAGGCACAACATATTTCAGCACCATTGTTGTTTCACGAGAAAATGTTTCTCAATAGTTTGAGCACAAAATATTTCGATTCACTTTATCAAATATGTTGTTTAATATTTGCCAAGTTATCTTACCTTATATCATTCAATTTTCCCATGGTTGTTTACTTTTAAATCGGGTGGGTTTAGAAAACCTGATTTCCATAGTTGCAAAATATTTATTTATTCATTAATGAAATAAATTGATTCCCTTAAGTATGCTAAATATTTCACTTGAAGATATAAATCGATTTCCATGATAAAGAATAACATTTATTCCAAAGTTAATAGTTTAATTCCCTTCATGTAATTAAATATATTTTATACATATATATATATATTAAGGTATTATTTAATATATATATATATATATATATTTACATATATATATTAATACATATATTTATCATTGTAGCTTGTCATAAGCCAATCAACATCATGATAAGTAAATGTATATATATCTAGATATGTAAATAGTCAGTCAATAATAATATAATATTATCCAGACATTATCGGCGTGTTTACATATACATATGTATTTTACTGTATATTCCTCTATGTACACGTATACGTACATATACCATATCAATACATCTGTATGGCATATCCATTAGCCAACTTACACTTGTATCGACATGTCTTATACCTACGGATATGTGTTTATACTATACACATGTATAAATACTCACTTCCGATACATGCATCCATTCATGTTACCATCACAATGACCGTAAACAAGCACAAGGATGGACCTCACACAAAACACACAGAAGCAGTCAAGACCTCTACTTGCAAAACATACAAGCTATGGATGACTTACCTTAAACTTATACAAAACTGACTTGGTTTACTCAGTCTAAGGTGAAGTGTGTGTATGCTTAGATAGTCCACTTTACCGATTACCTGACCAAGCTCCTCTCCCGAGTGATACTTCCCCTCCGCCTGGAGGAATGGTTCTCATACCTGCATCCAATGACACTCGCTTTCGAAAGTCATATGTTCACAACATAAGCAGTATACATAACATCTCATAAGCTAGAATATTCAATAATTCATTAACCATCTATTCTCATTTATATAGTATTTCACCATGAATAACATCGATTGAGACAACATCAAATGAAACAACATCAAGTGATATAACATTCATATTGATAACAAGGTGCAAGCATCATTAATTCATCTCGAGAATTCACATCACATTCACATTTAACCCATCTAGTAATAGTAAATAGTAATCTCACATTTTGGGATGTAACAATGACTTTTTATATTTTTAATTTTTTTTTTATTAGTTTCATAAATCATATTTTAATTTTATGCATAATTTCATAGACATGGTTGCAAGTGCATATTCATTGTTCATATAGTCATCGAGATTCAACAATAACATTGAAATTTGAAAACAAAAACCCTATTCATAGACATGGATGGAGGCTATTATATTTTTTTATTTTATTTTATTTAAGTTTACTATTTTAAAAATTAATAATTACTTTTAGTAGTTTATATGTTTAATTTTTTATTTTATTTGACATTTGTCAAACTTGGATGAAATTTTTGTGTATCCTCTACTTTTGCGCTTAGTGCAATCTGAAGTAAGAAAAACAAAAGTGTAATCCTTGGTTGACAAAGATTAAGAACAAATATTTTTATTTGTGTATCCTTTTGCTTCCACACTTCATATGAATTGAAAAAAAAAAATCTTTATATCTTAATCCTTTGCATTATGTTGCATGCATAGTTTGAATTTTAATTTTCAAATTATAAAGTTTATATTGTTTATTGCAGTGGCACAATGAGTTCTCATGGCATGAGTGAGGATGAGGTTGAGGTTCAAAGTGAAATTGAATCCGATTATGAACCTAAGGCTGAGATTGAGAAGGGTGAACATGATGGTGAAACCCAATCCACCAATTCCATGGCGGATTTTGCTAAGGGTCCCTTTGATCCTAAGTCTCATTTGAAACAATTTGCAACAAAATTATAGAGCGAGTCTAGGACATCTAGGGCCACAAGGTTATGGAAGTGCCACTTTTGTGGCCTTGAATTTCAGGGCAACATTACTAGAGTTAATGCCCACCTCCATATTCGAGGAAAAGGTGTGGATATATGTGAGTTTTTTGCATCATCGAAAAACCTAAAATTCAAGGTTGAGATATGTAAGCTATGGGGTGTTGGTGGTGAAGACAATGTAGTTGCACCTATATTTGCTTCTTTGTCTCATAAGCCAAGGGGTCATCAAAGTTAGCCACACGTTTCTACTTCTACTTTGTAGAGGCAAGTTGCACATAAGCCAAATTCTACTTCAAGGGCCCATGTAGTAGAGGCTAAGGGGAAACACAAGTTGACAAGTGATGCTCCTAACCCAATAGCTGAATTATTCAATGTGCAGATGAAGGATGATGCCAATTTCTTTTCCAATGGCATTCCATTCCATGTGGCTTGATCTTCTTACTATAAGGAGGTGATGGCAATGGTAGCAAGTGCAAGATGATCATATGTGCCACCGGGGGAGACAAAATTGAGGACCACGGTCTTGGATAAGAACTATTCCGAGATAAATGTGTTAATGGGAGAAAATGAAGGAATGCTAGGTGGCAAGTGGATGTAGTATAGCTGTGGATGGGTGGACGGGCATTAGGCATTGTCTACCCATATTCAAAGGGCCTGTATTTTCTCAAGGTAGTTGATTGTTCAGGGCATTGATGCCGATTTTCAGTTTTAGATCCTCAAGGATGCTATTGAGGTTGGGCCACAAAATGTGGTCCATGTGTGCGAAGCTGCAGGTAAATTAATTGAGGTAGCTTATAGACATATTTGGTGGATTCCTTGTTGTGTGCATTCCATGAATAATGCACTCAAGGACATGGGAAAGATTGATTGGATCAAATTAGCAATCAACGATGCTAGAGATGTGCAAATGTTTATTTGCAACCACCACACTTTACATGCACTCTTCAAGACCTTCTCTAAGAAGGAATTCTTGAAACTTGTTGAGACTAGATATGCATCCTATTTCATTCTGAGAATGCTTGAGTTGCAAGAGGCATTGCAACTAATGGTTATGACAACAAAATGGAATTAGTGGCCCGAGTCCAAGACAAAGCAAGGAAGAGGGTGAAGGATGTAGTGAAGAGTGATGTTTTTTGGGGTGATTCAAAATACAGAGTATCCATCATTACTCTAGTTTTCCAGGTCATTAGATATGAGGATGCCAATGCACCTAGCCTTGGAGAGGTGTATGAGTGCATTGATTCTATGTTAGGCCAAATGAAGGCTTCCATGTGAGAGAAAGACCCCACATTAACATTCTACAATGAGCGCATTCAACCAATCATTCATCAAACATGGGAGAAGCTCAACACTCCCTTGCACATGGCTGCTTATGCATTGAACCCCAAGTGGTACGCGCAAAGGCTTGGTAGAACTACACCCATATAGGATGCTAAGGTGAAGGAAGGGTTTAGGAAGGCCATCCAAAAGATGTATGATCTTGAACAAGCTAGCATCATTCATACCAAATAGATAAATTTTTCCCTTCTTAGGGTTATTCTAAGGAGGCCAAGATGGATAGGGGAATTATGGCACAAGAGGACCCAATTTTGTGGTGGACTATGCATGGACTGAATTGTTTGACTACATCTCTAGCCATTCATTTGTTATCTCAGGTTTCTAGTTCTTTTGTTGTTGAGAGGAATTGGTCTACTTATAGCTTCATCCACTCCCTTAACACACTTTTGTACAAGGAGAGTCCAACAACGCGATGGGATCTGGAGCTAGAGGAGCCAACACAAATTGATGAGGATGCTATACAAACAAGGCTGGTTGATATTAGTATGGAGGAGCTTGACCATGCGGAGTCTAAGTCCAACAATTCTAGTGATGAGGAGTTTGGGGATGATTAGCAGCCTCACTTCACTCCATTTTGTTATTTTGAACATTTTGATTTATTATCATCGCTATGAAATCTTGAATATAATACAAACTTCGAATTTGACATTCTCGTTGTTCAATGTTAAATTGTTAATGTTCACTTCAAAGTTAAGTAGTTTCTAAGTTTTAATTTTTACTAGTTTTCCAGTTTCATTTGAAGTTCTTATACATCTTTTTAAAAACTATTCTTTCAAGTACTATATGTATTTCAGTGCCAGCCCCCCATCACTGTCTCGCCGCTGTCCCCTCTACATCCCCAAACTTACGCCCTTGGTCCCCCTGTCCCTGAAACTCATCCCACGTGTCCCCCCTGCAGGAAACTCCATGGAACTATGCTGTCCACCCAACCCTAGATCTCAAACCAATCAAAAGTTCTTTAAGGTGTTTGGGCTCCCCAAAAAACACCTTTTCCACAAAGATGTAATCAAAGTCAAGCATATAGATCTGCTGTTGCCAAAAACTCAAAGAAATGCAAATCATATTAATAAATTATGCTGAAATCTTAAGATCTAAACACATTTTTTAATGTTCCATTTCAAAAAGTTTAGTACTTTGGAATCCATCTAAATATTTGATGAATCCCAAAGCTTTTGATGAGCTTTACTTTTGTATTTCTTCTCTTGTGAATTTCAGCATAATCTTCAGATCCTCAATCTGTATAATCCTCCCATTGGTGATCATGGGATCTACCTTCACATCAAGCTCAAGGATTAGGTTTCCACTATCATGCTTGAACATCTGATCGTGTTTGGAGATTTCATTACCATCCACCATCCAAACTTAAAAAAAGGGCAGCACAAGATTCAACACTAGAAGTCTAAGCCCATCCCTCAACTAGAGACTCAACTTTCTCTAAGAAATCATTGTAATTTTCTCATAGATTCAAACACAGAAGGCATGTAATCTGTTGCTGATTCAACACTCTAATCTTAAGATTCTTCAAGCCTAGTCACACCAGGCCAGTTACAAAAATCTGCATCTTTAATAAGGATTTTTCAGTTTTTTTGAAAATGTTTCTTCCATTAACAGCAGAAGAAAATTCAAGATGTCCAAGCCTCTTCAACAGCATGAGCCCAAATCCTTTATGTTCCAGGACATGATCTTCATTGGTTAGTTTGATATAGGTGAGGGGGCCATGGGTTCCTCCCTCAGATGGAAAGAAGAAAACTTTTGATTAGTTTGAGATCTAGGGTTGGATGGATTGTATATTGGAGATTTGAAGGTGGCACTGACAACAGATTTAGGTTTAGAATCAGATGGACAGTGACCTCGTATAGTTCCAATGAAGGATAAGAACAGATTAATTTGAGTCAATTGAAACATTACAAAAAGATAAACTAACAATACTTGTGGCCCTAGGTCCTCACATTATAATGTCTAAGCTTTACAATAAATGACATTCCCAACAATGTATAATCAAGACAAATATGTCGTTATAATATTGTGCAGATAACCCATCACATAACAAAATGAGACACCATCATAAATTTGGTCTTCATTATAGTGATCATCGGAAGTGAGAGGATGGAAGTGTTTTTTCTCCAACCATAGAGCTCAAGATATTCCTTGCTGACCACCCTAATGGGAGGCTGCACTTCCCTTCACAAAAGACTTCAGCTACAGGTATCAACAAAAGTTAGAGAGTTGGATTTTCTGCCTTGTGCCGTTCTCTTGTCACTGCCTGTGGGCTTGCTTTGTATTGGGTTCGGACCCTTATATCCCATATTTGTCTCATATCTCATGGTACTCGTTCTGTTTGTTTATGGGCTACTTCGTTGTAGAAGGGCACCCTGTCAACTTCAAACATCGAGGAGAATTTACAGCCAGTGGAGGTCCCAGATTGAAGCAGAGGCAGGGATTCAGCAACCAAGAGTAGCTAGCAGATAATCAATATTTATGAGAGGCTAGTAGCAACAGACAGCTAGATTAAAGTTAGGGGAACCAAAACTTGTAAATGGAAAAGAGCGGTTGTATTTAAGTAACCATGTAGTATTTTAATCGTCTTTTTCCAAGGATTTTATTTTTTTCTGCTAAAGTTCTATGCTGAGTCTTACTGTTTCCAGACATTTCCATATTTCTGGCTACTTTTAAAGAAGTTAATGCAAATTTCCAGCCATTTCTAAGACTAGATATTCTAACATCTGATAAATGTTTCTGGTGTTTCGAAGTACACATTCTGGAAACTTGACTAAAATAGATTTTTGTTATCTTTATTGATAAATAAAGCCCCCAAAAAAAAAAGCACGAGTATAAATTATTTCACGACCAATGATGCATGTATCATTGCTTGAATAAATTCCTCAGCTAAATTAACGTATTTAAGCTGTATTATTTGAATCAGCAAACATCAGATTTATCATTATTATAGTTTGTGGCAGTATTATAATACTAGAAGAGGCACTAACTTTAAAATCGGGATTGTGTTTTCAATTTGTCATTCCATTCTTTGTTGACATAATCAAGACAACAAAAAAAGAGTAAAATTCTTCATATTTGAATTTGCATGCTACTTTGTTTTTCTTTTTGATATAAATTAGCTTCTCTAACAGTTGATTGACGCTTGTTAAAGCAGAACTGTTATCTGTAACATTGACTATCGTTGGAGGGATTTAAACATTGATTAGTTATGCTGTTATGACTGTGTTTTAGTTCTCACTTCTCTCTGAGCATATGAAACAATGTAGCTGGTGAAATGTACATATAAATACCAAAAACCTATTAATTACTGAAGAAGTTGAGACTCTACATGGATGGACTCTAGATACTAACAAATTCATTTATGTTCAAGCAGGTGATTCAGATACACATGATAACAAAATGCACAATATTGTAGATGTCAGAGATTGTGCAAAAGCTCACTTACTTGCTTATGAAGCTCCTGCTGTAGCAGGGAGATATATATGTACAGCTCATACAATTACAACCAAGGAACTGTTTGACATCCTTCAGAAGCTATACCCGCAATATACTTATCCCCAAAAGTGAGTTCATTTTAGATTGGATTGTAAGCTAAATGGTTTATTTGGAAATGTATGCTAACTTATTTTAGAATCAATAGTTTTGTGGATGCAGAGTCAAAAACGGCAGGAGGTGCGCGATTATCAAATAGGAAACTGCAGGAATTGGGGTTGGAGTTCGTGAATTTGGAAGAGACACTTGTTGACATTGTCGAATGCTTCCAGAAGAGGGGTGTTTTGAAGTGAAAGGAATCTGCATTCACGTTTTGGAGTGTTTTGGTTGCTGAAATTCAATGAAACAGTGAATTTTGTCTTTGTTCTAGGCAAAAAACTTTTGCTAGCTTATATCTGCAAGATCTGTTACAGATCAACAATTTGAAACCGGGGCAATAAGATCATTAAATTATTTGAACCTATTAAAATTTCTAAGCAAACAGATCCAATTAAATTTTTGAAAGACGTACAAATGATAATGATTGATTAAAAATCTATAAATAAAATGTTGTGAAACACCAAACTAAGCAACATGGATCAAATAAGAATAGAAGCATGGAGGAACAAGGCAAATGGTGGGAATAAAAGGATAATAGATGGAGAGTGTAGAGTATAGGGAGATAAAGTTTAGGCAATTAAATTCAATGGCTTGAAGTAGTTCATGGAAAAAGGGAGAAGATTATATAGGACATCTTTCAAATTCTAATGAACCAAATTATCCTAGCCCTAAAAGACATGCCTATTTAATGTTAAATTATCCTAGTCCTAAAAGACATGCCTACTTAATGTTTCATGGGTAAGCATATAAATCTCAATTTCAAGAGAATGGATACCATAAGCAAGTGTACGAGGTGTTAGGAAAATATTGATGATTTTTTAAAATGCCTAGCTTCTAGTTGGATGTGATGAAATTCATTTATGGAATGAACAAAATAAGAACAAATACTTCGTAAATAAATACAATATGAAAAATTAAAAACAACAATATCTCACAAATAAGAGTTAAATATGATATAAACATAATGAACAAAATAATCTTAAATATCAAATCAATCCACTTCAAGGGTTAAACTCCTCTAGAAACTGACAATGAGAAAATAATTGATAGATACAATGTCAAATATTAAACATCTAAATCCTATGATCCTTAGATACAATATCAAATCAAGTGCTCAACATTACTTTAACATGAGTTTAGTGGTCCATAATTCCAAGAATGCCTTTTTTTGGTTGAAGGTACTATATTCTAAGAAGGCCTACATATTTTAGTTATTGCAAAAATCTCAAGAGATATGTTTCTTGTCATCCCATTAAGCTCAAAAAAGTGATCTTATGTTCATATTAGTGAATATGCTGTATCAAGTGTTTCATTGAATGGTTTATTCTTTTAATCATATAAAAATGGATCAAATGATACCACACCCTTAAAAATTTACAATATGATATCTATTCTTTAAATAATATTCTTTGAATAAAGGAGTGTAAGAGAAAACCTAGTACATGTATAGTTTCCAACAACAATCAAAAACACAATTTAGTGCATCCTTATTATACTAAACACTCCTTAATGTCTCCTAACATGCAACATTGTATTAATTATTTGATTAGGAATATGGTTACATAAGTTAATTTTTAAACTCTTTTTTTTAGAGAATATATTTGATATTATAAATTTATTTTAAAGATGTGATCTAATTTCATTCATATATTATATGATTAAAATAATAAACCATTCATTGAAACACTTAACACAAACCATTCATTGAGATGAACATCCATATATAAAATGCATATGATTAAGTCCCAATCCCATGCCTTCGTCAATATTACATAGTATATGTATAGTTTGAATAACAATAAAAATACTATCTAGTGCATCCACGTTGTATTAAACATTCCTTACTATCTACTAACATTCAAAACATAACACATTACATCACTTATGACCATTCATAACATAAATAAGAAAATAAATATTTGTAGTTGCAAATATCAATATTTAAGTTAAAATGCATAACTAATATTTCTCTAAACACACTTTACCTTAAATATGATAATAAGACTACTAAACCACTTAATGTTTCATGAAGGTGTTAAATAGAGCTTTACTAGAACACACTTCACCTTTGATCAAAATGGCCATTGCTACAATAGTATATTATGAATCAAGGTTAAGATCCAATAACCACCTCTTTACCAAAAGCTACAAATCTATATGCATACATAGC
The DNA here is from genome assembly GCA_007115665.2 of Sequoiadendron giganteum. NCBI lineage: Eukaryota > Viridiplantae > Streptophyta > Pinopsida > Cupressales > Cupressaceae > Sequoiadendron > Sequoiadendron giganteum. Next base: position 499,913,241 of record CM021105.1, read on the forward strand.
GTGTAGTTATAATATGTTGGTTATGAATAATCTTAGGAATCCTCCAACAATGTCCTTGAATTGGATCAAAAGGGATAGATATAGACAAAACACTATGAAGTTCTAGAATAATTGAGCTTGTTGTAAAAAAGAACGAGAAATCAAGTTGGATGAACATATTAGATAGTTTTTTCAAACCTTATCCAAAATAACCTTATGTTGTGGAGGTTCCAATTGAATCAAATCAAGTGCTCAACATTACTTTAAACTCTATGAGATAGGTTATCATCCTTAGATATAGGAAGAAGTGCCAAAACAAGTAGCGAAAGACCATTCTTCTTTACGAACACTATGGTTGTTGACTAGATTCATTAGTTCATCTTAAGATATAAAAAGGAGCGAAATAATGGATGTTGACCAAAACTATTATCATAGTATGTCATAAGATCAAGAGTTTGTTCATGTATGTTTACTTCTTTGAATAGTAGTTGTTTGAAACCTACAACATGTATAATCTTCTTCATAATTCTACCAGCTTTACGACGGATCGTCAAGAAAATTCAACAGATTTATCAAACCCGGTCAAATGAAGGTAGAGGCAAGAGATGTTGAAAGCGAGAGTCATCAAAGACAACAATCAAACAAGAGAAAAAGTGCCCCTGTAGCCCAGGTGTGCCCAAGAATGAAAGCTATCAGATGTCAGTCTTTAGATTGACAATCTCCAGATGATCTCCTCGAATTTAGCCCAACTTCGTGATGGATCCTGCAGCCAGTTCACAAGACATACCAAACGACAACAACTATTGATCATCTGAACACATGAAATGGAGGATGAATTGGAGTACATCAAGGCAAAAGCGCCCCAACTGGTCAGGGGCACCCATTATCTTGGGCAACCAAATATGATTTTTAGAAGCCGTCTTCTCCAAGGCATCTTCTCAACATCCTTTCAGCTTCGCGATGAATCCAGTTGCAAAATCATGAGACCTGTCAAGCGCTCACAAATGAGGATCAAACGTGAAACGCTCAAAGTGAAGGCGAGTGAAAGAAGGTGAAAATTTGACTAAGTGTTGAAGAAAATGCACCTTCCTAGAAAAAGATGCCCAAATTTCTAGGCAATCAGATGTTGTTTTTAGGCTTCATAACTCCCAAGAAGACCTCTTCAAAGTTGATAAGTCTTCGTGATAAAATCGTCAACATATACATCAGAGTGGTCAAACTTCCAATGACAAGGATCAAACTGGAGTTACTCGTGAAGGGTTACAAAGTGAAGATTGTGCCTCAAAAGAACAAAAGCGCCCCTGTAAGCCAGGGGCACCTAGAAGTTTGAACCAACTAAATCAATCTTCTAAACGTGCAATACCAATCACCCTTCCTGAAATTGAATTGGTTTTCCATTCGATATCTTAGCACATTCATGAGAGTTGTCGATCACCGACAACTACAGAGATTGAAGCATGAGAGGTCAAATTGAGGAAATTGGAAATCATCCAAGAAATTGGCTAAGTCTGGTAGAAAAAGAACCCTTCTAGGAAAAGGTGCCAAAGAATTCAAGCCACCAAATTCAGTTTTCAAAGTTCATAGCCTCTAGTAACATCTCTTCAGAGTTGATCCAACTCCACAGCAAATTTGTTAGCAAGGCTTCACGATCAATCAGGCGACTAGAATTCAAGATCAAACAAAGGTCGTCTATCAAGCAAAAGTTGAAAATATTCAACACTGGCAAGGTGGTGTCCAAAGTCAACTCCCAATTAGGATTTTTTGAAGACTTTCCCAAGCCTAGGCATCCCAAAATTCGTGGAGATTGTTCTAGTTAACTTCCAATCACGCAAATAGACTCCTTTATAATGAATTAGATGCCCTAACTGATGCTTCAACCTCAAGTTGATATATATCAAGCATCTAGGTGCAATTATTCATTATTATTTGCAAGTTGAAGAGCTCAAACACATATATTTTCTCTCCAATGCCATTTGAAGGATCTAACATAAGCCATTGTCAGTGTTTTTCGTAGTTCCAAGCACAGGTTGCATAACACGTTTTTCACAAGACTTCATCACCAGGCATCATTTTTCAAGGCAACAACTTATAACTTCTAGCTTCTCCCCACATATTTCTTCTATTCGTGTCTTAGGAATTCTTGCATGTCCAAGTAAACAACATTTTTTCACAGATCTGGCCTTCTGGATATGCTCAGCATGGGATTGCCACAAAATCCATGTGCCAGAATTTTTCGAAAAAGCTGCCCCATTGCCCCCATTTTTTAGGGTTTTTGTAAAAAGTCACCTTTTTCAAAAACTGACGAACTGGGTTTGCGTAGCACATAGGCTCCTACAATACCCATGTGCTAGAATTTTCCAAGAAAAAATAGCTTCTAGAGCTTCTGCCCCGAGGGGTTGTTGCATGTCAAAAGAAAATCATCTTTTCAAAAAATTGGCATTGTGGGTTCATTCAAAAAGATATTCCCACAAAACCCACATCTCAAAAAAAATCATAAAAATTGCCCCTTGAGGAGCTATTTTTAGCCTCCATGAAAAGTTGTTCGAATAGTGTCATGTGCCTAGTCAAACTTCAAGATTTTCAGAATGCAACTCTCTCAGGTTGAATTCAAGACCAAATCGGTCTTGCTTCATGGTTTCCTGAAGATGGTTGACACTAATTTACACCAAGCACAACTAGTGGTTGATTTGGACATGACAATTTGACAAACGTAAACACTCAAAGTTCACACGGTTTCATACCTTGTATATCTAATAGCCTTTCAAGGCCAGTTTAGAGGGTTGAATATCGTTGGAACTCTAGGTGTGTAGCAAGCTCATAAGCATTTCTCACAACTAGAGTGTTCACAATCAAACTTTGTGGTTTCATCACACAACACTCTTCCATTGAGAAAAATCAAGAAAAGCGTTCGAAGCGTAAATCTGTAGAAGAAACAAAGGTCATCACTCCAATTACAAAGCCACCAAAGTTACCAGTCAGTGAATTGCTAGTTTAAGTGTGCATATATTTCCAGGATTGCTCAAGTTGCTAACAAGAAGTGAACTGATAGTTGAGGCATGTGACGATCTCCGGACACAAAGACAATTAACAGTTGGTTGGAGGAGTTAATTACTCAAATTGTTGAAGTGTGAACTGCCAATTAGAACATCCTACTTCTCCAAAGATAGCATTGAAGACACATCAGTTAACTTGATGCCCTTTCCAGGTTAACTTGTTGTCCCACCTTTCATGCATGTCTATTTTTGAAGAGACCTTTTGTACATTGGAGTTAGTGTTAGTTTAGAATCAGTTAATTGAAGTAGTCTTTCCAATTAACTATTAGGTTACCTACTTTTAGACATAGGAATAAATCTTGATGATTGGAAAGAACTGAATGTTAACTCAAGGAGACTTTAGGGTTCCCTATTGTTTTTAGTTTCTATAAATAAGAGCAACCTTTGCTCATTATTTTTCAACTTCACTTCACGCTAGCAAAATGTTGAGCCGGATAGCCTATGATTTTGTTCACTTAGTATATATTCTCGAATCATACTTGTTATAGAAAAACATTGAGCTATTTTCTTGTATTCTTGTTATTCAGGTATTTGTGTTCAATCTATGTTCAAGTTTATTTTGGTTGATCATAATACCGGATGATTCTCCTCTTTCATACAAATTGTTGTCCTGAAAAGTGTAATCTTTGATCGAACTTGAGATAATAAATCAGGAGAGCAATGAGCCTTTGATCCAAAATTCTCAAGGTCTTTCATATTTGTTTTGTTCTTGTAATCTTCCTTTCAATCTACACCTCGAAAATAGCACTTTGCCTTCGGGAATTTAGAGATTAGGATTACCATTTTATGTTGTTTCTAATAACCTTTATTTCAGCCTACACCTCGAAAAGAGCACCTTGCCTCCAAGGGAATCTTGAGATATAGGTTATTGTTTGATGATTAGTTGCATAAACTTTATTTCAGCATAAATTTGAAAGAGCAATGAGCCTTCAGATGCATTCTAAGAGACAGTTTGTCTAAGTGATCCAACCATTCCAATTTGCTCCTAAATCCTCACTCCAAATTACTGGAGGAGATAGGATAGTTATAGTTTTAGCCTAGTTGTACTTAAGATCTGCGAAGCCAGAGAAAAACCTTAGCTGCAACACATTATTTTTTATAACCTTGTACTCTACAACTGAGTAAAAGGATAGGAAATTTAGTTTACTTTACTTTTTACGCATCAACAACAAAAGAGGGAGCTTCCCCTCCTAATTTGAAGAGCAGTTTATCTGTGCATAGTTGTCTGTTTCCAATACACACTCCAGAGGTGTGAATTGCAAAGCCAACAATATGCTATCCTTTTTATTGCTATGGAACGTTGAACTCTTTCAATACTTCAACTCTCAATACCCCACACCATAGATGAAAATCAATGATTTACTCACCAACTCACGAATAATCATGAATAGAAATAGTCCAACACATGACTTGTCAATGAGTTGCAAGCAAGTTTCCATCAAGGCTAATGGGGAAACTATGAGAGCCACACTTAGAAAACCCCAACATCTTATTTTTTGCATTTTCTCGTCCATGCTTTTTACCTAATGACATTTTGACCATTCACATGAAGAAGGGAACAAGTTGACAAAAGTGCCCAAATGATCTTGTTTTTGTTGGTATATCCTTTGTCTATGTGCCAAAAAGGTGACAGGGTAGGAGATGGAGACATGTGAAACAATTGATGTAGGTGACATCAATCCAAATTCAAATTGGATTGTTGAATATCTGGAGCCCATGTTTTCTACTAATGAGATCGATGATTTGGAAAGGGAAGCAAAAAAATGGATATCAAATGTAATAGCACATGAGGAGACAAAAGGCAAGGCATCAAAAGGACTTCATTGGATGTGCATGATGTGAATGAGGGTGATATTGTTCCTCAGTGGAAATCGTTACCATCTAATTCAAGGTTGTCCACACAACCACTTAGAAGATTTAGTTGGAGAAGAAGTTGTAAAATATAAATATATATTTGTAATTTATAATAATAATGATATATCATATGACACTATGATGTGGAATATCCTCAAAAATGAAAGAAATAAAATTCTTCCTTCTTTGGAGAATCCCTATGGCACACTTACTCCTTGAATTTTCCCTTAGTAGTCAAACCTTGGCCTAGCAAAAGGAAATTCTAAGATCAGAGGTATAGATAGGGGCCTTTGCCTTATTTCTTTTCAACTATGTACAATGAGTAAACCATAACCATAACTTGTTTACTTAGATCTTTGAACTATAAGTGATAGCAGGGACATCAATTGACTATCACTAATGTTGTATTTCCAATTTTTGAACCCATTTTTCAATCTATAAATGATGGAAAACTACTTATGAGTTAAAGATATCAAGTTTCCACAATCCATCTGGTTGTTACAGTAAATTTTCTGGATTTGATTGTGTTTTTGTTGTTGTTACTTATGAGTTCTTTGTATTCAGTTTTAAGCATGTTTTAAAGATTTATGTACAAATTTACAATTTATTTAATGTTCATAAATTTTACCGAGTCTCAAGTCCAAGTCAAATTTTAGGCTTGCAAGTTTTTGCAGAGTCCGAGTTTTTCAACTATGGCCCACAATACCAATAGTTGACTGAAGAATCGGGTCAGAAGTACACTCCATTTGCTAAAAAATGAAAAATGGTGCACGAACTTCTACCCATTCAAGAGAATGCACCATGGGGCCTCAACTTATTCCCTTCTCAATAAGGACACAATAAATCCCAACAAACAACAGTTAATGCTTTGGTCCCTCAACACAACCTAAAATCAAACACTTCCCATGGCAAGAACTGCAAGGAACAATTATAATATTTAATTTGATGTTAAAAAGATGGATTGGCCCAACCATCTGCCTTAACTTAGAAGGAAGAAGAAATAATTGTTCGCCTGTTTCTAAAATGGTCGTATGCTACTACATTTGGTATTGACTAGTAGGAAATTTCAATTATAGTCCTACATAGGATGATTCATTACAAATGCTAAAGGGTTGGACAAATCTGAAAGTAGATATGAAAGGAGTTAGTAACAATGTAGCAACTAACTCTTGGCTTCATTATATAGAACTAAAAAGTATTCAAGTGAATAATCTTCGAGAACAAATGTTGGGATGTGACCACTTCAATACATATAATTGCTAACCAAACCAAAAGTACAGAATTGGTGTATTCTAAATCGCAAGTAGATAAGAACACATCTTCAAATATGATGGATCTCCTTACCGCCAACCAGTGGAAAATGCCATATTTTTACAAACCTTACTTCAGGTTAAGCACTATAGCAAGTTGTGACCCACCACTTGAAGGTTGGATTAACGTGAATTTTGATGGTGCAACCAAAAAAAAAATGGGGGATGCTAGAATAGGTGGAATTCTATAGAACACAAATGAGCCAATGCTTGATATCATATCGAGAACACATTCAATAGAAAACTTAAAAAGCAATATAACTCTTAGCAATTTGAAAATAAGTATAGATAGTACTCCAACATACCTGATACCTATTCAAGTGGAGGAGAATTCTCAAATTGTTGTTAAATTGTTTAGCAAAGAACAAAACACTACAGCACCCAGTGAAAGCATAACTTAGCATGGCCCATATGCGTGAGTTGTTGAGAAGTTTCATAAATTGTCAAATTAAACATAGAAAAAATGAATATAGTCACCAAAGAGAATTTGCAATTGTCTAACAATATGAATAATACATAACCAACAAATGTTCTTGCCAAAACTCAAAATTCTCACTTCAAAGTAAATCCAAGATTATTAGTCATAATTAATAATCTTTCACTTCAAAGCTCACATTTAGCAATCATGCATGGTCCACATTTTCCAGCATAGCTATATTAAACTATTATATTGATCCCCATTTCTTAGTAGTGATAAATATTTAAAATACCACTACTATTAATAGACTTTCCCATTTTGGATATTTCTGGGGAAGGGATGGAGTCGTTGGTTGCAGATGCTAGGGTTATTGCAGAACTGGGCACTGTTGAAGGAAATCCGTTGAAGCGCAGTTTTTTGGAGGGGTACACAGACTCGACCGGGCAGAGGCAAGCAAAATCAAGGAAATCAAAGGATTTAAGCGGGGTTGGAGGCATTGAATCCGGAGTTAGGGAGAGTGTTGGTTGTTCTCTTTCGGGGAAAGCGAGGAAGATTACTCTGGTGTCATTATCCTCACAGGTTGAGCTTGAAAACGAGAACGAGAGCGCTGCTAGGGGTAGAAGTGAGACGGTGGGACGGGGCAGTAAAAAATCAAACCGAGAAGCTCTATGGTCTGTGTGATGGCAACCCTACTTCAAATAAAGGCAACAAACAGGGAAACGAACAAGGAGGTCAAATGGACGACGTCGTTCTTGGGGGAGAAGATGGTGCGAAGGGGGAAAAGTCGCCTACGTTCGGGAGATTCAAAGGTGGGGACTCAAGCAAAGAAACTCCCAACCAAAAGGCCAATTGGAGGGGGGAGAGAGGATGCTAAGTTTCTTCCCTTTTCCAAAGAAATCACAGTAGAACTTGATAAAGAGTTGGAGTAGGAAGTGTTTTTTAATGAAAAAGTTTTTTTTGGTTTAGGAATGATTGGGAGATTCGGGGGATTTTTCCGAAGTATGGCTAAGCTCCACCAGTGGATTTATAATCAATGGAAGTCTGTTTTAGAAGGGTATGTTCAAATTTATCCCATGGCAAAAGGTTTCTTTGTTGTTGTTTTTGAAAAAGAACAGGATAGAAAGAAGATCCTTTGTGACTATCACTGGGAATGGGATGAAAAACATATATTGATGCTAAATCCATGGCACCCAACTTTTAACCTAGCCACTAAAGTTTTTGAGAGGGCTCCCCTCTAGGTAAGGCTTCCTAACCACCTTTTGCAATTTTTGTTTGAAGCTTGTTTGGAGGCTATAGAGAACTCTTTAGGAAGATTTTTAAGGTTGGATGAGGGTTCTTCAAATCTTTTGCATTCAACCTATGCCCTTATTTTGGTGGAAATGGATGTATCAAAGGTGCCTCCGGAGGTGATTCGGCTCAAAACTTCGAAAGGTTGTTGGGTGCAACCCCTCGATTACAAAGGAGTACCCTTTAGATCCAAAATTTGCTATCAAATTGGGCATGTGGCTATTGAATGTGTCACACACAGAACAAACAAACTTTCTTCATGGTGGAAAGATGTGTCCCCTCAGCATTACACAGTGGAGAAACAAGAGGAGCAACAAGTGGGTTCTCAGCTGAAAGGTAAAGAAGAGGAGGGACGAAGATCTGGGAGCCTGAAGCAAGAAGGGAATTCATGGAAGAAGTAGGGTAGTAGGGAGGATCAACCTCAGAAAAACCTTGCCTCATCTCAGGAACGAAGTTCGGTAGGAAACAGTGAAATTGTTGTTTCTAATAGAAGTGAAAAGGAGTTAGATTTCAAAAATGAGGCTGCAACATCAGAGTGTAGGGAGAAAAGAGGAAGGATGAAGTCACGAGAGAAAGAGCTTGGGAAATAGAAGGTTGGTGAACAAGGCCAGTAAGAATTTAGCAATGGGAAAGGTGGTTGGAAGAGCCCTTGCAAAACCACTTTCGAATGGCAGAAGAAGGCGACAAAGGTGGAGGATGGTTGGAAAACAGTGCAGGGGAAAAGAGCAAAGAAGGAAAAGAAGAAAGATTTTGAAATGGTCCTTCGTTGGTAGACTAAAGGAAGACAAAAAATGCTCTAATTTTTTGACTTGTTACTAGGTTCTCTAGGAATTGATGGTTGTAAGCCCTTTGGGCAGATTTAGTGAAGGTGCAATTGGAATCTACAGTTTATTTGCAACAGAAGTTGGTGTTAGGACTAGGGGTGCTATTAGGAGTTGTTGGGGTTTGGAAGTTTTTTAATGGATATTGTAATGGGAATAGCCTTGTAATCCTTTTTTAATTTCATTAATAAAATCAAATCTCGAGTTACCGACCAAAAAACAAAGAAGACTTGTCCATTTCCTTTTCTTTGAGTTTTTATCTATCCCTATCTGCCTAATTTTTTATTTTATCCCTCTTTAATACATAGCTTCCTAATAGCCCTAACAAAAAACACATTTTTATGAGCCCCTATAATCCTTGCAATAATAAAATATTATATCCCAATAAATTATTGCCCACTCCCATTTTACCAATGTATGTTGTACCTCTATAGTTCTATGTTGTCACACACTTTCCCATTGATAAAAGGGGTCATGGTTGTATATTCCCATTTTTTCTAATATACACTTTCACTTTACAGTTATATACATAGTCACACACTTACTCATTCTAAGTTGTAGGCTCTCCAATATACAATTGTATGCTCTCCTACAATCATTTGCAATCACAAAATTGCCCATTGATGAAAAATGTAACAAGTGTATGTTGAAATTCAATAGTTGTATGATTTTTATCTACAGTTGTATGCAGTCACTCAAAAATTATAGTCTTTCTTTATATAATTGTATGAAGTATCACACTTTCTCTTTCTATAGGTGTATGCAATTTTTGTTTTATGAACAATTATCAGTATGAAATCAGTAGCAAGGCATTAAGGAAGTTTATCAGGATCATTTTCTTCAGTTGTAGGTCAAGTATTGTCTAGTCATAGTTATATTTTTTGGTCTTTTGAGGCTCTCAAGGATATCAATGTAAACTTAATTTTAAGAAAGAAATGCCAAAGCTTTGTGTCCAATCCAAACAAGGTCCTAGGAAATTGCAATTTTTTAAACTCCCTTTAATATATTTTACCACTTTATCAAAAAAAAGGTTTGACCTGGGGTCCTTGTAACTTGCCTTCATTTTAAATAATTCTAACCCTTTCTTGATTACATCCCCCCTCCAACACAACCACACAATGGTTACTTTTCCCACAAGGTGAGCATGGGAGAAGATCCCAACATGACTGAAATACATGATCTCTTTTTCTAGAGTGAAAACAAATAATGGAATACTAGGAAGATTTCTAGAATATTGTTTTCTTTGGACCTATGCTTAAACCCTTTATCACTTAAATCAGTAATATCTTGAACATGCAAAGGTGCTTCTTTACATACTCTTTTTCTTCCTTTCTTCAAGTTTGCAAAATATTTGTGAAGGGGTCATCTGCTACCCCTCCTCCATCATTGAAAATATTTCAACCTCTGTATAGAGAGGCTTCATTTGCTTATTTTTCTACTTTCTTAAGTCTACTACCTTTTTTGTGCTTATCATATTGCCATGGGAGTTTGGTCTCATCTTTGGAAGACATCAATACTTTGGTTGTGTAAGATTTCTACAACTACCATGGTTGGACCAAAATGTTTTACACTTACATATTGTGGCTTGGTTTCAACCATAGTGGGGTTATCAATTCCTTTTCCATCCTTACCAACTCCTTAGCCATCTTACAAATTTTGAGACTATTATTTGCTCTTCTAGGATTCCACGAGGACTGATGTCTAGCTTGGTTGATACCCAAGAAAACAATCTTTACCTTTACATTATATCCTAACCTCTTTATCAAATTGGAGCCAATTACTAAGGTGTGTGGCTCAATATTATCAAATGATGATTGAATTTGTGAAGAACAAGATATTGAAGGACTTAACACATTTTCCTCCACTATTTGGGAAACTTGTATTGAGTTATGATTCCTTTGGACAACAAAGTACTCTTTCGTTCTCACTTCTTCACAATCTTCTTGGATTTGGTCAACTCTTCCTCTTTTATGATCAGCTCTTATTGCAATCTTTTCATGACTTTAAGAAACCTGCTTGTAGCTAACCCAAGATTTTGGAGATATTCTTTCATACATATCCATCCCTCTCATGACACCAAAAAGGAACTCATTTTGGCTACCAAATTCATTTTGCAACTCTCTATTCTTCCCTTCCCAACCCTTAACCTCTTTTTGCAGCATTTGGTTCTTCTCTTAAATTGCTTGAATCGTCAAGTCACTCTTGGAGATTTGCCTTCTTATCGCCTCTACCCATAGGTAATTCGATTTAGCACTCCACAAGGCTTGGAAAAGAACTTTGATATGAATCTAATCCATAATTTCCCAATCTATGGATGATACAAATTTTCAACACACTTAAACAAATTGTATTGTTGATTTAGTGGAATAATTATTGAAACTCAACTTAGAAATGTTAAAACTAGTATTTAGCTACATGCTGCCATCTACATCCTCATAGCTAACTAAAATATGGAAATGGCTAAGATATATGAATAGAGAGCCAAAATTCATTAGCATATACTTTCCTATGCCAATCCACATGCTCCAATATAATAAATACATGTAACTACAATTGGTAGTGTTGAATTCTACAAATTGTACAAAAATGAAATTCTTAGTTCTTAAACTATATATGCTAAAAACTGTGACCTATGATTCTAAACTAATGTTAACATGTGTGTATCTCATCCCAAATAATTTCCAAATAACACATATCATCGATCCTAGATTGATGATATAAGACATCGTAATAATTTCAAACTTCCTTGTTGTTAAGTCCTGGAATCTTTGTAGATCATAGCAGTTTAGGCCTACTTATGAGTGCACATGACATAGTGATTCCCCCCATCTACAAAGGTATAGGAGTCCAAAAAGTACCTATGATCTCATACTATAAAGTAACAAAATCTAGTAAACCAGCAGAAGCATGTTTGTATGTTGGATGTATTTAACAAAATGTTAAAGTGCAACATCATTCTATGATATCATTCTCTTTAGAACATCTGTGATTAAGCATGCATAGAAATAAACATACTAGGGACTAGAGATCTTAACATTTATGTTTAAACAATCAAATTAAACCCAAATAGATTTCTATTGCCATCATGCTTTTCACTACTCGAAATTATTGATGTGGTTGAAATGTATTCGCTAATCTATATGATCTTCAAAGTGATAACATGCAATCTTATGGTAATGGCCTTTGACTATAAAGTTTCACCTAAGGTAATTCACTGAATCTCTAATCTATGAGATCTTTCTCTAATCTATGTATAGAAGCTAATGACCAAGTGGCACACAATGTTTGAACCATGTTAAAAAAAACCTTAACCATTACCAATTACTTTCAATATGTTGAATGTGAACTTCTCTAGTTCTACAACCCATTATAGTATGTATTGGTCCATTATACTATTAGAATCTTTATTTGCAATCCATATGTAATAAAAGGTACAAGCATCTAGGTAATTTAGATGTTTTAATGTCTTTTGGATCCTCCAAAAGTGGTTTAGAACTTATTATGTTTGTTAAACCTATAAACTTCAGAAGGCATTTGCAACTTCTAATACCTCTATCTCTTTGGTGTGAAAAAAGGTGAACTCTATAATAGGAAAACAATCAATCTTACAGCTTAGATAAGTTTAAATTAAAATACAAAATATTTGGAGATCCATTATAACTCTGCAGTCTGCTATAATTATTATTATTAATTGTTTACAACATATAGAGTGAGAACCAGTATTACTCACTAGAAATGGCAAAAATAATGAATATGGCATGTTTGTCTTTTTGAATACGATCTGGATTTAAAGTCACAGAGTAAACCCATACTGAAATATTTCTACTTTGTTCCTGCAATTCAGAAATCAACATAATTTCAAATGTTAAAAAGAAGTATATCCACTTTCATCCCTGAAAAGAGGAATTGATGAAACATAGGTTTGAAGATGGTTATCAAATTTAACAAAAAGGATAGGACCCATTTACAAGATCTCTATGCAATGTGTGGAAAAGGATTTCATTCTTTTTCCCCATTATAAAAATGCAACCCTTGTATCCAAACAAAATATGGATAACCTCCTATAAATTCAATAGGAAATTTAACTCCCAGACCAAATTCAACTCCTATCAAAGATCCATAAGTAGTACAATTTTTCTCATCTTGAAAGGTTTTAACCAAGCAATCAATGATGAAGTGTCTACCATATTCCAACAACATGCAAGAAATTGACAATATGTATCACACAAATATTATTATTTCTAAAATGCCTTGTTAATCATGTATATGAGTTTTGGGTTGTCCCCTTCTACTCAATACATGTATCATGTTATGGATTTTGGGGTTATTTTTGGACCCTTTAGCTAATTTTCCAAGAAAGTGCACAAACTTGAAGGGGCAAACATATAAATGTGTGAACGAAAAAATACATCAAATCAAGAACAGGAAAATTGCTGATGACCCATTTCAAATCAAGTGACATGTCAACCAATCATCATATTCAAAACAAGTTCCAAAAAATAAATTCAAGAGAGCCCACTTACCGATACCACATGTCTAGAAGCTCACAACATCTGTCACCTAGAGAGATAAGCACATAGCCAAAACCAGTAATAGAGCACACAACACCAATTTCTAGCTCTTCCCACCAAAATTAACTGTAAATCTACAAGAAAAATATTGGAAAGAACTTAGTGGGTAATTAATTCCAGAGAACCCAAGTCTAAATCCATGCTCCAGGTCTTTAGAGTTTAGAGTTTGAGGTTTACCAAGTTCCAACATAATGTGCACTTCATAAACTGATTATTCCAAGTTTCCCCATGAACATTTTCTTGGTTCTTCATTCACTAAAAGAAAAAGGCACGTTCATTTAAAGGAATAAGAATAATTTGACTAGCCTGAGTTGCAATGAAAGAATGACATGTTGCAGAGTAAGTGTGTAAACCATGAACTAATTAAAAACTATCTACCAAATTGCAAATTTATTGAATTCTGATTTACAATAGCAAAAATGAAAGAACAGATCATATGCATACATCAAGACCGAATTGGAAACAAGAATGAATTTAAATGAAAGAGTTCAAACTTACCAACCCGAAAAAAAGAAAATCAAATACAAAAAAAATGGCTACGAGAATTTGCTTTCAATAAAAGGTATTATAGTTTCGTTTCACCTCTTCGTGATGTCTTGAAAGGGACTTTTTGTTAATGAAACTTTACCACTATTTTTTGAATTATACAATCCATTAGTTTATCTATCTTAGAATTTATTTTCCTATGTCTCAAAAAATATTTCAAAGCCTTTTCTATTGGGGATTCACGCTCCTACCACCTTGGTCAACCTCAACTATTTTACTATAAGGTAGACTACCAATTTTTCTCATTAGTTTCTCAATAATTTAATATTAGACTCACACTCAACAACAAGGATTTCACAACCATTTTAATATTATATAGTTTTCTTAAGTTATATGCTTCTTAAACAAATATATTGGTATGATATGACATGAAGTGTATGGTTGCTTTTCTAACTTCAATTTCACATCATTCTTGAAATAGTTAGGCATTGAACAAGTTACAATTTAGTTAGTGGATGGATTTTCTATTGACATTCTTCGAGTATTTCTATTGACGTTTGTTGTTAGTTAGGGAACAAAAGATAAACAATTCAAAGACTCGTCATGTTTCCCACTTTGGATTATGGGATTCATAAGTAAAACTAAAAAATCCCAAAATGTATCGAACTGTAGTGCCCCTCCGTATTGGTCTTCATGGGCATTCGAGTAAGTGTTTATTTGTGATGTTTCGTTGATAATTTGGTTATTATTTTGTTGATGTATGATTGATTTTATGTAGAAAACTTAATATTTTTTTATGACCTTGATTAATCACTAAATTAAATTAAAATTTGCTTGCAAAGTAAATTAATAGATTTGGAAATTAAAATAATAATTAAATGAATTAATTTTATGAAACACAAAGGATATTGTTTGTTAGTAAGTAATTAAATTAAATTGTTTTGTTAAAAGTAAATGTTTTATTATTAAATAATTAGATTAAATTGTTTTGGTAGAGAGTATTGTTTTAAATTATATTTTAATAATTTATTATCATGAAAAGATAATCATTTAAATTTAAAAAATAATGAGATTTAAAATAAATCTAAAAGATAAGATTTTGAACGGATGTAAAAACGAGCCCAAAATAGAAAAAAGATGAAAAAGACTGCGTGCACATGCACAACTCCCAACTGTTTTTCGAACGGCAAACTGACCGATTTTTGGAGTTCTAATGATTTATTTTTTTATTTTTATTTAAAAAAAACAAAAATAACTTCTGGGAATTGTAAATTGTTTTAGAAAAACTTTGCTCTGCAAAATATTTTTATGAAATACAGATTTTGAATGGGAAATCGAGGTTAGAGGCATGGAAGTAAGTTGTGAAGATTGATTAAGGCTTTGGAGGAGTAGACCTTTGAGACGTAAAAGTTGATCTGGGCATCGAATCTTCAGCCGTACTTTTCGCTGGATCCAGGTTCCATTTTCCCTTCGAACTTTACCCGTGGTTGAAACGAATGCCTGTTGCATGAAATTTGCTTGAAAAGTGGTTTTCTTTTGTTTTGATTCTGTCAAGACAATAATAAGAATTAAGCATTTTTATCTATATGTTCTGCGAATTTATTCGAATATGTTCTTAACTCGATATTTGTATTGTCCTTTGCTTATATTTTTCTTCTCCTTTCGATCTGAAACATTGATGTTGTCCTCAGGAGAGTCATCTGATCTCGGTTTACCGCTGAATTCATTTCTATACCAAAATCCTAAGTGCCTTAAGGATCTTTAGGTTCTCCATGTTTTCATGATTTGAATTATGTGAGCATCGTTGAGGTTCAGTCGATGATCTCTATCCTGCATTATTCTTTAAGGTATGTATGTGCCGCAACCTTGAAGGCTAGAAACGTCTGTTTTGAGATAGGGAAGCCTGAAATTTGTCTATGAGCTAGCTCTAGTATTGTCGATATGATATTAATGGTTTTGGACCTAGGCATAGACCATGGATATTGGCATCAGAGATTCGACTACGCAGGAGTTTTCTTAAGCTTATTCTTCTGAACCATTCTGACGTTCCTTTGTAATCGCTTCATGAGATGCAACCTTGTGGGACGTGCTATCTTATATCTGCAAGAATATCAAACGATGGAAATGGTTCACATCTCTCAGAACAATTTCTCTTGCAATAGTCTTGGATCTGGAAATATCCTGTTGCCTTCATTCCCCAGGCCAATCTTCTCCAGCGCTGCATTGACCTCCCGGGTGCGATTGTGGTCTGTCTCTTACACAAAAGCATGTACCATTTATTTTCTTTGGTCATCTAAACTTGCTATGCCAGGGTATCTTTTTATCTCCTCTAACTCTCCCTGTTTGCTTTCTCTATGACTGACCTGTGATTTACCATTGGATCATAGTATTTATTTTGAACACTTGATAATCCTTGAGACCCATTTCAAAGACGCGCTGAGTTTACCAGTTTGTGCGCCTTGTCTTCATTCTCCATTTCCTTCTAGCTTTTAATCACTATGTATCGGTTGGGACAGACGTCTTGGATTACTTCCTGCAATTGAATCACATGGTGCGCCTATATGCTTTCCTTATAGCATGCCTTTGGGTGGGAATTCGATAAACTCAGTTCATAATTTGCACTCTTTACTCTGTTGGGATGATATGTCGATGATGTAAATTTGGCTTTGAATACTCTAAATACTCCTTTGGAGCCGATTCTGCTAACAGATAGATTGAATGAATGCTGATTTGGCGTCTCTATTTTTTTGTAGTGAATTAACTTGGGTAAGTATAATCTTTAATTTGAGCATTGGATGTTTTGTGTTGGAGGAATTCGTAATTAATTTGCTAGAGAAAAAAATGAATCAATTAAGTGAATCAATTCATTTTACATTTAGGTTACTGACAGTTAAGAGGGATTGCAATCAATGTGAAAGAAAATGATATTATATTATTTACTCTCTCTTTATATATAATAATTGATTTACACACGAATATTTTTATATATTGCATTAAGGATAAATGTTAAAAAAATGAATCAATTAAGTGAATCAATTCATCTTACATTTAGGTTACTGACAGTTAAAGAGGGATTGCAATCAACATGAAAGAAAATGATATTATATTATTTACTCTCTCTTTATATATAGTAATTGATTTACACATAAATATTTTTATATATTGCATTAAGGATAAATGTTAAAAGAACGGTTTAGAGGAAATAAAAATATTATAAAAGAATCTTTAATAGGATAGTTATGGGTAAATTGGGTATTTAATTTGTTATGGATAAGTGCATTAGATTGTTCATATATATGTGCATGGATGTATATGTTTATATAAATATATACTATCTTTGAGTTAAAATATATAGTGTTATAAATGATTTTTCAAGTATAATAAATGCTTATATATATGTTTACACATATTTGTATTATAGGGATAGAAATAGAGTAATTTATGTTTTATAATTCTATGGCTATGTAGATAAACATAGTGGAAATTAAATTAGAAAAATAATTAATTGAGTTAATAGTGTCTAGGTAATTGTAGGATTTAGTTAAATGTGTGAATTTGATAATATTGTAAAAAGATGATTTTGTTGTATTCTTTAATAGTGGAATTATACATTAGATTTAATCGATATATTTGACCTTGGTAAATGTTGTGAGATATAGAAGCTTTATTTGACTTTGTTTGTAGAATTAAAGTGATTCATACTTAATTATAGGATAATAAAATGATTGAATATGTGGTTCAGTGATTAAGTAACAAAATTTGGTTGATTTGATAAAATGATTGGTAGAAAATGGTTTGGAAAATCAATTAGAAAGAAAGTGATGTTTGATTAAAGAATTTAAATTTGGAATCTTGATTCTAAAGATGGATATTACTATACAGAATATTCAAAATGACAAAAGTGAAGGGGTTGGGATAACCTAGTAAAGAAGAAATGTTTTAGAAAAGATAATTTTGTTTAAGATTAATTGATTATTTCTTTAGATAGGAAAATTAAAAATAAATAGAAAAGAAAAGGTTAAGGTGAAATTTTACTAAGTAGTTTAAAAGTATCAGTCTTGAGTAAGTGATCTTTTCATAGTGTTTTCAATTAAGGGAATTAGCTTTTCTTAATTAGGCAATTTGGTGAAAATGGGAAGCTTAGTTATAATTTGTTGAAAGATTTTTTTGGCCTTTTATATAAGTAATATATTTGTATTGTTGTTCGAGAAATAACATTGTATATGGTGTTGGTTTGTGGAGTTGTTCATGATTGCTCATTTATTGTGTGTTTGCTTTAAATAATATATTCATGATTTCTTGTTTGTTGTAAGTTTATTAGGTAACTAGTGGTTGGGTATCTTGTGAGGAGAAAATTGAGGTCTCCCTTGGATGCCCTAATGGTTGTTTGTACTATTGATTATTGTGGTTGGTTTTGATATTGAGCTGATTTTTTTGGTTATTGTTTAATGGAGCGAGTTTTTGGTGTCCAATGGTTGTTAAGGGACTTCCAGAGGATGGGGAAAATATATTTCTTATGATTGGATTTTCATGTGGTTCTTGGTGAACTATTGATCTTATACCTTGTTTTGATTTTGTGGGTTTAGCCTTGCTCATGAAATTTGTTTTATTATGAAGTTCTAGTGTGAGACGGTGCATGCCTCAATTGATGTAGTTACTTATTTGGCTTTGATAGTTGTAGAAAGTTGTCTTACCCAGTCCATGTTAGTAGGGGGAGTGGCTCTCAGTGGGGGTCGGTGCACAAAGTGGTGTATGGGTAATTCATTGAGATTTTATTTAATTAGTGACAACCTAATAATTAATTAGGAAGTTTGGGTAGTAGCTCACATTAATCTAGATAAGTTAGCCTCACTCATGGCTCAAGTGCTTGCTTAGGCTTGAGATGAGTGGGAAGACCTGGAATGGCAAAGATCAACTGCCTTGTCCTCTTGAAAGGTATGTTGATCCCGCATGAATGAGAACGGGGGTTGGGGATCAGTTGAGGTTGCCAAGGTTTAACCAAGTAGGGGGCTAGTAACCTATGAAGATCCGCATTGGGTAACCCATATCGAGCTTACGTGATGACACTCCTCCCTTTAGCAAAATTGAATGTTTGTTGTTTATCCCTTATTGTTTGGTACCTCTAGAAGCAAGTGTTTCTTATGTTTATTGTTACTCTTGTTTGTTGAGTCTTGTTGCCTTTTCGCTTGAATGTTTTATGTTGTGGATCTTTCTTGTCATCTCCTAGCATGGGGGTGGGCCTTAGGGTCCACATGGTCGGGTGGAACATGCTATGCACCCCATTGGGTCCCTAGCCTAAGATCGAGCTATGCAGAGTTGTGCCATTCACGACATCTCCAGAGTTGTACTAGAGCTGGAACCAGTCTTGATGTTATATATTCATTCATATCAGTTATAATATTCCATGATTGTACTATTCTCGTTCATGTTGGGAAGCACTATTATATTGATGTAATCTTCGAATGATGTATCCTCATATTATAAATGTAATGATTGTAATCATTGGTTTTAACTTGTGATCATTGATGGATGCTTAATATCATAAATATAATTATTTTGGTCCTTGTATTATTATGTGTTTATTGGTTCATATTATATGATCTATAGTGGTGTTGTATTTGCGAAAATATCTATAAATAAATTTTTAAGTGGGATGGATGTCGTTTATTCACACTTTGTAACATGATGAAATGGAAGCTCGTGGGTTAGTTATCATCGCTATGGGATTGGGATTATACTAGAAATTTTTGAAATGTAATGCAATCGTATTTTGATTAAAGGTAAAAAATAGGTTTTGAAGGGGCCCAAAACCCTTTACACAAAAAAGTAGCTAAAATGAAAGATAAAGTCAACTAAAGCATATCAACCCAACCGCAACAAGACCACAACAAAGAGTTAACAAAAAATTAGGACCCCACCCAACAACATTACATATTTTTTAGAATATCAACAGCCTTTTCATCACATGCCGCATTCTTTACGCCTTCATCCCTAGTAGGTAGATAGATCATGAGCAGGAGTACCTTCTTGAGCTTTGGTCTTGTTATGGGTTCTAACCCCAGGCCCACTTGATTTCACCTCACCAATCAAAACACAACCCTTATCAACACCCTTATCACCAAGTGTATCCCCTTCCATCAGTTTGCCATTAGTATCATCATCATTAGCATCCTTACCATTTTTAACACTATCCACAGGGGAGGTAAGACTGATAGATTCAACATTAAATCTAGTTTTGTTCCCCTCCCTTCCTTTGTCTAGATTAGGATAAATCCTTTCAATGTGATTTTCCAATGTGAGGATTCTACCTTCAATATTTTGCTTCAACAGAAGTGTTTCCTCTGCCACAATCTTCAAGGAGTTCATCATATCATCAATCTGATCCTAAATAGAGGAGTCCTCTTCTTTGCTCAAAACACCCCTCACTTTCACATTAGTCATATTCAGTTCATGGAAAATCTATTTAAAATATCAACAATATTTTCTTTACCAATATTAAAAACATCTTTACCCTATTCTTCCTCCTCATGCAAGGAGCTAACCTTGTACACATCAACAACAATCTCCTTACCCTTATCAGCAACAATCGGTGTTGCATTCAGTGTTTTGATTTTTCTAATAGACTCCATGATCTCAACAACAATCGCCATCCTTTTCATCTGCATGTCCGAGTCCACCACAGGAGAGTCAACAACAACCTGCCCAACATCAGCCACAACCATCTTGTCCTTCTTCTAATCCTGAAACCCGCCCGAAGAGACCACAACACGTTGTTCCTTACCATCCAGAGACCCCACAACATCATGTTTGCCAACCACTTTAAGAGGAGTATCCAACTCAAGAATTTTACTAGAAGACCTCACCACCTTTTTCTTACTATCACCCACAATCATCTCCCTATTTTTCAAAATAGGGGGGACAATGACACCTCCCCAGTCATATCCTTCATGTCCTTTATGCTCTGACTCAACATTTAATCAAAATATCAACAATATTTTCTTTAACAATATTAAAAACATCTTTACCCTATTCTTCCTCCTCATGCAAGGAGCTAACCTTGTACACATCAACAACAATCTCCTTACCCTTATCAGCAGCAATCGGTGTTGCATTCAGTGTTTTGATTTTTCTAATAGACTCCATGATCTCAACAACAACCGCCATCCTTTTCATCTGCATGTCCGGGTCCACCACAAGAGAGTCAACAACAACCTGCCCAACATCAACCATAACCATCTTGTCCTTCTTCTGATCCTGAAACCCGCTTGAAGAGACCACAACAAGTTGTTCCTTACCATCCAGAGACCCCACAACATCATGTCTGCCAACCACTTTAAGAGGAGTATCCAACTCAAGAATTTTACTAGAAGACCTCACCACCTTTTTCTTACTATCACCCACAATCATCTCCCTATTTTTCAAAATAGGGGGGGCAATGACACCTCCCCAGTCATATCCTTCATGTCCTTTTTGCTCTGACTCAACATTTAATCAACAAGCTCTTTCCTACAAGTGTCATAACCCTTGTTAGGGCACGCCTCCTATTTTTTGCGCTTCCCCAAAGCAGGGGTTCTCATGTCTTCATCCATAGTAGCTAGGGAGTCCAACACAAACTCCTCATCATCCTCTGACTTTGACTCCTTTTCCGGGATAAGCTTCTATTTTTTCCTATTTTTGTAGGTCACTTCCTCCTCAAAAATAGTCATAACCCTTATCCTGCTTTTGTTTCACATCCTTCGAGGTAGAAAGTAGTTTAACCACCTCAAAGGCTTTGTCATAATTAGACATAAGGAGAATCAACCCCACGTGAAGAACATGGTTCTTCGGATTTTTCTTATGTTCAATTATGCCACCATTTAAAGAGGCCAAAAGGTAAAAAAGGAAAAGAAATCCTTTTTCTTGTGACGGAAATGGTTAAGACAAAGTGATAGGCATTTACTGTAGAATATCAACCTTCAAGAGAAATAACCCCACTTATCTCCTCAACAACATCCCCCCACTTATCTCCTCAACAATGTTCCCCCACAAGGCCTTGATAGATTTCATCTTATATCCCCCACTCTTTGTTGCTTTGAGGTCCTGGGCTTCCTCTCCTTTGAAGAATATTTTCATGGAATTCTATGCTTCTTTCTTGTCTCTGAAGAACTTCATACCTTCCATTGATAAACTAGTAATGTGGGCTATGAGGTCTTCGTTAACATCAAACTTTATAGCTCCAAGTTTTAGAACCTTGTTATTCTAATTTTTTGCAAACACAGCAGTCATCTGAGGGTTATTACCATGCAGTCTCTCAAGATAAGGCATCAAACCTCGCTTCTCAAGAATTTACCAAACCTCCAATTTCTTCTTAACCACATAGCAAGAGAAAGGCTCTGCATGATTTTTGTCTCCACACATGGCAGCTGAACTAACAGAGTCGAAAATGCTCACAACTCTCAGAATAGTGAAGAAATTTCTTGAGAAAACAACACTTAGAATACCCACAATCTGTGTGAGAAAAGAGATGTGGCAGAGATGATTTATTACCATAGTAATCTTCTCCCTATGGATATCTTCCTTAGTACCATCAGGGCAAGCCAAATCCTTATTACCACTCCTCCATATCATAACTTTCTACGTGATGATAAACATGCACGCCCAACACCATACAAGAACATAAATCCCCTTACATTTGTGCATCATGATTAATAGTTACAATAGCCTCTATAGGAAGAGGGTCATTCAAATCCCACTCTCGAGTCCCTCTAATGCCCAAATTAGCAAAGATATCAACCAGACTATTTCCTTCTCTCAAAATATGAGAGATATAAAAATCATCAAAGGAATTAAGGATATCGATGGAGTCCTTAATCAAGTTTTCAATAGTCCAAGAGGAGGTAGCACATTTTTAAAAATTATTAATGATATTGAGAGAATCCCCCTCAAGACAAACTTTCTTAAATCCTTTCTTTTGAGCCAGTTTGAGTCCGTGATAGGCAGTAGCCACTTATGCAAAGTGGTTTGTCTAGGTTATGTAATGCAAACATAGTTCATGTCTGGGTTATGTAATGTAGTCATGTTACCCCAAGGGACTTAGTTAGATTTTGTATGTATATGGTTTTATTACTAGGTTGTATGTTAACTTACATCCCATAATGGTTCACTTTAAAAAAAAATTGTGTTATAAATGCTAGTTTTTTAAGTGTCCTTTGGGGTTTGTGTGGTGGGGCGTTACACGAACTATGTCTATGACTAGGTGAAAATATAGGCTATATATGTAAAATTATTGATAACTACATTTTTGTTTGTTATTGAAGACCTAGAATGTGAGCTAAATTGATCCTATGCTTATTTTTAATCTTGGTTAAATAGAGAGAGGTTGGATTTAAATTAGTCTTTGACAAGGGTATACAATGTTAACATTCAATTAGCATTTGATGGTCATGCATGATCAATGTTGGATCTCATTTTTTTGGGGGCATCATAACCATTTACCAAAGGTCTTCAATCTTTGAGTGTCTCTATTATCAAGAATCTAATAATTCTATCGAGAATTTATTGAACCTTGTTAATTTGTCACATTTTATAAGCATTGCTATTACTTTTTGAGAACTCCAAAGATTAAACTAAATCTAGATTAGTGAGTAGTGTTTAAAATTGTATTTAAGTATTTATTAATTGAACGCGATTCTACTCGTAATAATTGGATTGTTCTCCTACCATAAAGTAGTAATAATAACATATATGAAATATTCACTTGAAGTTAGGATGTGAATGTAAGTTGTGGGATAAAATGTACATATAAGTAAATAATATGCCCTAACTTTTAGCACAAACTACAATGGTCATTTCACACTACATTTGGAATAATTACAAAAATAAAGGAGATATTTCAATCAAAGTGAATAATCAGGGATAGCTAATTTTTGGTGAATGTGAAATGAGCTTTAATTTTAATAAATTTTTGGCCTACAATTGACTAATTTCTTGTTCATTTACATTGAAAATTAATGTATTGGTAAAAGAAATGTAAAGAAGGGTATTCATCTCTTACAACTTGCTAGGATAGCATCAACTATATTTATATTTCAATAGTGTTATTGCAGATGTATACTATATTTTTTAGGACAACTCAGATGAGTAAAAAATTGTGACAAGGGCCTTCAAGGTGGGATGAAAGGTGAGGAGTCCCCTATTTTTGTGAGAAGGAGCTTTAGGGGAATGTTCAAGAAGGTAAAGTGTAGGATATGGTGGATAATGCCATGGAGGAAGAGGGTATCGTGAATTCTAGGGAGGATCCTTTCCGGCATGATGTTTTGGAGTCCCCTGTTTACAGGGGTGACGAGCAAGGTAAGTTGTTTGATGACAAGAGAGGGATTCTTGAGATGTTGGCGAAGTCGACTGAAATTTCTAAGAAACAACAGGTGAAATTTGAGGTTATTTATGTGGAGGATTCCTTTGCCGAGGAGGATGTGGAGGAAAAGGGTGGGGATAGGACAGATTTCCATGAGAGGGTTTCTTTTTGTATTGTTGCACCGGTGAATTGGGCTGAGATTAATATGG
Source organism: Sequoiadendron giganteum (assembly GCA_007115665.2). Lineage (NCBI taxonomy): Eukaryota > Viridiplantae > Streptophyta > Pinopsida > Cupressales > Cupressaceae > Sequoiadendron > Sequoiadendron giganteum. The sequence continues at coordinate 499,937,562 of CM021105.1, forward strand.
ATCTATTTTGTAGAATGGCGAAGGATGGCTCTAGAAATATCCTCTCTCTTGCTAAATGGCTCTTTTCGGAGGTCAAGGACCTCAGTACCAGGCTAAAAGAGTGGGAAGATGTGTGTGTGTGGCTTTGGTGAACTGTAACAAGAAAGAGTGGTCAGTGAAAGATAAGATTAAAACTATGAATGTGATCCTAGGTAGGGTGGTTGTGGATGCTGAAAAACTTGGTAAAAATCATGAGAGGCTAGCTATTTTGGAAAATAGTGTTAACAAGGCTTATGAGGAGAAATTTGTGGATTTGGAGGATAGAGTGAGTAAGATTAGCAATGACTTGCAAGTTGTGGTAAGAATTAGTAACCATTCCTTGAATTCTAGTGTGTAGGGCTTGTATTTGTTGAATGAGAAAGTCATCAAATGGACTGGTAAGAATCTAGACCTTAGTGATCATGAGGAGGCTATTGATGAGATCAGTCATATGAACCTGGTGGGAAGAATGTGGATGTGGGCTCGTGCTTGTGTACTAGGAGCAAGACAAAGAAGAGGGCAACCATTTCATTCCAAGAACTTGAGGATGTTGTATAGATGCATGACAAGATCATCTCTACTATTTTGGATTCGGTCAAGGTTCTTGATAAAATGTTTTAATGTTTGTTTGATCAACTTTTAGTGTTGATGTTTTGATGTTGCTTTTGCTATCAGATTGTCTAGTCTTATCTTTTGATAGCATTTTTGGATTTTTTGGGCTATTGGTGCTTTAGTTTTTTTTCTTTAGCAACTTCCTTTCATTGTACAGGGTTTTGAGGCCCCTTCAAAACCTGCTTTTCCATATCAAAAATAAATAGTGATCATTAAGCACACAATTTTACTTTAAATTTTTTAACACATGTTCATGGATTGCAATACAAATAGGCAGTACAACACAAAAACTTATCAAGATCTAATCACCACCAACAAAAAATATCAAATCCTAGAAGACAGAGAAACTGCCTAAAAGGGATGTTAGGGCATAGTGGTGCAACTACATATCTCATAAATATGGGATGCAAAAACTCAGGATCCACCAAAGCTTCAAGAGATCATTCAACACCATCAAACACTTCTTTAAGAACCCAAGGGCCTACCTCTAATAAGAGACCACAATCATTTTATTGAATCGATTCCAAGAATTATTCCTCCTACCATTAGGTCATAATGTTATCTCTATGAAAGTAAACTGACGCAGGAGTATCTTGGGGTGGAAGAGCAATCATCATCAACCAAAAAAAAGGAGTATTTTTTTTATTATTATTATTTTTTTGTGAAATAATATTGTTATGTGAATAAAATGCAATATTAAGGCTTAAATAATTTATATTAAATTATTAGTCTTATTTTATATTGCAAATTTTGAGTGGGAGATAATGGTGGAGGTGACTTGGAAATTTTGGAAAATCAAAAAAATTAAAAAGAAGAATTGGGTGTGGATTTTTGGGAGGTTAAAAGTTTTAATGAATTCTTTTATTTCGCCTCATAAAAGCATTCAAAAATTCAGGTGCCTAAGATTGTGATTACAACTTTTTCTATTTTGGGGTCTAGTGGAGTGGAGTGGAAAAATCAATTTGATTTCTTGAATTAGAAATTTTCAAAAGTGGGTTCAAAGATAATTTTATCATTTAATATTTTCATTATTTCATTTATTGAGAATCTTCTTGGATTGGGCGTAGCATTTGGGAGTTACAAGAAAATGATGGAGTTGTTCCTTGAAAAGGCTTTATTTTTAACAATTTTGAAGGGGGTCTTGATGCCAAAAATTTGAAGAGGAAGGCTTTGGGGTGAAGCCATTGGAAATAAGACCAAAACACCATGAATTTTTAGGTATGAATATGAAGTTGCAGCAGCATATAGATGGGGTTACAGAGGTTTTATTGCAGCAAGGTTGCACATGAAAGTTTGCAAGTTACAAGAGCTAGAATCTTGTAAAGGAAGTTGAGTGAAGAAAATCAAATGGTATTTGATTTTTGTTGTTGTTTTTCTGATTTATATCAGATTTTAGATAGTTTTCATCAGCCCATATGGATGCAAAATGTAATTTCAGTTTGGCATTGATTTCTATGTAAAACATGAGAGTTTGAATGAGTAGTTGAAGACACTATTTGCATATTTTTGTCTTATTTAAAATATTCGTTGAGTTGCATTGTATATTGTTGTGATTTTGTGAATGAGGCTTGATTCCCTCTTTCATTAGTGGTATTAGATCCAGTGTTCTTGAGTGTGCAGGCAAAAGCACCGATGTGAGGCAGTTTGCACCAGGACTTGTGGTGTGTGTGATTTGTGTGCAGGTAGAGTGTTGAATGTGAGGCAGTTTGCACCAAGTGAAGAGTGTGTGGTGTGTAGACCGATCATTGAATGTGAGGTGGTCTATACTTGAGAGGTTTGAGTTTGAGAGTGTGTGGCAAGTAAGGTTGCACCAACAACAAAAGAGTAGTGAAATGGAGGACATTGAAGAAAGGGAAAACCAAATTACAACAGTTGAGGATGTTGCAGTTAAAACAAAGTATGCAGTGATGTATGGGGATCCAGCATTTGATGAGGACCCTAATGAGGACTGGAGTTTCTTGAGGAAGAGATCACAAAGATAGAGAAGTTGTTCAATGCAACAACAAAGATAGTAGCATTTAGCAGTGCGGAAGATGTTGTGACAAAAGAAATCATGAAGGTAAAATCTGATTTTTATGAGTTTAATAATGTTGAATTTGTAAAGGATTTTGATTATGAGATGATAAAAGAGTTAGAAAAGAAAAAGGATTGTGAGGATCCAGAGTGGTATATAAGTGTATGCTTGCAGGTAGAGGCTATGGAGGAACCAACATGATATATTTGGTGGAGGTGGTCAGTTTGTGGTGGGTCAAAACCCATAAAAGAGGAGAGGAGTAGAGAGATTATTTGGAGGATGGTACATAGTGGATACAAGTCCACAAGAAGAGAGAAGAATGGAGTGTAGATTTTTTAGAGGAGGAGTTTACTTGTTCCCTCTAAGTATTGGAAGAGGAGAAACAAGAATAAATTAGAGGTATTAGTTTTAGTGATGGAGTTTGTTGAAGATTGCTTACAATTCAAAAAATTGGTACTACCACTCAACTCCATTTTGTGAATCCCTATTCACAAAAATTCTCCTACCTCGGGTGTCTAATGCAAGAGCATCCTAGCGTGTAAGAGCAATTAGCATCAACCAAAAAAAAAGGAGTATTTTATTTTATTATTTTTGTTTTGTGAAATAATATTACTATGTGAATAAAATGCAATATTAAGGCTTAAATAATTTATATTAACTTATTAGTCTTATTTTATATTGCAAATTTTGAGTGGGAGATAATGGTGGAGGTGACTTGGAAAATCAAAAAGAATAATTGGGTGTGGATTTTTGGGAGGTTACAAGTTTTTATGAATTCTTTTATTTCACCTCATAAAAGCATTCAAAAATTCAGGTGCTTAAGATTGTGATTACAACTTTTTCTATTTTGGGGTCTAGTGGAGTGGAGTGGAAAAATCAATTTGATTTCTTGAATTAGAATTTTTTTAAAGTGGGTTCAAAGATGCTTTTATCATTTAATATTTTCATTATTTCATTTTTTGAGCATCTTCTTGGATTGGGCGTAGCTTTTGGGAGTTACAGGAAAATGATGGAGTTGTTTCTTGAAAAGGCTTGATTGCTAGCAATTTTGAAGGGGGTCTTGATGCCATAAATTTGAAGAGGAAGGCTTTGGGGTGAAGCCATTGGAAAGAAGACCAAAACACCATGAATTTTTAGGTATGAAGATGAAGTTGCAGAAGCATATAGATGGGGTTATAGAGGTTTTATTGCAACAAGGTTGCACATGACAATTTACAGGTTACAAGAGCTAGAATCTTGTAAAGGAAGTTGAGTGAAAAAATCAAATGGTATTTGATTTTTTTTGTTGTTTTTCTGATTTATATCATATTTTAGATGGTTTGCATCAACCCATATGGCTGCAAAATGTAATTTCAGTTTGGCATTGATTTCTATGTAAAACATGAGAGTTTGAATGAGAAGTTGAAGACACTATTTGCATATTTTTGTCGTATTTAAAATATTTTTTGAGTTGCATTGTATGTTGTTGTGAGTTTGTGAATGAGGCTTGATTTCCTCTTTCATCATAAACTAGCATTTTAAGGGAGAAAATATAGCACCTTTGGAAAATACTAAAAGAACACATTGAATAAGGGTTAGTGCATGATCATGATGGGCCAAACAAGGTCCTTACGTGGAAATGGAAATATAGAAAAACATACTTAAACAACTTCACATGAGAATTTGAATAGGTTATTAACATAATTTTAAAAATATGTAGGAATAGAATTTTTAGAAAATTGAATATAAGTTGTAGGTTACTAGGATTTTTTTGAAAAAAATATATATATTTGGTGAAATTTTGAAATTTCAATGCAGTGGTACTTTAAATTTTGGAAAAAATAAAAAGCACATGATTGTCCAACCACCCTAAGTATGAGAAAAAATAAAAAACTTTTTTCGAATCTTTCAATATAAGTAGAGGAAACATGCCCAAATGTGACAAAAATTTTGTAATTTTTTTGCAAGTAAATAACTAGTTATTAATTTTCTAGTAGGAATTTTAAAAATATTAAACACAATTTATTCAGCCACCCTAACTTAGTCAAAAAATTATGAATCTTTTTTTGAAAACTATAGTTTTGAAGCATAGAGTGTGATACATCTTTTGGAATAAAAAATGTGTAACCATTTAAAAGTTATAGATGTTTTTCAATCAGTCTATCAATTATGACTTTACACATAGTGCATGTAGAAAATCAATAATAATTATCTATTAAATTCAAAATAAAACATATCTTATATTGGTAGAATTCTAAAAATTTACAGAATAAACCCTTTTTGTTTCATCAAATTTGGATGAAAAAAAGCCATAAATATAAAGGGTGAAGTTTTGAAAAACCACTACAACCCCTCTAAACACATTAGGGCAGTTGACTTTTCAAGTTGGACACCCCCAATCCAAATCCTAAAGAAATATCGAGGCAATAATCGAGGCAAAAGAAAAATCAGTAAAAATGGTTTTTCGTTATTAACGAATATCTAATAGAAACACATATCTATTTTTAACTTTAAAAAAAATAAAAAAAATCTTTAACTTAAAAAATAGATATCCATTTTTTTTACTTAGAAATGATTTTTTCTGGGTTCACTATAGATTAAAATTTAACATACATTATAATATTAATATTAATATTTATATATAATATAATATATGATAAATTAATATATACTAGGATATATTTATATTAATATAACATACATTATATTTAATATAAATATAATATTCCACCATCCCCCTGGTACCAGAGGGTGTGTTGTGCCAACGTCACCGGTCACATGATTTTTTTTTACCAAGCGCACTATAGTTTATAGGGGGATGGATACCTGACCGATTCCTGCAGTCTATATATATATATATAATTGTATTTAATAATCTAATATATTATAATAAATTATTTGATGGATTGTTGCAAGGGATTTTTAAATAGATCATATTTATTATAATAAAACTACAAGGAGTTGAGAGCAATATATAAATCTCTCTCTCCCTCTCTCTCACCTTCCCTATCTACTTCTATCTATCTCCACTCACCCTCTCCCTCTCTACCTACATTTTACTCAATCCCTCCCACCCTACCTATCTATCTACCTCTCCCTCCCACCTTCCCCCCTCTCTCTACCTCTCTCTTAGACCCTTCCCCCTCTACTTATCTCTATATTCCGTCCCTACCTCTATCCTTCTCTTCTTATCTTTATGTCCCCTCTCCCTCCATCTCTCCAATTGTACCTCTCTCCACCTACCCCTCCCTTTATTCCTTGCTCCCTCCTTGCATCTGCATCTCTCTCTCTAACACCTTACCTCTCTCTACCTACCTCGCCCTCCCTCCCTTCTTCCCCCTCTCTCTCCCTCCCTCCCTCTCCCTATCTCCACTCCCCCTCCCCCTTTGTACCTACCTTTCTCTCAATCCATCTCACCCTACCTCTCTTTCCTCCTACCTCTCCCTCCTTTCCAACTTCCCCCTCTATCTACCTCTCTCCCCTTCCCTCTCTACTTCTCTCTACCTACCTCTCCATATCTCCCTCATTTCCTCTCTCTCTCTCTCCCTCTATCCCTCCCATCCTGCCTTGCTACCTCTCCCTCCCCTCATCCCTCTCTACTTCTATTTATCTCTCCTCTCCCACCATCCCTCCTAACCTTCCTCTCCCTCCCTTTATTCCTCCTTCCCCATCTCTCTCTCAGATCCTTCACCATCTACTTCTCTCTATATCCCCTCCCTACCTCCATCCCTCTCTGCTTCTCTCTATATCCCCTCTCCTTCCATCCCCCCAACCGTACCTCTCTCTCCACCTACCTCTCACTTTATCACTCACTCCCTCCTTCCCTCTCTCTCCCTCCCTCTATGCCTCCCACCCTACCTCGCCCTCTCACTACCTACCCTCTCTACCTCTCCATACCCTCCTATATCTCTCTCACACACTACCTCTCTCTCTCTACATCTCCCACCCTACCTCTCCCTCTATCTACCTCTTTGTATTCATTGTACCTTACTTCTCTCCAACTTCCTCTCCCTATCTCCCTCCTTCCCTCTTTCTCTCCCTCTATTTACCCCTCCCACCCTACTTCTCCCTATATCCCTCCTTCCCTCTCCCTCCCTCCCTCTACCTCCGCCACCCCTCTCTCTCTCACACACACAACCTCTCTCTCCCTCTATTTACCTCTCCCACCCTACCTCTCTCTATTCCTTGAACCTTACCTCTCTACCTCTCCCTCCCCCCTCTCTCTCAAATACACACAAAACCTCTCTCTCTACATCTCCCACCCTACCATTCTCTCTCTCTACCTACCTCTCTCTCCCATCCCTACCTCCATCCCTCAATACTTCTCTCTATATCCCCTCTCCCTCCATCCTTCCAATCGTACCTCTCCACCTACCCCTCCCTTTATCCCTCACTCCCTCCTTTCCTCTCTCCCCCTTTGTCTCCATTTTACATGTATTGAAAAAAATAAAATTGATTTTTTTTTTTCAAAATATTTAGGGGGGGAATACTCAAATTTTTATTTTTCAAGATGTGTCCAGTTTGAAAATTAGTAAAATATCATATATTCATTAAAAAATTAGCTGAAAAATCCATTATAAACTATATGGTGCTAGATAATTTCTCACCAAAGCAATTTTTAAAATTCTAAAAAGAGAACATTTTAGAGGGAGCACACTAGATGCTATGTTATGTTTTTTTGAAAAAATAAGGACCACTTTGTGTGATCCCCCTTTTTGAAACCCTTAATATTCACCACTTTAAAAAAAATAGTAGTTTAGAAAGTAGATTTGGAGCACTAAAACTCTTGTTCTTGTTACATCTTCAAATGTTGAGCGTAACTATCTTCATTTTCTTGTCAGATAATAAACTTTACTAATTTCAGAAGAAGAAAAAAGTGACATCTTAAGACCCCTTTTTTATATCACATCTTGGTGCACTTACCCAAATTATATGATATGAATGTCATATATTAGATAATTGGTCTTAGATATTATAATATGATAAGTAATAGATATATCATAATTTATTATACTATATGATAAAAAATATACTATAATATTATAAGTAATTTATATTATAATATAAATAAAATATTATCATATTATATTATATATGATATATAATATATATTATAATAGTATATAATATCATAATATATTATATTATATGATATAGCGGATTTTTGGATATATTTGTTTTTATTTTAAAAATGGATATCCATTTTATTTTGGTATTTACCATAGAAAAATATACTTTTTACCCAATCCAAGTAAAAATTCAAAGATGCCTTTCATGATTTTCCTAAGTGAAATTGTATTTTTTTTCTATCTAAGTAGTCTTTGGCCTATCATGATTTTGCACTCACCCATAATCTTAAATTTTAAGTTTAAGAATATTTTAGCTCAACGGGGAATCAAATAGCACTAGGTGACATGTCTGCATACATGAACAACATAACCCTAGTGGAGGGTGCATGTGAAACAGTGTGTGTTGCAACCTGTGACATAACTAGTTACAATGCTCAGTTTGTCTCTATCAAACAAGTATGTATTAGGAGGTATTTTGTACAATATTAAATTAAGATGTTTCATGATAAGATATAAGTATATATTTATTATTTTTATTTTTATTTTAATAAAAGTGATGTATGATATTCTTAAATATAATATTCAATTCAACACTTTGTCAATTTTATCAATAAAATAAGACAAATATTTTTTTAATTGAATAAAAAAATTAATATTGAATAAGTAAAATGGACAATATCACAATGAAAATCTTTCATTAATTAATCCTGATAAGTAATTTTATTTGGTAGTTCTTCTCTTATTGCTCTTTTATCACAACATACCACTCTTTTATCACAACATACCAATTATTTACATGGAGTCAAATATATAGTTGACTACAACATACTAACTTGATCAATGTTCCCATTGTATAAGCCCTTTCCTTCTATTTCATAATTGCAACATACAACAAACTTCTAAAAAATGCATTCCCCCCTCCTTTTCTGTATTCCTAAAAAGAGGTGCTCTCTTGGACTATAAATCCTCATATTTACATCATACACATTTTGTTCTCTTTTATGTACTCAGTCGTGAATGGAAAAGGTTTCTCTAGTGATGGAAAGTATTATTGTAGTAATAGAAAATGTATGGCTTTGGAAGGATTGTACCATGGTGTGTATCCAGGCCTGTGTGAGACGAGATATTTCCTTGGGTAGTTTCACCACAACTGTCCCAACTATAAACAAATAAATGTGAAGAATCATTTAAGAAGACCTTCCTTGGCCTTTTCAATTGGAGTATTATTTCAAAGTTCGGTTAGATTCTTCACCTCAGTCAAACAGACTCATCATTTAGTTAGAATTGTAGGTTTCCAAATGCAGAAGACAAGTGAACATCCTACTGAAAATATTTAGTAACATTAGCAAATAAAATTATTATGTAATTCTTGGATGTAGATATTAAATCCATCCTAAGAAGAATACTTTTTTTAAGGCACAACTCACTAGGGAAAGCTTTTTTATATTTTATCAAATGCTTGTCCTAAATTATAGACGTAGCTAATTTCTCAAAAAAATGTGCCTATGTACATACAAAAATTCATAAAACTATACATAAAAACATACATAGAAACATACATAACATGATGAGATGGCGTAGTGTGGGCCCCACCAAATGGGGGATAAAAGTGAAGAAATCGACAGACGGTAGAAAACGTTACAATGATAGAAGCGAGGAGATAACAACGTCGTCAAGTTGTTTTCTCGCCTTCTATCGATTGATAAAACTGGGGCTCGTGGCTTGCGTGAGAAGCTATCATTTTCAGAGCTTTTTTCTGGCATAGGAATTGGAGGCAGATTAACATGGGCATTTTTTAAAACTATTGTGTTTCAAGAAAGAATATGGAAAACACGAGCTGTGTTTTCAGTTTGCACATTGAAAGCTGAAGGTTGGAGTGCATGTGGAGGAATTGGAGGAGAAAACAAACCAAATCGAGGTGATGGGTACTAACCTAATTGGGTTGTAGAGGGTTTTACAACACTAAGTGGGTTGCTTTTTTCTTAACACCTGGGGTTTTCCAACATGAAATTTTACAAAACAAAATGACTGTCTTGAAAAGCTTTTATATTTTAGACAGTGTGAATGTATTGAAAGACCCCTTAAAAATTTATAAGGACTCTTAATTTGAGTAAAAGTTGCATTTAAATTTTGCATGATTAAAAAAAAGTGCACATAATAATTGTAATTTGGAAAACACAATGTGGGTTTTCAATTATTTGAATCTGCATGTTTAAATGTAGAGGGTTGTCTCATGGTGGGTTGCTTGCTTCTTAACACCTAGGGTTTTGCAACATGGAATTTTACAAAATAGTATGAATGTCTTGAAAACCTTTTCTTATTTAGACAACACAAATGTAGTTTGCTTCTTAACACCTAGGGTTTTCCAAGATGAAATTTTACAAAACAGTATCAATGTCTTGAAAACCTTTTGTTGTTTAGACAACACAAATGTAGTTTGATTCTTAACAACTAGGGTTTTGCAACATGGAATTTTACAAAACAATATGAATATCTTGAAAAAAAATTGTTGTTTAGACAACACGAATGTAGTGAAAGGCCCCTTTAAAATTTATAACCATTCTTAATTAGAGTAAAAATTACATTTAAATTTTCTCATATGATTGAAAAAAAATGCACAAAATAATTGCAAATTGGAAAACACAATGTGGGTTAATGTCAATCATATGATTGTGGTTGTCAAGGCATCTTTATCTTTTATAAGTTGTAAAACTACACCTTTTTGATCTATCAAAATGCTTTACACGATCATTATAGGTAAATTGAACATTTCTTAATTGAGCCTCGAGCTGCTTGATATGAGCCATCATGCCTCAAATTCTTGTAGACACTCATTTTTTAATGTGTCCATATGCCCTTCTTCAAAAGAAACACCTTCCATTGTTATGTTTATTTTGTCAAATTCGTGTCTTTTAGATTGCAATTGTTTGTCAATAGAATTAATTAAACTCCTTTTATTTTGATGATAAAATCTTCTTTTAATCTTTTAATTCTTTTTCTAAGTGGTTAATTATATTGTTTTTGTTGTTTTACTTCAATTTCAGCACTTCTAACTATTTTTTTTGCATCTGCAAGTTGACCAGCCACACATTTTTCCTCTCCCTCACTGTTGTTACCTATTATCACCCCCCTGATATTCCTTTTCATGAGCTTCTACCTTATTTTTTCATATATTTTACTTTAAGCTTTGGAGTAGATGGTCCCTCATCAACCCTTAGGATAGAACCATCCATTTCTTGGATAGAGTTTTCAATGTGTTCAATACTTTTATGTAGCTTTTCATATGCTTTTTTATCAAATTTGAGAGTGTCTTTTTTATTAGAGAATGTAGATGTTTTCTATTTGATAAGTTATTTACAAAAATTGTCTACCTTTTCACATAGGACTTTCATGTCTCCAACCAACTGATTCTCTTTTTCTACACTAATATCTAATTTTTCCTTTTCCTTATCATCTAATTTTGAATTGTATTTGTTCCATGGAATTCTTAAGTTCAAGCATCTTTGACTTCATTTGTTCAACTCCACTTATAGCATTATCTCTCACTTTATTTTCTTACACAAATTCATATGCAATACAAATTTTCTTGACTTTATCCACTTCTACATTAGAATTTTCCCATTGAACTTATTACGCAATGCTCCATTGTCAAGTTGTCAAGTGTAGGAACAATCTCTTCAATCGATACATTATCTATCTCATTCACTTTGGCCTACTTCTTTTCAAGTGTTTTTAGATAAGATTCCTTTGTCATTACATACTTTCTACTACCTGTTGCTCAAGTTCTACATCACCATTTTCCCATTGTGGATACTTCACACAAACCTTCCTCAAATTCTCAACAACACGGAGTAGCTTCGGTCAATACACTATCTATCTCATTCACTTTGGCTTGCTTCTTTTCAAGTATTTCTACAGAAAATTCCTTTTTCATTTCATACATTCTAGTACTTGTTGCCTCCAATTTTGCATTTTCATTTTCCCATTACACATACTTCACATGTTACTTCCTCAACTTCTCAAGAGCGAGAATAATTTTTTCAATCAATAAATTATGTATCTCATACACTTTGGTCTGCTTCTTTTCAAGTGTTTTTATAGTTGTTTCCTTATTCATTTCATATATTCTAGTACCCATTGCCTCCTAAAGCATTGATAAGATCTTGGGTTCGTTAACACCCAATGTTTTCCAACCTTAAATTATAAATACACAAAATGATTGTAATGAAAACCTTACAGTAAGAATGTAAGAAAAAGAACCCTCAAAATTTACCAAAATTGTTACTTATAATAGCTAGCAAAGGGGGTGAGAAAGATGAAAATTAAATTTGATGCCATGATTTTTTATGGTCATTTTTGCATTATGTATGGTTGATCAAGGTTAATTCCACATGGACCATATAAATGATTTGGAGGGATAAATTGATTATTTTGAGATAGGGGTTAAATATATGAGAATTAGTGCAAATGGGTCATAACAAGTATGAGACAATGAGCCAAGCATTAACACAAGAGTCTACCACTTATCAATATGCTATTTTATTAAGCCATTCCTATCAAGTTGGGCACAAAACAATATGGGAATCAACATGGGTATGCTATTTTATCATCAAGATATTGTATAGAAATAAAATATATACTTGAATTATCTAGGATAATTAAATATATGTTATCAATTAGCAAAAATAAATAATGGAATTGAGATAGGTAATAGAACTGAGATAAATAATGGAATTGAAATAAATGTGATAATTAAATAGGATAATTTAAGGTTTACTTAGCTTTAAGACTAATGAGGAATAAATTATACTAATGATGTTTTGAATCAATCTTCTACTGTGAAAAATGTAAAAGGCCTTGGCTTGATAAATGTCTCAAAGTTCAAACCATCATAGAAAGTAATGCATATCAAGACTAAGCCCCGTGAGTTTGATGCTAATTGTTATGAGTCTAGTCTCATGCTTAGAATTAGTTAGAACTACATAGAACTAACTTGACTAAAAGTGTGCTTGAATACTTGTTTACCTTTACCCTCTAGGTATCTAAGTTTGTCAAGGTAGTGTCCAAAGGCATTGTTTAGGAGCTTGTTGAGTTGATGGTGGACTGAATTAATGATGATGATAAATATCAAGGATAACATTTGCAAACATAGAGATGACCTTATGACCTACATGATGTCCATGCAAATTTGATTCCTTTAATTCTCTTAAATTAGAAAGTAAATGCTTTAGTAACTTTCTTGAATTCTACCATGATATTATTTAAAATAAGTTAAATATAATTTATTCAACATTATTATATTTAGTTTTAATATATTTTTTTTATTTTTTTATAATAATATATTTAATTATTATAATATTATATTAATGGAGTATATTATAATAATATAAAATACATGTAGATATATAATTTTAACTTTAAAAACATAAAAAATATAGAATTCAATAAGACATGAATTGAATTGTAATTAACATTATTAATTTATAAAATGTTATACTAAAATTATTATACTTACTATTATCTTCTTATTATTTAATTATACAAGAAAACTAAGAGGGGGAGTGAATCAATTGTACATTAAATCCTTCAAGCCCTCATTAATCTTCAAACCCTTATTATGCATCAACATGAATGTAAACAAATGAAATATCAATACATCAACAACCATACATAATAGAACACTAGATTTACATGGAAAACCCTAATAAGGGAAAAACCATGGTGAGGATGAACTCACATATATATGAATAACAACACCAATTACAAAAGGCTCACTATTGGAAGGGCTCACTACCCAAAGGACTCATTGTCCAAAAGAAAGAAGGGCTCACTGCCTAAATAGAAAAAGAATAGAAAGAGACTGCTACAAGGAGGTTCACTACCTCAAAGAAATAGGAGAATCCACCACAAAAACTCTACACCATTTTCAACCTTCATATCACTGCCTCTAGCAACTTCATGCACACTGAAATGTAGACACCTTCTGCTCACTACTTCTAGTAGTCATAGGTGTACATGCTCACACTCAAATCTCAACACTTGATCATACACACATCATTTCACATACACAACACACCACACACTTCTTAAACAATTGACCTTGCATATATACCTTCCACATTTACCAATACCCTTCTTTAAGTTAGGTTCAATGAAATGTATACACCTCAAATGTACAACCAACAAATAGGTCGACACCAAATACCTCTATGGTGGAAATAAGTGAAGGAAAACCACACCAAGGGTTAATTAGGACCCAAATATACACTAACACACTACACCATTCTTACATAATCCATGAAGCACATCTACAAGTAATGCTAATATACCAGGTTGGCCAAACTGACATTAGTGTTGCCAAGCAACCAAATTCACACTTCACCAGGTCTGAAAACATCAGTCGGTCCATGTAGAAGCATCACACATCCTAGAATATTCCAAAACCAACAAAATATTCAAACACACTGGCACAAACATATTCAACTAAGAATACTATCATCTTGTGCAACCAGTCAAATTGCCACTAAGACACAACTCATGAACCAAGCTTGTGGAATAACTGAACACAAAACCTTTTGAAAATGAAGGTAGTATTATAGCTTAAAACTTGTAAAACTATGAGACTGTAGATATAATTAAGTGTTCTTTATCACAATTCTTTGTGTATGATTAATCTATTTAGATCAATTTTACCAATTGTAAAAAGAGGCAGAATATTGTAGAAGAATGAGACAAGAAGATAGAAGTGACACAACATATACGTGGAGAAACCCTTTCAAGAAAAAACTCCACTAGAATAAATAGTGATTGTATTATTTAACCTTAGAACAAGATTACAATAATACCGTATCAATCCTTGATTGATATGCTTCCTTTCCTTCAACAACCCTTCTTCACAACCTGCAATAAACTCTCATAGAACTCTCATACACTTGTTGTAATTAATAGACAATAATGAGCATGTAAAACTTGTAAGAGTTGTATAATATAAGAGAATAAAGCTCCTCACAAAAATCTATGCCTAGATTGGGCAAGTAGAGTTCCACAATGTAATTTGAAGTCAAACCAAAGTATTCCTCAATTTAGGTGCCCCAAACTAAAAACTTAACAAAACGTTGGTCAAGAAGATATCTTGTAAACATCACCTAAAAGTTGGCACCCAAGAATGGGCCCACTTTACTAAGCCTTGTAAATATCTTCTCATGCAAAAGGTGTTAACTAAAAGATGCCAACTTGGGCGCCCAAGGTGGACCCGGGTCAATCTTAGTTACTTGAAACATATCTCTACACCAATTCATGCAAACATTATGCATGATTAATCATCCCCACTTAACTGAAAGTATCCACCTGTTATCTATCATGCAACCGAATTCATTAGTCATGCAAAGTCAACTACATGCAACTCAATATAGCTACATGCAACTAGCATGCAACTCAAGATAACTACATTTAACTAAAGATAACTAAGCCATAACTAAACTAAACTGAGCTAAGTTGAACTGAACTGATAGTGCCACTCCACTCATATAAATGTCAATCCCTATTTTTTAGGAACAAAACATGCATTACTAAAGTGTTATCAATCCTCCAAATAGTTAATTGAAGCAATGTGGGTTCTACCTTCCATGTGGCACCCCATGTGCTTCTATCTTGTAGGATATCTTCTTGGATGTCCCCACATGTTCCTATCATTTAGGAATAATCACAAATGTCAATTTACATGTTCATTTCATTCGAATTTAATCTCTTTCTAATCCTAGTGCTGGGGAGCACTTTCCAAGGACTTGGGAGATACATGAAATATGTTTAGGATTGCAATTAAATTGCCATCCTATTCCCAAAAAAACCATCCAAGGGAAGATAGATACAAGCAATATTAACACATTCCAAAATTTATTAGACAAGAAACTTTAACGTAGAGAAATGTGGAGCAATTTCATTTCTCCCAAACAACCTTCTTCATAGCCTAGCACACAGTCAAACACGTCTTATATTATTGCATGATCTAGAACCTAAAACTTTGGATATAACACATTTGAACACATCTAAACATCAAATTTAAATCACACAAGCACATCTTCAAGCATGAATAAATGTGGATCTCAATACAAAACACAACCCTATCACCTTATACACTATACAATTTTTCTCAGAAGTACTTGGAAACCAAGTGACCATGCTACATCTACAAAATCTTCTCAACACCAAAAAAACCTTCTCATCATTACCATACAAAGGTTGACATAGGTTGGCATCAATGACAACATAGTGCAACAATATCCCCCTTTTTCATTGATGAAAATACCTATTGAAAAACCATCAACAACAAAAGTAACTATGATCTCCAACTCTCAAGAAAATATCCTCCTTACTTCACCTCTCCACTACTCTCTCCCCCTTTCTCTTATTTTTTTCATAGTGCAACAATGCCAACACTAATGACGACATAGTGCAAAAATCTCCCCCTTTGTCATTGATGGAAACACCTGTTGAGAAACCATAAACAACAAAAGCAATTCTAATTTCCAACTCTCAAGCAACTCTCCTCCTTACTTCATCTCTCCACTTCTCTCTCCACTACTCTCTCCCCCTTTCTCTTATATTTTCTAGACATCACTCTCTCCATGTTTTTGAGTCTTCATTCCCCCTTTAACATCAATGGAAAGTAGAAAAACTTGCACACTTTCTCACTCTTTCACTGTTAGACACAACATATTCTCCCTCTGATTGCACCAACCAAAGACACCACTACCTACTCCCCTTGAGAGGTATCCTTCATCATTCTAGGACAATTAATTAATGTTTAATTGCACCCATGGACAAATGCACCAACTTATACATCTAGTTGAAAGGAGGGGCGATAACCCCTAGCTTATGTCTAAGATACTCAAATGTATCTTTTGGAAGATCCTTTGTGAAAATGTCTAATATTTGATCCTTTATAGGCACATACTCCAACTTCACTTCATTCTCAACAACTTTCTCTCTTAGAAAGTGATATCAAACAAAGATATTTTTTTCTTCAATGCATTACCAATTTTTTTAAAATGTTGATAGCACTTGTATTATCACACAAGATAGAAATAGATTCATCATATAATACTCTAATATCATTCAATGTTTGCTTCATCCACAATAAATGTGTGCAACAAGATGTTGTTGTAATATATTGTTCCTTTGCAGTAGATAGTGGCATTAAATCTTGCTTCTTACTCAATCAAGAAACTAGTCGGTTTCCAAGGAAGAAAGCACTTCCACTTGTACTTCTTTTATCATTTGCACAACCTGCCCAATCTACTTTTGTATAAGCACTCAAAGAGAAATTAGTATCCTTAGAATACCATATACCATAGTTCAGATTTCTCTTCAAGTATCTAAATATTCTTTTAACTGTTGCCACATGCGATTCTTTAGGATCTTCTTAAAATCTTGCCACAAGACATACTGCATGCATGATATCCGATCTAGTTGCAGTTAAATATAGTAATCCACCAATTATGGATTTGTACTTGGTCTGATCTATCTTAGGAGATTCATCATTTTTGTTCAACTTGCAACTAGTAACCATGGGAGTACATACTAGTCAAGAGTCCTCTATTCCAAACTTCTTTAACATTTCCTTAACATATTTTGATTGTGTAATAAATATACCTTTTTCAGATTGATTGATTTGTAGCCCAAGGAAGAAAGTCATCTTCCAAAATATTGACATTTCAAACTCATTTTGTATATCCTCTACAAATAGTTTACACATTTCCTCATTTCCTCCAAAGATTATGTCATCAACATACACAACTATAATCAAGATTTGATCTTTCCCAACTTTGAAATAAATATTATTATCTATAGTACCATTTTTGAATCCCTACTACAATAGGTACATGTCCAATCTTGCATACCAAGCTCTAGGAGCCTGTTCAACCTATAGACCATAGTAGAATCTTTTGATAATTAAAAACCTTTCGGTTGATTAATGTATACCTCTTCTTCTAACTCACTATTAAAACATATAGACTTTACATCCATCTAATATGTTAGAGTAATTGGGTATTTACTTTATTAATTAAACAATATTTGTTTAATTACGTAAAGTTCCCTTTTACCTCTTTTCACTTAAGCTAACATTAGGTGCATAATAATTAATTACTTTATTAATTATTATTGTGCAAACCTAGGGTTTTCCTTTTTAGGGTTTTCATCTATATATGGTTGAAAACTATCTTTTGTATCATTATTCATTTTACATTTTAAGGTGAATACATTGCTCCACATTCTTGAGCATTTCCTTTGTTGCTTCTTTTTGCTTCTCCTTGTAACAGGTTATTTGCTTGCAGAGGTCACTGGGCTCCTATGAAGTTGTATCTTCTCAACTCCAACATGGTATTAGAGCTTCAGATCTGCGGCTGCTTGTTCTTGTTTTGAGAATTTTGCATTGGAAGCAGATCTAGGGTTCTAAGGTTTCTTCTTATGGATTTAGCATACTCAAAATTTTAGGTTCACTTTGGGCTCAAACAGACAGTGCCATTGGATTCATAGCGCCCAAAAACCCCTAAATCAACTGTCAAATCATCGATTTTGGTTACAGTCAACCAAGGATGCAAAAAACAATTTAGGGTTTGGTCGTACGGCCCCCGTAGCAAAAAAATCGCAAAAAGAATTTAAAAAAATAAAAAACCTAAGGTTTTTGATTTATTTTCGGTGGCCCGTTCAAATTTTTCGGCCACCAGCCGTGCCGCCAAGCGGCCACCAGCCACCGGCTCTGACGTCACTCGCGCTCCGCTCGGCCGCCACCCACCCCGCCGAGCTCCTTGTTGTCACGCCGCTCCACCGCCCCGCTCTTTGCCCAACTCGGTCGTTCCCCGCCGGGCTCCGTCTGCACTCACCACTGTCGACTCCGCGGGCTTGCCGACCCCTATCGGCCCCTCCAGCCCCCGTAGGCTTCAAACACCGCCGCCAGGTTCTATGGGTGACCAGCACCCCGCCGACAGCCCCTAAGGGCTTACCCTGCAGTGCCAGGGTCATATGAAGAACCAGGGGCCACGCGCCCAACACCCAGCCGCCAGCCCCCTGGTCGTCCATATGGCCAGGGGCCGACTTTTTTAGCCCCTAAGGGCTATGAGACATTTTTTTTCCCACTTTTGAGCAGCTTGCGCTAAATCGGGCATAAAATGGGCATTTTTTCTCGAATTTTCAAAAACGAGATATCACCGGAAAGCTGGTTTTGGCACCATTCTAGTGATACTGGTAATTTTCCTGATTTTGTAGTTTTGCAATCTTTTTTTCCAGTCAAAGTCAGAACTTGGTTTTTTCACTCCAAGGGGCGTATCTTTTGCGTCCGAACTCCGTTTTGCGCAAACGAATAGGCGTTGGAAAGGTATTATAGTGATATTTCTAGTTATACAGTCTATTTTATCATTATATTTACTAGGTATTTCTTATTCAACTTTGTGTGTTTTTACACTTTTCTCAATTACTTGGTCATCTTGGCTCTTACATGGGCTTTGTTTGTGTTGGATGGGTTATGGTGATATGCTTTATCATTGTTGAGATCATTAGTCTTTGAATTTTTCATTTGAAGAGTTATCATGGGTTTTTCTACTCACCCTTCAATTTTTTTTATCTGGAACGGGGTAATTATGAGTCATGGGCAAAGGGTATACTTACACATTGTAGGTGGCGTAATATTTTGCCTTATTTGTATGATCTCATACCTGAACCAACAAGTTTAGAGGGAAAATTAGCATGGGATATCATTAGAAATCACATAGTAGGACTTATATTTTCTAGTGTTGATCATGACACCGTGTTGGCTATATCGGACATTGATTGTCTTCACCCACTTTGGACACGTCTTTGGGAGATCTATGGAGACCCTATTCTCTCTCCATTCCCAGAGGATCCTGCTTTAGATTGTCTCTTACCCATTGCTTGGAGAGAAAATACACCCTTTGATCATGATACTTTAGAGGAGCTTGAGTATTTAGACACCCTTACATGTCCTGATGGATCAGAGGTTTGTCTCACAGTTCCTACTCTTCAGACTGAGACTTCATCAACATCTCCTATTGTTCTTGATTCAGTACAACAAGGAATCATACATCTTCTAGGCATTACTAATTTGGACTCTTATGTTGCAGACACATCTTTCTTGTTTGTGGAGTCCTATATTGCAGATTTGGAGGATTATTTTGAGGACATTCATCTCCTCTACCTTGAAAGTCATGTTATCACTGTTCGCCCACCATTATCCGTGCATTTAGAGGTTGCATTTCAGTATTCTCCACATCAGTTTGGATTTGGAATTCTTTGTTTCTGTTCAGACAGTGAGACTCTTCAACATCCTATCATGGCAGACATCTTGAGACAGATTGGTTCTTCATTCTTCACAGGGTTTCTTCGACATCATCATTTGGATCAGTTTCTT
The DNA here is from genome assembly GCA_007115665.2 of Sequoiadendron giganteum. Lineage (NCBI taxonomy): Eukaryota > Viridiplantae > Streptophyta > Pinopsida > Cupressales > Cupressaceae > Sequoiadendron > Sequoiadendron giganteum. The sequence continues at coordinate 499,957,678 of CM021105.1, forward strand.
CCCAAGGGGAGGAATATCATTTTCCGCTTCAAGATCTCGTTTTGGATTCTACATCAGGCATCTACCATTGTGATAGGATTTTCTTCATTGTGGGGGGGCCTTCTTCTCTCTTTCTATCTCTCCTATGGAGACCATTGTACATGTACTTATATGATAGAAGTTGTCTATGGGGGGTATAATGTTATCCACCTCCTATCCTTCTTTCATTAGTGCATTGCATTCCTTCCTTGCATTATATTTTGGGGAGGAGTTTTGTTCCCACTGGGTTTTCTCCTTTACCTCATTTCATTTAGTTTGCATTGATTTTGTACATGGGTACCTGATCTGGCCTTATTGCTGGGACCCATTGCTTTTGCTTTCAGTAGCGTCTTCTAGGTTTTAGCTTCTCCCTAAGTCTAGCTTAAGGGGGGGTGTTAGAGTAATTGGGTATTTATTTTATTAATTAAACAATATTTGTTTAATTACGTAAATTTCCCTTTTACCTCTTTTCACTTAAGCTAACATTAGGTGCATAATAATTAATTACTTTATTCATTATTATTGTGCAAGCCCAGGGTTTTCCTTTTTAGGGTTTTCATCTATATATGGTTGAAAACTATCTTTTGTATCATTATTCATTTTACATTTTCAGGTGAATACATTGCTCCACATTCTTGAGCATTTCCTTTGTTGCTTCTCTTTGCTTCTCCTTGTAACAGGTTATTTGCTTGCAGAGGTCACTAGGCTCCTATGAAGTTGTATCTTCTCAACTCCAACATAATATACTTTAAAATATTTATGTGCTACAAAAGCCAAAAAATCATAATAGCTTCCATTCTTTCTATTGGACAAAAATTATCTTCAAAATCTATTCCTTCTACTTGTGAGTAACCCTTACACACAAGACTAGCCTTATTTTCGATAACTTCTCCATTCTCATTCAACTTGTTCTTCAAAAACCCATTTACTTCCTATCGCATTCTTGTTTATTGGTCTTGGGACCAATTCCCATGTCTGATTCTTCTCAATTCTCCTCAACTCTTCTTTCATATCTTTGATCCAATTTACATCCTTGCATGCCTCAATTAGTATTTTAGGTTCTATCTTAGAAATTAAACAAAAAATTTACTTATTCCTGTGCCATAGAAACTTTTATTCTTATCAGCACACCTTTTCTTTTGTCTCCAATTATTTAATCTTTAGAATGATTCTTCTACACATACTTAGGAGTCTTAGAATTCTTTTTCAAAGCTTCTTCCTCTTCCACTAACATATCCTTTTATTTCCCTTCTTTTTCTTCTTCTCTACAAGGGGGTTCATTAGATTCATATCCTTCTATAACACTAAGCTTTGGTGTGATTCTTCATCCACTTTAACACTTGCACTTTCAACTATCTTATTTAGCCTTTTGTTGTGGCACTTGTATGCCTTTCTCTTTGTAGAGTATCCAAGGAAAATTGATTTGTTAGACAACCTTTAATGTAGAAAATTTTGGAAGAAATTAAAGCTTAGCGACTTTAAATATGCAATACAAATGCATGGATTTTACTTAAAGCTACATTATCTTTTATGAAAAATGAGAATTTCTATTATACTGCTTGCCCCTTGGAGACTGAAGGTAAGAAATGCAAAAAAAAGGTGCAGAAAAATGGAAATGCTAATTGGTATTTTCAGAATTGTGATAAGATTTTCCATAATTGTGATTATAGATATCTCCTTCAATGCCAAGTGCAAGATCGTATTGGTTCAACTTGGATTACAACTTTTGAAAAAGCAACAAAAAAAATTTTTGGGTGTTATGTAACAAAAGAATTATATATATTGAAACATGAAGATCAAGATGATTTGAAGTTTGGAGACATTATACACAAAGTAATTTTCAAGAAATACATATTTATACTTCAAGTGAAAAAAGATAGTTACAATAATGAAGAAAGGTTAAAGTGCACAATCATGAAAACAAACGACTTTGATTATTCATTTGAAAGAAAGGTTATATTAGATTCAATTGGTTAAGTTTAGGTCTTTCATATTTTCAGCAAAAAAGCATGTAAACATTTGTTGTAAAAAAGATTCAAAGTTTAATGTCATCGTATATATTTTTAGTTTCAATTTTATCAAAATATTGACCCCACCAACTTTAAACATTTCTTTCAAAAAAAACAATATGAATTATCATTACAATTTTCTATAATCATACTTCTCTTATTAATGAAACAAAGACTAGAATTGTAACATATTGAGTTTTCCATAAAGTGTTTTCATATAAAAAATTCATTATCTTAATCCTTCAATAAAAAATTGTTAACAATTATAAACTCATTTATAATTATACATTTACAATTTGAATTATTGATTATTATTTATCATTTTATACTTTTAACTTAAATCCACATATTTTAGGAATATATTTTTAATATAAAATATTTTCCCTTAATGCTTCTATTTCATTTGCAATGCATTAAAAAGATATGGAATAACTATTTACTAAATTTTACAATTATAAAATAAAATATTATAAAAAGAATACTACATTTATTTAACATATAATTTTTCCTACTTCAATATAAAGATAATTTTACATACATAATCTAATTCAATTTATTCCAAATAAATAATCTATAACAAAAAATCATATTCAATCAAGTTTAATTAATTAATCTAATTCTATATACATAACACAACTTAATCTATTTGAAATAAATTAACCTATTCAATCTAATTCAACTATATTCAAATAAATATTTTCTTTAAAATAATTTACTAACATTTAGTCAAATACATTTTGTAAGCATTGGTTGTTTTTAAATAAATTGAGTTATATGAACACTTATTGATTCAATAGAAGATTAACTAAATGTTTTTAATTTTTTTTTAATAATTTTATCTACAACAAATAATATGAAAATAATTTTCTAAGCTTTTGAATATTAATTTCATGTTTTTTGCTTCTAGATCATGGACCATATTGATGTTGAAGAAAATCAATCCTACAATTCGGTAACAAGTCCAACAATAATCCTAGATAATTTTGTAGACTCAAACGTCTACATCAAAACACCAATCGAGAAATTAATAAAATCAATTTCAAAATATTCTCAAAAGATTATTGAAGAGATTAAACAAGCAACTTACCATACTTTCGTTGTGGAAGAAGAAGAAATATGCCAAATCATAGACATTGCACAAAAAATCCATCAAGTGTGTACTAAAGTTGCAAGATTTGGTGGATTTCTAAAAGAACTCTACTATGATCAACAGTATGAGCAAGGCTCATCACACCAAATTATTAAACAATTTTTACTATTTTTGAACAATAACTAATGTATTTCAACTACACCCATGTATGGTGTTTTGAATCATGTTAATACCTCATTCTACAGATTTTTTAAAACACTAATATATTTTCAATTAGATATCTCTTAAGATATCTTTGTACATTAATTCTCATATATGTATATAATTGTATATTTTTTGTAAACATGTTTTAGATACATTTATTATATATCTTTTATGTATATGAATTGTCATAATTGTATACTCTAAAGAAAATGATTGTTATATATATATTCTTTCTAATACATTCTATGTAAATAAAAGTCTTTGTATGCAAGCCTTACATTATTATTTTCTTCAACGATACATGTTACATAATGAAAATTTACTATTAACCAGAATAAAATAATTTGTTTAAAAAAGTCATATATATAAATTTACAAAAAGTACAATAGAATATTATATTAACAAAACTTGGAATAATATATTACAATATGGTTAAAAACAAAAGACTATTAAATATAATACTACAATATAACATTGTACTAAATTAATATTTAATTTATAATATAGTATAATATTATAATCACTATAATAATTCAATAGAATAAAATTAAAGAAAATAAAAAATTATATTACAAAAAATTAAGCTAATATAATATCTTATTCTTAAAAACAATATACTATTAAATATAGTACTACAATTTAACATTATTTTTTGGTTTAGCTTTGGTTTCTTTTGTCTTGTTAATGGATGGGTTGATTTCAGAGTTCATCTTGAAGACCCAAGTATGTTCTTCTTAAGTGATTGGTCAGTTGTAACCTTGTTGATTCAGGTTGTGTTTGTGGTTAGTGTTCTCATTGGCTTAGTTATGGTTATTCTAAGCGGTGAGTTAGCTATGGTATGGCTAATTCAGGTTGTACTCATGATTTGTTAGGGTTCAAGGTCACTGTCAAAACCTAGTTGCAAAAGGGTTTTGGGTCCCTTTAAAACCTGTGTTAAATGTAGTTTGAGTTGTCTTGAGTATACTTGGATGGATACTATTGATGGGTTTTTGTTGGTATGTGATTTATTTTTCTAGCATCTTCTTTGTCTTGATAGGGTTGTAGGTCCCCTCAAAACCTCATTGTAATGGGTTTTGGGTCCCATCAAACCCTGTTTTTCCCCTAATCAAAAACATTATTTTAGATTTACCTTTGATTAAATAAAATAAATATTTATTACTAATTATTCATTAACAATAATTATTTTATATTAACTAATATAATTATGCTAATAAATTCATTTATATATGAAATATAAATTCATAAGTCAATAGTTAACTTTATCTCGTAATATATTTTCAAAATTAATACAATCTTTTTATACTAATTATATTTAACAAATCAATTTTTGTTTCTAGATATGGTACACCCAAAGAAACAATTTGAGGAACAAAGGAAACAGTATCAAAGAGAATACTAAAGATAATATAGAGAACAACAGTGGCAAAAAATGGCTAATGCAGAAAGGGATGAACAAAGGAAAAAAAGAATGAAGCAAATAGAATAAGATATGCTAGAAAAAAATTATAATTATGTACAACATTTACAAATAGAAAATATAGGGGAAGAAAATATAAATATGAATAGATTTGAACAAGAAAATGTGTAACACCCCTCCGTTTTGCTTTATGGACTGGACAGTGTGTCCTTGTTTTGCGTTGATTTATACTTCTGGATATTCATATACTTTAGCTTGTGTGTGTATTGGATCGCCATTTATTGTGCGATAGACTATTCTATGTGAAGTGACTTGAGTTATCTGATGATTTGTGTTACATGTTTTAATGGTGTAATGATGTTAGTTGATATAACATGTTAGTGAATATGAGAATATTTGATGTATTGTGAAAGTGTCAGTTTTGTTGAATGTATTGGTGAAGGGGACAGATTCGCATCACTCGCTTGCGAGCACCCTGCGAATCTAAGATTTCTTCTTCACAGTGTGTATTATATGCTGTTATATTATATGATGTTGTTTACTATGTTGTTAGCATTGCAGGTACATGACACTGACTCCACCTGGTTTCACAGGTCTGAGCGTGTCGATCCAACAGTTAAGTTGAAGAGAGATAGTAGCTAGGTAACATGTGTCAAGTCTACACCCTAACCTTAGTGTGTCATCAGTCGTCTGTGTTGAGTCGTTGTTTGTCTTGCTTTAATGTTATTTAATTTTGAAAGGTTCTTTATTTGGAAATAGATGTTTAGAATAATTGCATTAAATCATGTTGATGGTTATTTAATTTAAATTATGCAATGTGGATAAAAGTTTATATTTGATTAATTAATTATATTTAATTTATTTAATTAATTAAATTTAATCCAAGGGTTGAATTTGGTTATTAAATAATTAAATTAATTAATTAAATGTGATGCAAGAAAACTAAAAGAAATAAAAGAATTAAAATTAATTTGAAATTTAATTTCAAATTGTGGAAATTTAATTATTTTGGAATTTCATTTCAATTAAGTTGAAATTAATTTAGAAATTGAAATTGGTTTTGAAAAGCAAAGTTGGTTTTCAATTTTTGGAGATAATTGATATTTAGATATTTTAAGTTTCAGTTTTGCATGCAAAATCAGATTTGGTTGTGCAAGATATTTTCAATTAGGCATGCATGTGTGAGTAGATTTGAAAAATTAACGTTGGTTGCAAAATTGAGGTTGGAGAGAGAATTTTTGAGAGGAAAAACTTCTTTTGGTGTGAGAGGGTAATTTTGGGAAAATTGCACAAAGGAAGGGTTGAAGTGTAATACCCCTCTGTTTTGCTTCTTGTTTGGTTTGCTTTATGCTATGTTTGGTTGCAGTTACTTTGATACTGGATACATTTTGTTATGATGATTTGATCGCTACCATTGAGCGACAACTATTATTGTGGGATGTAGTTATTTGATTATTGTTTCACATGCATTATAGATTAATGTTGTTGTAGAGTTAACATGAGATATTATTATGAGATTATTGGAATTATGATGGAAGTGTCAGTTTTGATGAGTGTATGGGTGAAGAGGACGAGTTCGCATCACTCGCTTGCGAGCGCCCTACGAATCCGTAATTCCTTCTTCACGGTGTGTATTATATGCTGGATATATTGTATGATGTTGTTTACTTGGTTGCAGGATTGCAGGTACATGACATCGACTCCACCTGGTTTCACAGGTTTGAGCATGTCGATCCAACGGTTAAGTTGAACGGGAGATAGTAGCTAGGTAACATGTGTCAAGTTTACACCCTAGCCTTAGTGTGTCGTCAGTTGTGTGTGTCGAGTCATTGTCTGTCTTGCTTTAATGTTATTTAATTCTGAAGAATTCTTGATTTGGAAATAGATATTTAGAATAATTGCATTTAAATCATGTTGATGGTTATTTAATTTAAATAATGCAATGTGGATAAAAGTTTATATTTAAATTAATTAATTAAATTTGATCCAAGGGGTTGAATTTAGTTATTAAATAATTAAATTAATTAATTAAACGTGATGCAAGAGAATGAAAGGAAATAAAAGAATTAAAATTAAATTTGGAATTTAATTTCAACGTGTGGGAATTAAATTAGAAATTGTAATTAAAATGTTTATTTGGAAAATTAGTTGCAACTTTGGAAATTAATTTATTATTTGAAATTGCATTTTAAATTGAAAGTGGGTTTTCGAAATTGAAATTGAAATTTGAAATTGAAATTGAAATTGAAATATCTAATTTGCATGTAATGTGAATTAGGGTTGTAAATATTGAAATTGAAATTGAAATTGAAATATCTAATTTGCATGTAATGTGAATTAGGGTTGTATTAGGTATTTTTGATTTATAAAGAATACATGTTTTAATTTTAGGGCAGAAAAGTCTTTAGGGAAAATTCATTTTTACAGCAGGGAAGAAATTTTGGAAAATTTGCACAAGGGTTTGAAGAAAGTTTGATTGTAGAATTGATTGAAGGAAAGATTGTTTGCATTTGTTGGATTTTGGATTGGTTTCATTGGAGGATTGAAGAAAATTCAGGAAATATTTGGAGGAGGTTTGTATCAGAAATTCATCTCTTCCTGTAGCTTCTTGTACTAGGTTTTCCTCTTTGTGTTTTATTGTTCTTGATTGTTTTCTTTAAAATAATAATGATTAAAGATTTGTTTGTTAAATCTATTTTAGAAAATAAATTTGATATTAGAAGAAAAGAATTAAACAAAGTTACAGTCTTTGCTTGTGAAAATTCTTGAATGAAAATTGTGAAAACTTTAGTTGAATTTAAATTATTTGGGGAAATCGATTATGTTGTTATTGAAATCAAACATAGAGATTGAACAATGCATTTAGAATATTTTTAGAAAATGAAACCTTCTGTTTATTATTAAAAATCAGATTTTAAAATCTGTAGTATAGTTATGTTTTTTCATGGTAAAATGGTCTGGTTGCGCCACCTATAACTCCATTTTTATAAACTGGGTTGTCAGAAAATTTAAAGGGCTTTTACATTTTGAAATTTTCTTACTCCTGTCCAATTATCGCAAATACCCAGATCGTATTTTTTGAGTTATGCTTGAAACATGAGACTATTGTTAAGTTATTTTCCCATGGCTGTTCTGAAAATAAAATAATAATAAATTGATATTTATAAATATTAATATTTTAGGTATTGTTATTATAATATTAAAATATTATTTAATAATATTTTATATTATAATTTATAATACTAAAGTATTATATTTATTTATATTATTTTAAATAAAATTTGTATATTAGATTAGTGGAATTAAAATTGTAAACATATGGGAAATTATTATTTATTTTAAAATGACATGTTAAAGTTTAATTGAAGGAGGTATATATTTGATTTAAAGAATGCATAATCTAAAATTTAATTGTGGAATTTAAATTCATGTGTAAAAGGTCCAATTATTAATTTGATTTAATTGGAAAAATATATTTATATTTTGGAAAATTAATGATAAGGGATATTTTATTTTGAATTAAACAATTTGATATTCTGTAAAGAATAGAAGATATGTTAATGATTAAATATATTTAAATATATTAATTTATATTTAGTATATATATATTGAAGGTATATATCTGTTTGAGAGAATAAATAATATTTTATATTATTTTATTTTGTTGTTTGCAAATTGGGTATTATTAGTGTTCTAAAAAAAATGATTAGTATGTGTAGAAAATGTATAGAGAAAGATATATATTTTTTAATAGAAGTAATTACTTGATTTAAAAGAAAATATTTGTTTTGTTAATATGATTGAAGAAAATATATTGAGATGTATAAATATATCCATGAGTATTTTCGATCAGCATTTACCTTGTTTTATTTAAGTGCGTGTAATTTAGCTTTGCATGAAGAGTTTAAAAGATAAGTTTTGAATATATGGTCAAAATTGATAAGGAAAAAGATATTTAAATATATTGATGAATTATAGAAATATTTATATTTAAATGTTTGTTTTAATTAATGAGATTTAATTAGAAATAATATGAATGCGTGGTCAAATAGATAAGCCAAAAGATATTTTTATACATTGATGAAATTGCATGTTTTTAAATAGATAGTTGAAGAGACATAGACTTCGGATAGAAAATTGAAAAGATTGTTTGCAATAGTGTTAGGTTGCATTAAAAATAAATTAAGAAGTTGTTTTATTGATGAGGCAATTAATTATGTTATTTATTAATTTCTATTTAGATTAATTGAATCATTGTAATTGGATTATGAAAGAGATATGGATTTAGTATATCCAAAAGTAGTATCTTCCTCATGATTATCTTAAAGGATTTAATTCTTTGTATTCAGTAAAGGGAAGTAAGTTTAATTGTTTTAGATTTTCAATAATGAAAAGGGAAATAGGGGTTATGATTATTTTAGATGATCTAGTTATCGTGTCTTTGACTTTGTCAACACTATCTATTGAATGAGTATGGATTTAGGAAATCCAAATATTAGATTTGATTGATGACTTGAATGTTTTTGTTGCTATGTCGTCAAGTTGCATTGTTGGTTTTTGAATTTAGTGTTAGTCCTAAATTATAAGTCTTCCAGAAAAACTTAGAGGATAAGGGTTGTTGAATCTTTATGCCATCTTGTTGTTTTCCCTTGGGTAGTGCATGGCGTCTTTTCAGTTTTACCCGATTTTCATGAACAGGGATGTTTGCACCTCCTTGGTTTAGGAGCGGATTATGGGATCCGTGTCTCCTTGTATGGAGTGACCTTGTTATGTGGTTTCATCTTATTGCCTCCTGTGAAAGGAGTGGACTATGTGTTGTTGCCTCCAACATGTTTGGAGTGAGATCTTTTGTACCTCCTGTGAAAGGAGTGGACTATGTGTTGTTGCCTCCAAAATGTTTGGAGTGAGATATTTTGTACCTCCTGTGAAAGGAGTGGACTATGTGTTGTTTTCTCCAAGATGTTTGGAGTGAGTTTCTATTATTTGTATCCTCCTTGTGTTGGAGTGGATTATGATGTCTAGTTGGTATGCACTTGTGGTTCCCTTGGTGGATTGTTTGGGTGTGTGTTGTCGAATAGAAGAGTGGCTTCTGTTAGGCGCCAGAGCCCAAAGAGGTAAACTGGATAACCTTCAGGAGTGATTTAAATAAGTGATAATTAAAATAATGTACTTAGAAGATTAGGACTAACTTCACATTAATCAAGATAATTTAATCCTCACTCATAGACACAAGGGCTTGTTTAGACTTGGGATGAGTGAGAAGGCCTGGAATGGCAAGATCAACTATCTTGCTCTTGTGAGAGGTAGTTGATTCCACATAAGTGAGTATGAGTGTCGGGATTCGGTTGAGGCCACCAGGATTACTTGTGCCGGAGCCTATGAAAAATGCCCAGAGGAGATCTCATGACAAACCTTGCGATGACACTCTATCTACGACAACTGTTATTAATTGTTTTATGTGTATGGTTCTATGAATATACTTGATTATTATTATGTCTAGAAGCAATGTGACCTATGTCAGTGATGTTGGAGTTGTACTTGATTCGTACTTGTATGGTGAATGAGTTGTACTTGATTCGTACTTGTATGGTGAATGAGTTGTACTTGTTAATTCATTTGGTTGGTTATAACAGTATGAGTCAATTTGAGTCTGCCTTTGGTTAGAGGTAGTAGAATCTTTGTCCATGTTACTTTGTTACTATCTCCTAGCATGGGGGGTGGGCCTTTGGGTACCACATTGGTAGGGTGGAACATGCACCAAAACCGTTGGGTCCTCATCTATCTTCAGTAGTTGGTGGCGAGACATCCTGATGGACAGCTCGCGGTTCTTGTTATAATTTCTTGCATTGTAATATTTCAGTTGTATATGATACTTTATCCCTCTTTTGTAAGAGGTGGAGTTATGTAATTGTAATACATTTGTACTAGTGTCTCATTCTGGGAATGAGTGATGTAACTATTGGATTAAGATAATGTTTATGAGATTGTATTTTGGATGATTACTTTATTATGTTATGTGGTATTCTTATGATGTATGATGTTTATATCATAAAGTTCATAATGCTATGGTTATATGTAATATATATGTGTGGGTTTAAGTAATCCTAACCTTGTAGCCTTAGAGGTTGTTGTTAATTAGTAAGTGAATGTGGATGTTAAATGCACTTTATAAAAAAAAAAAATTGGTTCGCTTATGATATTAATTGCAACTTCCTTTAAGGTTACTTGGCGGGGCATTACATGAAGCAACTTTTGGTTTTGGAAGTGATTTGAGGAAATTCAGTTTGCATTTGTTGAAGTTTCTAGGATTGGACCCGTTGCACGTTTAAGGAAAATACAAGGAATTCTTAAAGAAGGCTTGCATCAGAAATTTATTCTCATCCTGTAGCTTCAAATTCTAGGTTTTGTTCTATGGTTTTCTTGTCCTAGTTGTTTAAAACAAATATTTATTGTTCAAGAAATCTGTTTGTTGAATTCACTGGGAATTAGGATTTGATAATTGAAACTAGATTTAAATTAAACCAAGATGTGGAGAAAATTGTATAAAGTTACTGTAGGATTTAATTTAGTAAATGGGGAAATTGTAGTATCATTGTTTAAATTAAATTTTAGATCGTGCATCAAAAATTTTGATTGTTAAAAAATTCTAACTCTTGTAGAAAACAATAGATCTGGTTTTCAAAACAAACCCTTTGTTAAAAAAATTGTAATGGAGTAATTTGATCCCCATTAGTATATTTATTTAAAAGAATGTTTTTAGAAAAAGAATTCTTTAAACATCTGTGTAATTTAGAAATTAATCTGGAAAATTTTTATTAATTTTTTATGTCTGAATATTTTTATTCAGTTTTCTCAATTTCTCCAGTAAAATTATTTTGTGTAAATATATATATTCATATATTATATGTATTATATTATGATATACACATAATATATGAAAATATATATATTTATTTTATTAATGTTGAGATTTAATTTATTGAGAATGATTAATTCGTTGAACGCGAATTTCGAGTTCTGTGTGAATTTTCGCACGTTACATAGAGGATGTAATTTTTTATTTAATAAAAAAAAACTTTATTGCATTTGTGGGGGGGGGCGGATTTATTCCCCACCACCCACTTGTTTGGGTGAGTGTTGCGCTACCTATGAGGCAGTGCGCCCACCCTATTGGGGGACGCGCTACCCCATAGGGAGCGCTGCCTCCCCTTTTACCTATGGCGGCCGACTGTACTATAGGTACAGTCTGGCGCACCCTTTACCCCCTGTCCTTTTTGCTTTAGGGATCCGAAATTCGAAATTTATTTTTAATTTTTATGATTGTTATTAAATTTTTATAATTTGAATAAATAAATATGTATTTTGTCTAATAAAGATATAGATTAATATATATTTATTAGATTTTCATGTATTTAATGTTTCTGAGATATTTAGTATGATTGTATTTGATTTATTTATTTATTTTTAAAATCAAAACATTTTGATTTTATTTGATATAATGATTAGAAGATATGTTAATGTTTAATTATAGTTAAATATATTATTTTATATTTAATATATATATATATATATATTGAAGGTATATATATATTTGAGAGAATAAATAATATTTTATCTTATTTTATTTTGCTGTTGTAAATTAGGTACTATTGGTGTTTTAAAATAAATGATTAGTATGTGTGGAAAATGTATAGAGAAAGATAAGTAATTACTTGTTTTAAAGGAAATATGTATTTTGTTAATATGATTGAAGAAAATATTGAAATATATATATTGCATGAGTAATATGAGTAGGTATATTTAAATATATACATAGTTAAATATTTTGTCTTTTATTAGATAGATGCATGTAATTTAGTATTGCATGGAGATTTGAAAAGATAAATGATGAATGCATGAACTAATAGATATAGAGAAAAGATAGTTTACAAATTGAATATATTCATATTTTAATAGAGAATTGAGAAGATATAGGTTTTGGATATAAACATAGAAAGGTTATTGTCAATAATTTTATGTGGTATTAAGAGATAATTAAGGAGTTGTTTGCAATGAAAATTCAATTAATTACCTTAAGTTATTTATTTCTATTAGAGCAATTTAAGTATTGTGAATGAAATTATGGATGAGATATGGATTTAGAATATCCAAATATAGCAATACCCTCGTGATTGCCTTTTATAATTATTTTCCTCGTATGTTGCAAAGGGGTTGTGAGTCTAAATTGTTTAGGATGCTCTATTATGAAAATAAAAAAAGGGTATACGGTTATTTGATTAAACCCTGTTATTGTGTCTTTGCCTTTGTAAACGTTACCTATTGCTTGAGTATGGATTTATGAAATCCAAAAATATTAGATTTAATCAATGAATTGATTGCTTTTGTAGCTATGTCGTCATGTTATATTTTGGGTTATGGGATTATGTGTTGGTCCAATTTATAAGTCTTCCAGAGAATCTTAGAGGATCTAAGAGGGTTGTTGATTCATGATGTCAACCAGTGTTTTCCCTTGGGTAGTGCATGGTGTCTTATCAGTAGTTACCCGGTTTCCATGAACAAGGTTATGTTGTTTTGTACCTCTTGTGAAAGGAGTAGACTACGCGTTTAGGTTGTCTCCATTTGTTGGACTGAATTCCTTTATTTGTTTCCTCCTTGTGATGGAGTGGTTGTGATACTTAGGTTGTATGCACTTGCGAGTCCCTTGGTGATTAGTTTGTTTGTGTGTTGTCAAATAGAAGAGTGGCTTCCATTAGGGGCCAGAGCCCGGAAGAGGTAGGATTTGGGTAACCTATGGAAGTGAGTTTAATCAAGTGATAACTAAAATTGAAATGAATATTGGGGAGTACTACACACTAAAAAGATAAGTTCTAGCTTCACTCATAGTCAAGTGCTAGTTAAGGCTTGGAATGAGTGGAAAGGCCTGGAATGGCATAGTCATTTATCTCGAATGGCATAGTCATTTATCTCGTCTGTACGAGAGGTATTTGATTCTGCACTAGTAAGTATGAGGGCCGAGGGTCGGTAGAGGCCACCAGGATTACCGGAGCCTATGAAGATCCGCCGAGGGTAACTTATTATGAGTTGTGCGATGACACTCTATCTAGGACAACTGTTTGTCTGTTGTTTGGTATTATGTTATGAGTATGGTTCTCTGAACATACTTGATCTGTTTTATGTCTGGAAGCAATGTGACCTATGTCAGTGATATGAGAGTTGTTCTTGTGTTTTACTTATGTTGTACTTTTGTTTGGTTGAGTCAATAAGATTCTGCCTTTGGTTAGAGGTTGTAGATCTTTGTCCATGTTATGTTGTTACTATCTCCTAGCATGGGGGGTGGTCCTTCGGGTACCACTTGGTTGGGTGGAACATGCACCAAAACCGTTGGGTCCCCATTCTTCTTCAGTACTTGGTGGCAAGATATCCAGATGGATAGCTCACGGTTCTTGAGTTATTTATGCATTATAATATTTCAGATTGTATAAGTAATTTATCCCTCTTATGTTTATGAGGTGGAATTCTGTAATTGTAATACTTTTATACTACTGTCTCATTCTGGGAATGAGTATGTAATTATTGGATTAAGTAAATGATATGAAATGGGTTCTTGGATTTTATCTTATTATGTTTGTGGTATCCTTGTTGCATGAGGTTTATTTCATAAAGTATTAATGCTATGGTTATTTGTTATATGTATGTGTGGGTTTTAGTAATCCCAACCTTGTAGCCTTAGAGGTTGTTGTTAATTAGTAAGTGAATGTGTATGTTAATTGCACTTTAAAAAAAAAAATTGGTTCACTTTAATCATTAATTACAACTTCCTTTAGGGTTGCCATGGCCGGGAATTACAAAATGATTTCCACTCTGTTTCAAATTCAAATGTTCCAACCAAAATAAATCCAAATGGATTGCTTGTAACTGAATTCAAACATATCAAAATGATATTGTGTAATTTTTTAGATGCGTACAAGTCCCCATCAATTTGTGACACTTGTGAAGAATTATATATCAAAATTAAAATAACTCAGATTGCACAAGGTCCTATTTGCAATAGATGCAAAAAAGAGAGAGGCGTGAACAAGTTTTTAGCTACAAATAATATGAATCCAAGACAACAACCACAAGAACTATCAAAACTCATGCAAGTCAAAGAAATGTTAATCGCTCATGTAAGCCCTATACTACAAGTTACCCATGCAAGAGGTGGTTGGTATAAATATAGAGGATACTCTATCAACTGTCGATAACATATTGAATAAATAGCAAGAAAATTACCTCATTATATTAAAGATTTACCAATCACAATATTTTGAAGGAAAGATCAATGTGGCAAAAATTATCACTTCACAGTGAACAAAGACCGTGTTTACAAAGTACTCTAGTACAAAAAAATTGTCAACAACAAGTTTTAATTTGATGTCACAATTGATCCAAATGCTCTTAACAATTTATCTTCAAACTTTGATGAAAATATTTTTGACTAGCTACAAAATGTGTATATTCAATTAGATTCAAATACAAGTGAAACTGTGATCCTTGGACAAGTGATGGATATTGATGAAGGTGATATAATTGATCACACTACATCAATGGATTCTCAAACACTTAATGAAAAACAAAAATGGAGTTGAACCATGCATGGGTTAACAACCCAAATACAAATCCAACAACAATTATTGATTGGCCAAAAATTGGTGGATTTTTAATAAATGAATATGTAACATTAGGATTACTTGATATGGCATTTCCAACCTTATTTTTTTATGGTAGATGTGATTGGCTAGAACCATGAATTATAAAAATACATCTCCATGAATATTTAATGGACCTATTTTGATACAAAGACAATCACTTTGCAAAACATCCATGCTTCCAAATATTATATGATAAATATGATAACACAACATCAAGCACAAATATTCACTACAATTTTTGCCAAAAGAAATATCCATGACATGTCAATCACTAAACAAGAGCTATGTGACCATATAAAAAATATGCTAGAATCACATCTTGTAGATAGAATTATGTGATATGGAACCTCTGTAAGAGGTACAATATCATATTGGACAAAATATCATGTAGAATTGATAAACATGCTACATCAAATTGGCACACCTACAATATTCTTCACACTGAGTGCAGTTGACTTGTATTGGCCAAATTTACATGCACTAATGCCAGGAACACCGCCAACAAATCCACGACAAGCACAAATTTGATGAAAATAAATCTTATTGACTACCCTCATATAGTTGCACAATACATGCACTTACGCTACTCTCATTTCAGAAAAGAAATCCTTAAAAAAGAAATAAATGTTAGAGTATTGGTCTAGATAAGAATGGTAACATAGAGGATCAACACATATACATGGAGTTTTATGGATACATGATGCTCCAAACATGGACAGTATTGATTGGTCCAACAATGAACAACAAAATGCAACTAAAAGATACTTCAAATTTATTGTTCACGCATGGAATCCTAGATATAATAGACCAAAAAAAAAATTTATTGGTACTATATCAACTCTCACAAAAAATACAAATTTAAGTACATTTCTTATATCCTTCTAATACAAAAAATAATCAGTTGTACTTTCTATTGCAGGCATCCCAAAATATTGCTATACATCCATGTCTCAAAAATACAACGCAGATTGCATAAACAAATGTAGAAAATGATTATGAGGAGATAGAAAATATTGTAAAAAGACATACAATTTGTAGAAAAGGTGCATGTCTGTGAAAAAAAGATGGGAAAATGGTTTGCAGGTAAGCCTTAAACAAAATTTATATAGATTATTTGCAAAAAAGTATTTTCCAAATTCATTAAATACATTTAATTAAATGCTATTAATATGGCTTATAGGTATAACACCCCATGGCCACTAGATTTACAAGGACCAAAATTATATGAAAATTTAGAAACTGGTGAAAAAAAAAATGAGTTAGCTAGAAATGACAACAAACTTAACTTGCACAATTGCTACATTTTGCAACTATGGAGAGAAAATATAGATTGGAAACCAGTTCCACCAAAACTTTCTTTGGTTAAATACATTGCAAAGTATGTAGAAAGAAGCTCATAAACATACCAACAAATATTAATACATATTGTAAATGTAGAAAATCCAGATGATCTTGCTGTAAAAGCTTATAAAAAGCTTCTAACTAAAATGATAATAGAAAGGGATATTAGAGCACAAGAAACAAGCCATATGTTACTAGAACTTTTGTTAGTGGAAAGCAACATAAGACTTATCAATCTAAATGTATCAACTAAATTATTCAAACGTGTGGTATTACATCATGTCAAAACAACGAATTTAACAAGTAATAACTTACATCGATGCATATGAAAATAGGCCTCTACACATGGAAGCAGTCTCATTAATTAATTCAACAAAATCACGGATATATAATGCTAAGAGAAAAATGAAATCAAATGGAATCCAAGAAAAACCCCACTTATTATATGTGTCTTTTCTAAATTTATATCTATTCCTCCATGGGTATCAAATTAATGGTTCGATTTTTGCTTCTCAGAAATGTTGCTCTACAAACCATTAGGCGACATTGGTAGGGATATTGGTCATAACAATGATTTAGTACTATGAAATTGGGAAAACCTCAACTATAATCAATGGCATGTCAAACGAAGAACACTTACAAAATCTGTCGATGACAATAGCGATTCTCAAACAGAAGACAATGACATTATCCAAGATACTATTGTAGAGCATGAATGGGAAAACATATCAAGAATTCAAAATGGTCAAACCATGAAAATTTCAAAGATAGATATGTTGAGAAGGAGAGATTTAAACAAACAAACAGATTGGTCTACTGACTTTAAAAGTGAAAAATAAACAAATGAAGCTATCAATTTCATTTCCACCAAGAAAATTATTGGCTCTCTAATTCATGTGATAGTATACCACAATCTATCAAGTATGGAAACCTCAACAATAAAGAAGCTAAAATAGTTAACATTATCCTTTCACACTACCATGCAAATCAAAATAAATCTCCATTGTTTATGATCATTCAAGAAACAACAGGAACAATAAATTCATATGTTATAGGTGTAATAAAAGAATCACTTCAAAAAGCTTCCTTGCCAAATCAATCTCCCCTTCTTCTACTCACACCAATTGGAGTAGCAACATTCAATTTAGGAGTATCAACTATTCATTCAAAATTGAGAATTACAATAAGAGACTTCAAAGAACATAAAGGGACAAGATTGACACATTTTCAACAAGAATTAGCAGACATCTATAATAACCCATTCCAAAAAATTACTTAATTAATATTATTGTAAATGACACATGAATATACTCCAAATCAAAAAGACATAACTAGTGGCTAAAGTCAATCATAGCTACACATATCCATTTAAAACGAGTCAAGATTCTTATATTCGCTTTAAAATTCAAATTACAATATCAAGTTTCGCTTGGCTCCTAAGGCCACAATGTCATTACATAGTACATTTTCTATCAAGTACATAAATGATTTTTACACCAAGTTACATCATAGACCATAATAGTCAGGTGAACAACTAATTTTCTTCTTCAACGCTCACCTCCACTGGTGAACGATAACATGGTTGAAGTGCTTTACCACCCAACCACGAAGTTTACGCTTCCATGGTATTCTTCCAACTTGAAGAATGCCCAACGCTGCACAAAAAGTTTAGCAAGAGAACAGCATGCAAGGTGGAATTTGGTAAGTGCCCAAACATCAACATGCAAGTTTTATCTGTATGCTAGAAAAGAAAGTGTAAGATCTATGCTAGAAATGGAAAAGAGTGAAATCATAGAGTTCATTCATGCATACATAATGAACAATATTCCTTGGCCAAGCATAATAAGTGTGTTGCAACAACAACAAATAATAGGTTATGGTAAACCAAAATTATACTCTCTCACTCCATTTTGGCACCCGTCTTGGAAGGTAACTTTATACTATAACAACTATCTACCCTCTAGCAGCAACTACCCATAGATTTTCTAGTCAACTAAGGTATCACTATTTTGTTCCAATATTCAAAATACTTCTTCATAAATGTCTTCCAAAATTCTAATTATACTCTAACTGAAATTAGATTTATGATGCACAAAGCAATTCATCATTCAGTCACATCATTCTTATGACTAATTTCTACTTATCATCTTGAGCATTTTTCCCTTTTAAAAATTTACTAAAACAAAAGAAGGTATGTCACAAGTATGTGTATGTGCATACACATATATGTGCCAACTAATGTTTAAGTTTGTGCATACATTTTGAAATAATCATTAATTTAGATTGCAATCTTAGATAGTGTTCTAATTGACGTTACATTGTCAAGTAAAGAAAATAGAACAAGTCTTATGCTAACAGTTTCACACATACTGTTTAAGCATTTTCACTACTCTGTTTCTATAACATTTGTTGTTTACTTAAAGAACATTCACTATTTAAGCAAAATAAATACTATTTCCTACTATACAATTGTAAAACTAGTTGTTTGCATATGTACATTCATTGTTTGAATAGAAGAAATGTTGTTTCCTACTAAATAGTTATAAGCAAGTTGCTCACATATGTACATTCATTATTTAAACAATTATAAATCATGTTGTTTCAGCTATAAGGTAATGTTTAAACCCAACAGAGTTGTATGAAAAAGAACATCCTCATTCCTTTTCAACAAATCAATTATATGTAAAATCAAATATTGTCATTTGCTCTATTATAGATCTCTAGCTATTCACATGAGAATCATCACTTTTACAAGCATGTGTTCACTGCTAAATAAAACAAATAGAACGGTTCTTCCACATCGTACAGAAAAATAATCAAGTCAAAATTGCCATGTTTCATATATAAGGACAATATGACTAAGGTTCAAATAATATGCATGCCTTATAGGCTGCAACAACAAACTATGGTTGCTCTGAGTCAACCAATCCCCAATGGTCGAGATCCTCCTTTCTAAACATCATTAATATAAATTTGAAATTTTCCCATGTAACTTATTGTTTAAATACCATGCATGCAGAGATACCCTACATGTTGACCTTGTATGCATTCAAACATGGATTTCATTCCATCGTTCTCATCAAACAGAGTTGGCTCTTTACCAAAAGACAACCTGCATACATTGCAAGGCTTAGAAACATTCAACACAACCCCTCCTTTTGATGTTATCGTCCCATTTGATAACATGGTTTGAATAAAATACAAGAAAATATGGTATTCAGAGGTTCTCTCATCCTCTCGGACTGTAGTCGATCCTATACAAAGAATAATAGAAACATTTACACTGTCATCAGATTTAATTTTGATAGCCATATTGGCTAAACATTTCAAAAGAAAAAAGAGTTAAATATCGGTCTCTTGAAGCTCCTCGAGCCTCGACCAGTCGCTAAGGTGGGAACAAAACCTTAAGAAAATAAAACATAGGGTTATAAACCCTCTTCCATGGGATCATTGAGTGATCCACAACCATGTTTATTCATTATAGTATACAATGGAATGAAATAGATATTCTGATGGCCATCGTATGGCTTGCACATGAGTGCAATCTTAAAGAAAACAACCTAAACTTAACATTCTAAGGCTCGGCTTAGCTCAAAGAGCTAGTTGCATGGCTTCTAAAGAAAAAAATCATACTTTCCAATGCAAGCCAAGTGACCCATAGTGGTCGATGCCATGCCATTCTGCCCAAGGCCATGGAATTTATCTAAATGAACTAACTGTTGAATGATAAACAAATCGACAGACAAAATGAAAGGATATCATTCAATAATAAGGAAGGAAAGATAGAAAAGAAAGTTTGTATTCTTTGTAAGGTTTAGATTACCTCAGATATTGCAATCAAATAAGTTATCTCTGGATTTTTCCACGAGATTCTCTACCTTGTCCTTCTTAATGACCCACTTATTCCTCTACTTTTCCCCCATACTACCTATGTTTTCAAAATGGAAACAATAATCTATCTTTTTGCATGCCTCTAGCGGAGGCATTATGGCCTTGTCGTCGACTACTACACATTTGAATATTGCTATTAATTTCATGGCAATCCATACTGACATAATCCTATTTGATTTAATTAACAGTACATTATTAGAATTCAATCTGTTATCAAATTGAATTAAACACATATATAAATTTAAATATGCATTCAAATATATATATATGTATGTATATTATACATAGTATATATAGATATATATAAATACATATAAATATATATAGATAGATAGATAATATATATATATATATATATATATATATATATTAATATTTATTTAAATGGTTCCATTCTTATTTACCATACTTTCTACTATTGCATATAAATTTATATATATATATATATATATATATATATATATATATTTATATACATGTATATATATACGTATATATATTTATATATATATATATGCTTTCATGTATAATTGTTTGTTAGGGCTTACAAATTCTATACACTATTACTTACAATAGGGAACTTAAATTCAATTTTGAGCATCTATATATATATTTAAAAAGGAAGCTTCTTTCGTTTCTTCAAACACAAAGTTTAAATAGACAAATTTTATATCTATAAGCCATATATTTTCAAACACTGAAACAGTTCAAATCAAGAGATTTCATTCTCTGATATATGTAATTTGATTCAAATGCAAGTCATCATGTATTTTGTGGTGTGTGCACACAAATTTCAATTGGATTACCACTTGATCTGGATAAATAATCCTACTTGAACCTATCACCTTGCAATTGCACACACTTGCACTTGCAAATTGATCAGTAATGTTTAATTCTTGATGACATATAAAAATAATTTTCAGAAATTCAAAAATTCAATTATCAGTCAAATCCTTATATTTAAATTTTATAATATTCTAGAATCTCCATTTAATATTTGATTGAGTCTCATCAATAATTCATTTTTTCCATATTTAAATAAATATGAAATAAAATTGGGTTATGATATCCTTCCCCTCTTGGAAGAGACATCGTCCCGATGTCCAATAAGTCAAATAAAATAACATCGTATCAAATTTGAACATTCATGTCTATTTCAACAACAAATCAAAATATATGTCTATTTCAACTTCTTGTCAAAATATATGTCTATTTCAACATCTCTTCAAAATATATGTCATTTCAACATCTTATCAAAATATATGTCTATTTCAACATCTCATCAAAATACATGTCTATTTCAACATCTCATCAAAAATATATGTCTATTTCAACATCTCATAAAAATATATACCTATTTCAACATCAGAATTTTAAAGCATGAAATATCACGGTATCTCAATAAAAAATATCAAACAAAATTATTGAGTTTCTTTTCAAGAAAGAAAGTGTGGAAAGGAGCGTTCTATTTCTTCCACATCATCCCAAGTAGCACCATCCTCTGAGTATTGATTGCATTGGACCTTAAACTGAGAAATATCTCTACTCTGCAACTAAACATTGTGTCTATCCAAGATTTTAATCGGCTCCACTAGCACCACTCATGGATCCTTTACCTACAAATATTTCCAATCAAGCACATGAGTCACATTAGGATGATATGGATTAAGAAAGGAAACATGAAACACATTATGAAGTCGAGCCAGAGCAGGTGGTAGAGCTAGTCTATAAGCAACTGGGTTAATCACTTCCAAAACTTCAAACGGTCCCACATATCTTGGGGCCAACTTGGAAGACTTTCCAAAAGAAATAGAAATTTTATGAGGTTTAACTCTTAAGAAAACTTTTTCTCCTGTTGTGAACTATCTAAGAGTTCAGTTCTTGTTGGCATAACTCTTATGTCAGTTTGTCACCTCATTTGTTCTTCCATTTCCTTAAGCATTCCAGGTCCTACTATGATCTTGTCCTCCAATTTATCCCAACTGATGGGGGTACGATATTTCCGCCCATAAAAGGCCTCAAATGGTGCCATATCTAAGGATGTATTATAGGATTTATTGTAAGAAAAATCTACCAAAGGAAAATATTCTTCCCACTTATATTGTTGGTCCATATAATACATTCAAAGGATATATTCAACTACCTGATTCACCCTCTCTATTTTCCCATCATTCTGAGGATGATAGTCGAGCTAAAATTCAATTTAGTCCCCAATGCTACATTCAAGGTCATCCAAAACCTTGAGCTCATCTATTTTTCCCTATCAGAAATGATAGTCTCTGACACTCCATGCAATCAAAAGATCTCTTGGACAAATTTCTTAGCCAGGGATAACGATCCATCCTTAAGGTTTTCTAGAATGAAGTGCACAACCTTAGTCAACTTACCAATCACAACCAAGATGGCATCATGCTTATTCTTGCTCAATGGAAACCCTTGTACAAAATCCATACTGATCACCTTCTATTTATACTCATGTATGTCATGAGGATACAATAACCCAATTGGGTGTGCATGCTCAGCCTTGACTCGTTGGAACTCCAAGCATCTTGCTATATACTCCACTACATCCTTCTTGAGTTTAGGCAAAAAATATACTCTTCAACTCCACGATCAGCTTGGATACTCTAGGGTGTCTTGAATAAGGTGCATTGTGAACTTCCAAAACTAGCTTCCTCAGCTCTCCAGAGTCAGGAATATACATTCTTATCTAGTACCTCAAAATACCATCTAGTTTAATCTCATACCCATCAAACCGATGATCTGAAGGATTTTCTGCTAGGATGTTCTTCACTCTTTATAGTGCTCATCCCCTGGCAGATTCTGAATTACTTATTGTCTCAAGTTAGAGCTTGTTGAGATCATGGCTATCATATGTCTTCATCTACTAAGATCATCAACCACTCTATTCTCCTTTCCTTTCATGTATTCAATTCCAAAGTCATACTCACTAACGAATTCTTGTCATCTTCTCTAACGTGCATTAAGGTTTGGCTAGGTAAATATGTATCTCAACCCTAGGTGGTCTGTCTTGAGTTCAAATGGCTTTCCCAATTCTAATCCATCCACATTTGTAAGGCATGAACTATGGCTACCAATTCCAAGTCATGGGTCATGTAGTTTACTTCATGTTGCTTGAGATTCCTTAATTCATATGCCACCACATGTACTTCTTTCATTAATACTACTCCCAATCCCTCTCTAAAGGCATCTATGATTACTGTGAATCTCCCATTAGGATCAAGGATACTTAGCACTGGTGTTGTTGTGAGCCTCTCCTTCAAGAGTTGGAATGCTTTCTTGCATTTATTGATCCATTCAAATCGTGTTCCCTTCCTTTGGAGTGAGGTAATAGGAGATGCAATCTGAGAGAACCATTGCACAAACTTCCTATAGTATCCTATGAGGCCCATGAAGCTACAAAATTCTGACACATTCTGAGGCACTAGCCATTCCATGATTTCCTTGATCTTTTCAGGGTCTATGAAAACTCCTTCCATTGAAATGATATGGCCCAAATAGTACACTATGTCCTGATAGAGTGAAAACTTGGACAACTTCCCAAAAAGTTTCCTTTCTCTCAGTCATTGAAAAACTATCCTCAAATGTCTATCATGTTTTTTGGTAGTATCTGAGTAGACTAAAATGTCGTCAATGAAAATCATAACAAAATCATCTAAGGAGTCTTTGAATACACTATTCATAAGGTTCATAAAGGTTGTTGGTGCATTAGTTAAATAGAAATTTACCACTGTAAACTCATAATGTCCATATCGAGTTCTAAATGCAGTCTTCAAAATATCTTCTTCCTTGATCCTTAATTGATGGTACCTCAATCTGAGTTCCATCTTGGAGAACACCATTTCTCCCTTCATTTGATCAAACAACTCATTAATCCTCAGGAGTGAATATCGGTTCTTTATGGTAACCTTGTTCAACATCAGATAATTTATACACAGACACAAAGTTCCATCCTTCTTTTTCACAAAAATAACCAGCACTCCCCAAGGAGGCACACTGGGTCTTATGAGTCCTTTGTCTAATAATTCCATTGGTTGGGCCTTCAACTCATAAATTTTTGTAGTGTTCATTTGATAATGTGCCTTGGATTGAGGCTCAGCTCCTGGGACTAGGTTGATAGAAAAATTGAATTCATGCTTCGAAGGAAAATTCGTAAGTTCTTCAAGGAATATGTCTTGGAACTCCTTGAGAATAGGATAATCATCTAAATATGGCTCCTTTCCATCGGGATTACTAACATGCATTGCATAAATTGCACACCCTTTTTGACAAGCCTTCTTGAGATGCATTGCAAAAATCTATCTAAGGTCTAAGGGTCTCTGCATTACACAAACCTCCATTGGGTTTCCATAATCATCTAGACAGTTGACCACCTTATCCTCACAGTTCACTAAGGCTTTATGTTCAATTAACCAATTTATTCCCAAAATTACATCATATGAGCCTAAGGATTCCGCATACAAATTGAACTGAGTTTGAAAATTTGGAAGTTCTAACTCACTACAAAAGAGACATGTATCTACCCTCCACTCGACTTGATTACTATATTGGATTGTTCATGATTTTTCCATGTACCCAAGTCTAATGGGTATCTTAGATATTATTCTAGGATCTACAAAACATTCAGTAGCTCCAGTATCAATTAAGATAGAGAAAGATTGGCCATAGATCTTACCTGTTAGCTAAATTGACGAAGCCTGGTATTTTTCCTATCTGTTGTCCACATAAATGTGGATCTGGAGGTTCTATTGATAGATTCCTTCCCTTTGTGACTTCAACTGTTGAGGATAATTTGAGGCATAATGATCACCTCCACAAGTATAACATCCATCTCAAGGTCCTTTACGACCTCCTAGCTTGTCCTCTCTAAACCCCTTCTGCTTTTGGTCATCCTTACCCTTGATTTTATTTGCTTTCTTACTCTTTCCACCATTACCATATTCACAATTGTCTTGCGATTCACTTCCCCTCTTAATATTGAAAATTTGATGGATCTTGTCTCCCTTATGAAATTTCTTCTTTCCATACCAAGACTTAGAACTTTAATCACTATGAAGATTGGATAATTGTTGCAGCTTCTATTTCTGTTTGGTGGTTTTTTGAAAAACTTCATTCATGGTTTGAGCTTTGTGCATATCCACCTCATCTCCTATGTGAGGTTTAGGTCCTATTCTAAATTTTTGGATACAGAACCACTCATCCCCTTGATATTAAGGCACATAATTCAACAAATTTGTGAACTTTTCCCAATACTGAATCATAGTCATATTTCCCTGGGTTAAGTTCTGAAATTTTGTCATTTTCTTGTCAAAGAAAAGTTGTGATAGCCATCTCTTCCTAAAAGCTTGGAGGAAGAGTTCCCAACTGATCTTAACAAGTTGTAGGTTTCATTCTAACTTCTCATTATCCCACCAAGTTTTTCCTTCACTTGAGACCTGATATGTAGCCCATGTCGCCTTAGTCTGTTTAGAAAGGTTTTATAGCCCAAAGTATTTTTCCATTTCTATAATCCAATCCTCAACTCTTGTTTTGATAGCCTTACCATCGAACTTGGGTGATGATACTATTTTGAGGTCTTTTCCAAGCTCTTCCTCAATTCACCCTCATGGACCTACCCCTATACCACCGTCTCCTTGATTTTCTTTTGCATTCTTGTCATCTCGATCCTCGCATGCCACTCAGAGTTCTTGCTTAATAAGATCCATGTGAGAATCCTATCAGTTCAAAAGCTCCAAAATTTTCTCCAACCTCTTGTTAGGTCCATTATCGAAACCACTACCACCCTCGTCTTGCTTGGTAGTCACCATGATGTCTCACACTTATCCTACAACATAGTCATGTTCATCACATCTCAACTCAAGGTTCTATGAGTAAATGTTCTTATGCTACTGTAGACATCCAAATTTGACCTCTCCCATAAGGCAAAATTTGTCCCCCTTATTCATCTATCTTGCCTTTCCCATAGGGAAAAATTGGAGAGGTCAAATTATTTTGTTGTGTCAGTCCAGCCTTTTGTTTTTTGTTTGTTGTGCCTATTTTCCTTTTCCACAGTTAACCCCTACCTTCAAAGGCGAATTTTCCCCTTACAGAGGTGAATTTGCATTGTAGATAGGCAATTTTTCCCTCCAAAAGGGTGATTCTGAGTCTCAATCCAGTCCAAGTCCACCTCTTGGATGAATTCGCCTGTGCTTCAGGTAAAATTCTCCTGTCCTCCAAGTTTGGGTGAACTTTCTCTTAATTTAGGCGAATTTTCTCTAACTTTTGGCAAATTTTCTCACCTGTTAGGCCAATTCACTCTCTTTGTTGGGCGAACTTGCCTTCAAGGGTGATCCTACTCAGTATTTGGAAAAAATTTCTCTAAGGGGAAATTTTTCTCAGTAGTTTGGGAAAATTTTCTTAGTACAGGGGTGATCTTGCTCCCTATTTTGATCCCATTTGTGAGTCCATTCTCCATTCCAAGTCTCCATTAGGTCCGTTTGGGAGTCTGTTCTCTATTTCGAGTCTCCATTAGGTTCGTTTAGGGGTTTGTTCTTTGTTTTGATTCTTCGTTCGAGTCCATTTAGGAGTTTTTTCTCCTTCTAAGTCCCCATTTAAGTCCGTTTGAGTTAATTTGGGAGATCATTCTCCATTCTGAGTCCCCGTTTGAATTCGTTTATGAGTCTATTATCCGCTTTGAGTCCCCGTTCGAGTTTGTTTAGGAGTTTGTTCTCCATTCTGAGTCTCCATTCCATCTCGTTCACGATTTTGTTCTCAGTTCGAGTCCTCGTTCGGGTTTGTTCGACAAATTTGTTTACCCGTTTGTCATCTCATTCCCCATCTAAGTCATCGTTCGAGTCTGTTTAGCCAAGTTCATCTGACCGTTAGGCAATCCTGAGAGCCAAATCTGCTTGTTCTTTAGTGGTTTCAAGTTTTTAGGAAAATTTGCATTTGTTTAGGCGAATCTAATCTCATTTTGGGAAAATTTGCACCTGTTTAGGCAAACCTGCTAGCTATTTGGGTGAAGTTGTAGTTGTTTGGGTGAATTTGATCTTTGTTTAGGTGAATCTGATCTCAGTTTGGATGAATTTACAACTATTTAGGTGAACCTGCCATCTGTTTAGGTGAACCTGCAAGTTGTTTGGGTGAACTTGCAGTTGTTTGGGTGAATTTGTTAAGGTTTTGGGTGAATTTGCTTCTCTGAATAGGCGAGCCCAATTGGAAAGTTTGCATGTTACTTGTGTCATCTAAGTTTTGGGAAAATTTGATCTCTCCAAATAGGCGAATTTGCTTCACACAGAGGTGAATCTGCTTCCCATACAAATTTCAGAATGTGAATCCTTTTGGCCACCAAAATCTTGTCATTAGCCAAGTCATTTGTCGTCATCAATTTTTTTTATCATCATCCATTTTCCCCAAATCATCATTTTCATTCGTCTGCATTTTTCAAATATCATCGTTTCATTAATCAAATCACCTAGGATCATCTTAGAGAATCTTTAGATTACATATCCATCATCGATTCATCAATTTGAATCCCCTAGACTTCATTTTGAAAGTTTTTATCCAAGTTGGCTTAGGTGTCCGATCTTGATCACCATCATTTATACTTGCTTAGGATCACATCCATTCTGAGTTAGTAAGTCATCCACAACCCAATCAATCTACATCTATCCTTAGGTAGATTCGGTGTCATAATCATCCATCTTGCACTTGTATCTGATCAGTCAACACCTTATATAATCTAATCAAAACTTTTGAACCTAAGTCTAGACTCGGTTTTACCAATCCAATCCAATCAATCACATCATCTTATCGATTAATCTAATCAAATCCAATCTAGTTGCATTCTTTATCAGTCATCCAACTTAATCAATCGGTCCCTTATCTAATCCAATCAATCCTTCATTCATCACTTAGGTCTATTTTGCACTTTCATGCCCGTTACTCGATCACAAGCAAAGAAAATCATGGCAGACCAACAAGCCCAAGGTGCTCAGCCCAACATTCCTCAAGATCCCAACAAGGAAGGCTCATCATAATCTAATAATGAGGTCTAAACCATGTCATCTCTTGTCGATGAAAGCATCGTCAATCAACGTGAAGTCATGATTGATGAGTATCTTAATAATCCCATCAATATTCAGATGATAAATCATATCCTTAATGAGCGTGGGGATAAAATCCTCACTACCTTTCTATTAAAGGGAATTAAGCCACCATCAGGATTCGAGCTATCAAAATTTGTCAATACACCACCTCTTGTGCCTCTAGTGCCTCAAGACCCCTAGAAATCACAAAATCCCCTAGGGAATACTTATTTTCATGAGGGTCTTCTTGTCGATAATTGGTACTAGCCTGGGTTTGGTAATGTCATACTCTATCAGGACCCATAACCCCCCTAGGTTTTGATCACGATCATAGGAGCATCGCTTGATTTGAATGACGCCCTTGCATATGGTATGCCACAAAATCTTCCTCTGTCATCATCTTAGAATGTCCCTCAAGGTCAAACCCCACTATCTGCTCAATTCGATCAAGCTCCCATTAATGCTAGGTGTAATCCTTTTGTCGTATTACCACCGCTTTCAGGATGGACGCCCCCTTTGAATCAACAACCACCTCCATTTATTCCTTAGCAAACCCCTCAAAGCAACATCCCACCTTTTGAACTACCACAAGGTAATCCCCAACAAATGCCACAACATATTCCAATCTAGTCTCAACTAATCCAACAACAACCGTCATAGAAAAAAATTCCCATTCCTTCACAACAACAACAACCACCCTCCCATTTGTCATAGGGTAATCCATCACAACCCCCTCATTAGTCTTAGGGTCCTACCATTCCATAAGTACCTCAGCAAAATCCACCTGTCAACCAGCCTCGAGTCACTCACCAAGCTCATATCACTCAGCAGCCTCCAATCCCCACTCGACCTCCCTATCTTCAACCTCTTCAACAACCACAATTCCAAGCATAGCCTCAACAATCTCATCACTTCATCCCCAGTAATATGGCACAGTACCTATACCATCCACAAAGCACATTCTATGTGCAATGACCTATGCCAAATCCTAATCTTGGTTATGCCCATCATATTCTACAACAAACCATTTCTTATCAACAGCCCAATACACAAAAACCACCGCATGCATCCCAATAGTATATTACATATAACTATCAATCTAATTCATACTATGCTTCATAGCAGCAACCATCATACCAACACCCATCATACCAACAAGGTGCTTCCACCTCATACTATCAACCACCTCCATCATAATAGCAAGGGGGTACTTCTTCTTATCATCAAAATCCACCACCTTATCATCAACTTTACACCAATCCACCATCACAACCTAGATATGCCAATCAATATCAGCCAAACCCATCATATACACCTCTGCCATCTTATGATCAAATTGCATCCACTCCATCCATATCTTACCAATAATATGCTCCTTAAAATCAATCCAATCCATCTTCATCAACATCTATTAATAAGGAGTTGGATGAAGTAAAGGCCGCATTGAAAGACTTACAAACATACAATTCTAAAAAGTCTTTCAAATTTGAAGATATTTGTCCTTATCCATTTGATCCCTCAATTTCACTTGTTCCTTTCCCTAAGCATTTCGAGATGCCAAAATTCGACAAATACAAGGGGATGAAAGATCCTAAGAAACATCTCCAAGAGTTTTTTTCACATTGCTAAGAAGTCCTCCACAATGACAATTATCTCTTGCAGTTATTCCCTAGGATTTTAACGAGGGCAACTCTTAATTGGCTTATGGGTCTCCAAAAGGGGTCAATCTCTTCTTTCGTTGATCTTTTAAAAAACATTATCTCCCACTTCTTCAATTTGGAGAAGGATATTGATACATTAGATCTCCTGAAAGAAGCTCAACATGAGAGTAAAACCTTTTCTAGCTATTTGTAAAGGTGGCATGCCTTGGCTAGCTGGATGAAATCCTCACTCAATGAGAAAGACCTTGTGACTTTATTTGTGGCCAACACTTACTCAGAAATGAGACATAATCTTAATCTTCACTATGTCACAACCTTGCAGAGGTTATTGAAAATGGTCCCATCATTGAGAGAGCTCTTATCACCAAGGGGAAAGTTAAAATCTATAATCCAGATAAAGAGAAGCCATCTGGAGACAAATATCGCTACTAGAACAAAAACAAAAATGCAGTCAATGATGGTTTCATGGACACCAAGCATGTTCAGGTAGCAAACACCTCACAATGGCCTCAATATACTCCTCCACCAAAACCAATACCAAATCCCATATCCATGTCACAAGCAACACCTCGCCATCCCCAACAGCTCAATCAAAACAATCAGGGCAATAATAAGTGCTCTCTCACCATTTTGGGAGAGCCCTTAAGTGTCATGTTCAATAGGCTTTTACAAGAAAATTATCTAATTACGTATCCAGTGACGAAGCCTTTTGACGAATCCAAGCCAAAACCCGCCTAGTAAAGGGAAAACGAGTATTGTGAGTTTCACAAAATCAAAGGCCATTCCCTCAACAAGTGTCAAGGGCTTAAGAAATATGTCCAAGATCTTATAGATCATGGGGATATAAAAGTAGATACTAGCTAAGCGTCCTCATCCAATGCTCAATTACAGATATATCTGAATGCTTTTCCTAAACATAAACAAGGAGCCAATACATCTAATGCCAATCTTGGGACAAGCAACAACAATGGTCAAAACAACAACACCAACAACATAATCTACAAGAATGTACCTTACAACTATGATGAAATAGTTATGTACATTATCCAAGTAGAGCCTAGCGTCTCCATGATTCACGTCAAAGGAAAAGATCCTTAGTGTGTTTATTACGACTCACTGCACTCACATTTCAGTCTGTGGTCCTTCCACGTCAACCCAACAGGCTCCTGTAAGCTCACAATACAATATTATTGACCCCCTAGGAAAGATGCCAACCCAAATATCCATTTTGGATTTGCTTAAGTCTTCTCCTGTACACCAAGAAATCCTCACTGAGGCCTTACAAGATACCCAAGTACAAAATGACATAGACCCCACTCAATTCCAAGCTTTAGTGGGACACTTGTCATCATATTACCAGTTGGGTTTTAGCCAAAACAACATGCCTGCCATCAACCCCAATCATAATCGCTCACTCCATATTGAATTCCTTATAGTCCGACATAAGGTAAAAAGGGTCTTGATAGATAATGGCTCGACCCTCAATCTTTGTACATTAAAGTTCATAAAATAGGTTGGATACACCCCAACTGACTTAAGCAATCAGGTCATTACTATAAAGGCATATGATAATGCTGAGAGAGATTTTGAAGACACCATTTTTCTTCACATTTAGGTTGGAGCTATTTTGCAGTACAGCATATGTCATGTTCTTGACCTTAATCTTCCATATAATCTCCTCCTTAGTGCCCATGGATTCATTCCATACAAGTCGTTCCATCCACCTATCACCAATGTCTAAAGTTTCCTTTGCAAGGAATGGAAGTGACCATACAAGTTGATCCTCAACCATTTGAGTATTACCGCGCTTTGGAAGCTTCCTTCCCCCATTCTCACTATTCCCCTAGAGTTGAAATGTGGGCACCTCAGACGTCATCATCCAATCCATCTCGAAATCCATCAACCAACGCCACATCCACCACATCCACCAAGTCCACCACTTTTGATTCCACCATCACCAAGGCCAAGATCATTGACAAGGGTTGTGTGGAATACAAAAATGCAAATGACACTTAATTTCGCCACAATTCCACCCTCTCTACACTCATTTAGTCAGCCTTCTTAGCCATCATCAAATAAAAAAGAAAATACACTCACACTCACTTCCAATAATATGGGCTCGACAACATTTAGGGATTTGGGTACACTTGAAGATTAGATGGAAGATGACATTAGCCAATGGATTTACCATGAAGAGCCTGAACCATCACCTCCTATGATGAGATATTTCCAAGAGACTTATCCTCATGTGTCAAAGTTGGCTGAAAAATATAATTATCAAGGGGGTGGTCTTGGTGCAGAGGAAAAAGGACAATGCCAGCCTATAGAACCATCTCTGCGACCCAGAAGAATAGGCCTAGGCTATGACACAAAGAAAAAGGGTCATGCGGTATCAACTAGTACTTCTAACAATTTTAGTGTGGATAATGGTCTCCTTGAAGACATACCTGAAGAAGAGTCCATCATACTTGTGTATGATGGCATAGATCTCTCTTCTATGTTTGATTGTCTATCCATATGCACTATCAACCTTCCCCTTCGTCACCCTAACCTTATTGACTGGGACCTACGTAGTAGCACACCTGTTGACACCTTTCCCTCAGTGGATGCTTACATAAATCTTATGGGATTGGGGGAGAATGAACACCCTAACCACAAAAGTAAAAAGAAACAAAATCAAAATGGGTCATCAAGTGAAAACCTCTCCAAGGCACTTTTTGGCTCAAAAAAAGTAAAAACAAAGGGTGTTTCTGACAATGAAGACCTCAATGAGGCACTAGAAGATGGAGACATTCATCTTCCCCTTGTAGGAACTCAATTGTCTGAAAGATCTTCTATTCCCATTGAAGAAACACAGGAAATCAATTTGGCGACAAAAGAAAATTCTAAAATTACTTATCTAGCCAAATCCTTGTCTGAAGAGGAGCGCTCCACCATTGTCCAACTTGTTAAAGATGACATCATTAATTTAGCATGGGCCTATTCAAATATGCTAGGCCTAGATCATGCTCTAGTTGTAAATCATTTGGATGTCCATTCGGATGCCAAACTCGTCAAGCTAAAGTTAAGGAAAATGCATCCTCAAGTAGCCTTGTTAGTCAAGAAAGAGTTGGAGAAACTACTAGAAGTTGGATTCATTAGACCCATTGACTATTTGGATTGGATATCCAACATTGTACCTGTCACCAAATTGAATGGAAGTATCAGGATTTGCACAGATTTTTAGGATCTTAATAAGGCATATCCTAAGGATGGCTTCCCCTTGCCAAACATTGACATCCTAGTCGATCTAACTGTTGGACATGAAATTTTGTCTCTCATGGATGGCTTTTCTAGTTATAATCAGATTAAGATTGCCCCTAAGGATCAACACAAGACTGTCTTCACTAAACCTTGGGGTACATTTTGTTATAATTTCATTCCTTTTGGCCTCAAAAATGCGGGGGCAACATACCAATGTGCTATGATAGTTATCTTCCATGACCTCATTCACATTATAATGGAAGATTATGTTGATGATCTATTGGGGAAGTCAAAGATAAGAGAAGAACATATTGCAGTCCTAAAAAAGATCTTTGAATGGTTAGAGCATTATAAACTATATATGAATCCTAAGAAGTGTATCTTTGGGGTCACATCAGGGAAGCTACTTGGTTTCATTATCTTTAGAAGGGGCATATAGGTAGATCTGGCCAAAGTTAAAGTGATAATGGAAATGCCTCCACCACACAATCTAAAATAGTTAAGAAGTCTTCAAGGAAAGTTGCAGTCCATCAGGCGATTTATAGCTCAGTTAGCTGATAAGTGCCAGTCATTCTCCCACCTACTACAAAAAGATGCCACCTTTAAGTGGGATTCAAATTGTCAGCCCAGTTTCGACAAGATCAAAGAGTACTTAGCTCATCCTCATGTCCTTATGCCTCCAATCCCAAGCAAACCTCTCCTATTGTACATTTCAACTACTTCAGTTGCACTGGGGGCATTATTGGCCCAACACAATGAGTCTTCAAAGGAATGTGTTATCTACTACATTAGTCAAACATTAGTGGGCTACAAGCTTAATTATTCTTCGATGGAAAAAGAATGCTTAGTTGTTGTCTTCTATTCACAAAAGCTACACCATTATATGCTCAGTCATCTAGTAAAGTTGATGTCAAAGGTCAATCCACTCAAGTATCTATTATCTAGAACTACTTTAACTGGTCGCATGGCTAAGTGGATCATGATTTTGAATGAATTTGATATAGAATACATGGAAAAAAAGACCATCAAAGGGCAAGTAATAGCAGACCAATTGGTAGAGGCTCTTTTGGCGGATGCTTATCCTTTGGTTACAAATTTTCCTGATCAAGAGGTTCTTACAGTCATAGAAAAATCTACCTGGACGCTCTACTTTGATGGTTGCTACATGCATAATGGATCTGGGGCAGGTATCCTGTTTGTCACACCACAAGGTGATTACATCCCAAAATCATTCAGGTTAGCATTTCCATGCACAAACAACATAACAAAGTACAAAGCTCTCATCATAGGTCTTAGGATCACCACACAATGGAATATGACTCACTTATGAGTCTTTGGCAATTCTTAATTGGTCATTAAATAGGTAAATGATGAGTTTCAAAATAAGGATGAAAATTTGTTACCTTATAAGTGCATGGTGGATGATTTCAAGAAATATTTCACCTTTATCCAATTCGAGCAAATCCCAAGAATCCAGAACAAGGTAGTTGACATAATGGCTACAATTGGTTCCTTAATTGACATGCCAAAGGATCGAATAGACTGTCAATTCCTAGTTGAATGACTCTTAATCCTAGCTTATGATATCCTTGAGAGTGATATGGTGTGTGACATTATAGGTTTTGAGTCACCTTGGTATCATGACATCTACACTTATCTCCATGATAAAATCCTACCCCCTGATCTTACACGTAATCAACGCAAATCCTTTATCCAATGCACCTCTCGTTATACCATAGTGGGAGATACTCTTTCTTTTCGTGGGTATTGATAGGGAGGTTGGAGGAATCAATCACTGGTTCCTGCTCTAGGTCTTACCTGGAAGACCTCTATGGTGTCTCACTCCACCACCTTAACCTATAGGACCTTTTTCCTATTTATGATCCCCTGGTTCTCCTTGCCAACCCCACTACCATCACAACTCTACCTACCAAGTCAACCTTGGTGCAAGTTTTACAACTCTTCCCTTAGCCCTTAATCCACCCTAAAGGCTTACATTCTCCAAAATCTAGAACTTATCTTTGTAGGGGTGTGGAGGTGTTTCTAATAGTTTCAATCCATCCCACTATGGTTCTTGGGGGTCCACCCAACTCCATTTTCTAATCGCTTCCACCAAAACCCTCACATAGGGTTTTAAGGCTACTAGCCCTATGAGCCCAATTAGGCCTCCTACTCCAATAGGTCAAGGTTTTTTTCAAGATTCTTCCAAGTAACCCCCAATATTTCCTTGGGGTTCCTGGTTCTTATGCTCACCACTCAAAGGTTTTAGGGGTCTTAACCCTCAACTGTTTGTACACAGGCTTAAGCTTCAATTTGGCAAAATTAGGCCTTTTGTTAAGTTTTCCTAACCTCCCTGCAATTGTTAGAGGTTCTTTACACCAGATGGATTGATGGATATTCCTCCTCCATTCTATGCCTTGGCAGGGCTCATACCTGCCCTCTCCACACCATGATTTGACAGGAAATGGACACCCCTGCAAATCAAGTGTTATGCACTTCTTGTCTTCCCTAGCCAGACACTTCCTGGCTCACCTAGAAGAAGAATCCCATGGTGCTTACAGTACTGTCAAAGACTCTTAACCCTACAGTATGTACAAACATGGAGTCTAGTCACAATTCCCAAAGGGGTCGTACAATATGTACAGTGGGAATGTGATCTAACCCTCCATTTTCTTCAAATAGTCTGTCAGATCAGCAAATGAAAGAAAGCAAACTATCTACAAACAGTGCTTGAAAATGAACTAAGAAGTTAATTACTACCACAAAATGCTTGAATAACTCTCACACTACATCCTACACAAGCTACAGTGACACTTTCAATCCATTAAAGCTCTACTTCTAAGCAAAAACCAGAAACTCTCACATTATCACAACTGTTCTCACTTGAGTTTCAAAATTTCAAATAATCCAAATGCTTCCAACCTTAGTATCATCTCGAGAGCACCCTTAAATAGGGTCTCTAAATCAATTACCTCTCCTTAGGTCACTCCTAGGCCGCTTGTAGCTTTCATTAAGCTTTATTTGTCAAAAATTTAGAAAAGAAACTCCTAAAAGGTCTAAAAGGCCCACAACCTTGCTTGAGCAAAAACCTTTAAGCCTATGCAATGCTCAACATGACCTTCAACAATTCAACACCTGATCACAAATGCCACTAAGGCACAAACCTAAAGAACATGAATAAATAGATAAATTGGCCTAAACAAGTTGCCCAAACATGACCTTCTAGACAACCTATGGTAACCTAGGTGCTCCTGCACCAGGTATGATAGAACCCTTCTTAGGTGTCTAAATGAGACCGAAGCTCACACCTTGCATGAAAAATTTAGGAGGAGAACAACCTATAAGGTGGAATCTAGTGCATGCCCAAACATCAACATACAATTTCTATTTGTATGCTAGAAAATAAAGTGCAAGATCTATGTTAGGAATGACAAAGAGTGAAAGCACAAAGTTCATTCATGCATACATAATGAACAATATTTCTTGGCCAAACATATAAGTGTTTTGTAACAACAACAAACAATAGGTTATGGTAAAGCAAACCTATACTCTCTGACTCCATTTTGGCACCCCTCTTGAAAGGTAACTTTCTACTATAACATCTATCTACCCTCTATAAACAACTACTCATAAATGCTCTAGTCAGGTAAGGTATCACTGTTTTATTCCAGTATTCAAAATAATTCTTCTCAAATATCTTCGAAAATGCTAATTATACTCTAATTGCAATCAGATTTATGATTCACAGAGCAATTCATCATTTAGTCATATCATTCTTATGACTAATTTCTACTTATCATCTTAAGCATTTTTCCCTTTTAAAAATGTACTAAAACAAAAGAAGGTATGTCACAAGTATGTGTATGTACATAGATGAAGTCTATGTGCATACACATATATGCACCTACTAATGTTAAAGTTTGTGCATACATTCTAAAATATTCATTAATTCAAATTGCAATCTTAGATAGTGTTCTAATTGACGTTACATTGTCAAGTAAATAAAATAGAACAAGTCTTATGCTAATAGTTTCACACATACTGTTTAAGCATTTTCACTATTGTGTTTCTATAACATTTGTTGTTTACTTAAAGAACATTCACTGTTTAAGCAAAACAAATACTGTTTCCTACAATACAGTTGCAAAACTAGTTGTTTGCATATGTACATTCATTGTTTGAATAGAAGAAATGTTGTTTCATACTAAACAATTATAAGCAACTTGCTCACATATGTACATTCATCATTTAAACAATTATAAATCATGTTGTTTCATCTACAAGATAACTTTTAAACCCAATAGAGTTGTATGCAAAAGAATATCCACATTCCTTTTCAACAAATCAGTTATATGTAATGTGAACCCCAATCCTATACCTGCACAAACATGGAAAACAAACACATAATTAGATCAATATGCAAGTAAGAACAAGGATTCCCCATGAAATCTATTTTCAATGCTCAAATAGGAAAGAAAATGAACAAATGAACAAATAACACAATGAAATCCTATTCTAAGATGCAAACTCTTGATCCCATGGGGGAATTGGTGCCAATTATGTGTATAAATTGGCCCTTTCCCAACTCCTTTGTAAGCTTGATGATGATTGATCCACTTGATGGTGAAGAACAATGTGAATCCTTGCTAAAATTTGTAATAACCTAGCTATGGTGATGAAAAATGTTCAAGAAGATGGATTGAATTGCTCTCAGTTGAAGATAATAACTTTGCATTCAAATTATGGATGTTGAATGAGAGGAAGAGTCTCTCATTTATAGATTTCAAATTGGGAGAATGAGAAATATTTGAGCAATGTGGGATCATTCAACATCCAATGGCCAAGTGCCACTTGTCAAGATGTGAATGGTTGAAGGTTGAGCATGTTTTGATCAATGTGCATGATAAATGTTGTGAGATTCAAATTTGAAATTTGAAAGTGACATGTTGGAGGAAAGAAGAATGGAGTTAATGTCACTTGGCTCAATGCACAAGGACATGTAAGAGGAGTGAATGCTTTGTTGGAAGTACCCATCCCGTTTTGGAGGGATTTTTTATTAGGAAGAATATTCCACAAAAGATGCCCTTTTGAATGGAAATTAATGAATTAATAAATCAAATAAATTGATTATTGTGCAAGTTGCAAATTCTAGAGGATTGGAGTTGTAAGTGTGAATAGGTGAAAGGAATAAAACACTTCTTAATGAAACATTGTATCAAAGATCAAGCAAATAATCTACTGAAAGCGTCTCATTGTCTCCTATATTCAAAGATTTATTAAGCTATTGTGCTCTCATATTTAAATAACACTATAACTGTTAAAATGATAATCTAAATAATAGAATGATGCTGATGCAATGATGCGAAGCTATATGATATGACTAAATGATAAAAAAAAACTAATATGACATGGATTGACATGAAAATTGATGGATGAAGCTACAGGAGGCAACCATGATTATGATTCTAGAATGTTGGATGCTTGAATACCTACAAAGTAAGAGTGCATAAGTTAGATAATCTGGATCCTTTTCTTGGTTGAATGAAGTTTTATTTATAGATTTCCTGGCTGTAGAAATGCACAAGGATAGCAAAGAGAGGCTTGGATTCAATCTGGAGGATTGAATGGTGAGAGATGGAGGAAATTGAGAATATTTTGGGGATAGTCTCTACCTATGAAAACACCAAGAAAGAGAAGAGGAAGGATTGATGGAAGAGGATTGAGAGATGAAATTCCAATTTGTCTCCAAAACTTCTCGTGAAATTCCAATCAATTAATTTTGACATAAATTAGACATAGGATATCTAATTCAATTTTGAGGAAATATAGAGGAATATTCTTTATGCTCTTATTTAAATATTTTTGATTTATTTAAATTAGCAAAAGAGGGATAAATAATTTAATGAGCAAACTATGGAATTTGTTTATTAAATTAAAATAGAAGAATATGGTAATTAATCAATAAAGTGTTTGATCCTTATTTAATTAATTTAAGATTTGATGTGATAGAATAAAATAGGGAAATGATAATTAAATTAAACAAAGTATTTAATTTTGTTTATTTAATTAAGATGAGATAATAGTAGAATTAGAAGAATTTAAATGTGAATGTGAACATGAACTATATAAATAAATATTTCTATTTATTCAATAGTAGAGGAATTTAGGATAATTAATCAAATAATTTATATTTAATTAATCAGATTCTCCAAACCAATTTTAGGTGTATACATTTTGCCCCTCTTTGAAGTGATGTGTTTACGCATTACTTCAAAGAAAATTTTGTTGCTACTACTAGTATCAATGAAAAAAATCAGTATACCTCAGACATGCCCCATTTATTGTTTTTCAAATGATTGATGATAATATGCCCCCTCGAGAGATAAATTAATGATTTATGTTTTTTTTTGGATTTTTCATGATGATTTGATAAATATTTGATCAAGAAATAAATTTATCTCTTGACATTGATGATAAAAAACTAGCCCATGGATGAATCTCAATTAATTTCATAAATAAAATTAATTAAAATAAGAGAAATCCCTCAAAAAACCCTTTTCAAAAATCTATATAAGGTCAAAAAGTCCTTTTCAAACTCATTTGTGCTTTGTGACTTTTCAAAACCTAGTGATAGAGACATTTGAGCCAGCTGGAGCAAGATGTCGATCCCCTACCACACTCACCAATTCGAGCACATGTGATGTCACTAGTGGCCAGCCACCTATAGACCTCTGGTACGTACCCGTAATCCACCTTGTATTTTGTGTTTTCTTGATTTTTGTGCCATTTTTCCATTTTAGTGTGTTTTTCATAGTTTAGCACATCAACGTTGCGTTGTAGTGCTTTCCACTCCGGTGTAGCACTTCGGTTAACTGTTGTAGCACTTTGAGGATTAATCGCTTTCGTTAATTTCTCTAGCACTTTCGTAGGAAAATTTAGCGCTTTCAAGATTGAGCGTTTAGATAGTCAGATTTAGCTCTTCGATACCGGATCTTAGCGCCTAGAAAGTTCTAGCACTTTGATGCAAGAAGTTGGCACATTGATGGTCTGTTATAGTGCCTTGATTAAAGGAGCACTTTGATGGTCTGTTATAGCGCTTTGATGCAAGAAGTTGGCACATTGATGGTCTATTATAGCGCCTTGATTAATGTAGCGCTTTGATGGTCTTTTATAGCGCATTGATGTAATGACATAGTGCTTTGATTAAAGTAGCTCTTTGGATGCCTGTTTTAGCGCATTGAATTGCTGAAATAACGCTTTTGATTATTTAGCACCCTGAATGCTTGTTTGAGCGCATCGAAATGCTGAAATAGTGCTTTTGATTATTTAGTGCCCTAGATGCTTGTTTTAGCGCATTTGAATGATGAAGTAGCACTTTTGATTTTTAGCGCTTTGAATGTCTGTTTTAGCACATCCATGTCAAATTTGCAGATTTTGACACAGTTAACCTTGATTTTTGCAATTTTGATCATGTCCATTCTTCGGTTTGGTATGATTTGATTATCCAAATTCCTTAATGATTGATTCTGATGATTAATAAGACTTACTCTCATGATAGGCAAGAAATAATCCTATTTGTGACGATCCTCATGATAGGTGAGGAATGATTTCATATCTGATAAACCTTATGATAGGTGAGATTAGATAATGTTTTTGATGAACCTCATGATAGGTGAGGTTAGTTGATGTTTGTTCATGAGTTTTGATCAAAACTTCATACCAAAGTTTTGATTGGATCTAATAGTATATTGACTTTGTGAATTTGACATAGTGCACTGATCTATTAAACCTTCTTTATGATGATAGGATCCTCTGGATAACCTCCAAATGTGAGAGCGATTTCCATGGACTACTTATTTGATTCCTCATTTGACTCTTGATGAAATTCATATCATAGCTCGATGTGGTCTGTCTAGTCTTCTTGATATGCCCCAGATTAGGATTAATTGGGGTCTCCTTACTGCTTTGGCCAAGCGGTGGCACAACAAACATAACACCTTCCATCTACCCACTGGTGAGATGATAGTCACACCAGAGGATGTGT
Organism: Sequoiadendron giganteum; assembly: GCA_007115665.2. Lineage (NCBI taxonomy): Eukaryota > Viridiplantae > Streptophyta > Pinopsida > Cupressales > Cupressaceae > Sequoiadendron > Sequoiadendron giganteum. Next base: position 499,999,374 of record CM021105.1, read on the forward strand.
GGTAGATTTTACTGATACCTTTTATTAGAGAGGTAGTAGTCTATGATTCACATGAGGCTGGGGGAGAGATGCACTCCATAGAGTTTTCCAGGATCAACATATTGTTGGCCCAATTTTTCGATGGCAGACGATGGTCGACGCTTATGCTAGTCTACCAACAGTGCCAGCTGGATTCATTGGAGGCTTCCTTTGTCCTGATCGCAGGTAAAAGGGATTCTCTGTGGGTTGGGGCCATATTCTTAAGAGTATGGTCGTGCACAGGACCAGATATGTGTGGGAGATGTGTATGCTAGCCCACCTTTATCATGATTTACAATCAATGGTGTACTTTGGAGGACGCATCCTATCAGCAGGGGTGACCTTACTACAAGTTTGGGCATGGGAGCATTTTTCCTTTGCTTGACCACTTTCGGTACTTGACAGACCTACAGGAAAACCATATGTTTTCCATTACACAGGTCGACTTACCTAGTTTCAGATGGGTAAGTTAGAGCATTGGAGACGGGTTTTGGATGAATTGGAGAGTGTTGTTTGCCAGCCTTATCTAGATTGTGAGCAGCAGGAGGAGGATGATCGAGTGCTCAAATTTTTGTGTGATTCCATGTACCTGATCGACAAGACTCCTTTTGTTTTAGAGAGATTTTTATTGCGGTGGGTCTACAGGTAGTATGGTATTGTATAGTGTATGCCTCAGGGGGTTGCTCATTATGCCCGATGGTGGAGTGATACAACAAATTGGGGGTCGTGCTTTTCTTATGAGACATTAGTGGAGGGATATCAAACTCTACAGCCATCATCTTGGGATATGCGCGGGGATATTGCAGAGGCACCCATGACAAAGAAGTATGTTGCATATTTGGCTTTGCATCCATGTCCTCGGATCACCATTCCTGATGAGCCAACACCATTACTTGTGGAGGAGGATTCTACCGAGGATCCTACCTAGCCATTGAGGGCGAGGAGGATAGTGGATCTAACACTGACTCAAGTAGTAGTGAGGAGAGTAGCAGTGATAACAACAGTAGTGATGATGGGGATGGTGGTGGTGGTGGTAGAGGGGTTGGGCTAGGTAGTGTTGGTCCATCTTTGAGTAGGCCTCGCAAGAGGCGAGCAGTGGATATGCCTTTTGTTGACTAACAGAGACAAACTGTGAGCCTACAAGTGCAGGCTCAGACCTTGTAGGGACAGCTAGTGAAAGCACATGGGTTATTGGTACAGACGCAGACACAACTACAAACCCAGGCACAGGCACACACACGAGAATTAGCTCTCGTCCAGGGAAAGTTAGCACAATTCCAGTCACAGGTGGTCACATTGACAACTGAGCAGGATAGTGCCAGACAGGTTGCCGAGAGGGCATAGGAGACTGCTGAGACATTATAGAGGGTAGTTGATGGTACCTATGTGGCTGATTATATGAGAGAGGTTTTGCGGGCTGGTTGAGAGGCAGAGTTCTATAGAGGTCGATATCATGATGCAATTTTGGCCAAGCGCAGAGTGAGTTATGCTCCTTCTAGATCTGGCAGGACACATACCTGGACAGTTAGTGAGGGTGTGATGCAACCTCCTTAGAGAGATCCTAGAGATCCTAGTTCATCCGATGGTGACGGTGGTACTGGTCCTATGATTCCTGCACCATCTGGCAGTAGTAGATCCTAGATGTTGTATTGATTTTGAGACATGATGTATATTACGATTTCATTCACTTTTGACGATGTATCTTTTATTATTTCAGACTTCATTGTATACTTGACATTGATGATATATATGATGATGTAGTTGATTTCTATTGATCTATGATGGTTATTCATGATTTTATGATGGATACATTTATTTTAACGTGTTATATATTATGTAATGATTCTATGATGAATACTTTTATTTTATGTGATGATTCTAATTTTAAATGCTTATGTATGAATATATGATGTATGGATGTATGATGTTCTAAATGATGATTTTTGCGATGAATGATATATGGATAATAATGACATGATTTGCATTTTATTTTAATATGATGAAATATATGGATGTATGGTGAATGCATTTAATGTGATGAGATGAAAATGATGATGTTATGATGGATGCATTTATTTTAATGTGATGAAATGAAAATGATGATGTTGTGATGGATGATATATGGATGGATGGTGTAAATTGATCAAATGTATATGATAATAATGTAATGAATGATATGGTGCAATGAACATGATGTATTTATAAAAATGATAATTTGTGATGGATGATAATGTAAATGAATGATATGGTGTAGTGAACGTGATATATTGATTTATGATATGATGTGACAGATGATAATGTAATAAATGATATGGTGTAATTAAAATGATGTATATGATGTGACAGATATGCCATAACAAATGTTCAACTATTTGATGTTAAATGCATGAGTGATGAGATGATAAAAAGCTTTGTAATGATGAGATGATGCTTCTATATGTTTTTGATGATTTTTGGTTTATGTCAAGCATACTCAATCAGATTTGTAGAAAAGATAATCATTAATTGGATTTTTATTTTTATTTTTTTATGCAACAAACACTCTGCAAATGTAGAATTTATTATGAATGCATTCTAATTTTATCATGCAACTATATGCAAAACCATTGTCATTTTAATAGTACTTTTGTGTTTGGTATCATCATAGAGCTTTTTAGGATGTTGAAAGTGAGTACAATCGTTAATGGTATATGTTAGACCAATGACGACCTGCGTACTACTTTCATGATTTTTGATATTGCAAGTGAACACAAGCATCTAGGTATAATTGAACCGAGATGACCTGAGCATTTCTTGTGTAAACAAGCAAAGATTAATCATTTTAATGTGTGAATTCTGAATGTCATCGGTGATACATTTGCATAGCACATCCCTTGACAATTCACACATTTATATGATTAACGTACATACAACAAACAAAAAAAATCATTCTTCTTCCTTGTTTCTCTAGTTTATTTACATCATTGAGTTACTCCAAAGAAATGATAATAAATAATCAAAATTTAACTTTCCCATCTTTTACTTAGAGTGTTTCAATCATTATTTAGATTAGATCATCCATCATGATTTTGTGATGTTTTTGTGTTTTTTTGAGATTTTCAAACAAAGACCTAACCTACTAACCTATCCTTGGGGTTGAGGGGGTTGATCAAATATTAGCCTTGCCTATGTTACACACACAAAGACCACGTAGTTCAACTAACACAAACTCATGTTTTTGCTTTTTGCTTTTCTAGACTGAATTTTTGACTTGCTTTTGGATTTTCTGATATGATACAGATGCTTGATGCCTTTCTGATGGTGATTGATGTTGCGATTTGATCATTGTTTTTGTTTTCTTATCATACTATTGTTTTCCCATTTGGCGAAGCCGATGTGTTTGTTGTCCTTCTGGATATCCAGATGTTGCCCCCAAGCTAGGGTGAGACATGACCATGTGAAATGATTTGATAATGGATGCAATGATGGTAAGACTAATGTAATGATATGAAATGGTAATGACTGCCATACTAATGATCCTGATATGTATCAAAATAGATGGGAAATCTAGTTTAGAATCACATACGACGCCTGTTTCCAGGTTTTCACCATATGTTTTGATTACAACCTTTGTTTTTTTGTATTTTTCCTTTTTCTCATTTTTCTTTTTTATTTTCCTGTATTTTTTTGTTACCAAGACGCCTGTTTGTCGGGTTTTCATCAAAGAAAACATTTTCCAAAAGTTTGACCCGTGCACTAGGAAATTCAGGTATATAACTTTCTAAGATGGATATTGTTGATAGGTTCATCAAAAAAATCCCCCTCTAATGTTGATAGTTGATAGGCTCCTGATCCATACATTGATATGATGACAAAAGGACCTTGCTAGTTAGGTTCAAACTTCCCTTTCTTTTCCCTGTCCTATTGATTTCTAGGGTTCTCTTTTAGAACCAAATCGTCAACCTGAAAGACTCTAGGTTTTACTCTATCATTATAGCTCCTTGATATTCTCTGTTGGTAAGCTATTAGATGGTCAGTGATAATAGATTGAGGTATGCCATACCGACAGATTATGTAATTCAATATGAATGACGAGATTTTCTTTCCAATGATAGTTGTAAGAGGAACTGATTCTATCCATTTTGTAAAGTATTTTTTGTTGTGATTATGAACTTGTGTCCATTGGATGAAGACGAATTTATCTTTCCTACCAAATCTAGTCCCCATTGAAAAAAGGGCCATGTTGATGTGAATGGGTGCAATTCTTGAGCTGGTGCGTGAATCAAATTACTGTGAATCTGACATTTTTGACATTTCTTTACAAACTTTTAAGACTCTTTCTCCATACATGGCCAATAATATCCTAAACGAAGGAGTTTCTTCACTTGAGTTATACCACTCGAATGAGTGCCATAAATACCCTCATGAACCTCACGTAAGGTCATCTCAGATTCACCGTGCTCTAAATATCAGAGTAAGGTACCATCAAGACCTCGACGATAAAGGATGTCGGTGATTAAAATATGTTGGGTGGATTGGCGGATAAAATTGCATTTTTTATTCTTGGAAAGATCGGGAGGGAGGATATTGTCCTTTGGGTAAGCATAGGTTTTCTCATAGATGGAGGTTTCAATGGTCTCTAAATGGCATATGGTATTGGATTCTGAACTATTGTAAGAAGGATATGATACTCGTTCTACCATAAACTCATAACAACCACGTTTCTCTGGCAATTGTAAGAGTGAAGCAATTGTGGCCATAACATCTACAGCTTTGTTCTTTGCCCTTAGAATTTGATCAAATTTGACATTGACAAAAAATTATTTTAGATCATCTATTTGTTGTTTATAGGATATCAAATTTTCATCTTTCATCTGATACTCATCATTTACTTGATAAATGACTAGTTGAGAGTCCCCATATACTTGTAATTCTATGATCTTCCATTCAATTGCTATTTTGACCCCAATGATCAATGCTTCATATTCTACCACATTATTGGTACATTGAAACATCAGTCTATAAGATTTCGAGATAGTGTGTCCTTGAGGAGTGATGAACAAAATCCCTACTCCAGATCCTTGTTGTGTGTATGATCCATCAAAATATAATATCCATTGTTGTGGCATCACAGTCAGAATGTCCACATCTGGAAACTCCATTGTCATAGGTTGATCATCTAGTAAAGGAGGCTCAGCCAATTGTTCGGCGATTGCTTGACCCTTGATAGCTTTTCTCTCCACATATTCAATATCAAATTCACTTAATAGCATGACCCACTTGGCCAGTCTACCTGTTAAGGAAGCCTTACTGAGTAGATACTTTAAGGGGTCAATCTTTGCTATTAGCCTAATTGTATGAGCTAGCATATAATGTCTCAGCTGTTGAGTAGAAAACACCACTGCCAAGCAAGATTTCTCTATGAAAGTGTAATTTATTTCATAACCATTCAATGTTCTACTAATATAATAGATGGTGTGCTCCTTCCCCTCATAATCTTCTTGTGCTAATAATGCTCCTAAAGAGATCTTTTTTGTTGCAATGTACAATATCAAAGGTCTTCCTTCTGTAGGCAGCATAAGAACAGGCGGTGACATTAGATATTGCTTTATTTGATCGAACATTGTTTCACACCCATTATCCCATTTGAAAACAACATTTTTATGCAATAGATGATTGAATGGATGACTTTTGTCCGCTAGCTAGGAGATAAATATCCTGATATTGGAGCCTTCCCTATAGTGATCTGAGTTGACTGATATTTCTGGGGGGCAGCTTTTCCATTATTGCCTTGACTTTCATTGGATCTACTTTGATGCCCTTTATTGAGACAATGTATCCCAAGAGTTTTGTTGATGTGACCCCAAAGACACACTTCTTGGGGTTTAGCCTGACATTGAATTTCTCTAGCCTTGTGAAGATTTTTCTCAGAATATGTAGATATCCTTCCCTAATACAAATTTTTTCCAGAATATCATCCACATAATCCTCCATGAAGGTGTGCATCATATCATGAAATATTGTTGTCATTTCTCTTTGATAGGTTGCTCCTGCATTTTTTAGACCAAATGGCACGACATTCCAGCAGAAGGTTCCCCATGGACATGTGAATGTTGTCTTCTCTTGATCTTCTAGAGCTATTTTAATTTGGTTGTATCCAGAGAAATTGTCCATGATTGACAATATGGCATGCCCTGTCGTTAAGTCTACAATGATGTCTATATTAGGTCATGGGAAATCATCCTTTGGGCATGCTTTATTCAGGTCTCTGAAATCCATACATATCCTGATGCTATTGTCTAGCTTGGAGACATGTTCAATGTTTGATATCCATTCGGCAAAGTCAATGGACCTTATGAATCCAACATCTAACAATTTCTTTAGCTCCGCTTTGACCATTAATGCGATATGGGGATGCATTTTTATCAATTTTTTCTTTACATTATTGATTCCTGCAGGCAAAGACAAATGATGCATGAGAAGGTTTGGATCCAAGCTTGGAATATATTAGAATATGACCAAGCAAATTTAATGCTTCTTTCCTTAAATAATTTGATGAATTCTAGTCTCTCTTGATCTGTCATAAATTCTGCCAGATGTAGAATTTTTTCCCTTTCTTCAGTGCCAATGTTTATAGACTATGTTGGCTCCACTAGAACTAATGACCGCTCATGATAATGTTTTGGAAGAGTGTCAAATCTCCCATCTTTCGGTGCCTTGGAGAGGTTTTAACCATTAGATGCGTTCTTTATTTTTTCTTTTTCAAGATCTAATGCTGCCATAGAATGGCTTTCACCATTATATCTATTTTCCTTGTTTTTACTTTTGCGACTGAAATATTTGACACCCTCCTGCTAAGTTGCGTTGTTATGAGAATTGCGGATAGAACTTGTACCAGGTTCATTACAACATAGGTAATTTATGATGGAATAATCATTTGCAAATATGGCTAGGTTCTACAAGTTCTCAGTCAATAAGTTCGGGATGGATTAAAGGCATGAAGTCAACAGATTGACTTAGGTTGATGGGGGTAAGGGTTAGGACAACAATGTCATCATAGTTGTTATTAGGGATAGCGAGATCAATGATGGTACCCTCTTCAAGATCATCTAGTTCACTTGATGTTTGTTCATCCCCACTTGAGTCATCGATATTTAGTGATCCTGATACGAATGGTCTAGACCCAAAGCTTTGTCCCTCCTCACGCGTAGGTGCATATTGTTGTATTATATCAATTTTGATATTGATGTAAGATATATCAAAACACAGATCCCATTCATATTCATTTGAATCCGTTTCAGAGCTATCTCTAACCTGAAGGATTCTTTCAACAACTTTCTTTGTCATTTCTTGTTTTTGTTCTTCAGAATATCCCGGTCTTGTCTTCTCTTTTGAATGAAGAGTGAGGGGCTAAACAGGTTCAATGATGCCTTCCTTCCTTTTCCCAACATGTCCTTATCTCTCATAACCCATTTTTTCTAGGATAGCCTTCCCTTTTCCATATTTGTCTGTATTGATATTGACATTCTTGATATTGATATTTGATGTCGATGGTTCCTCATCTTTGTATAACCAATCAAGGATTCCTTTGTTGTCTGATTCATCCTCTATGGTACTAACTTTTACAAACCTTTCTTCTAGAACTATGACAGGTAGTGGTGTTTGATGTTTGACCATTGATGGTTGGCCATATGTCTTTGGAGATGGCATTAACTGTGAAAGATTAAGTGATTTCTCCATAGAATATTGCCCCATCCCTTTATCTATCAATTGGAATTGCTCTTGAAATTTTTGTGATAAAGAAGTTTGGGGATTTGGATTGTCTGTTAATTGAGTGTCAACAAGACTTGTATCTTTTGCTTTATCCTTCTTCTCTACCCACTTGGTGGTGATATTTGGACCTTTTTCCTCATTTGGTGACTTTGAACTGGATGCTTCCCTATTGTGAGGCACAAAGGTATCTTCAGAGATCCTAAGTGTGTCACAATGCCAAGGATGATTATAATCAACAGATATAGTCACCTCCTATCCATTTACTAGGATTTTTAAGCATTGATGATATGTGGAAGGCACTACCTGCATTTCGTGGATCCATGGGTGTCCTAAGAGTATGTTGTAAGTTAACTCTCTTTCTAGTACCTGGCATGCTATGTGTTTCATCACCGATCCCACTTGAATGGGTAACACAATCAGTCCTTTTGAAGATTTCTCTTCCTCATCATATGCCTTTATAGTCATTTTCCTTCGGGCATCAATAACATCATCAGAATACCCTAGTGCACGGATTAACTTTAGAGTGCAAATGTTCAAACTAGCTCCCCCATCTATTAAGACTCTTTTGACACAATGATTGTGGATCAAGACTTCGATATGGAGTGCGGTGTTATGGGGGTGGTTGAGTGACACATCATCCTATTTAGAGAATGATAGAAAATGTGGGGTAGTCAAATTCCCCACCATAGCTTGGAATTGGCAAACATCTAGATTTTTTGGTACCGTAGTGGCAACTAGTGCTTGTTCTAGAACCTCCTTATGTGATGGAGATAGTTTGAGGAGTTATATTATTGATATATACGCTGGAATGTTTTGAAGTTGATCGACAATTTTATAATGAGATGGAGGTGGATATATGTTTTTAGGCCCAACTCCCTTTAAGACTACCTTGGATTTCCCCCTTGTCATTACATTTGTTGGTTGATAGTCCTATTGTTCTCTGATTTTTAAAACGTTTATTTGATTTTCAGAGACTTGTATGCTTGGGAGCAAATCCAAAGGGGTAGTGTCATTGGTTTTGTGTTCATCCATGTTATAACCAATGGTATCATCATTTTCCACTTTGGTAAGATAAATGATCGTTTTATCGAGTTTAAGGTATGACTCCTTTTAAACCTAGGAGTTAAGTTAATTTTTCTAGTTTTTGGTGCTCAAGTGGTGAAATTCACTGCCGTTGCACCTTTTTACTCTAACTGTTTTTGGTGCAACAGCGGTGATTTTCACCACAATTGCACCTAACAAAGTTTCCAAATCTTGGTGCTCGAGTGGCGAAATTCACCGTCGTCGCACCTAAACAACTTTGACATTTTGGTGCTCGAGTGGTGAATATCACCGCTCGAGCACCTAATTGTGAGTTAAGTCTAGTTCTCCTACTGCATTCAATGCGCGCGACTTAAGTTATTTTTTTAGGTTTTTATTAACTCAATCATGAGTTATTTCCTCATTTTCGCTAAGTGACTTTCTCCATACTTCACTCCCGTGTCATCGTCAATTGCCTCCCTTTGAGATCAAACCTTGGTGTTGTCCTCCAGCGCGCGGTTTTCTCCTCATCTTCGCCATTGTCCATTATCACAGTTTCTCCCCGCCTTCATGCGCGTCGGCCTTCATTCTTTCCCTCGGTGTACAGGCGGGATTTTTCGATGCCTTCACATGAAAGTTTCAAGTCACACTGGTGTCTTGGCGGTGATTTTCACCACCATGACACCCATTCACAAAAATTACCCAGGTGTCGAAGTGGTGAAATTAACCGCCATGACACCAAACTGTTTTACAGTGTTGGTGCTCAAGCGGTGATTTTCACCGCCTCAACACCAACATTGTCTCTCCCCAAATTCCCAAATCTTTTGGTGCTCGGGCGATGTTTTTCACCACCTCGACACCAAAACAAAAATCTCACTTCGGTGCTCGAGCGGTGATTTTCATTGCCCGAGCACCAAAATCTGCACTTTTTCTCTAACACTCAAAATAGTGTTTTCTCTTCATTTTCACCTCGGTGCTCATTTTTGCACCTCATTTTCCGCACCATACGGCCAAAACACAATGACTCCATATCGCCATGTTCATTTCACATTTCCCCATACGACATGTATTTCCTAACAATCATTGCATTCATCACCCTTGCAGTTTCTTTCCAGATTTAATCAAGTGATCTTGAAGGTGACATTTTCCAGTCCAGTGAACTATCCTAGATCTACAAAGAAGCCACCATGCAATAGGTGCCAGAAAGTCCATTCATCCGCCAGAAGATCGATCACAAGAGTTCACACCCTTGTTGATTACACAGTCGGCCCAAATGATGCGTTCATGCAGGAGACCAGGAAGAAATATGAGGACTCTGTGCCCAAGCAAGGAACCATGAAGATTCCTGATCTCCCAGTGTTGAACATTTTGATGCTTCTCTTTATGCATCTTGTAAATAGTTTTTGACACTTTAGGTGTCTTTTTGTAAAACGTAATTGCACCAAAATATGAGGTGCGATTACGTAGAAATAAATTACACTTAGTTAGATTAGGGTTTCCTATTTTTACTCATCTGATTCCCTAATTTTGCTCTTCCCTCCTTTCTATAAATAAGAGGGATTTCTTTTGTAATATTTACCTTTTGATAGTTTGCAACGAAGTGCTGCTCTTTTGAAACAAGCATTGAGACTTTGTGTTCAATATTGTGAATTCAGATCTAATCAATAAAGAAGACGATTGCATACCAGACTTTGTGTTGGAATTGATTGTCTTGTGTGTTGATTATATCAGTAGTAATTTGTGTATGAGATTGAAAGGGCTTCAAGTAATTTATGTAAACTTTGTGTTGCATCTATTATTTGGATTTACTTTTATGTGTGGATATTTTGGTTGAAAGATCTACAAGACTTTGTGCTTGAAATCGTTCATGTTGTTCGAGGAATTGCTATGTCTAAGAAGACTTTGTGCTTCTAATACAACGAACAATACTACTACCGAATTCAACATCGAAAAGGCTACGGAACGACTTTGTGCCTTCGTGAGCTTTCCCTTTTCCTTTTACCTTTTGTTATTATAAATCATACCTGGTATTTCTAAGCTTTGCTTTGTCAAGATAGAAATATTGGAATTACTGTTGTTGTTTAAGTTTAAGTTATTCAGATCTAAAGCTTTTCATAGTGAAGCATTGTAAACATCTTCTCTGAAAAAAGAGAGAAGTATGAATGTAACACACCCCGCCCATTTCATGAGTACAATGTACATTTTGTAAGTATTCTTTTAAGTTTACTATAGCTTCTAATTAGTAGTAAGAAGGGCACCTCCCCTTTTTGAGAGGAGAGATTATATCTCACATAGTTGTGGCTAAAGTCTAGATGGCGTAATCTGTTGAAAATTTGATTACACTATTTTCACCCAACAGTTTTTTGGTGACTCCGTTGGGGACACGATATGCATTCGAAAGCCTCACATTTTCATTTGAAGTATACCAGTGTCCTTCATTGTAATTTATTTTCTTGTACGTTTTTCAAGATTTCACCAAGGACATGTAAATGGCTGCTCTCAAGGTCCTTGGGGAAATTCTTTTGGTCCGTTGAGTCTGTCTCTACCCCTACATGCTCTTCCTGAAGGCTCACGGAAGAAACTTCCCAAGTTTTTTGGTGATGGACAACAACATCCTGATGATCACGTTGCTTCTTTCTACATCGCTTGTGGAGTTCATGGTGTTGAACACGAAGATGTATCTGTAAGGTTGTTTGTGGAGGCTCTCCAAGGTGTTGTTGCAGATTGGTTTTATCATCTGGTGCCACATACTATCACAAACTGGGCAACTCTCATAGTCAATTTTGAAGCAAGGTTCAAACCTCCTGAAGACGCAAATGCTTTGTTGGCTCAACTCACCCAGTTGAAGAAGGAATCTCACATGCCTATGTGCAAGTTCATTGCCCACTTCAACAAATTGACACGAAGAATTCCAATTGTTGCTCAACCTACAACTGAGAACTTTAAATGTTTCTTTGTAAATGCTCAAGTGCCCGAAGTTGGTTTCCTATTGAGAAGATCAGCCCCAGCTACTCTTGCAATTGTACAGACCTTGGCGACATAAATTGAAGATGATCTCATTCTTGCTAGGCAAATAAAAATTGAATCAAATGAATCTAAAGAAATCCCTTCTTTGGAGTTATTTTCTTCCATCACAAGGACGGATCCTATGGTACAAAGGTTGGTAAACAAGCTACTTGTCCTCAAAAAGAAGCTAGCTCATAATTTTGTTGTTGGGAATCAACACATGTTATCTTCACCTCTGAAGAGGCTTTCTCTTGAGGTACCATTAGTAAAAGCAGTAGTGAAGCATCTTGACTCCAATCCAAGTGATCTCGCTATTCTCTTCCAAGAAAAGGAAGCAGACATAGCTGGCGACTCCCATTTCTAGTTTATGCAGTCTCAGATAGCCATTGATGAAAAGCAGAAAGATGAAAGTCATTTTTTTGAAGTTCAACTGAATGAAGACAATCTTGTCTTGAGATCTGAAAAGATGGACATGCACGAAGGTCTCCATCAAGTTGAAGACAATGATTTTGTGTTTCAAGGTCATGAGCTTGAACACATGTTGCATAAAAGAACTTCCCAAAGGCATGATGAGGATATTCTTATTAATAATTCAGATTTTCCCAAGTCTGAAGATGGAAAACAACATACTGAAGTATGCAGTGCAGTCATATCTTCATCTGAAACACATGAAGGAGATCATTTTGATCAACATAAGGTTGCCATGGCTGATAAATCGGTTGTTCAAGTAGCAACTAATAAGGAGCATTCAATCTTTGACCGATCGAGGGGATGTACCATAAGACATCTTTCTTGGTTGGAGGGCAATGGGAAGAAAGAGGTTCCACATGTACCTGAGCATGAAGATAAACTTGAGAATGCAGCTAAAGATGTATTTGTAGATGTGTAGGAGTAGTCTGAATTCGATGATTCATTTTGGAGCAGCAGTATATCTAATATATTTTTAGAGGTAGCTGAACATGTTCATCTCTTTCAAGAAACAGTGCCTCAACTTTATCTACATGTAGCTGCTAATGATCATGTAAGGCATTGCGAGTTGTTGAGGAAAGACAGCTATTTTGTTGAACTTGTGAACGGTTTCATTTGAGAAGATTTCATTGATGGCTAGTTTTAATTAGGTAGGTTTCCACCTTTTCAATAAGTGCATTTGCATAAGTTTGCGTCTTGTTTTTCATAGATTTTCTTTGTGTTAGTCATGCTTGACTTTGTTTCCCAGTGGATGGATGAAGGCACTTGATTTCTGGTTTTCTTCTCCCTTCATTCGTTTGAAATAACGATTGAAGAAATATCCCCAACAGGAGCCAGTTGTTATCACATAATCTAGCAGTGCTCGAATCACGGATAACCCCCTACGAAACTAGTCTGTTTCCTAGGACAGTGCATTTCAAGCACGTAAAACGAGGCTAACTTGTTTCGTGAAGTCTCTAATCTTACCTAGTCCGGGTAGATGATGATAGGCTTGAGTTCAAGTTTAAGGTCTAACTCCTTTTAACCCCAAGAGTTAAGTTAATTTTCCTAGTTTTCGGTGCTTGAGTGGTGAAATTCACCGCCGTTGCACCTTTTTACTCTAATTGTTTTTGGTGCAACGGCGGTGATTTTCACCGCAATTGCACCTAACAAAGTTTCCAAGTCTTGGTGCTCGAGCAGTTAAATTCACCGCTGTCACACCTAAACAACTTTGACATTTTGGTGCTCGAGCGGTGAATATCACTGCTCGAGCACCTAATTGTGAGTTAAGTCTAGTTCTCCTGCCGCATTCAATGCGCGCGACTTAAATTATTTTTTTAGTTTTTTATTAACTCAATCATGAGTTATTTCCTCATTTTCACTAAGTGACTTTCTCCATACTTCGCTCCCATGTCATCACAAATTGCCTCCCTTTGAGATCAAACCTTGGTGTTGTCCTCCAGCGCGCCGTTTTCTCCTCATCTTTGTCATTGTCCATTATCACAATTACTCCCCGCCTTCATGCGCGTCGGCCTTCATTCTTTCCCTCGGTGTACAGGCGGGATTTTTCGACGCCTTCACACGAAAGTTTCAAGTCACACTGGTGTCTTGGCGGTGATTTTCACTGTCATGACACCCATTCACAAAAATTACCCAGGTGTCGAAGCGGTGAAATTCATTGCCACGACACCAAACTGTTTTGCAGTGTCGGTGCTCGAGCGGTGATTTTCACCGCCTCGACACCAACATTGTCTCTCCCTGAATTCCCAAGTCTTTTGGTGCTCGGGCGATGTTTTTCACCGCCTCGATAGCAAAACAAAAATCTCACTTTGGTGCTCGAGCGGTGATTTTCACCGCCCGAGCACCAAAATCTGCACTTTTTCTCTAACACTCAAAATAGTGTTTTCTCTTCATTTTCGCCTCTGTGCTCATTTTCGCACCTCATTTTCCACACCATATGGCCAAAACACAGTGACTCCATATCGCCATGTTCATTTCACGTTTCCCCATACGACATGTATTTCCTAACAATCATTGCATTCACCACCCTTGCAGTTTCTTTCCAGATTTAATCAAGTGATCCTGAAGGTGACATTTTCCAGTCCAATGAACTATCCTAGATCTACAAAGAAGCCACCATGCAACAGGTGCCAGAAATTCCATTCATCCGCCAAAATATCAATCACAAGAGTTCACACCCTTGTTGATTACACAGTCGGCCCAAATGATGCGTTCATGCAGGAGACCAGGAAGAAATATGAAGACTCTGTGCCCAAGCAAGGAACCATGAAGATTCCTGATCTCCCAGTGTTGAACATTTTGATGCTTCTCTTTATGCATCTTGTAAATAGTTTTTGACACTTTAGGTGTCTTTTTGTAAAACGTGATTGCACCAAAATATGAGGTGCGATTACGTAGAAATAAATTACACTTAGTTAGATTAGGGTTTCCTATTTTTACTCATCTAATTCCCTAATTTTGCTCTTCCCTCCTTTCTATAAATAAGAGGGATTTCTTTTGTAATATTTACCTTTTGATATTTTGCAACGAAGTGCTGCTCTTTTGAAACAAGCATTGAGACTTTGTGTTCAATATTGTGAATTCAGATCTAATCAATAAAGAAGAGGAATGCATACCAGACTTTGTGTTGGAATTGATTGTCTTGTTTGTTGATTATATCAGTAGTAATTTGTGTATGATATTGAAAGGGCTTCAAGTAATTTATGTAAAATTTGTGTTGCATCTATTATTTGGATTTACTTTTATGTGTGGATATTTTGGTTGAAAGATCTACAAGACTTTGTGCTTGTAATCGTTCATGTTGTTCGAGGAATCGCCGTGTCTAAGAAGACTTTGTGCTTCTAATACAACGAATGATCGAAAAGGCTACGAAATGACTTTGTGCCTTCGTGAGCTTTCCCTTTTCGTTTTACCTTTTGTTATTATAAATCATACCTGGTATTTCTAAGCTTTGCTTTGTCAAGATAGAAATATTAGCATTACTGTTTTTGTTTAAGTTTAAGTTATTTAGATCTAAAGCTTTTCATAGTGAAGCATTGTAAGCATCTTCTCTGAAAAAAGAGAGAAGTATGAATGTAACACACCCCCCCCATTTCATGAGTACAGTGTACATTTTGTAAGTATTCTTTTAAGTTTACTATAGCTTCTGATTAGCAGTAAGAAGGGCGCCTCCCCTTTCTGAGAGGAGAGATTATATCTCACATAGTTGTGGCTGAAGTCTAGATGGCGTAATATGTTGAAAAGTTGATTACACTATTTTCACCCAACAGACTGTTACCTATTTTTCACTACCAGCTCAAAGAGGTAGAGCTGAATTGTAAATTCAAGCCAAGGTACACAAGTTGTTTTAAAAATTTCTGCTAAAATACTCATATTGTGTATTGTTCCATAACAATGTAAATTTCAGTGATACCATGCAAAAAAATTTCAAAAATGATATCATAAGTTTGCATAATATTTGTTTTTTTATCCATAATGAACAAACTAGAATCCCACACAAGCCGTGGGAGTAACTCATTTTGATTTTTACAATCAAATAAGAGGTGCAAAAATAGATTGTATACTATACAATTGTTGACAAAATAAGCATAGAAGGGAGAGTGGTTCATCATTGCCTATAATGATGGAACTCGTGATGCTTGATGTCTTTTATTGATGTTGTTGAAGCTTTCCAGGTTCCTCAACTTTGCTCTCTTTGAGTTGTCCTGTGGGATGAACAAAAATGATGTTAGAGATTAACTCTATGCAATGATGAATCAAAATCAGTCCTATGCTTTCATTGCCAGTAGGAATTGAATTTACATCTATTCAGGCATCCATCAGATGATTACAAAAATTCAAAGAGCATAAGGAAAAAGAGGAAGCTTTTAGCTTCTTTTATTTTGCTAACATGTTTGTTCACTGTGCAGGAACATGTGCATTATGTTTGTGATCATCTTATCATATATGTGGAGCAAAATAGGCTCCCAAAAGGGTTGAGCCCGACATATCAAAAGGATACACTCTCAAGTTACATACGAGAGTTCATTAATATTGTCAAAACAATTAAAACAAAGTTGTTGAAACTAAGAGTACAATTAAACAAGCAATCTTATTTCAAAGAGTTTCACAAAAACAAGTAAAGAACTCATAAATTTCTTTGATATTTTGTTTCAAGCTCTAATTTATGTTTTCACATTACATCTAAATGAGGTATCAATCCTCTTTACACTGAAGAGAACATAAACAAAATATCAAGCATGGATTTTTTTTTTCATGGAGCTTTAGAATTGTTTTTTACATGAGACAATGAGTATTCACCATCCTAGCTCGAGATAAGCATGTTTTCTTTCAATACATTTTTTCATCATGCTGAAACATAACATTGGCAAGAAAACAACATGTATTTTACATTTAAAAACATCCAAGTGCTATTATTGTGATAACTTTCAACAACAATCATTAAGAGCAACAGAAGGAAAAGAGCTACATAAAGAGAAATTAGTGAAATCCCTTGCTCATCATTTACCAGTTCCATTGTTAAGTCATCTCTTGATAGTAGTGTTCTTTCTCCCCATGGATTGAGTAAATAATGTTCATCAAAATCAGAAATAGATGATAAAAATGATGGAAGTAATGAGAAATGCAAATTCAAAAATTCTTAAAGAAAACTGCAAGCAACGGGCATGAGCAATGGATTGGTATCGCATTTGAAATAAGAGATCAGATGCCAGGATAAACTAAATTGAGTCCTAGTAATGTAATGGACATTCACTATCATTGTAATACCATAAACATACACAACAGGCATTTATTTCATTGAAAAGAGCAGCCCAAGAATCTGATCAAAATACTTGGTTACTATATACCTGATGGTTACTAGAACGTGAATGTATCATTCAAAGATCAAAGCATGAGAGGTATAGCTTTCAATAATTCAATTTCCAGTTATCATCTACAAAATGTTGTCAGTCGCCATCAATAAGAATAAAATATGCAGCTTAAGACCCCAACAATGTATTATGTTGCAACGGTTTGTAGCAAGTGATAAAGGAAAAAGACGCAATGCCATTTACAGTAGCAATCACATATGGAATGGACATTCATTGTTATCTACCATGCATATGGTTGTTCATTTATTTTTACAGAGCTCAAAATAATGCAATAAAGTAGAAAGGAGGGCTACGATTTCTAATAGTTGAAGGACAATCTCGAGCAAAGTATTTTCTTCTCTCACAAAGGTAGTACCCACTGAGGATTTGGACACCAAAGATAAATAAAATAGAGGAATATTGGGTTTTTTTTTTGTTTATTAAGCAATGTTATTGAAGAGGAAATAAAAGGAAACAAGCTCAAGCCCAGAAGCCCAAGTCCACAGCCTCTCATAATGGAAGAGTTATCTTTTTCTTACAAGAATGAACAATTTTTATTGTTACAAACATAAAGAAGCTCTTTTATCTCAACAAAATAAAGAATTTTATTCTGAAATAAGTAAGTCCAACCTTCAGAAAAGTAAATAGCTAGAAAAGGAAGAGCTCATAGGAGATGCATAATAAAAGCTTCAATGGTGTGACCTATATTGGAGATTGTGCACAGAGAAGTAGAATATCATTGCTTTGCTGAGACAGTAAGACTCGTATATGGAGGTGAAAAGAGTCAAAGTGTGTTCTTCTCTCTACAAATATCTAGGTTCAACAAAGAAATACGTTGAAATACATGCCATGTCGCGGCCTGAGACAGTCTAGAGATCATTTCCAGTTAAGTTTTTCACGTACCCTTTTGGGGTTTCAACATGTGGTTGAAAGTCTCTCGCAAACAATAGAGTGAGCCAAGAGAATGGGCTCAGATACTATCAAAAATAGAAGCCAGAGTGTATAGCAACAGTGAAAATGTAATGAAGGTATGCAGGAAAAGGGTAAACCCATGGCCTTTTATAAGTCTGTAGAAAAATCCATGTCGCGGCCAGGCAGCTGACAGAGCTTCTAAAGCCAAGGTCGACAATAAAACTAAGAGAAATGCATAAATTTCATGCTCAGTCGCGACCTTATGGCCATTATTTGGCTTTCAAAGTGATGCTAATTGAGGGAAGCCATGGAATATTGGGATGATAGCTCACCTTGCATTCATGAAGGAGTCGACCTGCTGAAGAAGAAACTGAAAAACCCAGCTATGAACCTTAGCAGCATGGCGGCGCAACAGAGCACACCTTCTTCACGAAGCTTCCTTTCCAAGTATAGGTTAAAGTGCGAAATGATTAAGTGATTAGGGTTCACTCATTTTAGGTATTTTGTTTCCCTTCATCATCTCTTTTGAACAGTGAATATTGACTTCTAAAGTCAATTAAAAAATCATGTAGATATTGAAAGGGCCGAATTAATATGTGAGAAAAATATATTTTTATCATATAACATATTTTATGCATAGATTGCCTAAGAAGTGCACAACCATATGAAAGCACTTGAGTCTTCTTTACCTATAACCGACAGTATTTATACCTTGAGATATTGATATATGCTGAGAGTGATGGCGGTTTTTTGTAAAGTCGTATTTCTGATTTTGTAATTATATCAATGTTTTTTGCTTATATTGTAAAGTTAAAATAATTAAATGATAAATTAACTCATTTATTTTTTTTTAACTATTTTTAGAGCAAACATAGCATTGAGTTATTTTTATGATCATGCAAGCATGAGTTTCTTTTTTTAATTTTTGCATAACATATTGTAAAGTTAAAATGATTAAATGATAATTATAAATCATTTAATTATTTTAGCTATCCAAAGTGCAAAAATGAAAAACCATTAGGCAAAGTGGAGTTTATATTTTTACTTGGGCGGATTGACACAAACGAGGTGATTTTCGCATGCTTGGGCCCACCATTTTGGGGATTTGCAGTTCAGTTAGAGTGCCGCATGTTTCAGTTATGACTTGAGAGTGATTTTGGACCATCATGCACTCGTTTTTGCATGGTTTTGACTCCTTTTTTCAGAGATATTTGCTTCTGCTCGTATTTGGCCTTGGAGTTATCACCCTCTCACTGAAGTTTTACTTTTAGTTCTATTTCCATGCCTTTTTGAAGGCAATTGTATATATTGAAAAAACTTAACTGTTTTTTCTTTGGTTCTTGTTTTTCTCCTTTGCTTTCCACAAAGAGAATTATTTGTAACTTAGCATCATTTTAGATTAATACATAGCAGGTTTTACAGGTTACCCTTGGTTTTAGCATGGAGTTTTTCCTTTTATCTTCTCAATAGTGTCAGGTTTTGCCTTCAAGCTTTCAGGCATCATTCTTGTGTTTGATTTTGATCGAATTATATTGTGTTTTAGCATTGAAACCTTTATCTTTCTGTCTCAATCATAAATATATGTATGCATTCAAGTTTAATTCATAGGCCACACACTGAGTTTGTAATATAAGATTACTTTATTAATTGTGAGAACACTGTTCTTTTCCTATGAAAGAAAATAGTTTCACAAGCCTTTGTATGCAACATTTATATGAGTTCAAACTGTTCAGATTTTGATGTACAAATTAGATATTCTGAGAATCAATTGTGAACCAAACTGCCTTTTAGATTATCATTTTCAGGTGCAAGCATCACCGTATTTAAAGTTTCATAGTTATGCATTCAGGTTAAATCTTTTTTATCCTTTTTCCTAGCAATTTACCCAAATATTAATCAGAAAAATCCATAGGAACCGGCCTAGAATTTGGAGGTCTAATTATTTATAGGATACCCACAGCCTAAAATTAGTTCCAATTTTTCAACAAATTGTTGAATTTCAATATTCAAGCATACAGGTGCAATCTGTTTGACAACAGTGACATCGTGTTGGATGTTAAAAGAATACTGGGAAATGAACTTGTTGACAAGTTCCTCAAAAGTCCTTATTCCTGGTTGTAATTTTGAAAACCATTCCATACATGAACCTCCCTAGATTCTTGGGAATAATCTCATCAGGTAAGTTTCCTCTTGAGCAAACTCTAGGCTCAAGGTTTTGAATTCATGGATATGATTGATCAGATTTGTCTTTCCATTGTATTTGTCGTACTTGGGGAATTCACAATGTCGAGGAAAAGGTATCATGTCGACTATTGAGTCGAAAGGATAAGGACAAATGTCCTGTACTGCATACCTTTTGGTGTTTCCTTTTGTCATGTCTTGTATTTTTTGTTGTAAGATCTGCAGTTGGGATGTTAAGGCAACAACTAGATCTATAGCTTGTGTGTGTTGTGGTATTTTGGTTTCGCTTGTTCCAGGTGCTTCTCTTAGGCGATTTAAGTCAAATTCTTTGGGAAGCTTAGCACCTGATTCAACCAACATTAAGAGGTATTTCTCCATGTCTTGTTCTAAGATCTTTTCCATGAATTTATGGAATTTTGGATCTTGTTGGGTTGTTTGTATGTCTTCTGGAGTTATTTCTTTTTTGTCACTTTGATGCAGACTATTCCAGGGATTTTCTTCTGCCATTGTATTTGATGTTTCAAGTTCTTTTTCTAAGAGCTTTTGTTTTTGTAACCTAGTGAAGATTGGCATACAAGTGTTTTATTCTTTCTACCAAACTTTGATCTTCTATGTTGGAAAATGCCACGTGAATTTTTAACAAAGTCAAATAAGATGATATATCTTATTGACAAGACTAGATTAAAAATTTGATTACTATGCCTTGTTTCGTGATGAGAGGATGATAATAGCTCGATGATGAAACTTTAGCGTAATAATTGAGATTTTGATTTGATTTGACACTTTATGATTTACAAGATCTGTGTTTCAGTTGAAAAGACTGGAAACTTGTATGAACCTATCTAATTTTGGTTTCTAGACAGTGATTATGATAAAAAGATACTTTGTTTTGATAAAAATTATGTGTGTAAATGACAGACAAACTAACTGATATGATTTGGAACTCTTTGTTTAAAAATCGCTAAAACAAAGTTCAGGGGCACTAAACTAGGTGATGGAAGTGCTATTTCGTAGAAGCGCTAGAACAGAGTTCAAAAGCGTTGAAATAAATGATGGAAGTGCTATCTTTACAGATGTGCTACAACAATGCTCGAAAGCACTGAAACAGTGCTTGGAAGCGCTATTTGATGGAAGCGCTATAATAGTGACCATAAGCGCTAAAATAGTGCTTGGAAGCGCTATTTTATGAGAGCGCTAAAACAAAGTCCTGAAGAGCTAAAACAGATTTCCAGAGCGCTAAAACAAAGGATTGATTGTTAAGACTCCCTATTGCAAAACTTGACTTGGCCTTGTGACGTATTCTATCATGGGTTGTGGGATGTAGGACTGACGCATGCGTTGACTATGGTTGTGATATTGTGTGAGGGCTCTCCTTTGGAAGAAAGCTCATGAATAAAGAGGTTCTACTACATAATCAAGAGTATGACCTCTAGCAAAATTGTGATACCTATGAATGAAGGTTCTATGTTGTAACAAGATCTTTTGACTTTGATATAAGAAGCGCCTTTTTCTCAAAAGATTTTGATAACCAAGTGGCCTCTTGGGTTTGTTGACTTTGATGGTTTTCTTGACAAACTTGGTTGATTTCCACTCTTGAATCATGAATTTTTCTAACCTTATTTGACTTGCAGTTTTATGGATGATCTTTTATCTGATTTTTAATGATTTTCAAAAACACAAGCAACAAATTATAGAATAATTGTTTTAGAATCTGAATAGATAGTGTATATTCAAGAACCACGAATGGTCCTTATTGTTTTTCACTAGTTTGTTTTGACAAATATACAATTCAGATAGACTCACTAGTTTGTTTTGAACCATCAAGGCTTGATTAAGCAGCCCATTTACACAGGTACTTTGATTATGTGGTTGACGACACAGAAAGCACCACTCATAATCCTGAACTAAATTGTTTTGGACAGGTGCAAGCTCTTTGGAAGTGCTTGTAGCATTGGGGTCATAAGCTTGATATGGCCTTGGATTAGGAGCAGATCTTTGGCCTTGATTATAAGACTGATAAGATGGTCTGTTGGTATGATTTTGCTGGTAATTAGACTGAAATGAAGGCTGATAAGGCCTGAAATTTTGGTTTTGTTGTTTTTTAAGATTGACCATCTCATTGCCAAAGGTTTTAAGAAGACCTTTGATCTCCTGCAGCTCGTTAGGCTGAGCTGAAAAATGAATGTACTTGGCTGTTAGACTGAGTTTCAGGTGATGGTAATGCTGGTGAACTTGGTATAACAACCAAAGGTGGTAATTGCATAGGAATTGGAGGCTGAATGGCTGGAAATACTGGCATAAGTGGCCTTGGGGCAATTTTTCCAGCCTGTATGAGGTTGTTTTCAGCTCTAACAGCTACAACATATGTTGTTGGTAATGTATCCCCTCCCATTGATTGAATCATTATTGAAATGTCACTATTTAAAGCTCTTAAATAGTAAAGAAATGCATGATCAGTAGTAGGTCTTACCGTTTGTGGAATTCTATCCCACGTCCTTTGGAAATGGTAGTTGAAGTCTGACATGACTTCATGAGGAGCTCTTTTGATTGTAGACAACTGCTCCATCAAGGATAAATGATCTGATTTGTCTTCAAAAAATCTGCATAACTGGCTGCCTAACTCATCCCATGTTGCTATGGAATTAACAGGCAGACCTCTAAACCATTGCAAGGCTTTCCCTTTGAACAATGCTGCTAGCAATCTGAGAGCAACATTTTCCTCTGTCACATGATGAACATCACATAGGTTGGCAATATCTTTAATATGCTCCGTTGGAGTGGTATGATCCTCACCATGAAAAAATGGTAGAATTTTCAAGGCAGCAACAAGAATCTCATCATGCTGGGCCAAATTCAGTGGACTACCTTGGTTGAATGCAACAAATGGCTGATTTCTCATAGGAATCATTGTAACAGGGGTGTTATAAACAATAAAAATAGGAACAACAGTATGTTTTCTTACAGAAGGAGGAGTAGACTTAGCTCTTCTTGAGTAAACAATAGTCTCCTTTCGCTTTTGAACTTCTCTCCCTTTTCTCCTAGGTGGATATAACTATAAGTATTCGAACGAAGATGAGCTACTCCCGGTCTGAATTCTTCTCATAAGCTGATATGCATTGATCTTGCTAAACTTGAGTTTGGAGTCGCCAAGTATGCTAAAAATTATCTCTTAAAGACTACAATTTTTGTTGCACATACAAAACAACAGTATGATGATTATGGTTTAAAACTGAAAAATAGTTCTCAGTCTCACCGGGCGTGCCAAAAACTATTGTCAACTAAGGTTTGCACCCTTGCTAAGCTTTTAACTGTAGCAACCTATTGACACATGGGAACACTTCAAGGTTGTGGGTGACTAGGGAATGAAGTGGACCTCCAGATTATGGGCTGGTTCCCTTTGGATTTTATGATAAAACTGAAATATGAGAAGGGAAAGAGATAGAAGGATTTGCTTGAACTATAAATTATCATTAACAGGTGGTACACCAAAGGTAAAATTTTGAACAAAAGTTGTTGAAACTCACAAAAAACTCAATAAAAGCTAATCAATCTCACAACACAAAGACTTATGTCTACAAAAATGATTTTATGAAAGGCTTTGATCATTTTAATGCTTAAAGATAAGGAAAACAATGATGTTTTCACAGATATAGAAGCAAGAAAAAGGGATCACTAACATAAACCTGCACTATGACATAACATTCCTTGCATCCAACATTGAAGGAATTTGATAAAATAAAGAATAACACAAAAATTTATCGTGTAATTCACAAACAATACTGAAAACCAAAAAAAGAAGGTGAAAGAAAAGTGACTTCTATCGAGGAAAAAATGAAAATCAGTATTATTTCTGCCCAAAAAATTATGAGTTACAAAAATGTGAAATATCTGCCTCATCAAAACTCCAAATCAAGAACTAACCCCTAATATGCAAGAAGAGAAAGACTTATAGAATATTGTCTCCAAATTCAGAATTGAAATTCGGCTCCAAAATCCCATGTGTTGTCAAATCTTTCCTCCAAATCAGGCATGCAATGTCAACCAACTCTAAGAAGAGTTGTCAAAACTTCACCAACCTGGTGAGCCGTATGCAAAAAGAAACCCCCATAAATCAGGTTCAAAACTGAAAGATAACACCATAACCGTGCCTCATTTTGCTCCTTGACTCAAGTCAAGTCAATAGGAACTCAAACTGAAAGAGAACTCCTGATTTTGGGGATTCAAACTCCCTATCTTTGCTCCACATGTCGGCAAGACTTTCTTAGTCATCTCCAAGATTTATGCAAGTCTTCAATGCCCTATTCAACTCCCTTGAAGTCTATCATTTGAAATTGCACCCTAAGACACTTTATTTTACATTTGAAAAATTATTTATTTTAAATGATTTATAATGTCATCATTTAAAACAAATATTTACAATTGAATTAATGCAAAAAAAAAAGGAGTAAATGTCCATTTTGCATTTTTTATGAATAACTTTATTAAAGTGAATTGTATTGATCACTTAATAAAGTTTACAAAGTTAAATTCAAATACAAAATTTTAAAAGACATTAAATCAAATACAAAACCGTATTTGATTAAGTCTTAGGTATAAAGGAAATAAAGGGCACATGAAATGCCACGTCCTCCTTTGAAAATGAATAAAGCTTTTGAATATAACTTAAGGCAAAATGCCTCAATCTCCATCGAACCTATTAGGGTTCTCAAACCCTAAATGAATGAAAGAGTTTCATTTCATTCTGCATTTGTCATTGTTTTCACTTGCTCTTTAGAGAGCGCCGCCATGAGAAACCCTAGCCGAGCCTAACTGGAAATCTCTGTGTCTCAAACGCCATCACTGAAGGTTTTTGAAAGCTTGCAACATGGTAAGTATGATTGTCACTAAATCTGGAGATTTCCTTTTGTCTATTGAAAGTTCCCTGCAGTTTTTAGTTCATAGCCTTCCTTGCTTCTTCTGATGATTTTATTTTCTATGTTATCTCTTCAACTAGCCGCCATGAGCATTCTTTGTTACGATCTTGGTCTGGTAATCTTCCTTGTGTGCGCCATCATGAATATTTTTAAGGAAAAAATGTGGTAAGCACCATTTGTTTCAAACCTGCTCTTTACTTTGAATTTTAAAGCTCTTTGAGAGCATCCCAGCCGCGACATTGAGCTAGAAACCTCTGATATATTTCTTCATTTTGTATTATTATGAAGCTTTCACTGGATGTGGCTTCATGTTTTACTTCATTTTCCTGTAGAAAATCGATTAATGACTTCAACTCTTTTCCTTAAAATAATGGATAAATTATGGCCACCATGAAAAGCTGGGAGAATTTGCTGTGAGGTTCGAGCTCTTCATTGCTGAAAATGGGTATTTTACTTCATTGTATTTATAAAATACTGCTTTCTTCTGGCCGTGGCATCTTCTCATGCAAAATTCTTCAAAATTTGTGAAAATGACTAAGGTTTCTAGAGACTACTTTTCTCTGCTGGCCATCACTCCTTATGAATCCGGTTTAACTTTACAAAAACTCCAACTTACATTTTTACTTAATCTCTGCAAAAACAAAAGATATATAAGTTTGAAAATGAAAAGAGAAATGAGCATTCACTGTGAATAACCTCTCAATCTGAGCGTAGCCTAAGAACTGTGTTTCTATGTATACTTTGAAATTTCAAATCATCCTCTGCTATTAAAGTCGCGACCTAGGATTTTACACAGCTGGGTATTGCCATCCTTGGCTGAATATCTCTTCATTTTTATATTTCGGTGATAAAACACATATCACAGGCCGAACTCCATGATTTTTTTATGATTATCTCTCATCTCACACTTCACAATGTTGATTACAAACATTGTTCCTGCATAATAGCTTAGAATTGTACTGTTATCAACATAAGTTTTGAAATAAAACTGTTCTTTATGAGAATATTTTGATCTTGCCAACATTATTACCACTTTCCTTCGTTGCAAATACCTTGAAATATATGATATCTTGATGATGAGAATTGATAAGCAATCACCTTGATATTCTCGCAAACAATGTATTCTGAAAATGTACTACTTAATATGCAGCATTGTTGTCATTTATAATTTGCCTACTTATCATAATGAATCTTGCAAAAATCTGCATAACACAAAACAGATTTTCATGATGTTCATACTACTTGTATCTTGGCTACGAGCTGGATTCAACCATTGTGGGAGCCACATTTTACTCCATTCATATTGAAACTGATAAACAAGTAGCAAGATTACATTTCCTGTACCTGCACATGACAAAAACCAGTTAGTAAAAACAACAATGTATCCATGGTTTCCTTTCGATTTGTTTCCTATACCTACACATAACACAAACAAGTTAGTAAAAACAACAGACTCAATTGTTCCTTTTCCTTTTTGTGCTCTGCTTTTTTTCTCTTATTTGGTGAATGATGGATAGAATGCTCATTCCATTTTTGTTGATAGTGTAGGGATAAGGTAGAATGAGATCCCTCATTGCTCTAACACACTCTTCATCTTGCAGGTAAACCTGGAGCTGGAGTCGAGACTGATACTAAAGATGGACATAAGGTCAGCATGGTTGGCTACAATGATGATTCGTCATTCCAGACAATGACGAATTGCCTTCTCTCCTTACTCTTACATTATTTTCACTTGTGTAATGCATTTCTTTCTTTCTTTCAGCATTTGAAAAGAAACAAATCAGGCTACTCCCATGGCATGTGTGGAATTACATGACATTTTCTCAATAAATGAATTATTTCATGATATGCAATGGCTTCCATTATCTGATGAATTTGTTCTATTTGCACAATGAAACAATATAATTGCAAATGTTTGAACATCCATTCTGTAAATCAATATTGATTTCTTGCACTCCTGTTATTTCAAAACTGCAGTACTTTAAAATAAAAACAAATTCTGCAAATGAGGCTAAGCGTTAACATTGTTTTGTTCAATAAAGTCCTGTTTGATTTGTGCTTTGCTGAACTGTTCAACCAGTTTTTCCCTAAACTATTGAATGATTTTGCAAATCATTCCTAAACATATTTTCATTCTGAGAACAAAACCTGGTTGAATAACTTGTAATAATTTTTTTTGTACTCTAGCAAGTAATTGTTCATATGAATGTTAATTTTCAGCAAGACGCTAAAAATTGGTAACAAGTAGAATTAGAAGAATTTAAATGTGAATGTGAATGTGAACGTGAACTATATAAATAAATATTTCTATTTATTCAATAGTAGAGGAATTTAGGATAATTAATCAAATAATTTGTATTTAATTAATCGGATTCTCCAAACCAATTTTAGGTGTATAGAGGAGTGAATTGGATCAAATTAATTAAGGTTTGATAAATTTAATAGGAAATTAGATGACGTGACAAATTTGATTCACATTTTATGATTTATTTAAATCAAAGTTGAGAGGAATAATGATTTAGACTTAATTAAATAATAATTGATTTATTTAACTAAGGAGCATGATGTTAGATTAAATTAAATAAAAATTAATTTATTTAATTTAAGGGGATGACTTTAGGGATTTAATTAAATAAAATAAATTATTTAATCAAATATAGACATAGGGTTAATTAAATCAAATTGATTAATTTAATTAACACGAGAGAATGACTTAATTAGATAAATAATGATTTATTCAATTAAGGGATGAAAAGTGATGACAAGTTAAGAAGATGATCCAAGAAGAAATGACGTTAGTAATCAAGATCAAGTGTGTCGGTATATTTTCCATGTCTACAAGTAAAATCAAATATTGTCATTTGCTCTGTTATAAATCTCTAGCTATCCACATGAGAAATAATCACTTTTACAAGCATGTGTTCACTGTTAAACAAAAGAAACATAACGGTTCTTTCACATTGTACAAAAAATAGTCTAGTCAAAATTGCCATGTTTCATACATAAGGACAATATGACTAAGGTTTAGATAATATTCATGCCCTATAGTCTGCAACAACAAACTATGGTTGCTTTAAGTCAACCAATCCCCAATGGTCAAGATCCTTCTTTCTAAACATCATTAATACATATTTAAAATTTGCCCATGTAGCTTACTATTTAAATACCATGCATGTAGATATACCCTACATGCCAACCTTGTATGCATTCAAAAATGGATTTCATGCCACCGTTCTCATCGAACAAGGTTGGCTCTTTACCAAAAGACAACCTATATACATTGCAAGGCTTAGAAATGTTTGACATAGCCCTCCTTTGTTGTTATCGTCCCATTCAATAACATGGTTTGGATAAAATACAAGAAAATACAGTATTTAGAGGGGTCTCTTATTCTCCTGAATCATAGTTGATCCTATACAAAGAATAATGACAACATTTACACTATCAAATTTAATTATGATAACCATACTGACTAAACATTTCAAAAGAAAAGAGTTAAAGATCAAGCTATTGAAGGTCTTTGAGCGTCGACCAACCGTTAAGGTTGTAACAAAACCTTAAGAAAATAAAACATAGGGTTATAAACCCTCTTCCATGGGATCACTGAGCGATCCACAACAATGTTTATTCATTATAGTATATAGTGAAATAGAATAGAGATTCCAATGGCCATCATATGGCTTGCATGTGAGTGTGATCTTAAAGATAATAACTTGAACTTAACATTCTAAGGCTTGACTTAGCTTAGAGAGCTAGACGCATGGCTTCTAAAGAAAAAAAATCATACTTTACAATGCAGACTGAGTGACCCATAGTGGTCGACTCCATGCCATTCAACCCAAGGCCATGACATTTATCTAAATGCACTAACTGTTGAATGATAAACAAATCGATAGACAAAATGAAAGGATATCTCTGATAAGAAGGAAGGAAAGATAGAAAATCAAGTTTCTATTATTTGCAAGGTCCAGATTTCCTCAAATATTGCAATCAAATAAGTTATTTGGGTTTTTCCATGAGCTTCTCTACTTTTTCCTTCCCAATGATCTACTTCTTTCTTTGCTTTTTCACCCATGTTGCCTGTGTGTTTAAAATGGAAACAATAATCTATCTTTTTGCATGCCTCTAGCGGAGGCGTTATGGCCTTGCCACCAACCACTACACTTTCAAATGTTGCTATTAATTTCATGGTAGCCCGTACTGCCATAATCTTATTTGATTTAATTAACAGTCTGATATTAAAATTCTATTGGTTATCGAATTGAATTCAACACATATAGATTTATATATGCATTTGACTATACATACATACATACATACATACATACATACATACATACATATATATATATATATATATATATATATATATATATATATATATATATATATATATATATATATATATATATATATTTCTATCTTTATTTAAATGGTTTCATTCTTATTTACCATATTTTCTACTATTGCATACACACACACACACATATATATGTATTCGAATCTTATTTATGTACATGTATATATACTTTAATGTATAATTGTTTGTTATGGCTTACAAATTCCATACACTATTACCTACAATAGGGAGCTTAAATTCAAATTTGAGTATCTATACATATATATTTAAAAAAGAAGTTTCTTTCATTTCTTCAAACACAAGGGCTGATGCAAGAAGTTGGGTCCACAAAAATCTCAAAAAGTGGAAGTGTTTTTGCTGTTTTTTAGAATTAGTCACACTTGGACTGAAAATTTGAGGCACTTACACAATGAATATTAAAAAAAGTGAGTAATATGAAATTTAGCATTTTAAATCTAGTTTTCAAATATGTAATTTATACAAATACTTAGATGATAAAAAATAAATTTTGATAGGGATGTATAAAAACCACTTTTTAAAAGTCCCTTTTTTTAACCATACCATGCACATGTACATACACCACTTTTTGACCCAAATAAAAGTATTTTTCTAATTCCTTTTGGAGAAAGAGAGCTAACAACATGAAGATTGATGAGAATATTTTGAATATTTTTTTTGTTGAATGTTTTTTGGCCTTAATTGTTGTTTTTAAAAATCAACATGTACGAACAACGTAATTGGGCCTAAACTAAATATTTTTTCTATCTTTTTTTTTTCATTGTGTAGAGAATTGTTTGAAGATTAATGCCATATAATTTTTTTTACAAGAAACTGAACAAAAATATTTCAAGTTTAAGGACTAGTTTGCTTATAAATTAATTAAAAGATAAAAAATATAATCCAATCTTAATAAAAAATATATATTTGGAAACTAAACATCATGTTCTCTAATGGGTTTTAATTTTATAGATTGATTCAGAAAAAGAAGTCCATCAACCATATTGCCAAAGTTGGACATTCTTCTTCAATCTACCTTATTTTTTTAGTTGCAGGTCAAAGGCTAAGGGTCGGATTGCCAAATATTTCTCGAGCCTAAAATCAAAGCTACATGTGGGTTGGAAGTTCAAATTTTTAATAACGCGTATGTGTTTTTAAAAATGCGTACATGTTACAAAACGCATACACGTTCTTTATTTGTTTGATTATTTAAAAAAATAAATGCTTTTTAGAAACATGTACGTGTTTTAAAATGCGTACGCGTTTTTATTTCAAAACATGTATGCGTTTTAAAACGCATACGCGTTTCTAAAAGGTATTTATTTTTTTAAATAAATGACTTGTATATGTTATTAAACGCATACGCGTTTTTTAGTGCATACACATTTTCTTAGGCTTGGGTAACTGATGCATAACACATATGCGTTTTTTGCAAGATTTGTTTTGGTCAAAACTTCCCCTCTTCACGGGCCCAACTTCTTGCTTTTACCCACAAAGTTTAAATAGACAAATTTTAAATCTACAAGCCATATATTTTTAAACACTGAAACAGTTCAAATCAGGAAACTTCGTTCTCTAATATATGCAATTTGATTCAAATGCAAGTCATCATGCCTTTTGTGGTGTGTGCACCTAGATTCCAACTAGCTTACCGTTCGATCCATCAATACTATTTCAACTGTGTTCTCATCCTTCAACCTGTCACCTTGCAACTGCACACACTTGCACTTGCAAATTGATCAATAACGTTCAATTCTTGATGACATACAAAAATAATTTTCAAAAATTCACAAAGTCAATTATCAGTCAACTCTTTATGTTCAATTTTTTGAATATTCCTGAATCTCCATTTAATATTTAATTGAATCTCATCAATAATTCAATTTTTCCATATTTATATAAATATGAAATAAAATTGGGTTATGACAACATTAGATACATATTGATTGATGAAATGAGCTTTCTAGGTGAGAAATGAATTGAAAACATATATTGCCGACTCTATCAAACTTTTCTACAAAATTTAGATTAAAATTTTGCAGGCATGTCTCTCATTCAAAATTTAAGCATCATATATTATTTCTTTTAACAAACTTGAATTTACATGTATTGCAATTTCATATTTATCAAAAAAAATTCAACACAATATTTATGAATTACTTTCAAGAGTATCAATGATTATGGTTGGAGACCTTGGACAATTACCACTTGTTAATGACAGAACACCATATAGTAGCAAAAGACGAGGAAGAATACTATGGGAAGAATTCACAAATGTCATTACTTTAGATCACATTTTTAGACAAGATGGATTAAACAATAATCAACAAAGATTCCGTCAACTTCTAGCAAATATTAAAGATGCAAACCCTACTATAGATGATTGGATACTTCTAATGACAAGATCTAATACAGCACTTGATGCAATAACAAATGAAGATTTCAAAAATAATGTTCATAATCTTCATTTTTTTCAACAAATGAAAATGTTCACATCCACATCAGGAAAAATTACTCATTGACAAATCCAGTTGCACATAACATTCCAACAAAATTTGGCAGTAGCAGTGTAACAAAAGAGGGTGCTGATGATGAACTAGACATTGAATTATTATCAAGTATAAATGCAAGAGTTATGTTAACATCAAACCTATGGGTACAAGTAGACCTTGTAAATGGACACTCAAATTGGTTCAACAAATTATATATAAAGCAGGAACAAGACCACCTCAACCACCAACATATGTATTGGTTAAATTTGATAGTTACTCAAGATTACCATTCGACAATCAACATCCATTTACTGTTCCACTCACACTAGTTCAAGTACACAAAGCACAAGGTTTAACTCTACAAAAAACAATTATTGATATAGGCCTAACTGAAGGAACATGATTAATATTTGTGGAAATTTCTTGTGTCAAGTCTATAGAAGACCTACACATTATGCCTCCATTCACATTTGACAGATATGAAAAAATAAGACAAAAAAATAAATTGCAATCAGAAAAGTAGAAGAAAATAGACTGAAAGCCTTAAAAATTAACTAATACAATCTATACTTATGTCTTTAATACAATCACCATTTATATAAATAAAATGCATTCTTCTTCATTTGACTACTATTAATTTCTACTTCTATTTCATTATTATTTTCCATTCAATAAAAGTTAATTAATTAATTTATAAATATATACATATGCCCAATCACTATAAATTAAAGTAAATCACTATATAAATAATTATAATAAATTTATTATTATTGCAAATAAAATTATATTTATTTTCATTTTATAAAAAAAAGACATAAATTTAATATAATAAACAAATCACTGTTTCAATTTGTAATTAAATAATTTAAATAATAAAATACAAACATCAAAAAAATTATATATTAATAATATAAATACTCCCAACAATCTATATGCTCTACAAAATATTTCTGATTATCTAGATAAATTATTGAATAAGATAACTAAACTAATAATAAAATTAAAAAAAAATCCAACAACAATATATTTGTTATTATAAATGGGAAGAATATATAAACATTAAAAAAACAACGGGTTAAAATCAATGATTAGGTATAACGCAACGAGTTCGAAGTGACTAATCAACCGCATCCATCACCTACCCACCAACTAAGATTCCCGCAAAATGCCTAAACACCAAAAATATAAATAGCAATTTATTTTCTAATTTTCAAATGCAGAAAACAATATCGAAACGCTCCCGGCCTCCATAATAACAGGAGGCGAGCTATGCTGGTAAGCCTGAAAATAAATATAAAAAATTCTTGCACCCTAATTTCTTAGGAAAAAGAAAAAATCTTAGATCCACATTTATTTAGAAAAGAAAGATCTTCTGCATTTTAAATTCTTTGAAAAAAACGAAGTAGTTAACGCAATTTCACGTAGTTCAGTTAACTCTAAAGGTTATTTTTCTGTGAGAAAATACAGAGAATTGCGATAGATATTTAATCTGAATTGCTGTAGAATTATGCAAATAGGAATTTTTCAAAATATAGAGAATTGCCATAGATATATAGTCCGAATTGTCGAAGAACAATGCAATTAAGGGTTTCCAGCCAGAAGAAACTGAAAGGTTTTCAGAAGGATAGTGCAGATAAGGGTTTGCATCAAGTAAAAAAGTGAAAGCAAAATTCATGAAGCTGAGATCTTTCGTGTAGGCAACAATGGCGTCTTCCCAAACCCTAGGAGGTAGCACCCGGCTGGGTCGTCTCCTGGGAACTTCGCTTGACAAAATAATTAAGAACGCTGCATGGCGAAAACATAACAAACTGGTTACCCACTGCAAAGCAGTGCTGGATAAGCTTCCCGAAATAATATCAGATTCTTCTGAAACTTCTGAAAAAGATCCAGTTAGTTGTTGTCTGTTCAATAATAATTTGGCCTGTTTTAACCCTTCCGATGAAGAATTCATATTGGATCCCTTGCTTATGGCCTGTGACACTGGATCTGTCAAGGTCATTGAACCTGCTGTGAATTGTATTCAGAAATTGATCATTTATTCGCATTTATGTGGTGAGGTTGACAGTAGGGAGAGGGGAAACCCTAACTTGTTTCAGATTTTTGATTCGGTGTGTAAATGCCATGATCTGGGAGATGAAAACATGGAGCTTGTTGTGCTCAAGACTTTACTTTCTGCGGTGACATCAGTGTCACTGCATATTCATGGGGATACCCTGCTTCAGATTGTGAGGACTTGCTATAATATTTACTTGGGGAGTAGGAATGTTGTCAATCAAGTCACTGCTAAGGCTTCGCTAGTACAAATGCTTGTTATTGTATTTCGTAGAATGGAGGCTGATTCTTCCACTGTGCCGGTGCAGCCCATTGTTGTTGCAGATCTCTTCGAAGCGAGTGAAAAATCATCTCCAGTTGACTATACCAATGTGCTTCATTTTGTGCAGAATTTTATTAGCAAAGTAATCGAGGACATTGAAGGGGTGTTGAATCCCAGTACTTCGTTGAAGTCTACGGGGCATGATGATGATGATGCATTTAAGGCCACTGCTTCTGCTGATGGTGGCAGTGCAGATCCAGCATATTTGTCTGATCAATTGTCGGACAAGGATATGCTGGATGCTAAGTATTGGGAGATTGGCATTTTTGAGAGTGCAAGGAATGGTGAATTAGTAAATGGAGATGCAGAGAAAGATGGTGGAGATCTTGAAGTTCAGATTAGTAATAAACTACGACGCGATGCATTTTTGGTATTCAGGGCTTTGTGTAAGCTTTCAATGAAGACAGCCTCAGAAGAAGGTGGTTCTGTGGAGCAGGTGTTGATGAGAGGGAAGGTTCTTTCACTGGAGTTGCTGAAGATATTGCTTGAAAATGCTGGATCAGTTTTCCAAACAAGCAATAGGTAAGTTAGAGTACTGATGATTGTATTTGAATATATGTTTCTGCAGAATTTTTCCTGTTTCACTGGCTTTTCTAATTGTAGATGCCACTCTTTGGATAAACTATGTTCATTTCTGTGAATAATATGTTTTGGGTGGGACTTAATGATGCTTGACGAGGATAGTTAAGGGTAACAGTTTGCCAAGAGGAAAAAAGTAATAAATAATAAGAAATTGTGCAAAGATTAGATGTATTGTGCATAAATTACCAATTTGTGGTGCATTTGGATCCTATTTAAATGAATTGGATGCCACTTTGAGTTAATAATGAATCATGATCATTCATTTCTCTTTGAATGAGGGGGAGTAGGAGGTTCCCACGGTGATCTTTTGCTACCTGTATTTGAGTTTTTTTCTCAAGTAGTATTGGGTGTGAAAGTAAATAATAAATAATATAATTTTCTAGATTACTGACACCATTTAACATTCATGCAAACATACATATTTATGAGTGACCATCTATATATGTAGCTTCACACAGGTATTGTTACAGGCTTACAACCACAATTTTTTCTCTATACAGACAATAAAAGCTTAAAGGAAAGCATCCTCAAGTAACAGTCATTAGACTTGCCCGTATTTGGCAAAGTTTTGGCTAGGCACCAAGCTATTTGGGTCTGCTGAACTTGATTTTGAAAACTGAAAGTCTGGGTGAAAAAGTAAAAGAATGCGGGAGAAAGCAACTTGCATGACCTCCTACAAAATATTAAACAGTTTAAAAGTTTGAAATCTAAAAAATTCACCTGATTGAAGCTGTTTAACAATCCCTCAAGTATGGTGGATGACACACTGGAAATTGTTCAAATATATATCCAGTTAACAAGTTTTAGCTCTGATTTCACCTGTGGGCTTATTGGTATGCTATTGCCTGTCTTCTATCATGCTTTCTGCAATACTGGCACAAAAATTAATGACAAATGCTGTCCAACAAAGTTGAGTTCCTCAAAAGAAGCAAATTTGTATCCAAGAATCATTAGAATCCTTTTCCACAGTTGGGAGTTATTGCCTTAGATTTACTTGGGGTTGTGGACATATCATTGGTTCTCTCACATGATCATCATTCATGCTGTCACATTAATAGTACTACTGATTATTACTCAGTGAAGCTGAATTGCCTTGAGAGAGTCCAAATTGCTATCTAGACATCTTCTAATATTTCAAATCCTGTGGATCTATTGGATCTCTCCAAGGGTGAATTCAACATTTTATTAGGAGATTATTTCTTTGAAAGCATTCTAAAACACTCTTCAATCAGATCGAATGATTATTCCTAGGGGGTATGTATTATTTTATATGTTCCATGATGTTGAACCTTTTCCCAACATTTTCCAAACTTTTATGAAACCCGAATCTTTAGCAAACACACCCCTTCTCAAAGCAGCCAAACCCATACAAATATGGCAACTATGGTGTCAAATTCTATTTAAAACAACAGACAATGCTTTGAATTGAGTATGAAGGATGAATAATAAGGCCAAGAGTGATTTAGGCAGTCATAAATGGCAATAATGTGCTTGACCCTCCAGTTTGGGAAAGTTCAGAGTGATGGCTTTCTACAACATATAATGTCTTAAATCTGTTACGAGAAAATATGGGTTGATGAGAATGGTGTTAACCAACAAGGCTGATCTGACTCCCCTAGACAATAATCTATGATTAAATGGTACTAAAATGATTGGTCAGCAGGGAAAATCTATGCACTTGTACAGGGGGGGCTGGTGATATATACCTGCTATACTGCTGTCTTTTTGATATGTAATTGCTGTTCTCATTATACTTAATATAAAAAAAATATCTATGCACTCATAAATGATATAGCCGCAAATATGAATTCTTTATTAATGACATGATTATCAAGACATATTCTCCTAAATGATGGTGCATATGAGGAGTAAAAAGATTAAAGAATTTCATGAGTAAGTTTCAGATAGAGAGGGTTCTTCTTAAGAGAACTGATTTAAGTTCATAGTTTCATTTAAATAATTTTTGAACCCTGGGGTTGTGTTGATTAATTGCACTGTGACAGAAAAGGAATCATCTCCATTGCTTTTTTGTGTATCCTTGAGCTGAACAGGGTGCTTAAAGATACCAGTGCTTGAAACATTAAGTACCCACAAAGCGGCTCAACAAAACAATTTATTTGTTGAAAATTAAGCTATTTAGAAAGTACACAACAATTGATTTGTTCAAAATTAAACTATTTAGAAAGTACATGTTGCAATATATATTGATGTCAGATCAGCTTGTGATGAATGATACTAAATATTTTCTTATGGAGATATTGCCAAAGGGAAAACAACAATCAGCTGTTTATGTCTGTATGTAGATCAGGTGAAGTAGTATGCATTGTATTACATGGATGTGCATGCTCTGCAGATATATGTGACACAGTATTTTGAATTTTGATCTCCTCTGCTAGAACTTCATGTCAAATTCATGAATGATTTTTCTTCTAGATACTTGATCAACAATATGCTAACAAGAAAATGGTTCAAACTGGCCAGTCAAATAAATATCACCTCTTTTTTTTTTGTTGATGCATGCTTGTTGGCATTTGAACAGGTTTCTTGGCGCAATCAAACAGTATCTCTGTCTATCGCTTCTGAAGAACAGCACATTGTCACTGACTAACATTTTTCAACTTAACTGCACCATCTTTATGAGTTTGGTATCAAGATTCAGAGCAGGATTGAAGGCTGAGATTGGAGTCTTTTTTCCAATGCTGATTCTCCGTGCCCTAGAAAATGTTACTCAGCCAAACTTTCAGCATAAGATGATAGCTCTTCGTTTCTTGGATAAACTTTGCACAGATTCACAAATTCTGGTTGATATTTTTGTTAATTATGACTGTGATGTTGAATCTCCAAATATTTTTGAAAGGTGCATCTCTTTTTCACTTTATATATGTGTTTAAATCTTTTTGATAATTCCCATACAGATAAGTACTGTTTTTTTTAATGAAATAACTTTTATTAAGTTAAATTGGTAAAATTTTCTAATTTCAATTTTTTTGGCTGGGTTGTTTATCTTTATTTATATTCCTTACTAGCATTTGGATTTTTCTGTGTGTACTCTGGAATAAATTGCAGCATATTTCATAATAGTCTAAATGCTGCCAGCCATTTGCAGGATGGTCAATGGACTCTTGAAAACTGCTCAAGGTGTGCATCCAGGAGCTGCTACCATACTGTCTCCAGTGCAGGATGCTACATTTAAACTGGAAGCCATCAAATGCTTGGTAGGAATCTGTAGATCTATGGGAGTTTGGATGAACAGGCAGTTGCACATGCCAGATTCTCAGTTGCCAAGAACTTCTGTAGCAGATGATCAGAATCCAGATACTGCAAGTACAAATCCAGCTAATGGAACTGGTGAGGATGCATTGAATGGAATGCAGTTGCATGGGGAATCCAATAAAGACATATCAGAAGCTGCTACATTTGAGCAGCGTCGTGCTTACAAACTGGAACTTCAGGTAAATAATTTTATGTTGTTGCTTTATCCATTCTTCTCACGGTTTTGTAACTGTGCTGTGTTAAATATCTCCTAAATACACAGAAATCTCATCAAATGGTACAGTAACATTCACTACTAAATGACTAAGCAGGAAGGGATTTCACTTTTCAACAGAAAGCCAGGTAAGGGTATTGAATTCCTTGTCAACACAAAAAAGATTGGGGACACACCTGAGGAGATAGCAACATTCTTGAAAAAAGCTTCTGGTTTGAATCAGACTATGATTGGGGATTATTTAGGAGAAAGGGAAGGTCTTCCTCTGAGAGTCATGCATGCATATGCTGACTCTTTTGATTTTGAAGGAATGGAATTTGATCAAGCAATTAGGTCTTTTTTACAAGGTTTCAGATTACCTGGAGAAGCACAGAAAATTGATCGCATCATGGAAAAATTTTCAGAGCGCTATTGCAAATGCAATCCAAAGGCATTTTCTAGTGCAGACACTGCATATGTGCTTGCTTATTCTGTGATCCTGCTCAACACAGATGCACACAATCTGATGGTCAAAAACAAGGTTTGTATTTTGATTTCATCTAAATCTAATTCGCGAACTCATATTTACTTGGAGTACAATTTTAGGTGCTTCATTTTAACAATATCTTGCATTGCAGATGTCAAAAGCTGATTTTATCAGAAACAATCGAGGAATAGATGATGGAAAGGATTTACCAGAAGTTTACCTCGGTTCTTTGTATGATCGTATTGTAAAGTCAGAGATCAAAATGAAAGCAGATACTTTAACTCTTCCTAGCAAACAGCCTACCAATGAAAACAAGATTTTGGGTTTAGATAGTATACTTAATCTAGTTATTCGTAAGCGTGGGGATGAGAAAATACTGCAGAAGAATAACGAGCTTATTAGACATATGCAAGAACAATTTAAAGCAAAGACTGGCAAATCTGAGTAAGTTGTATAAAGATTTTGCTCAAACAGTTAGTTCTAGGTGCAGTGCTTTTTACAAGTAACTAAACTGATAAACTTGAAATCTGCAGGTCAGTCTATTATGCTGCCACAGATATAGAAATTTTGAGGTTCATGTTGGAGGTTTGCTGGGCTCCAATGCTAGCAGCATTTAGTGTTCCTCTGGGCCAAACTGATGATGAAGTGTCAACATTTGAGTGTCTTCAAGGCTTCCGTTATGCAATTCAGGCTACAGCTGTCATGGGTATGCAAACTCAACGTGATGCTTTTGTCACTTCACTTGCAAAGTTCACATCTCTCCACTCGGCTGCTGACATTAAGCAGAAGAATATTGGTGCCCTAAAGGTTAGTAAAGCTTTTTGGTCTCCGAATTTTTCCTCATTGCGAATCACTATTTGTTTTGTCTTTTGGTTGCTTGCTGTAAGAATATTTTGGAAAGAATCAGAATGTCAATGTCATAATGGTTCATTTGTTTGAAACAATATTCAGATCAAGATTGCATTTATTTTGGTGTATCTTTTGCAGTTACAATGGGTTGGATGGCACCTTTTGATGGGTCTAGAGGAAAGAGAAAGTCAAAGAATTTAACAAATGGAACCCTCTTCCTCCTGGGTTGATAGAGAGCTAGAGGAGGATAACTCTCTATAATCCTGATGATGGATCATGGAGTGTGATCTGAAATGTTGATGCAAAAAAATCCAACACATCAAATCCAGAAATAATATTGAACAACAATATGGATTGTGGAAACTTGATATCATTAATGTAATCCAATTACATGGTATTTAATTGGGGGACTAAAAGCTGCTGAAAAATTCACGAAGTTAATTAATTAATTTTTTTTAATTATTTCAAGCCAAATAAAGGAAAACTCTAATTTCCTTTTGATGCGGCCCGAAATTTTAGTATTTTGCTTTCTAAAACTAGAGTGGTGTTTGGGGGTGGTAGGCCCTGGTGAGGTCAAGGGGCAGCAACCCCCAGCAGGGTTGATGGGCAATGTTGCTTGAAGAGTCAAGGACCAACACCCATGGTACATTGCTTGTTGTGATACAAGGTGGAGAGGCTGGAGCTGCCAACAGTAGGCCCAAATTGAGGCCTTTGAGGCCGGAGGGACTTTTATGGTGCATGCCATTTTTCATTATTTTATTGTTTTTAACCAACCACTAATAAATCCTTAAACTGCACTCCCAATCAGCCAACAATCAATTCAATCCACCAAGAATGCATCTATTGAAGATGAAAATGATGGCAAATCCCAGAAAAGCATTTTTTGGTATGTTTTTCTTTAGCAGGCAAATGCTTGCACAAACTTACTGAGTCAAATTGTAAAACTTGGCAAGTAATTTGACAAGACTTGACCCATGAGACTTTGGTGAGTTGCTTGTTGGAAAAAACTCGTGAATTCAGTGAGAACTCATTGAGATTTCTGACTATGGGTAGAAGTTGATAGAACCACTTAGAGTGTACAAAGTGTCATTGTGACAACTAGGTTAGTAGTTTCTTTCTTCTTTTGATTGATACAAGGCTGAAAATCGGGCCAAGCATCCTTCTTTGATAGTTATTTATTATGTGGAATGGTAGCCTCAGGATGAGTGATGAAAACTTAATCTGCATTTGATGGATTGTATAACTTGAGCTAGGCTACATGAACAATACCATGGATGGAAAGCTGAGATACTCGATCTTAGCAAAAACTATTGGACTAGATGCTTGAAGAGATCCATATTTGATGGGTTTCAACTTGTGATGATGTTAGTAGGGCAATACAATCACAAGCTTGGATTAATGTCTTGAATTTTGGCATGAAGCTTGGTCAATTTTATATAAAGGATGAAGCTTTAGTCTAGTTCTTTGGTTGATGGCATGCATCATAAGTTGGTTAGCTACCAAAATCTTTCAAGGCGACAAAGGTTAGAATCCATAATATACTTCCAAGCTAGAGTTTGTAGAGAATTTGGTTGTAGCTATGCTTGATATGAAAAATTATTGGATAGTCATTCAAATATAGTTGGACTATTGACAACATGAAAATGTAGTTTAATTGCAGAAAAAATAGGATAAGGGATTTATGTAAAGTGTGATAACTTTACATATTTTCCTCTTGAAAAGTCATGCAATTTAACAAAAAAATAATTCGTCATTTAGAATCTGCATGCAAAGATTATGACCTTTGCAAGTTGCAGAATGAACTATGAAGTATTAATGACAGTTTCAGTCAGAACCAAATTTGTCTTACTAGTTTGCCATGGTCGAATTTGTCATTGGTGGAATAGAGACAGATGATAATTTCAAGCATAGTTGAATTTGTTCCATACAGGACCAAAAAGCAGAACTGAATGTTAGTTTTAGACCAGAAATGTAGATAAGCAGCAATATAACACAATGAACAAAGAACACAACAAATTACCCTGGGAAAACCCTCCTTCTCGAAGGAGAAAAACCCAGCAAAATATATCACTTATATATATACCGAATAAGAGCAGAAATCTGCTTTACAGATCAGACCCTTCTCAAGGGCGAACTTGATACAATAAATGATGAGAATCTCTTCTTGATACAACTGAATATAAATCTCCTTGAAATCTGATCTGCTTCTAAAAAATGGCAATCTGCTGCTAAAAAATGGTGATCTGCTGCTAAGTGCGAACTCCTTCTTGAGAAATGCGAATGAGAAATGAGAATGAATTGATGAATTAATAAATGAACACCACCTTGTATATATACCAAACTAGGTGATTCTTCATCTAGGTCGGCCTCCTTTTATTTAAATAAAAAATAAAAAATATCACTTGTAACAAGGCCGACCTGCCTTGATAATTATTTATTATTTTAATATAGAGAGAAAAATATCTCCTCATGGCTGATACATGTACCCATCC
This sequence comes from Sequoiadendron giganteum, assembly GCA_007115665.2. NCBI lineage: Eukaryota > Viridiplantae > Streptophyta > Pinopsida > Cupressales > Cupressaceae > Sequoiadendron > Sequoiadendron giganteum. The sequence goes on from CM021105.1 coordinate 500,041,593, forward strand.
TCTAGTATACACCCATTTGAGAATGTACTAACTAAACAACACGAGAAGGTTGGGAGAGCTTAGAGTAGCACAAAGCCTCAAAATTTAAGAATTGCTGATTTTTTATCTAATAATTATTCTAGATAGTAGCCGAGGGTTGTTTGGCATGGATATTTTGGATAGCTAGACTATGTGTAGTCATGTAGTTCGTTAGATGCAAGTGGTAGGATGTTCGAATAGTGTTCTTGGGGGTCCTTATGAAGGAGCAAGCTTGTACACATTGATGATAGTGGATTCTTTGCTGGATTTTTCTCCCCATGTTGGGTTTCTCTAGGGTAAATCACTCATATTAATCTTCTTTTTTGTGATATTTTTGTTACTTGTTTATGCTATTTTCATGGAATGTTTTTGATGATCTGTAGTACAAGGAGATAAGATTGAATTGTATTGAAGGATGACCAGTTATTAGAAAGTACATTTCATGTTCTTGATGATATAGTTTTCTTTTGGAATTAACTTCACATAAGTATACTATTTTTGATAAGGGTAAATAGGTTTTATGGGGATTTTAAAACCTGGTACAGCAACTTGTCGCTATGGTTTTGTTGATTGATTAAGCATTCACATATGTGGTGGCATGTTTTGTGATATGGTTAAATCATGCAATGAATGCAAGTGTGTTAACTTTTGCTTAAGGATTTTAAGGTGTGAAAAATCAGCCACAGTTGGTGTACTTACATCTTAGTTTAAAGCCTCAAAAGTTGTTTGAATCAGCATATAGTACCTATGAACAACAAGGTGTTGGGTGTTCAATTTTTTTTGCTAGGTGCCGCACATTTGAAAATCAGACTGTATTTTCAATGTTTTTTCCCTCCTCTACTAGGTGCTGGAAAATCTGACTATTATTAGAATTTGTTTGTTTCAGGCGTCAAATTTAGGATTATCTTAGGCATAGATTGTCTTGATGTTAGGCACTATTTTTAATAAGTCAAAGCTGTTGACTTTAGGCACTATCATTAGTTGGATTACAGAATTATTCTGGAAGTGCAACAGTGTTTTGTTTTCTGCTCTATTTTGGGTAGACTGTGAACTTTTCTTTAGTGCAGAAGCATGAGAGGCATAACGACTTTATTTTATTTATTTATAATCATGTTACTGCCAAGGGGGCAGCTCCCATTTGTAAAAATATAAGAACCAACACCGTTCTTAGATCAGAGGAAAAGTTTTATTCATGACTTAATTATTATAGTGCCTTTACTATCCATGGTAGGCACTATACCTTCACCATGGTCCCTTTTTTTTGTAGGCCTACGTGGCCCCTTTGGTGATTCTTCTAAACTTGGTTCTTTCACTATTTATGGTAGGACTCCTTCATACTTAGCATTGCAACTAAAAGTGGGGGAGGCTCTACTTTTGTTTGGTGATCTCCAAATTCAGTGGCTTTAGCTTACTTGGCAGCTATTCCCCTATATTTACTAACAACATTGTGTTGACACTAGTAGGCTCTTTTGAAAATTTTGCCCTCCTCATAGTCGATGTTTTTTCTTTTGTGCCTAGACTTTGAATGCTCCATTCTTACTCATATGACCTTTTTAAGAGTAGGTTTTTTTTTTACGATTTGGACTATTTTTCCATGCTCTTTGTGGTGGTGCAGAAAGTTTTTTAATTTTGTTGCTTGATTTTCTAGAATTTGCAATTTGCCATAGGTGCTGGTACAAAGTTATTATTTTTGGGTCTTTTGAAGCTTTGTTTGAGTTCATATGGACTCCATTCTAGATGCATTTTTTCTGAAATTGCATTTCTTTTGTGTGCTTTGTAGTGGTATTGCTGGTTTGTACTCATTGTGATTAAAATTTATATTTTCACCATTATAGCCTAATTTTGGCAATTGTAAAAGCATTGAAATCGATACCACTTTGCATTTTTTGTAAGTGGCAACTATAAACACATTAAATAACCAAATCAATTTTGTTGGGGTTTTTTGATTAATTGGGGGAGGAGTGTGCTGTGTGATTATGCTCGTTTTCTTTAATTGAGTTTCATTTATGCTCTTCTATTTTTTATCCTCGCTCATTCTAAGATTGTAGGTAACTCCATACAACTATGCAACTTGGAAGAAAAACATATGAAATGCTTGAATAAGTGTGGGGCATATGCCATCTAGAAATCTATTCTAGAACGAAAGGATCTTAAAGAAAATATAGTATGGTTCATTGAACATGCTAAGGCATTTGGATATTTACATACATTTGTTTTGTTGACCTTTTTCACATTGATAAGAGTAATACACCTAAGAAGACATGGGATAAACTTGCAAAAATACACAGTCAAACTAAATGAGGTTAGGGGATACTAAATAGATAATGATCTCATGAACCTAGACATTAAAAATTTTAACAATATTCAAGATTATGTAACTAAGGTCATTGAAGTAAAAGTACAACTCAAATATTATGGTATGGATAAGAATGATGTACAATTGAATTTCAATGTGTTGGGAAAACTTCTTTTTGAGTATGCTACATTCGTTTTTAGTATTCAAACTCATTGATTGACTATGGAACAAGCTTGCACTATGCCCACATTTGAGTCATTTTTTGAAATGTTAGTGCATGAACAAGTGAAGTTAATAACAATGGCTCTTTTGAAGCCATCCAAGTAACAAACCTTTGGTGGTTGGTCAACCATAGAGTCATAAGGGTCTAGTAATCCTAACAAGAAACGTAAGCAATCTAAGCATAGGCCATGGAAAGATAGAGCCCAACCTTCATCTGCTTCACAAACAAAATCTCATTCCTCTCATAGGAAAGGGGATTTCGAAGAGAGACCAACTTGTTTTTATTACAAGAAAGTTGATTATGGCGAGCATTGTTGTCATCCTAATCAAATCGACGAGTTGACATATCTTCAAAAAGATTACATCAATTTTCCATCTTTCTATATATAGGTTTTATCTCTTCCTATTTCCAAATCAAGGGAAAGGATAGGCACTTGTTGCATTGACAATTTCTTTACAACAATGGATAAATGACTTAGGTGCTACACATCATATGAGATTTGAGAGAGAACAATTTTCTTCTTGGGAGCCTTGTTTTATGTCACATATTATTATAGGTGTTGACACAATAGTGAATCTTGTTGAGAAAAGTTAAGTTGACATGGATGAAATTTCATTTGAAGATGTTTTTGATGTTCTTGATTTGTCCACTAGATCACTCATTTTGGGAATGGCAAGAAAATTGAGTTCACTCTAGATTTAGTTGTGATTTGGGATCTTGATGATAATGTTGTGATGATAGTGGGGAAGGCAAACTGTCATTCTCAACTATTTGCATTTTGTCACATTGTGCCTAATTCTCCTTCCATAGCATTGCTCACACATTTTAACATGAACAAACTTTTGCATGTGCGGTTTGGCTATCTCAATCACTACTATCTTTAGTAACTTACTCTTAAGGATTTCCTTGAATTGATTTTTCAAATGGTGTATGTCTAGGTTGTGCCATGTTCAAACATTCAAAGGAGATTTGACAAAGGGAAGTTTTGGAGGGCTTCACAAGTCTTCAAATTGGTTCATAGTGATTTATTTGGGTCCTTTCCATCCTTGTCTTTTGCAAGGCTCACTATGTTTTTATATTCATTGAGGACTATTCAAATACACATGGGTCTACTTTCTTCTACATAAAGGTGAAGTCTTTGATAAGTTTTAGGACTTCAAGGCTCTTGCTGAGAAGTAATTGTTAGGAAGTAATGCATAATACCCAAAATGTTAAATCTATTTCCTAAACCCGATGAAAGAAAAAATTGCATACAAGCTTACAAAATAACCATAATGCATAAATCAAATAGACAAGCCACAAGATAACACAAGATATACCCTAGGAAAACCCTCAAGAGGGAAAAATCCGGCCTCTAAAAGCATCCATACTCCATCTATTATTCATAAATAAACAATATAGAGTTACAATGAACACTTTTGAAACATCAAGCCTCTCCAATGCATCCTCCATGTGTCCAAGCATGAATCTACACATCCCATGCCATGCTTCACATATCTCTCTTTAGAAAGACTCAATACAATGACAACCCACTCACCCAACCAACCTTAACCACTAAAGATGTGCTTGCTTTTATAGACACAAGATCACACAAATCTAATCAAGTGGTAAGATAAAACCATGTGGCCCAAAACCATGAGTACACAAAACCATTGACTCCTTATTTAATATTGGGTACTAAGTTTGCACATTATTAAATATCTTTTCCCAAATATTAAATTATCCAATGTCTCCCACACATAAAATAATTAACCCAAGGTTACAATACAACTTTACAAGTGACCATAAATAAATATCTACTATGGCTAACAACATCTCCTAGATGTACCACAACTAAATAATTATTTAATTACGACATTATAAATCATTTTATGCAATAGTATACAATACCAAATCCTAACAACAATCTAGGAAGTATGTCAATTGTCAAGATTCTTTGCATAGTAATGGCCAAGAATGTGTGAACCACAATTCGAACAATTTTGTACTCATGATGGGATCAATCTCCAACATACAATTGCATCACATCACAATAGAATGGCATTGCAAAATGGAAGAACAAGTCCTTGAAGGAGATGGTTAGCTACATGATTCATGATCCTATGCTTTGGGTTGAAGCCATTAATTGTGTTGCTTGCATTTAGAATTAGGTTTCCCATAAGGCCTTGAAAAGTATGATTCCCTTTGAAGCTTGGTGTGGTAGAAAACTAGTTGTGTGACATTTTTGAGTTTTTGGCTCCCTTGCATGGGCACATGTTCCTTTCAAGAAACACAAGGCTTTGGAACTTCAAATTTGACCTTGCATCTTTGTTAGATATTTTGATGGTGTCAAGGGGTATCAACTCCTAGAGTTCGAGACACATGAGCTTTTCATTGAGAGTAGTGGATCTATTGAACCAAATATGTAGCAAATGGAACTATTGATAAGTTCAAAGCATGACTTGTGGCCAAAGGTTTCTCATAGGTTCTTTGTGTTGACTACACTTAAGACTTTTGCCCCTATAGTGAAGATGAATACCATTCGCTTGACTCTTGGTATAGATGCACCTCATGGTTGGAGTTATCCATCAAATGGATGTGAAGAGTGCATTTCTTCATGGAGAACTTTAGCCGAAGATTTACATGGAACAACCATAGGGGTTCATATAAGATTCTTCATTGGTTTCCAGATTGAGAAGCCTATCTATGGCCTAAAACAAGCCCCCTAGGCTTTGTATGCCAAGATACTTCTTTTTTCTCTTGGTTGGATTTGTGAGATGCCACTTATATCTAGATGTCTACATCTTGAGACATGATGACCCTCATTTGTTTCTAGTTCTCTATGTTGATGACTTGGTCATTACAAGGAGCTCATTAACCATCATTGGTAGCGTCAAATTAGCTCTGTGTGACAAGTTTTTCCATGCTGGATATGCTTGGGTTTATTGAACTACTTTCTTAGGATCAAGATCACATAGTCTTCTTCAAGGATTCCTCTTTCTCAACCCAAGTATGCCCTTAATTTTCTATCTTGGTTTCACATGTTTGATTGTAAGCTTGCCCTAACTTCCATTTTTTTAGGAGTCAAGCTTGAGACTAAGTGCTCCTCTCCACTTGTTGATGCCACATCATAAAGTCAGCTTATTGGTAGCCTCATTAGTTTGACTCACACTCACCTAGACATCTCATATACAATTGTCATGGTATCACACTTATGTAGGAACCATGTGAGCTTCATTGAAAAGCTGACAAATGCATCTTGCACCATATATAGGACATAAATATGGGATTTAATATGTAGTTGGTATAGGTTCATATTTGGTTGGATGGGTTTTGATTGGGCTAAAGATTTTGATGAACATAACTCCACATTTGGCCACATCTTTCACTTTGGTTTTGGCCCCATTTGTTGGAAAAACAACAATCAACAAACTATTGCTCTTTCTTTGATCGAGGCTGAGCATTGAGGGGCTGTTAATGCTGCCATGGAATTTCTTTGGTTTCAGAATATCCTTACAAAGTTTGGTATTCCAAGAAGCCACGAGTCATGTTTTGAATTTTGAAATGTCCCCTTTGGGGATATTCCTAGTTTTTGCCATAAAACCACAATTCCAATTAAAATAAGAAATGTAATACATTTAAGAGTATAAATTTACCAATTGAAATGCCCTTTATAAGATAAATCCCGGTTTAGGTATTGCACACTATTAGTCACTGGAAATTGACATTAAACCATAAACCATGATAACATCTATTTTTACTAACATTAGTAGGCATAATGATATCATATAAACATTATTCATATTGAAATCCAATTAAAGCAATAGCAATTCCAAATTATATTCCTATAATAGTCTCATTAAGAATTCATTTGAAACGTTTGCAAATCACAATCTCAAGGTTAGTCGTGTTGATGTTTAAATGTAGCCATGTGATGAATACTTCCAGATCAAATAGAAGAATAAATTTGAATGTAGCCAATGGCTATTTAAATTTATATTATCGAATTAATTAAGGAGGCGCCTTAATCATAAATTGTGATTTTATTTAATGATTAAATATATATTTTAGTAGAGCCGACCTTGCTAAGAGGTGCGATTTTTCTCTGAGGAAAAATGTCTTAGTTGAGGCCGACTTTCTCTTGGAGAGATGCGATATTTCATATTGCTGTGTATAAATAGAAGCTCACATCCATTCATTTATCATTAAGTTCATTCGTCATAATTCGCATTTCAAGAAGTTGTTCATGCTTGAGCGGCAGATCATCATTCTGTAGCAGCGCATCATCTTGTAGCAGCAGCGCATCATATGCTACATCATCTTGTAGCAACAACGCATCATATGCTACATCATCTTGTAGCAGCAGCGCATCATCTTGTGGAAGCGAATCATCATCTTGCAGCAGCAGCAGTTCATTATTCTGTTGCAGCAGACTGATTTCAAGGAGAAACATATTCATTGTATCTTTGCATCAAGGAGAGGTGCAATTATTCATTGTATCAAATCGACATTGTGCCTGAGTTGTAAGCAGATCTTTTCTGCTCTTATTTATCAATATATAAAAGATATATTGGCTGGGTTTTTCTCCCTCAGGTTGGAGGGTTTTCCCAGGGTATCTGGTTGTGTTCATTGTCTCATGTTTTGCATTTTCTGAGTGCCTTCTGTCTTGTTATAGCTGATCCTAAAAATCTAACATGGTATCAAAGCGGGTTTGAAGAAGATCTTGATCAGATTTATCTTGCAGCAATATTCCTTACTCTCCTTCAACTTCTTGATCTCTTCTATCACTTTGTCAAGATGGTGAACGGTCTCAAGATCGAGGACAAACTTGAGGGAGCATCAAATTTTACATCATGGAGATTTAGAATTATGCTCACCTTGGAAGAAAGTGAGTTGGCAAAGTTCATGGAGAGCACAACTACCAAGCCTACAGATGAGGAAGAAAAGGTTCAATGGAAGAAGAAAGATACTAAGGCAAAAAAGATGTTAGTTGATTCCGTGAAGGATCATATTGTTCCTTTTGTCTCAAAGTGAAGTCAGCAAGAGAGATGTTCAAAACTTTTGAGGAGATGTACGAAATGAATAACACAAGCCGGGCACTTGCACTGAAGCAACAACTCCATCATTTGAAGATGATGAAAGGGGAAACTGTCATCACTTACTTCATGAGGATCACCAAGTTAAGAGATCAACTCTCTACTATTGGCCATTTTGTTGACAACAAGGATTTGACCATGTTGGCCCTCAATGGTCTTCCTTCATCTTGGGAGTCATACATTCAAGCTATAAGTGCAAGATCAAAACTTCCCAAGTTTGATCGGTTGAGGGCAGACTGTATTCAAGAGGAGTCGAGGTTGGCTGCGAGAGGTACTGGTCGAAGCCCTACAAATGAAGACATTCATGTTCTTTCCGCTCAATCCTCGAAGAAGGAAGGAAAAGGAGGAAAGAAAAGATACTTCAAGAGGAATAGAGATAAAGGGTCAGATGGTGCTCCTGCATTCAAGAAGTGGGACCTCTCTCGTGTTCAATGTTTTAGATGTGACAAGTTTGGTCACTATGCGAAGGATTGCCCTACCAGGCCTAATCAACATGCTTTATTTGCGGATGTGATTGAGATCTCTCCCCAAAATGATTCTAGTGAATTTCTACTCTAGTCATGGGCCTGTGTTCAAGCCGTGAAGGTTGTGTACTGATTTGAATGAAAAACAGTGTATCGTACTGTGTCCACCCTTTAGAATATTTAAGAGATAAGTATTCTTTGTTTTGATTGTAATTACCCTTCTAGGCTAAAACTCAGTTTACTGAGTTGTGCAAATCTGACATTATTTACTTGGATTATGTGTGACCAGTAAATAGTGATCACTGGGATAAAATTCTTTAGAATTAAGAATTATTCATTGCAAGTTTTGAGTGTGACTCTGAAATAAAAGGAGAACTAAAATTACGATTATGATTGATTTTTTATGCATGATCTATGATTCTGTGTAGATTGTCTTTTGTTATGCTGAGATTAGCTCTTCCAAGAAAATGGAAGAAAGACATGTCATAATCAACAAAGATGAATTAATTATCTGGGATTACTCAGGAGATCCCGATTTCAATGAGATAAGTATTGCATGGTTGAATAATGTTCATGAATTGTTATGTAGTTATTAATTCATAACATTGAGATAGTCAATCTTGTATGCTTCTAGCAATGGTACTTTTGTTCGAGATAGTTGAGTTCCACGAACTATTAGTAATCTCTTCTTAATGCTTTCAAGACAGTTCAAGAAGCGTAAGAGATTGCTTTCAAGAAGAGCTTGATGCATCCTATAGGTTGAAGAATGGAGACACTGCTTGCAGCTATGAGACTGAGTGAATGGTTGAAGACATCTCTTCGAAGAGGAAGAATTAACCTTAAGAGGGAGTTCTATGACTCGCTGAGAATAAGTAAGGGTTGCAGTGTTGCAAGGCCAGATGCCAAATTCTTGAAGTACC
>CM021105.1:500051152-500339672 GCA_007115665.2 Sequoiadendron giganteum
GAGAGGGAGTCTCAATATCAGTGATCTTCAGATTTGATAATGCATTTCTCTATTGAGAGAGATTTGAGGTGCAAGCCCTTGATAATGCATTTCTCTCTGTTAGAGAGATTTGAGGTGCAAGCCCTCGATAATGCATTTCTCTATTGAGAGAGAATTGAGGTGCAAGCCCTTGATAATGCATTTCTCTCTGTTAGAGAGATTTGAGGTGCAAGCCCTTGTTAATGCATTATCTCTATGAGAGAATTTCAAGGTGAAAGCCCTTGTTTCAACCCTCTGGGAGAGCCATGGTGGATGTCATGTGTGTGACTCCATGACAACATCACGTGAGGGAGTCCGTGATGATTTTCTTATACTTGTATTTCACCCTCTGGGAGAGCCATGGTGAACGTCATGGTGAGGTGACAACATCACATTGAGTGATGAGCACTTGTACATACCATCTATGGAGGTAGTCATGATGGTTGATATCACGAGGAGGTGATATCTGATATCACGATGAGGTGATATCATTCCTTTCCACATATGGGTGCAGCCATTGTGGTTGATATCACGATGAGATGATATCTTATATGCTTTCACGATGAGGTGATAAGCTCCTTTCTCACATGGATGTAGTCATGTTGATTAACATCACTATGAGGTGATATGTCTTACACAGGTGGAAGTATTCCTCCCTAGTTGAGAGGGAGTGTTGATGTTTAAATGCAGCCACGTGATGAATACTTCCAAATCAAATAGAAGAATAAATTTAAATGTAGCCAATGGCTATTTAAATATATATTATCGAATTAATTAAGGAGGCGCCTTAATCATAAATTGTGATTTTATTTAATGATTAAATATATATTTTATTAGAGCCGACCTTGCTAAGAGGCGCGATTTTTCTATGAGGAAAAATGTCTTTGTTGAGGCCGACTTTCTCTTGGAGAGATGCGATCTTTCATATTGTTGTGTATAAATAGAAGCTCACATCCATTCATTTGTCATTAAGTTCATTCGTCATAATTCGCATTTCAAGAAGAAGTTCATGCTTGAGCGGTAGATCATCATTCTGTAGCAGCGCATCATATGCTACATCATCTTGTGGAAGCGAATCATCATCTTGTAGCAGCAGGTCGTCATTCTGTTGCAGCAGACCGATTTCAAGGAGAAACATATTCATTGTATCTTTGCATCAAGGAGAGGTGCAATTATTCATTGTATCAAATCGGCATTGTGCTTGAGTTGTAAGCAGATCTTTTCTGCTCTTATTTATCAATATATAAGAGATATATTGGTTGGGTTTTTCTCCCTCAAGTTGGAGGGTTTTCCCAAGGTATCTGGTTGTGTTCATTGTCTCATGTTTTGCATTTTTTGAGTGCCTTCTGTCTTGTTATATCTGATCCTAAAAATCTAAGAAGTCGCCCCTGTATTGCGAGAGCATGGAAGGTGGGTCACCCTTCCATCCCTCAATTCACCTTGGAGGTTGGCCATCCTCCTTGATCAAGCTTGGAAGCACGAAAGGATTTCTGGTCCATTCCACCCCCTGACCCATGAGCATGGAAGGTTGGTTGTCCATTCCATCTTTGGGTGGCGTACTTGATAAGAGCATGAAGGCTGGTTGTCTTTCATCTCTCGTGAACCCGAAAGGCTGGCCGTTCTTCCTATTTGCAATCCATTTCTCCTAAATTCAAAATGGACTATCATATGAGTCTATTATTAGATATTCATAACAAAGGTAGCATCTAGATTACTCACAATGATTAAGAATTTCTGCAAGTATCACTATTGCATGCTCACATATATATACGTCTATAATTCGACTTATTTCTCAGATTTATCTTTTTAACAAGAATTGCTGCTAATATTAATTCTTGTTCTAATTTCTAATAGCCAACCATATTAGGTATCATATGGAAAATCTTGATAGGACATTGAGAGACTGTCCTCCTCAAAAAAGCCCAAGGGCACGAAATGAGCCTCCAAGTCATTCGGCCCCTTGTCCCACAAGTATGGCAAGACCTCCAATCCATCCATCTTGGAGTTGGCTTACTTGATGAGGGAACTAGTATTGCTACATGTTCCTATCAAACATTTCACATTGATTTCAAACATGGTTGCAATCATAGTTTTCAAACTCGGACTCACTGCGGACTCGACAACCCAAAAATATGACTTGGACTTGGGACTCAGGATGGACTTGGGAAAAGACTCAGCAAAAAAACAACCGTAGTTTTACAAAAAGAAGAACAAATTAATGTATTTAGAGAACATAAGAGCCTAATTTGATTATCAAACACTCATAATTCAAAGATTACACATGTCATATGATCATCAAACACTCAATAATTGAAATTTAATCATTCATAGTCATCAAATAATCAATTTGCAGACCTGAAATTCACAAAGCTGAATGTTAAAATGAAAGAAAAAGTGAAAAAACCATGGGTTTTTAACCCATTTTAACTCCTAGCCATGCAAGAGAGTCTTGGGTCAAGACTCCTGAGTCCAACCTCAAGACTCGGCCAAGTCTTGAGGTTAGACTCTCGAGTTTCGACCCAGGACTCTCCTGGACTCGACTCGGCTGGCCAAAGGACTCCTGAGTCCGTCGAGTCCGCGGCGAGTCCACAAACTATGGTTGAAATAACTTAATTTCTACAACATATATTTTTGAGAATAATAAGGATTGAGTCACCACCCTTCATTGCTGCCTTTTTGAGAATGATAAATTATTTTTCCAAATTGATCCCTTGCATGTTCTCCTCAAATGAAACCTTCTCCCCTTTATATCTTCTAATGTAAGGTAGAAGTCACACCTCTTCATCATGTCCGCCCTTTGCAAGAGTCACAATCTTTCACAGTTACTACCCTTTGAAAGAGTATAACCCTTCATAATTTCTGCCCTTTGAAAGAGTCACTTCCTTATTTTCAAATGAACTCTTCTCCCTTTTATATCTCATGTTTGAGGGAGTCACAACTCTTCATTTCATGCCTTTTGACCATTCATTAAACTTAATTAAATTTGATTTATATTATATTTTATTTTTACTTTTTTTTAATATTTTAATTATATTATTAATTATTATTAAATCCTATTTCAAAAGGGAACATTACAAATTGAGTAGTATAGTTAATGGCTGTGGCCCAAAACTTTGGAGGTAGAGACTGAGCATGAATCATGTAGCTGGCCATCTCCTAAAAAGGGACTTGTTCCTTCATTCTGCAACACCATGAAGTTGTGGTGTCTATGAAATTGTATGTTGAAGATCAATCCCCTCAAGAGTACAAATTGTTCAAATCTATGGTTCATTTCTCTTGGCTTTTTAGCACTTGTGTTGTTGTTTTATAGCTTCGGGAGCTATTTTCCCTTAATTAAAAGCTGGTCGGCCTTCATATGTTAAATAATATTTATATTCCCTAGCGGCCGACCTAGAGAAGAGGTTGTCAACTTTGTATATAAAGAAGGTGAAGACATGTCATTTGATCATCAATTCAATCACTTCAATTTGCACCTTCAGCAGAAGTTCGCCATTCCATTAGCAGCAGATTTGTTTTTTCAAGAAGAAGTGTCTTCATGTGTACTTTGCATCAAGAAGAAGTGTCTCCATTCTTTGTATTGGACTCGGCCTTGTGTAGGGCTTGTTTTGTAAGCAGATTTCTGCACTTATTCTTCTAATATACAAGAGATCTATTTGTTGAGTTTTTTCTCCCTCGAGTAGGAGGGTTTTCCCAGGGTATTTGTTGTGTTCATTGCTTCTTGTGCTGTATTTCTGCTTATTTCATTTCTGATCCTAAAACTAACATGGTATCAGAGTGGGTTTAGAAAAGATCTGATCGGATTTGGTAGAAGCAGATAAGACAAAGGGTTGGAATTCGATTTTATTATTTTCTATTGAAGATATCATGGCTTTGCAAACTGAAGACATCATTCAAACTACCATTGTAAGGAGCTTGCTTAGAAAAGTATGAATTTGTATATAATAGTTGACTCAAATGTACAAATGCATATAGCAGTAATCAGATCATGGCGCATACATTTGCAAAGTTTGATCTCAGATTAATTCAATTAGGTGCTCGCACTATAACAATGCTCTCCTACAACAATTCATATAATAAAGCTAGATACAAATCAATACTCACTCAATAGCGGCAAGAGCATTCTTACACTTGAACAAATGGAATGTGATTTACTCAGAATGACTAGGCTCAATCTCGATACATATGAGATGCAGCAACGCACTCACTCTCATAATCTGAGAAATGATGTTGAGCTGTATAATGTTGCTGTTCAGGTGTGAGAGGATTGTTTGAGTCAGGGTGTCGTCACCCCCTGCTTGGTCGATCTTTCGTGGATGCTTGCCAGAGGATGATGCGTACACTCATAGTTCTAAGTGGCGAACAGTCATGTGCACAACCCCTGTGTAATCTCTGGCGCGAATATAGGATAACCTGATGGTGTATGCCACCAACAACCAAGTGATGATAGCTCACATGAACAACAGGTGGTGCTCCAAGTCTTCCAAACTGCCGTGAGATGTGATGCCACGTTCTCAAGTCGTGTATACAGCCGCGGGTGTTTAGGTTCTGAGAATCGTTGCTCTGATGAAATTGAATGCTCAAACAGATCCTATGGCTTCGCCTCCAAACCAGGTTGCCTTTCCTTCCGTCCAAGGGTGTGTGGATTGCTACCTGAATATCAATGAATGCAAATTAAGAGCTGATAAACTGTAATCTGAGGATCTCGTGGCATTTCAAATGAGTCATCATGGCAATTATAGAGAGGGAATCGTCACAAGAGGAAGAAATATATTAATTCTTTAGCACCGTATTTCACTTCCTTATGTGCCGTTCATTGTCTTGGAGAATAATGATTATTATTTGAAGTCTGCCACTATGGATATTTTGAAGGGATTCGCACTACCTACGAAAGACGACAATGTTAATGCTGACGAAAATTGGAGCTGCGGACAACTATAAGATATTCATGTAGTTGTTTAAAGCTATTGGAGGCTGAGAACAAAAGTTGAGGATGCACAAGACAAATTGGAATAGATCTAAAGAGTGCTATTAAAGAGATACGTATTTTATGTTTGTACCTTTGATTAATGATCATGAATTTTATGTAGTTAATAATAATTCATGCAATAACATTGGGAATAGTGAATCATGTATGCTTCTAGCATTGGTCTGTATATTTATCTTCGGGACCTAGTTTGATTCTATGAACTATGATTAATCTCTCTAAGATGCTTCCAGGACAGATCAAGGAGCAAAAGGATGATGAGAGATGGCATAAGGAATTCAAAGGAGGAAGAGCTTGATGCATCCTGTGAGGAAGTCATGCTAGCTAAAGAAATGAACATACATGGAGACATAGCTTGCAGCCATGGGACTGAGTTGGTGGCACATAACTTCACTAGAGACATCTCTCGAGGACACAAGGTTGGGTCAACCTTGGATGGAGAGTTTGCATCAACAAAGAAGATTGAGAAAGATGAAGACACTAAACTACAAAGAACCTATATAGATTGTCATTGCGATTAGTTTCTTCGAAGAGGAGGAAACGACATTCAGAGGGAGTTAAATTCCGAGAATTCAAGACACGGGTTGAGAGCATGTCCAAGAAAAGGATTAAGGATCTGAGATCAGTCAATGGAGGGGAGTTCACTTCCAGAGGATTTCTTTGCAATCTCTGAGGCAAGGATCAAGAGGGAGTTCTGTGACTCATTGAGAAGAAGTGAAGGTGTCAGCTAATTGGGTTGCTGTGTTGCAAGGCCAGGTACTAAAAGTGCTTGGAAGACCTCTTCAGCTGTAGAGAACAAAATTGCACAAGACAATCAATCTCTGAAAACCTATTCTAGATTTGACATTGGTATCTCCGCAAATTTATTCAGAATAGGGTGATTTGGGATGAGGTTGAGAAGGATAGTCTTGAACTCTCACAAGTCAGTAGTGTCGGAAGTGTGCATTGGAAACCGTTCCTCTAAGGCAAGCATTGCAGACGATCTTGGATGAAGAGGTCAGGAGGTTGATACGAGGACTTGGAGCTTCAGAGGGAGTCACATCATCATGAAGATTTGTTGTAATGTATATTTCTCTGAGACAGAGAAATATGAGGTGAAAGGCCTTGTAATGTATATTTCTCTGAGACGGAGAAATATGAGGTGAAAGCCCTTGTAGTGTATATTTCTCTGAGATGGAGAAATATGAGGTGCAAGCCCTTGTTCATCTCTGAGACTGAGATGAGGTGTCATGTTGAGAGACTCCATGACGACATCATGTTGAGAGACTCCGTAATGAATCGTTGTTCATCTCTGAGACCGAGATGAGGCGTCATGTTGAGAGACTCCATGACAACATCACGTTGAGAGACTCTATGATGAAACCTTGTTCATCTTTGAGACTGAGATGAGACGTCATGTTGAGAGACTACATGACGACATCACGTTGAGAGATTCCGTGATGAACACTTGTACATATGTTTCTTTCCACACATGGGAGTAGCCATGGTGGATGCCATGTTGAGAGACTCCATGATGACATCACGTTGAGAGACTCCGTGATGAACACTTGTACATATGTTTCTTTCCACACATGGGAGTAGCCATGGTGGACGTCATGTTCATAGACTCCATGACGACATCACGTTGAGAGACTCAATGATGAACTCTTGAACATCTCTGAGACTGAGATGTGGTTTTCCACAAATGGGTGTAGCCATTATGGGCATCATGTTGAGAGACTCCATGACGAGGATACCTGGAAAATACCTCATTAGCTAAGAGGGAGTGTTGGTGTTTTATAGCTTCAAGAGCTATTTTCCCTTAATTAAAGGCTGGTCAGCCTTCATATGTTAAATAATATTTATATTCTCTAGGGGCTGACCTAGAGAAGAGGTTGTCAACTTTGTATATAAAGAAGGTGAAGACATGTCATTTGATCATCAATTCAATCACTTCAATTCGCACCTTCAGCAGAAGTTCGCCATTCCATTAGCAGCAGATTTGTTTTTTCAAGAAGAAGTGTCTTCATTTGTACTTTGCATCAAGGAGAAGTGTCTCCATTCTTTGTATTGGACTCGGCCTTGTGTAGGGCCTGTTTTGTAAGCAGATTTCTGCTCTTATTCTTCTAATATACAAGAGATCTATTTGCTGGGTTTTTCTCCCTTGAGTAGGAGGGTTTTCCCAGGGTATTCGCTGTGTTCATTGCTTCTTGTGCTGTATTTCTGCTTATTTAATTTCTGATCCTAAAACTAACACACCACACAAGCAATAAGTCAGAAGATTACAATGAAGGGAAAGTAAGTCTTTCAGGGATGCCAGTGATAACCAAAACAAAATAATAGTGAAGAGGGAATTAGACTCAAGAGTAGATATAAAGATTGAAAATAAAGAAGGTAAAAAGATTCAAAGTCCCCTTATGCATAGGCATACAAATTTGAAACTCTATAAAATATAGAATAATCCTTTATATAAAGTATGCTGGAATAGCTTACCATCCTCTCATTTCTTGCGATTATGGATCTTGTAAAATTTGAACTTACATTGTCTGATTTCCAAGGCTTTACAATGCTGCCAACTTATACAGTTAAACTTTTACAGCTTTTTAAAATCTCAGTCCATTCTTTCTACTGGTGAGAGAAGGCAATCTCCCTTTCCCTAGAAGCATGAGTTCACAAGCTCCATAAAATTTGAACTTGAAACCTTAACCTGATTTTATGGGTGTACACTTCTGCCTCCATATGCTCTGATTATAGATTCTAAAGATTCTCCAGACACTTTTTTTGTTCTCATATATATATATAGTTGATCCAACGGTTTAGCCATTGAAAGGCATGGACAATGATTGCAGGTTCAAAACCCAATTAAAACACTGCACCAGGGTGTGGGGCCTCTCCAGGCACAGCCAAGGAGTTAAAGGGGACTCACTCTTTCTTCTAGCATCTTCCAAGTGGGTACCAGGTCACTGGGCTCTAATTCTCCTTGTGTCAAAATTATTTCTAAGTGGGCACCAGGTCACCAGGCTCCAATTCTCCTTGTATTGATTTCTTTTGAAAAGATGCTAGAAGGAAGAGTGAGTCCCCTTTAGCTCCTTGGCTGTGCCTGTAGAGGCCCTACACCCTGGTGCAGTGTTTTAATTGGGTTTTGAACCTGTAACCATTGTCCATGTTTTTCAATGGCTAAACTGTTGGGTCTATGCCTAGGGGCTCAGCTTTCACTCATTTATTCGTACCGTGATGAAAATGATTTTTCACTTTCTTTGGAAGCATGTCATTGTAGTTTTAGTCCAAGTTTCTTTGAAATACCTTGCAAAACCTACATCAGCTCACCTTTTAGCCTTCGCCAGTTTTACTATCATCTCACTAAACTTTCCAGCCCATTCCTAACACTCTGAGATATCCCTGAAGCCAAGATAAAAACATTCTTTCAAGTGTGAATGCTGCCAAGGTTTGGCAACTATCAGAAACCATTTTCCTAAATTCTACTGCAACTCTGCTTTGCAGAATTACTTCTCTAACAATTTTCATTTTACTGGAGAATCAGCTGCAATTTATCATTTCTCCTTCATTGCTTCCAAGCCAACCCACATTTGACATCCTTCCATGTGTTCTCTGCCAATGACAACTAGACTTGAACTAGTCAATGCTGCACACCATTCAGTAGAATGACCAAAAATTTCAATTAGATGGATGCCTTCCAATGGATGACCAAAGAATTCTACATAGGAAAACTTCAAATAGATGGATGGCTTCCAATAGATGACCCAAAATTCTACATAGGGAATTTTCAAATAGATGGATGCCTTCCGATAGATGACCCAAAAATTCTACATAGGAAAATCTTTTTGGAAGGATTCTTGCCTCGTTAATTTCAAATTGTAGCTCTCAATCTTTAAATAACAACCGCTTTGGATGCACTTCATAATAAAGTCATTAAATCTTCGTCAGCCTGAAACTAAAAGGCTCCCTGTTTCAGCTCTAGGATACACATATAACCAGGAGTGAGAGCCTGAAGTTGCCCTGTTGCTGGCGGCTACTTTAAACTCAATTTGTGAGACCAAATGGTTTGGCTTTTTTTATATCTTGTAGATTTCTTCCTTCTTTGCCTAGGTATGTTTGGAAATGACTATCATCTGCTAAGCTAGGAAATGATTACAATTCATTAATATAATTGTTTTTAAAAGCTGTTTTTACATATGTGCATGCATCTAACTTCTTGATAAATAGAAGTATAAAATTTTGCTAGCTTTGTATTATAAATTTAAAATTTCTAATGAACTTTAACATAGCTCCGACAAGGGTCTAGTTTGTGCCATAGCTTATGGTACTCATTCTGTTTGCCTGTTGGCTGCTTGGTTGTACAAGGGTTTGGGCCCTTTCAAAACATGTTTTTATCAATATCAAAAACATGGCTCTGACAAATTCCTTACTGTCAAGTGTAAGTAATGATTATATAATAGTATGTGTTCTTGATGCATAAATCCCATTTATTCTGGTGCTTTAATATTCTTGAGATGAGATCTTAGTCCTTCGATTGTCAAAAGGCTTTTAGGATTGAATTAAGAAAGAAATAAATAGTAATTCCATTGTACATATTTCTAGTTTTGCAATTAAATGCTGATTACTATTGATAAGCATTCTCTTAAAATGTTTTGCAGGCCATTATCACTATTGCCGACGAAGATGGTAACTATCTCCAAGAGGCTTGGGAACACATTTTAACATGTCTCTCTCGTTTTGAGCAATTGCACCTGTTGGGAGAGGGTGCTCCTCCAGATGCCACTTTTTTTACAGTGCCTCAAAATGAATTAGAAAAGATCAAGCATCCATTGTCCCCTGTTTTCCATGCACAAAAGAAAAAGGGAGCAGGTCAGCTTCAATATGCAGTAACAGCAGGTACAATTGCCCGACGGGGATCATATGATAGTGTTGGTGTTGGGGGGCATGCTTCCGGAATAGTAACCCCAGAGCAGATGAACAATTTAGTTTCCAACTTGAACATGCTTGAACAGATTGGTAATTTTGAGATGAATTGCATATTTGTTCATAGTGAGAGGTTGAACAGTGAGGCAATAGTTGATTTTGTGAAGGCCCTCTGCAAGGTCTCAATAGAAGAGCTGCGCTCTCCTACTGACCCTCGAGTTTTCAGCCTCACCAAGATTGTGGAAATTGCGTAAGTATATAAACATGTAGCTTGCAAAATAGTTTCAATCCATGCAAGAGTATTTTTGGTCCAACATGATTACACATATGTTTTGTCCATGCAGGCATTATAACATGAACCGCATCAGGCTGGTTTGGTCTCGTATCTGGAATGTGCTTTCGAATTTCTTTGTCACCGTTGGATGCTCAGAAAATCTCTCTATTGCTATTTTTGTGATGGATTCTCTACGGCAGCTAGCCATGAAATTTTTAGAACGCGAGGAGCTTGCAAATTATAATTTTCAGAATGAATTCATGAAACCATTTGTGATTGTGATTCAAAAGAGCAGCTCCATAGAAATCAGGGAATTAGTTATCCGATGTGTTTCTCAAATGGTTCTAGCACGTGTCAACAATATCAAATCGGGATGGAAAAGCATGTTCATGGTATTTTAAACTATTTGTTTGGGCTTTCATGCTTTATAATTTGAAGTTGAATACCATATTTTTATTAACAGTTCTTGACTGCAATCTTAATGTTTCTTACTGCAAATTGTTTTTTAGCAATTAGTGAACTTTACATTTTGAACTTTGTTGATGCTATAAGATATATGCTTCTCTCTCATAAAAGTTACAAATATGATGTTGCTGTCATATTGGTTTTGATTTCTTTGTTTTTGCTAATCTTGATTCCTCTCTAGGTATTCACAATAGCAGCAGCAGACGATCACAAGAATATTGTGCTCTTGGCATTTGAGACCATTGAAAAAATAGTACGAGATTATTTCCCTTACATAACTGAAACAGAGACTACCACTTTCACTGATTGTGTTAACTGTCTGATAGCATTTATGAACACCAGATTCAACAAGGATATTAGTCTCAATGCAATAGCATTTCTCCGATTCTGTGCTCTGAAACTGGCTGAGGGGCGGCTTATATCTTCTCTGAAAAACAAGGACAAGGAAAATTTTGTAAAACCGGGTGTTCCACTTGCTTCTGGATGCAACGGAAACATAGACAGCCCAAAATTCACTGACAAAGATGACCATTTGTCGTTCTGGTTCCCTTTATTAGCAGGTAATGGTGCTTTTTTGATGTACTAATTTTATGATTTGCAATTGATAATTCCTCTAGCAATGTTTTTATTTCTTTTTAAACGAATTTCCCTGGGAGCTTATATAAATTGTGAATTATCAGTCATATTACCCATGTGTTATACTGGCATTGGTTACAGGATTTTCTAAACTCACATTTGATCCCAGACCAGATATTAGGAAAAGTGCACTGCAAACTCTTTTTGACACGCTTCAACATCATGGGCATCTATTCTCACCTGCTCTTTGGGAACGGGTTTTTGAATCAGTTCTTTTTCCCTTATTTTTCTATGTTCCACATGACTCTGGACCTGTATCAAGTAGCTTACAATCAAATGATTCAGAAAGTAAATATATTGATCTTAGTGAAGATGCTTGGATTTCTGACACATTTACATTGGCACTGCAACTTGTTGTGGACCTCTTTGTCAAGTTCTACTCTCTGGTGAATCCGTTACTTGGGAACATGTTGAAGCATTTAACTGATATTATAAAACGACCCATTCAAAACTTGGCTGGCATTGGTGTATCCGCTTTTATTCGTTTGATGAATAATGCTGGTACTCTCTTTTTAGATGCTGAATGGCAACAAGTTCTATCATTTTTGAAAACAACAGCTGAAGAAACAGTTCCAGAATTTGCTCAGATTGTTTACATCATGGCTGACATTGAGACATCAGACAGTGCAGAAGACGATGCTACAAAGTCTAACGGTGACGTCTTCATCAATGGTACAATTTCTACTGAAGAAGCTGAACATAGGGATGACGACAGATTAAGATTTGCTGTCTCTGATGCAAAATGTCGTACAGCAGTACAACTCCTCCTAATCCAGGTATAACTTTCTTTATTCTGGTTGAATACATGTATGTGACAATGTGTATTTCCTTTCTTTTTGTCTGTAACTTGCATTTCATGTCTTATATTTATCATCTGTTCTTTCTAGCTTCTCCTTATATTTTGTAAGAAAACAATTGAAATTTGGCACTTTCCTACTGATAGAAGTGGGATCTGTTTTTGGTGCATCGTTTTAAACAGCACCTTTCTTAACCATCTCTTGGAATTTATTTTATTCATACAACTTTCACAAACTTTTTTGTTTCTAGAATATAGGCATAACATATTTCTATATGAATGTTTTGCAAAAATAGCTTAGAGATGGTTTGATGTAGGCATTCCTATTTGAATTTGTATTTTGTAAAGGCTCTTTTAGGTTACCCAGTATCTTTTATGCTTGCTTATGGTTCTTTTGGACATCTAGTTTTTGCTGGCAAGTAGATGGGAAATCAGTGGAATTGATGCAATATGGAATGGTTTGAACTTTACACTACTCCTGATAATTCATAATAGTATTCCATGTGCTCTTTTTTGTACTATGATCTCTTGATGTGGTTGTATCATCACGGTTACTGCTAAAGATTCAGGATTATGGTCTTTACTTGACATAATAAGTTCATTTATTTAATTTGTCCTTGGTCAATATAGATCTAATTTTTGTAGACATTTGAAGCATATACTTTTACCTTGTTCTTAGGTTATTATGGAGATACATAATAGGCATGGAGAACGGCTCTCAGCAGCCAACACTATGGCACTTCTAGACATACCCTATTCTATTGCAGTTCATGCACATGATGTGAACGGCGACTACCCTTTGCGTTTGAAGCTTCAGGAAGTTAACTCAATAACCCAGATGCCAGATCCTCCTTTACTTAGTCTGGAGAGTGAATCCTACCAGGCATTTCTTAAACTGCTGCAGAATGTGGCACATGATAAACCTATTCTTGCGAAAGAAATTGAAGTAGAAGCCCGTCTTGTACAATTGTGTGAAGATGTTTTGAAGGTTTACATAAATGCAGCAACACCTGAACCCTTTTCTGGATCATATGATGATCATGCAAAATCACACAGGATTATTCCTCTGCATTCTGAGAGGAGGAGTGAATTGGCTTCTCGAGCTCCATTAGTTGTGGCAACTTTGCAAGCTATTAGTCAATTGAAGATTGCTACATTCAAGAGCTATCTGTCTCGGCTTTTTCCACTTTTATCAAGCCTAATCAGCTGTGAGCATGGTACAGGCGAAGTACAGCTGGCACTAAGTGACATACTCAGTTCATGCGTAGGTCAAATTTTGTTGCAGGCTTAAGAAATGGACGTAGTTGTAGCATGCTAGCTTTGGCATTGTTACCATTGACAGGTTGAAAGAGGCATGTTTTGATGCTTTGATTTTGTGTTACCGTTTTTCATGTTGAAGCTTTACTCAAGTATTGCAGTTGGTATTGTTATGGGTATTTCATCCTTAATGCAATGCCTGCATTTTTTAACTGTTGAGTTGAGCATTGATTTGGGGCTGTTGGCAAACATAATCAGACAGATCAGAGGCAGAGTTTATTATTGGTTCTGGTCCCTATAATCATTTGAATGTTTTTGCATACAATGCCCTTGAAGCAGATAAATCACATGTAATTAGTATCAGCCACTGGTGATTTGCTGCTCAGTATAGCAGATAATCACTATCTTAGCTGGTTACAGATGTAATCAGAGAACCCAGGCGGTATATCAAGTTTAAGAGCCCTTGGAGCAAGCAGTCTATATTTTTTGTATTCAGGATCGCTGCATGCAGTTTATCTGATTCTTTTTTAATTCAAGTTTCAAATGTCCATCCTATTTTGTAGACCATGTAGATGGAAAAAATAATTCTCTATATGTTTTTTTGAATAAATTAATAAAATTATAAATGGCAGGAGGATACACTGATGCATATGGCGCAACTCTAATAGAAAAACAAGCTTAGAGGTGTCCTATGCATATCTTCTTTGAATCTGATAGTCGTCATTAACGAGTTTTTTAAGTTGTTAAAAGTTATCTTAAATTCAGTTTCCAATTTAATATTTAAAAATTGGGACAAATTAAATTACCAAATGAGTTTAATTTGTCTTTAAACTACTAAATGAGTTTTAGTCGGTCCTAGGTGCTAAACAATGAGTAAAAGAAGTGCGCTTAGAGGAAAGTTGTCTTTGATGTAACCATTCATGGAGTCGGTAATGTTCATATATTTTTCTAGTTTTGGTATCATAATTTTCTTTACCCGGATAATACATATTTTTGCAATTCTGCAGTTTAAATTCCAACATTCGTTCTTAATGATTTACATTTTGGATAGATTTGAAGAATATTATAGCTTACCGATTAATCAAGCTTCGAATTAGTTAACTGCTCAAACTACAAAGTTCTGCAATAAATACTTTCTAGAATGATGTTATTCTTTCTGCTTGGGGGTTTCTGTCCTTCCAAGACCCACTGATATTGTATCAAGAGTTTCTAAGATGACCTTGGAATAATAGAAGTCTCTAAATTTTGAGGGATTTTTGAATAGCAATGGCAATGAACAGGAGTCCTTGCTAGAGAAAAATCTAATTCACACAGTTGAGTTGCTTTGTCACTGAAAACAGTTTGCAATCTAGAGTAGTACCATGCAATATTATCCATAGTTATGTATTATTTTGGTTATTCACCTTCCCTAATTTATATATAGATTCTCAACAATGGAGCTGGCTAATTGCTAGACAAAATTCACCTATGTACATCGAAAAACGTATGGAAAACATACACATGAACATACATGGATACATACATAACATGACGAGACGTTGTAGTGTGGGGTCCGTCAGATGCCTAAAATTGGTGGAGGGGATTAAACATCTGAACTACGGTCAAGCAAGAGTTAATGACGTCATCAGGTGCGTTTTCTCGCCCGTTGTTGGGCGGAAAAGCGGGTGGGTTAGTTTCGTTGGCAAGTTTCTTTTGTGTGGCACGAGAAAAGTGGAAGGGAATGATGTGGGCTTTTTTTGTTTGGAGAAAGCAAGTCGAAAATACTATTTGTTTTGTTTCTTGTTTGCATGTTGAAAATGAAAGCTGAAAGTTTGAGAGCACGTGGATGAATTCGAGGAGAATATCAACCGAATTAGTTGTAGTGTGAAGTGCACGTGAAGGATTTGGAGGAGAATACACTGTGTTTGAAATTTGAGAAACAAAATGTGGAGTATTTAGTTGCTTGAATGTCTTCAAAATCACACATTCCATTGTTGTGTTTAAATTTTGCACCATTGAAAAAAGAAATTGCAAAATATAATTCTGAATGAGAAACGCAATGTTGTGTTTCAATAAAACAACTGTACAAAATTATTCTGAATGAGAAACACAGTGCTGTGTTTCATTTATTTGAATCTCCTTGTTTTAATGGAGGGTTTTACAAATTCTTTGTGTTTGAAATTTGGGAAACAAAATGTGGAGTATTTCAGTTGCTTGAATCTCTTCAAAATCACACATTCCATTGTTGTGTTTAAAAATTTGACACCATTGAAAAATGAAATTGCGAAAAATAATTTTGAATGAGAAACGCAATGTTGGATTTCAATAAAAAAACTATACAAAATTATTCTGAATGAGAAACACAGTGTTGAATTTTAGTTATTTGAATCTCTTTGTTTTAATGTAGAGGGTTTTACAAATTATTTGTTTTTAAAATTTGGGAAACAGAATGTGGAGTATTTCAATTGCTTGAATGTCTTCAAAATCACACATTCCATTGTTGTGTTTAAATTTCGCACCATTGAAAAATGAAACTGCAAAAAATAATTCTGAATGGGAAACACAGTGTTGGGTTTCATTTATTTTAATCTCCTTGTTTTAATGTAGAGGGTTTTATAAATTCTTTGTGTTTGAAATTTGGGAAACAAAATGTGGAGTATTTAGTTGCTTGAATGTCTTCAAAATCACATATTCCATTGTTGTGTTTAAATTTCAGACCATTGAAAAAAGAAATTGCAAAAAATAATTATGAATGAGAAACGCAGTGCTGTGTTTGAATAAAAAGCTGTACAAAATTATTCTTAATAAGAAACACAGTGCTGGGTTTCAGTTATTTGAATCTCCTTGTTTTAATGTAGAGAGTTTTACAAGTTCTTTGTGTTTGAAATTTGAGAAACAGAATGTGGAGTATTCCAGTTGCTCGAATGTTTTCAAAATCACACATTTTATTGTTGTGTTTAAATTTCGCACCATTGAAAAAAAAAACTACAAAAAAAAAATTCTAAATGGGAAACGCAGTGTTGGGTTTCAATAAAAAAACTGTATAAAATTATTCTTAATGAGAAACACAGTGTTTGGTTTCAGTTATTTGAATCTCCTTGTTTAAATGTAATGGGTTTTCTCATGGTGGGTTGCTTGCTTCTTAACACCCACGAGTTTTCAACATGGAATGTTACTTGAATGACTTCCAAATCACAGATTCCATTGTTGTGTTTAAATTTCGCAACATTGAAAAAAAAAGTGCAAAAAAGAATTCTAAATGGGAAACATAGTGTTAGGTTTTAGTTATTTCGATAATCCATTTGAAATGTAAAGGGTTTTGTTATGGTTGATTGCTTGCTTCTTAACACCCATGTTTTTGTTAAGGTGGTAGAATTTTGATCCTTGGTTTTTTTTTGACATGGTGCTTCCTGGTGAAGTTGCGGAATGAGAAAACGAGTTAGTACCAATCATTCAACCTAATTTAATGTGGCTCGAGGAGGAACAACTCAACATTTTTTTTGAGCTACGTTCACTTGCATGGAAGGAAAAGTCCAGCTACGTCGAATATTGGAGGGTGATCTTTGTCTTAGATAAAGAGGAAGAGCGAGCTGAATTTAATAATTTGCTTAATGAAATGCTTGCGGATATTTTATGGGGTCCGGTTCCTTCGGTTGTTTAGCAAACTTGGTTTCTATCGACAGAAACTGAATCTTTACTTTACATGCATGCAAATTTTGTAATTATGAATAGTGACCAAATTCATAGGGTGTAATGAAAACAGTGTCCGTTTATTAATGAATTATTGCAACCTTGGTCGTTTTTAATGAGGATTGCGTACAATTATTGGAAAAAAAATAGGGAGGAAAGAAAGAGACGAAAAGGGGGGAGAAGGGCATTTTCTATTTTCAGACAATTTTGTTACGCAACCATGGAGCCTTTGAACCCATATTTTGTATTGAGAATAAAAGAAATAAGATTGAATCCTTTAGTTTGTTAATATTTGCTTGATCACAAATGTCTTTGTGCTTCTGTGATCGTTCTTCAATATGATATTTGCTGAGTCGAATAGTGTTGATGTTATATTTGCTAAATTTGTGAATTCTAAAAGAAATCATCTTGTCAAATTAGTTTGTTGTTTTTATCTTTCCTTGTCTCAATATGGAATGTTACAATACAGTATGACTATCTTCCAAATCACACATTCCATTGTTGTGTATAAATTTCAATCGATTGATAAGAAAACTCCACAAAATAATTCTGAATGAAAAATACGGTGCTGGGTTCCAGTTATTTGAATATCCTTGTTTAAATGTAGAGGGTTGTGTTATGGTGGGTTGCTTGCTTCTTAAAACCCAAGGTTTTGCAATATGGAATGTTACAATACCGTATGACTATCTTCCAAATCACACATTCCATTGTTGTGTTTAACTTTCGCATGATTGACAAAATCAATTGGAAAAAAAAATGTGATTTGGAAAACACAGTGTTGGGTTTCAGTTATTTGAATATCCATGTTTAAATGTGAAGGGTTGTCTCATGGTGGGTTTCTTTCTTCTTAACACCTCCCGGTTTGAAACATGAAATGTTACAAAACTATATGAATGTATTCAAAATCACAGATTCCATTGTTGTGTTTGTATATCACATGATTGAAAGAAAAATGCAGAAAATTATTGTGATTCAGAAAACATAGTGTTGGGTTTCAGTTATTTGAATATCCATGTTTAACTATCAAGGGTTGTCTCATGGTAGGTTGCTTGAATCTTAACACCTACGATTTTGCAATATGGAATGTTACAAGACAGTATGAATGTCTTCCAAACCACACATTCCATTGTTGTGTTTGAATTTCGCATGATTGAAAGAAAAGTGTGAAAAAAAATTGTTATTAGGAAAACACAGTGTTTGGGTTGTTGGATTGTCCGATTTCCAGCATGCGTTTTTGTTATATTTTATGCGTAGCTCGATTGAATCTATCACTTTCAATTTTTCTCGGTTGAAGTCGGAATGTTCTATTGGTTTTACGTGGGTGAGAGCAATGCAAACACATTTTATGTATGTTTAATGAATGATTTTTTCCTCCTTCTTCACACAATCCACACTAATTTTAAGTATTCGTCCAATGTTGTGATTTCCTAGAATGGGGAGAGGTTTGAAATGGAAGAAGCTAGATGAATTGAAGTTGCAAGATGTACAAAATGGAGGCTCTCCTTTTTTGTCTTCTGATTTGGAATGGGCTACTATTTCTGTCAACAAGGATAAGGTCCCTAATCTTGTTGCAGCAATTCCTCTTACAAGACTTGATCAGTTTATTCACGGTGAAACGTACGTTGAAGGTGTAGAAACAAAATTTTTGGACAAGAAAATAAGAGAACCTACCACCTCCTGTGCCGTCTACGACAAAACTTATAGCCAAACAATTTTGTATAAGAGGTTTGTATATATCGACATTCGTTTCTATGGCCGAATGATATTTTACTCTCTTGGTTGAACATGATGAGATGATGCCTTTCTTGCAGCTACTGGTGTCAATACGGTCCTAAAGACAATAGAAACCAGCCTCCACCAAAGAAGAAACCACATAAGACGTTTATACAAAAGCGAGGTTGTCAATACCACTTCATGGTAAAGGTTATGGAAGACAAACCCGATGTTTCCTATATCATCTATAAAGAAATGTTCCACGTAGATAAAAACGGTGAATTTTGCCATGACATTCATGACACAAGTGGAGAGAAGTGTTCTATGTTTGTCGCTAATCTATCCACAGAGTGCAAAAGCTATATTGAAAGCCTTTTTCTCATGGATGTCAGTGTCAATGCAATAATGGATAGACACGTCAACGATCCTCTGTTATGTGGCATGATGTTTAAGAGAGATCAATTCCTTACAAGAAAAGATGTAATGAATGAGTGGTGAAAGGTGCATTGTACTCACGCACAAAAACACAAAGTTGATTCCACAAGTATCCTACTGTGGAGTGGAGAAGACTTTGAAAAATTCTTCTACTTTCAACGGCTCGATGGGAACAATATGCCTTTTGTTATCAAGGTTCAGACTCCATGGATGTTGGATAGGATGGTTAGTTGCTCGCACAATTCAGTCATCTCGATGGATTCCACATTTGCAACTAACAAATATGAGGTGAGGCCTTACAAATATTGACAAATAGTTCGTCGTGTTTTCAACGATCTTACTGGCTGTAAACTTCATAATGCTCACGTCGAGTTGTTCTCTCTACAGTACCCATTGTATGCTCTCCTCGTTTTCAACGAGCAACAGAGTGGTGTGCCGGTTGTGTGGGTAGTCTCCTCACGAAACAAGATTGAGGACATCTCTGTGTGGCTACGCGTATTGCTCGAACGTGGAAGAAGAGCCAAGCCCGATTGGAGAATCAATTCATTTTTGACCGATGATGCGATTGCAGAGATCCAAGCCATACAGTATGTGCATCCCTTTCTTCATTTGTGTACCTTTCTCATTTGCTATTCATTTTCAATGCCGCTTTCTCATACAGTCGAGCGGTAAACAATATCATTTGTATTGTCTATTAGGGCTGTCTTTCA
This sequence comes from Sequoiadendron giganteum, assembly GCA_007115665.2. Taxonomy (NCBI): domain Eukaryota; kingdom Viridiplantae; phylum Streptophyta; class Pinopsida; order Cupressales; family Cupressaceae; genus Sequoiadendron; species Sequoiadendron giganteum. The sequence goes on from CM021105.1 coordinate 500,071,009, forward strand.
ATGCCGTGTGTTTCTGTGCCTTTGGCATGTCAAAAGGGCTTGGCTAAAGAATGTATACAAGTATGCAGCCAAGGAAAGGGCAATGGATGTCTTCTGCAGTCTTGGCATGATCATGATGGAAATCGTTGACACCGAAGATTGCGTCACTCAGTTATTGAACTCTTTCTTTGAGGAGTTCAATGATCGGGCCCGATTCTTAGAGTACTTCAGGAAGACTTGGTGCGAAGGAGAAGGTTGAATTGGTCAGTTGACAATTTTCGTCACCTCGTATGATTCGCACCATTCAAATTCTTTCATGTCACGTCTAATACGTTGTGGCTTATTTGACTATTGGATGTTTTTGTTCGTAGCCATGTGGGCAAAAAATTGCAGCCTATTCCCACATGCCAACCAAGATACGAATGCAACCATTGAGTCGTACCATTGCATACTAAAAACTCGGTACTTGTGCGATCATTTTAAAAAATGCAATAGGAGAATGGACTATTTGTATTACACACTTGTGTATAAAATGGAACCATTCTATGGGCAAAAGGAAAAGTTGCAGCATTATGGTTTTCTGACGAACAAAAAATATTTAAATATGCGATTTAGTGTGGAGTGGGCCAAGACAATTTCAGACGATGACTGTATTCCTGATGAAACAGATCCTGAACGGTACTGGGTGAAAATTCAAAGTAGGTCAATGCACTACCTTGTTCGAAAATTTGGGGAGCACCTTTTTGTTTGTGATGCCCTTGGAGTTTGGAGGGGAACACTTGCAAACATGTCGTCAAGGTTGCTCACTCGATTAAAAGATCATCTACCATTGAAGGGGTGGTCCATGGTAAGTGAATTTCAATTCGAATTGTGTTACTTTATTGGAGTCAATTGTGTTTTGCATTTTTTACAACCTAATACAAATTTCTTCTGGGTCCTCATTTAGACGGGGGAGGTAACCAATTGATTCAAACATAGATTTCAACTAGACATTGTCAGAGGGGGCCGTAGAAGAAAACAACTCTAATTTTCTGACCCTTGTGCAAGCTCCTTCTATGACTCATGTATATGATGAACATGTGGTGACAATGTCTCTTTGGAATGACACTAACGAGCTCTTGAAAAAAGTGATGCGTACATCGCCACAATCTCTACAATAGGTGCAGTCATATGCAAAATGCGTGGACAGGTTTGTCGAGGACCTACGACAATCAAATGCATTTATGTTTGAATTCATAATGGATCTTGATCAAATTGCAAGTAGCACCATTCGCATGCGTCCATGGTTTAGTGCAACCAAGGATCGTCGTCGACGTCCAACCCAATGTACGAAGCATTCCACACAACAGTCAGATCACCGAACCCCTTTGGATGACTCCTTTCCATTGTCCGTGAACAATAGTTTGAATTTGAATGTCAATATGCAATGTTAGACTTCAAGTGCAACTGCTATGGATGTGGCAGAGGATACAACATCTAATATGGGTGAGTATGAGAAAACCCATTTCAATTTCTTTATTGTAATAGGAAATGGTATTGCAGATTCCTTTTTCTAGTATGTGCTTGTACCACGCCATAAACTTTATGATTTCGTTTATGAATTTTTTTGTTCACTTCAACATTCCAAGCTCGAGAAAGGAGTCCTCGTCGGCAATTGTCTTTTGCAGGTGTAAACCCAATGGAAGGTATGGTTCGAATTTAATAACTTTGCTTACATAAGTCCATTTTTTGGTATGACGTTATATAATTTAAGAAGTGTATTTGTTGAATCATGTAGGAGAAGCGAACCATTCAATGTTGAGTTGCTGATCTTTATAAAATATAGAAGATTTCCAATGAAAAAGGATGCGTACAAGTTGGTAACTGATGAAAGTGCATTCAAAGGGGCTGAAAGTTTGTTCCTAAAGCACATGGCAGACATTTCTAAACATGTTTCATATGGTGGTAGAGCATGGGAAGGTTTGGAATACAATATTCTATTAAAGCCTCATTTGATAGAGCTTTTTTTGTGCATAAAGTAAGGGTTTAGTAGATCAACGTTGCCTTGAGCCTTTGTATTTGTAAAAGTAGATGATGATTTAAGACTTGCTCCTTTCTAGATTTCGGCTAATTGAGTGCATTTCCAGTGGTAGAGTCATGTTTTCAAGCATTCTTTTCAAAACAATAGCATCTCAATTTCTGGTATGTAAAAATTGGCACAAATGGGTTTCTGGAACAAAAAATACCTTATGGAACAAACACTTCAAACAATCTCTTCTTCGCTGTCATGGACCCCAAAATAGGCCTATTTTACAAACATAATAATTAAGCCTATAAAATTCTTCAAGCACGACTAATTAAGACTGACAAGAAGGTGAACTTCGAGACCTTGTTTTGTTACAGTCTGCAGAAATAAAAATGTCAAGTAAAACCCATTGTATTTTCCATCCTCCAATTGTGATTATTTGCATCTTGTGTTTGTAACAAAAATATATTTTGTACAATTCATTACTTCAACTCATGTGATTGCAAGAAATAAAATGCTCAAATTATTTTCCATGTTGGAAAAGACACCGTCCATACACAATTACTTAGTTATGAAAAGTTTTCTTTCGCTTTCAATATTTTTTACCAACTGTTTCGTGTGTTTCTAATTAGAGAATGTTGTAGTATGTGCTGAAATTTTTGTTCTCTTTCCTTTCAAGCATTGTTCTTCCCACTGTTCGAATCGTGCGTTGCCATATGCCCTTTGGAGATACTGCACGTGTCGCCTCATTCAGTTCAAACAATAGGTACAATATCTTTAGTGCATATATTATCTAAATAAGTCCACTTTGCTCGCTTATATTTTCATTGTTTCCATTGCATTGACAATGTCCTTCTAATTAGAGAATGCAGGTCTACCGTCTAAAATAGTTGTTTTGTCTTTCATTTCAAAAATTTTACAACCTATTGCTGCAGTCCTATAGAAGATGTCTCACAGTTCTTGAGCATGGGTGGCTAGTTGGTTGATGAACTACCACCCGTATCTGCCATGCAATATTCTTGTTTGAATTGAGGAACTCAACCTCTCGTACAGGTTGCAAGAAAAGATGTTAAAGAGAATTAATAGAAAAGGTCCAAACTGCACAGATTTGCAATATGATAATTAAGCTCACTTCTTCAACATCGTCTTTGGACTTTGGGCACATATGGGCATGGATGTTCAATATTACAATCTACAAATAGAGATTGTCAATTTATGTGATTGGCCAATGTCTGTTTACTGAGAAATTCGAGACCTTTTCCTAGCTGGATGCATATGGAAGGTGTGCATTAGACCAACAATTATCATACAGAGGCACAATCTTACGGATCAGCTAAGCATGAGGTTTATGAGATTCCTCAAGGGGAATCTGTAATTAGTAATCACAAAGGTCCTGTGGAGGAATGGTTGCTGGCCGTGTTCAAATTCAACCACATTGTCAGGTTTGAGATCCACCGTGTGAGGCCCTCCTTCAGGCCGCTACATGAGAATTACGGGGTGGCAACATTGTATGCTATCAATTCCACCTTGACAATCAAAGTGCAACAAATGTTTCCAGATGCTGAGAACACAAAGATTATACTTGTTCATAAATGGTTGACATAGTCTTCAGTGTGACCAATATTAAATGTGCATTGTAATTTTGTTTAGATTGTGTAATATTGAAACGAAATATTTTTGCATTTCATTGTCTGATGCATATTGTTATTATAAAATTTGATGGTGAACTTGAATACACTATTTTTTTTATAGTCCATGTTTTCCATTCTGCAACTTTTCTTGTGCATCTTCTCATCGAAATGTATAAGGATATTGAAATGGAATATCAAAATCTACAACTTTTCTTGTCTTTTTACTGTGTGCATAACATTAGTTGTTGTCTTCTTACTGTTTTTCTTAGAGTAAGGGGTGTCATAAAACAAGAAACTGAAGTTGGAAAGACTATTTTGTTACAGTCCAGAAAAGAAAATAAGTGAGACACAACCCACTGTGCTTTCCATGATGCTACTATTATGTGAATAATGTGTTGGGCAGAGATCGAACAAGAGTGTTTTGCTGAAAGTAAGGGTTGTTAAAAATTATGAAGCTCAGATTCAATACATTGTCCTCTTACTGTGTGCATAACACTAGCTGCTGTCTTCTAATTGTTTTTGCTAAAGTAAGGGGTGTCATAAAACAAGAAATTGAAGTTTAAAAGACTATTTTGTTACAGTCCAGAAAAAAAAAAGTGAGGCACAACCCACTGTGCTTTCCATGATGCTACTGTTATGTGAATAATGTGTTGGGTAGAGATTGAGCAAGAGTGTTTTGCTGAAAGTAAGGGTTGTTAAAAATTATGAAGCTCAAATTTAATGCATTGTTTTCTTACTGTGTGCATAACACTAGCTGCTGTCTTCTAACTGTTTTTGCTAGAGTAAGGGGTGTCATAAAACAATAAACTGAAGTTTAAAAGACTATTTTGTTACAGTCCAAAAAAAAAAAGTGAGACACAACCCACTGTGCTTTCCATGATGCTACTATTATGTGAATAATGTGTTGGGTAGAGATCGAACAAGATTGTTTTGCTGAAAGTAAGGGTTGTTAAAAATTATGAAGCTCAGATTTAATGCATTGTCCTCTTACTGTGTGCATAACACTAACTACTATCTTCTAAGTGTTTTTGCTAAAATAAGGGGTGTCATAAAACAAGAAACTAAAGTTGAAAATACTATTTTGTTACCGTCCGGAAAAAAAAAGAAAGTGAGGCACAACCCACTATGTTTTCCATGATGCTATTGTTATGTGAATAATGTGCTGAGAAAAGATCGAACAAGAGTGTTTTGCTAAAAGTAAGGGTTAAAAATTATGAAGCTCAGATTCAGTACATTGTCCTCTTACTATGTGCATAACACTAGCTGCTGTCTTTTTACTGTTTTTGCAAAATTAGGGACAACCTATTGTGTTTTCCATACTGTAATAGTTAAGTAAATTTTTTGTTGGAAATATATGAACAGGTAGTGAACAAGACTATTTTTCTTAAAGAAAGAGGTCTCATAAGACAAAAAAGAGAAGTTGAAAACATTATTTTGTTACATTCCGAAAAAAAAAAGTGAGCCACAACCCACTGTGTTTTCCATGATGCAATTGTTATGTGAATAATGTGTTGGGCAGAGATCGAACAAAAATGTTTTGCCAAAAGTAAGGGTTGTTAAAAATTATGAAGCTCAGATTCAATACATTGTCCTCTTAATGTGTGCATAACACTAGCTGCTGTCTTCTTACTGTTTTTGCAAAGTCAGGGACAACCCATTGTGTTTTCCATACTGCAACAGTTAAGTAAATTTTTTGTTGGAAACATATGAACATGTAGTGAACAAGACCGTTTTATTAAAGAAAGGGGTCTCATAAGACAAGAAAGGGAAGTTGAAAAAATTATTTTTTTACATTCTGTAAAAAAAAAAGTGAGCCACAACCTATTGTGTTTTCCATGATGCAACTGTTATGTGAATAATGTGTTGGGCAGAGATCGAACAAGAGTGTTTTGCTGAAAGTAAGGGTTGTTAAAAATTATGAAGCTCAGATTCAATACATTATCCTCTTACTATGTGCATAACACTAACTATTGTCTTCTTACTGTTTTTGCAAAGTCAGGGACAACCCATTATGTTTTCCATATTGCAACAGTTAAGTAAATTTTTTGTTGGAAACATATGAACAGGTAATGAACATTATTGTTTTTCTTAAAGAAAAGGGTCTTATAAAACAAGAAAGAGAAGTTGAAAACATTATTTTGTTATATTCCGGAAAAAAAAAGTGAGCCACAACCCACTGTGTTTTCCATGATGCAACTGTTATCTGAATATGTGTTGGAAAAAGATCGAACAAGAGTGTTTTGCTGAAAGTAAGGGTTGTTAAAAATTATGAAGCTCAGATTCAATACATTGTCCTCTTACTATGTGCATAACACTAGCTGCTGTCTTCTTACTGTTTTTGCAAAGTTAGGGACAACCCATTGTATTTTCCATACTGCAACAATTAAGTAAATTTTTTGTTGGAAACATATGAATAGGTAGTGAACAAGACTGTTTTTCTTAAAGAAAGGGGTCTAATAAGACAAGAAAGGGAAGTTGAAAACATTATTTTGTTACATTTCGGAAAAAAAAAAAGTGAACCACAACCCACTGTGTTTTCCATGATGCAACTATTATGTGAATAATGTGTTGGGAAGAGATCGAACAAGAGTGTTTTTCTTAAAGTAAGGGTTGTTAAAAATTATGAAGCTCAGATTCAATACATTGTCCTCTTACTATGTGCATAACACTAGCTGCTATCTTCTTACTGTTTTTGCAAAGTCAGGGACAACCCATTGTGTTTTCCATATTGCAACAGATAAGTAAATTTTTTGTTGGAAACATATGAATAGGTAGTGAACAAGACTGTTTTTTTTAAAGTAAGGGGTCTAATAAGACAAGAAAGGGAAGTTGAAAACATTATTTTGTTACAGTCAGGAAAAAATAAGAAGTGAGCCACAACCCACTGTGTTTTCCATGATGGTACTGTTATGTAAATTTTGTGTAGGAAACATATGGGAAAATATTGAAAAAAAGTGTTTTGCTCAAAGTAGGTGTTGTTAAAAGAGTACAACACGAACTTCAAAACATTCATTTCTTACAGCTTGCATAAAATAATAAGTGAGCCACAACCGACTGTGTTTTCCATGATGTAATTGTTATATGAATAATGTGTTGGGTAGAGATCGAACAAGAGTGTTTTGCCGAAAGTAAGGGTTGTTAAAAATTACGAAGCTCAAATTCAATACATTGTCCTCTTACTGTGTGAATAACACTAACTGCCGTCTTTGAACAAGATTTACAAAGTATGGGAAAACACAGTGTGTTTTCCATCCTCCAACAGTTATGTATAGTAACTATTATAGAGGAACCAATTCAGGTTGTATGGAGAAAATACTCCAAGATAAATATTTTTTTAGCAGTAAATTACCCTCCTTAAATGGAGAAGAGGTTCGAACAACTATGTTTGTAGAGGATAAAAAATCATAGGGAGTGGCATTTTAGAATATTGAGACTTAAAACCCTACTTTAAAGGTTTTCTAGAAGGATGAATAGGGAAGTCTGTAGAGGATAAACAACTCATATAGAGTGGTGTTTTAGAATATTGAGACTTAAAACCTTACTTTAAAGGTTTTCTAGAAGGATGAATAGGGTTTTCTAATCCACCAATATATGCTTTGCTTTATCATTGGACATTTGGGTAAGGGTAGACCATTAAAATGAATACTTTACCAATCACATTGTTGTCATTACCATATGGTTGAAGGTACATAATGAGAATCAAGGGTGCATTACTTGATTGAGATATTTTGATGGGCCTATTGTAATCACCTTTGCAATTGTTGACATTAGTCTGATTTTCATCATTCTTTTCTTGAGGCATTTCACTTGTTAATTCGGAAGTTGATTTGATCTTGTGAGTGAGTCATGGATAGTCCTTATTTCTATGTTTCCAGGATTGAGACCCAACAATATTTTTTAGGTAGTTATATATATAATATGCATTACAAATGGTGCATTTCAAATATTAGTATATCATTCTATCCACTTGTATGGATTATCACAATCCAAAACTAGATTACCGACACTTGATGGGTTTCAAATCCCGTACCTCATGGATTGTTTTTAAAAAAAAAATCTCAAATTTATTGATAAATGGTGGCATCGATTGTTCCCATACCAACCACTTTAGCATTAATAACCAAATGTAAAGTGCAAGCTCTAGAGAAATTTAGTTATGAAGCATGTTTGATGATTTTTAACATGTATGAACATAAAGACCATAACCAGATCGCGGAGACTGAACATTATACAAACCGAAAAGCTGAAATATTTACAAGATAACATAATCTTACTACAACTTTATAACTGAATGACATATGATAAATAAATGAACATGAGGAGAAAAACTGTCTTCATAACTGTTTCAACTCATATAATTCTATTTACATATAGTCACAATTTTAGATCCTTATCACAATATGCAAGATGAGTGAACATGAAACAATATGCAGTGTACTAGAGTTGAAAAACACTTGTATGCCAAGTCAAGTGATTGTCAAAGAACTGAAATGAAGAGACCATCAACTGAATTACCAAACCAATACTGACTTGTTTACCAATCAAGAACATCTTATTGTCTTATTGCTTTGACATTAATGCCAACACATGCCAGAGGGGACAACACAAGAGTCATGTAAAATTTGTGTTCCAAACATATTAACAGATAGTGAACAAGACTGTTTTTCTTAAAGTCTGATATGAAATGGATAACAATTATTTGTTCCAATGACATGAAATAAGTATATATGCCTATATGTTCAGCATAATTGTACAATAATAAAAATAATTAAAGAAGCCCATGAAAAGTCTCGTATCAAATGTATAACACCATAGTGTTGAAATATATGCAAATGGTGTATCCCTACACCACAATTGTTCAATATTGAAATATTGAAACCCACAGAGCGGAATTAGCATTTGGAGCCTATCTCATCAATTCCTATGTTGCCTATTCCTTGCAATCGAGTTCAGGCTTGCGTAAAATATGACATGTTTCTTAGGGTCCTTGTGTATTTCGGGGGGGTGATTCCAGATCCACGAACCCTCGCAGATGATAAACATGAAATAATAGATTTCTTCATACTTTGTGCTTTGTTTGTGTCAGGTTTAATAGCTTCACCCTATAGCAAACAATTAATGAGAATTACCGTATGCATGGAAACAATATACGCAGTATGATATATATAGCAACATATCATTTATGTGTACCTCTAGAATAGAATGCTTCATCTCAGCAAACTTCCATATGACAAAGACACCCACGCACTCTACGATGGTCTTTGTGCCAGGCATGGGAAAAGGCACGTAGCATCGACCATCAATGGCCTCAACAATGCTGACTCTTGCATAATTTTTTGGGTGCCTCAAGCAGTGGGTGTGAGCGTTTCTGGCAACAACGTGTAGAATGCCTTTCACAACCCGTTTATGCCGCAACCAAGGGTCGACGTGATCACCGACCTTAAAATTTATGTTGTTGAACTCTATCATCTGTTCATCTACCGGATTTTCTTACAATGGAAACATCATTGACGTGAAGCATAATTGAAGGCACATTAAAAGATTCCTAAAGAAATAAGAACAGAGCATGGAAGTGTGTTGGGTTTCATACCGATATAGATGGCATGCCGCACCTCTCCCCGTCCCCATTTCCATCTTTATTGCCATCTCCCCCTTGCAGGCCAGCACTCTCCTCCTCCTGGGTCCATCCTTATTACCCTCTCCCACTTGCAAGCCAGTGCTCTCCCCATCCCCATGTCCATCTCTGATACCCAGTTCCACAGTCAGCCCAATGTTCTCCCCGTCCTCATGACCATATGTGTTACCCTGTCCCACTTCATGGCCAATACTCTCCCAATCCTCATGTCCATCTGTATTAGCCTCTCTCATTTCAATCGCAACGACATTGCCAATTAGGTCAAGGCCAGCACTTCATTGTTTATCCTTGTCCTGTAATAGTAGGAATTAAAAGGTCATTTCAAATTCAAGTGCATGCAACCAATTCATTGAAATAATCAAAACAAACATTAAATAAAAGAATTGCAATTCACTGTTTCTTCTACTTCCTCCATGTCAAGGCACCTTGACACGTTTGATGGCATATTCTCATTCTTCTTCTTCTTCTTCTCAACATTGTTAGATGACAGGTCAGGAGGAACATCATCTGGTGCTTCCATGGGCAATTGTTCACCATCGAAAATCACAAAAACCTGCTTGAGGGCAGAAGTTCGTTGTTCATCATTGTTGTGTAATAGGAGGAATTGAAACGTTGCACCAAACTCAGATGCATGTAACCAATTCATTCAAATAAGCAAAACAAACTTTATAGTAAACAGAAGATTTTGAGATCACCGTTTGTTTTCATTTCTTCTTCAGATGGTGCCTTGAAACTTTCAACTGTGTAGGATGCTTATTCTGAATCTTATAGGCAAGGGTGAGAGGAACAACACCGTCTTCACCTTTCGTGGCCAAAGCTTCCTCTAGCGAATGAGCCCTACTTTGCTGGCGGGAAGAAATCGCTTCTCGACCATCACCTTGGCATGTCATGTAAGTTAACGTTAAGTGAACCTTCTATGCATCTGAACAAAAAAGATTAAGCAAGGAAAATTCACATTTAACAGTTCAGTTCGACATTACCATTCCTTCCTATCTCTTTCTCTCCTACAATTGTAATATTCTTTTCCTTCTCTTCTCCTTCATCTCATCAGTTTTGTATAACGCCATTTGCTTCTTCACCTCGTCCTTTCCTTCTTCGGGAAGTTGAAGGAAGTTTTGTTTCCCAAAATTTTGACAGACACGTCTAACAACACACTTCTGCTGCAGATGCTACCGTATATTCATTTGGTACTCTGTATTTTCCACCTTCTTTAGAAGGTACTCTTTCAATTTATCAGGGGGAGGAGTGGGTTGTTTTGGTTCCCCCCCTAACATAGCTCGGCCACGCTTTGGTGTGTCAAGAATATGAAGGTGGTGATGCTGAAACCTATGCATGTTGAACACTCTCCAATCATAATACTTTCTGGTACATTCTTCTACAATACAATAATATATATATCTGCCATTCACCGTTTCTCTTCTGTATTCAGCAACAACCTGCACAACAAGTTTGGAAAATAAAATCGCTTAATATATTTGATATTCAATCAAATTGAATGCACAACATATATACACAACCAAATGATGCAATAATTTGGTTATTATATCTACCTTCCCACCCACCACATCACCCCGTGCTTCATTGGATCCCTCTCCATCCTTAGGGTCTCTCCTCTGCACGCTTTTCCTTCCGGTCATGGACTATGGCAAGAGCGAGATCATCTCCTTGATTATTTTCCTGAATCAAAGGAACGATATATGCCAAAATAAGAATATTTGTAAGAGACATGATATTTTTGAACTGAAATTAAAAAGCATTCTGATTCATGCATAGGAAGGGAAGGGCAATTGCAAGTTCACAATAAATTACCGAACACGTCGCTGCTTTACGGTTGACCATTTTCGTAAACCGAGGGGACTTCCTCCGTACCACGGTTGTTGCCTCCTAAATAAAACATTCCCACTTTCCAATCAACCTCATAACCACTTATGAGAGATTAAAATTATACATTGGATTGCATCTTGTAATCACCAGATCTTACTTGCATGTTTCATGAATGGGACCGCCTCGAAGAAGATGCCCTACTACACAACCTTTCAGGTGTGCTGTCCACGTCAATGACATTCTTCACTGCAGGAACCAATTTCCATTTTACAACACACATCCTTGGTTTCCTGTAAACTGTAAAATTGTTGCAAGTGTTATGGACAGTTAAAGTTCAAAAATTTATTGCACAATTTTGCAGTAATCAAGCATATATTTTTTTCAATGAAAAGAAGAAATTGAAATGCACAACCCACACTTTTGTAAAATGCTATACAAGTAACCCACTGTGTTTTACAACATGCAATTATTTTGTCCAATTATTATTGTCAATCATGCGAAGATACTGAATTGCAATTTATACCATAACTAACAATTGTAATTTCTGGAGGTGCCATTTTTACATTCATACAATGTAAATAAGAAAAGCTTTTCAAGACACTCAAACTGTTATCCAAAATTTTCAAGTTGGAAAACACAGGGTGTTATAAACCATGCAACCCACAAAATGTTAAAAGACAACACTTTTTGTTATGCAAACTGTTGCAAAACACTGTATTGAAGTTCACATTCATATTTTATAAGAATCCATCACATGCACTAAACATTCTATTTCAATATAGGAATATGTTTCAAACAGAAGATGCACAAAAAATATTGCATGATGGAAAACACACTGGGTTGTCCTTCACTTTTCAAATATTGTTCAATGACGACACTTAGTGTGATGTACACCGTAAGAAAACAATGTATTGAAGGTCACTTTCATATTTTATAACTTCCCTTGCTTGCATCAAAAGTTGCACAAAGAAAAGAAGTAAAGTTGCAGTATGGAAAACCCAGCGGGTTGTCCGTCGCTTCTCAAAAGCTTAATTAATTATGGTTATTTTTTAGCTTTAGGATCATTTAAATAGGTCATATATAATGGGAGCAAGCTAAGTCCTGGACAAAATTCACATATGTATATAACATAGGATATGCCGGTTTGAAGCATTTTTTTTGTGTCGAGGGTTTTTTAATTTTTGTTTTGCTTCCTCCCCGTATGTTGGTTTTCAAATTTTGCAGTTTCCGAATGAAATAAGAGACAACCCATTGTATAAATATGAGTTAAATTACTGAATAATTTTTCGTAGAAAGCATAATCTATGGGTTTTGCAATGAAATTCTATATTTCAAAAATCATGTAAAACTCAGAATGTCACCATTGTTTGCATTGTTTTTTGGAATGGATAGAAAAGGGCATACCGTGGCGTTCAAAATCATAATTGAGAAATAGGAAAAATCCCACATCCAATCCCATTTTCGCCACCATTTTATACACTGTTGTTTTAGAAAACGCACTATCTCGTAAAACTTAGACTATTGTAAAACCCACTGTTTCACTACGACGTCTCCTCATGTTATGTATGTGTCCACGTATGTTCTTATGTATGTTTTTCATGTAGTTTTCAATGTGCATAGGTGAATTTTGTCTATGAATTTGAAACCGGCGTAACTCGTAGACAAAATTCACCTATATACATTGAAAAATGCATTAAAAACATGCATGGATACTACACAACATGACGAGACGTCATAGTTGCAAAACACACTATCTCCTCTCTATTGCAGAGGAACTGACATATCTTATGTTATATACATATATGAATTTACGCTTGAATTTGGCATATCCTATATTATATACATATGTGAATTTTGTCCAAGAGTTAGCTTGCTCCCTCCTTAACTCGTGGACAAAATTCACCTATGTGTATATGATAGCATATGCGGCCATACCACATGGAGAAAAGAGTGGCGACGGAAGAGGTGGGACCTGCGGCGACATAAAAGGTTGTCGGACGGAAGGAAAGATATGATGACTGAATGTCTCATCCCCCATGTCGTTTGCTGTCCTGTCGCTGGGAAATCATGTCAGCGCTGCCGGTTTTTCAAAATAATCATTCGGCGTGGATGGAAAAAAATCCAAAAACGTTGCCATTCGAAATGATTATTAGAAAATAATAAAAAGGGCCGACAAGGTCCCATTTTTGCCTTTTTTGGATGAGGAAGTTTTGGTGGATAGTGAGGGAAAGAGTAGCAACCATACAGAGCTCCTTCAGGTATGTATATTCACTCTAGGTTATGCACAGAGTAAGAGGACAATATATTGAATCCGAGCTTCATAATTTTTAACAACCCTTACTTTCAGCAAAACACTCTTGTTTGATCTCTGCCCAATAAATTATTCACATAACAGTTGCATCATGGATAACACACTGGGCTGTGGCTCACTTATTATTTTATGCAAGTTGTAAGAAATGAATATTTTGAAGTTCCCATTGTACTTTTTTAACAATACCTACTTCGAGCAAAACACTCTTTTTCAATATCTGCCCATATGTTTCCAACACGAAATTTACATAACAGTAGCATCATGGAAAACACAGTGGGTTGTGGCTCACTTCTTATTTTTTCTTGACTGTAAAAAAATAACGTTTTCAACTTCCCTTTCTTGTCTTATGAGACCCCTTATTTTAAGAAAAAAATTCTTATTCACTACCTGTTCATATGTTTCCAACAAAAAATTTACTTAACTGTTGCAGTATGGAAAACACAATGGGTTGTCCCTGAATTTTCAAAAATAGTAAGAAGACAACAACTAGTGTTATGCACACAGTAAGAGGATAATGTATTGAATCTCAGCTTCATAATTTTTAACAACCCTTACTTTAAGAAAAACACTCTTGTTTGATCTCTGCCCAACACATTATTCACATAACAGTAGCATCATGGAAAACACAGTGGGTTGTAGCTCACTTTTTTTTTCGGAATGTAACAAAATAATGTTTTCAACTTCCCTTTCTTGTCTTATGAGACCCCTTTCTTTAAGAAAAAAAGTCTTCTTCACTACCTGTTCATATGTTTCCAACAAAAAAATTACTTAACTGTTGGAGTATGGAAAACACAATGGGTTGGCCTTGACTTTGCAAAAATAGTAAGAAGACAACAACCAGTGTTATGCACATAGTAAGAGGACAATGTATTGAATCTGAGCTTCATAATTTTTAACAATCCTTACTTTCAGCAAAACACTCTTGTTCGATCTCTGCCCAACACATTATTCACATAACAGTTGCATCATGGAAAACACAGTGGGCTGTGGCTCACTTATTATTTTATGCAGGCTATGAGAAATGAATGTTTTGAAGTTCACATAGTACTCTTTTAACAACACCTACTTCGAGAAAAACACTCTTTTTCAATATCTTCCCATATGTTTCCAACACAAAATTTACATAACAGTAGCATCATGGAAAACACAGTGGGTTGTGGCTCACTTCTTATTTTTTTCAATCTCCTTGTTTAAATGTAAATGGAAAGCTTAAGGTCTGAGTGCACATGGAGGAGTTGGAGTAGAATACCAACAAAATGGAGGTGAGAGGTAATTTGAAATTTGGGAAACACAATGTGGAGTATTTCAGTTTCTTGAATGTCTTCCAAATCACACATTCCATTGTTGTGTTTAAATTTAAGTCGATTGATAATAAAACTACACAAAATAACTCTGAATGGGAAACACAGTGTTGGGTTTCAGTTATTTGAATCTCCTTGTTTTAATGTAGAGGGTTTTACAAGTTCTTTGTGTTTGAAATTTGGGAAACAGAATGTGGAGTATTTCAATTGCTTGAATGTCTTCAAAATCACACATTCCATTGTTGTGTTTGAATTTTGCACCGTTGAAAAAAGAAACTGCAAAAAATAATTCTGAATGGAAAACACAATGTTGGGTTTCAATAAAAAAACTGTACAAAATTATTCTTAAAGGGAAACACAGTGCTGGGTTTTAATTATTTTAATCTCCCTGTTTAGATGTAAAGGGTTGTCTCATGGTGGGTTTCTTGGGTCTTAAGACCCACGGTTTTGTAAGATGGAATGTTAGAAAACAGTATGAAAGTCTTCTAGATCACACCTTCCATTGTTGTGTTTAAGTTTCAAGTATATAAAAAATTGCATGCTTCATAAAACATTGCATTTTTCAACCTCCACATCACAACATACCCTAGCCCTTTTTGGTTTCTAGACCAGTATATCTAGGTGTGCACATTGTGTAGTGCACGTTGGAAAATACAATGTGTTTTGAAGCCTGCCTTTACTTATACGGTATACCCAACCTTTGTCTTGTAATGCAAATATACAAACGTATAGATGGTGTTTTATTTTATCAAATAACACATCTCTCATTTAATGGGGATAATAATAACCATCAACACATAGTGTAATTCATAGTACACACTTCATTCTATTTCGTAATAATTCATGTTGAAAAACCCTACGTGTTAAGAAAGAAGCAACCCAAATAGTGTTGTCAAACCCTCTGCAACACTATTGGATAGTACACGCCACCTCAATTTGGTCAATATTATCTTTGAAGTCATCCACGTGCACTGAGACCTTTTGCTTTCTCTTTCAACGTGCAGATAGGAAACAAAACAAATAGTATTTTCGCCTTGCTTTCTCCAAACAGAAAAGTCCCACATCATTCCCTTCCACTTTTCCCATGCCGCACAAAAAAAACTTACCGAGGAAGCTAACCCGCCCGCTTTTTCGCCCGACAACGGGCGGGAAAACGCGCCTGACGGCTCCGCTAACTCTTGCTTGACCGTAGCTCAGACGTTTGGTCCCGTCTGCCCGTTTCGTGACTTTTTGTTTCCATGTATGTTGTTATTCTAATAGCTCTTTTACAAATTGTCTATAATATTTAGGGCCAAGTAATGGGAGTAGGCCAAACTATCAATTAAGTTATTCCTACCCATTGGCTTTATGAGTTCTATTTAATACAGTGCACAGAACTATTTGGAGTAGTCACTTGTTATATGTGCACATCTTTTTGCAGTGTGGTGGTCAGATCAAAACATACTGAAAAAGAGCAGAAATAGAATATAGAAATAACATTCTATAAAATTGCCATCAGATGTTGTTAAAAAATGAACCATTTATAACTTACTAAATATTCTATACAAATAGCGAAATTGTAAAAAGAACTATTATGAAAAAAATTATGCACCACATATATACTCTTTTGGTGAAAGATTTCAAAATTACCGCAAAACACTTTAGAATGACATGAAAATGATAGCTGAATGAAAACCCCAACATTTCACAATTTCAAACAAATCGACACTTCTAAATGCATATTAAATTTTGGAAATTTAACTGTCCACTACACTTGTGATTCAAGCTATGGAAGCTAGAATCACCTGTATTTATTGCAGAAGGTTCACATCTCCTGAAGCATCCTTGTCAATTCACCTGCCCTTGTTTTGTTGAATATTCTTTCGTGGCCTATATAAACCACCTGGAAGAAAGAAAAGTGTTAGCAATAGATTAAATTGGCAAATTAAAGACAATTGGTGCTAGAAATAATTGTATTTCTTCCAAATTTCTCCAATATAAAATTTATATGTTCTGCTTAGTGCAAAATGACAGCTTGCACAAACAATAAATGAATATATTAAACTGTACATTAGGAGTTTAATTTCCAATTTAACCTATCGCTACCACTAGTATATATATCAACAATCATATGTGCCATTTTTCCATTATGCTAGAACTGTGAAGCAATGAACATTCATTCTGATGGATAAATTCATTTCTTCCAATCAGGAATAAGGAGAAAGCTAACTCCTAAACAAAAAGAACCTATGCATGTAACATGAGATAAAAATGGCATTTCATTTTCATCATCCGACTCGACCAAATAAATGCTCGCACTATTTGCAGTGTTGGAAAACACAATGTCCCCATATAAGGTGTTAAGAAACAAGCAACCCAAATAGTGTTGTAAAACCCTCTGCAACAGAGAGGAAACAATGTGTTTTCCAACTATGACGTCTCGTCACGTTATGTATGTATCCATGTATGTTTTTCATGCATTTTTTGATGTACATTGGTGAATTTTGTCTAGGATTTAGGCAGATCCTTAAGAAACAAGCAACCCAAATAGTGTTGTAAAACCCTCTGCAACAGAGAGGAGAAAGTGTGTTTTCCAACTATGACGTCTCCTCATGTTGTGTATGTATCCATGTATGTTTTTCATGCATTTTTTGATGTACATAGGTGTGATTGTATGTCTAGGAGTTAGCCGACTCCTTAACAAATAAACAACCCAAATAGTATTGTAAAACCCTCTGTGATAGAGAGGAGACATTGTGTTTTCCAATTATGATGTCTCCTCATGTTATGTATGTATCCATGCATGTTTTTCATGTGCTTTTCAATGTACATAGGTGAATTTTGTCTAGGAGTTAGCTGGCTCCTTAGGAGAAACAAGCAACCCAAATAGTGTTGTAAAACCCTTTGCAACAGAGAGGAGGCAATGTGTTTTCCAACTATGCAAATAATGAGAGCAATATATTTGTTCCAATAAGGAGAAAGCTAACTCATAAACAAAAAGCGCCTATTCATGTAACATGAGATCAAAATGGCATTTCATTTTCCTCATCTAATTCGACCAAATAAATGCTCGCATTATCTGCACATTTGGAAAATGCACTGTGTCGATACAAGGTGTTAAAAAATAAGCAACCCATATAGTGTTGTAAAAATTTGTTCCAATCAGATAAAGAAAGCGAAATGATATTTCGGCTGTAGCAAAGAGTTGTTAAAAAATGCATGAAAAACATACATGAGAACATACATGGAAACATACATAGCATGATGAGACGTCGTAGTGTAGGGCTCGCCAGAATGGCGATCAACTCAAAACCGACAGACAGAACAAAATGTCCGGGTGATGGTCATGTGGGAGTTAACGGCGCCGTTAGGTGGGTTTTCTCGCCTGTTGCCAGGCAAAAAAGTGGGCGGGTTAGCTTTGTGGACAAGTTTCTTTTGTATGGCGCAGAAAAAGTGGAAGGGAATGATGTGGGCCTTTTCTATTTCAAGAAAGAAAGATGAAAATACTATTTGTTTCCTGCTCTTGGGACTTTTTTGTTTCAAGAAAGAAAGGTGAAAATACTGTTTTCTAGCAACAAATAGCCATTCCTTTCTTCGTTGTTCATTGCATAATGGCAAGATGACACATACATAGAGTGGATATACATACCTGAAGGAGCTCCGCATGGTTTCTACTCTTCCACTACTCTTTCCCTCGCTATCCACCAAAACGTTGCCGTCCAAAAATAACAAAAATGGGACCTCGTCAGCCCTTTTTATTATTTGCTAATAATGGTTTTGAATGCCACGTTTTAGGCTTTTTGTCCATGCCGATAAATTATTTTGAAATCCCACTAGCACTGACACGTTTTCCTGGTAACAGTTGCAGGTACTGGTCCTTTTCTATTTCGAGAAAGAAAAGTGAAAATACTATTTCTTTCCACTTTGCACATTGAAATGGAAAGTTGAACATTTTAGTGCACGTGGACAAGTTGGAGGAGAAATCAGACCAAATTCAGGTGACACGTACTATCCAATAGTGTTGCAGAGGGTTTTACAACACTATTTGGGTTGCTTCTTTCTTAACACCAATGGTTTTCCAACATGAGTTGTTGCAAAACAGAATGAAGTGAAGGCAGGCTTCAAAACACATTGTATTTTCCGACATGCACTAAAAAATGTGCACACCTAGATATACTGGTCTAAAAACCAAAAAGGGCTAGGGTATGTTGTGATGTGGAGGTTGAAAAATGCACTGTGTTATGAAGCATGCAATTTGTTACATACTTCAAACTTAAACAAAACAATGGAAGGTGTGATCTAGAAGAATTTCATACTGTTTTGTACCATTCCATCTTGCAAAACCATGGGTGTTAAGAACCAAGAAACCCAACATAAGATGACCCTTTACATCTCAAGTGGATGATTAAAATAACTGAAACCCAACACTGTGTTTCCCATTTAGAATTCTTTTCTGCACTTTTTTTTTCAATGTTTCAAAATTTAAACACAAAAATGGAATGTGTGATTTGAAAGACATTCAAGTAACATTCCATGTTGAAAACCCATGGGTGTTAAGAAGCAAACAACCCACCTTGAGACAACCCATTACATTTAAACAAGGAGATTCAAATAACTGAAACCCAACACTGTGTTTCCCATTAAGAATAATTTTGTATAGTTTTTTTATTGAAACCCAACACTGCGTTTCCCATTCAGAATTATTTTTTGCAGTTTCTTTTTTCAATGGTGCAAAATTTAAACACAACAATGGAATGTGTGATTTTGAAGACATTCAAGCAATTGAAATACTCCACATTCTGTTTCCCAAATTTCAAACACAAAGAACTTGTAAAACCCTCTACATTAAGACAAGGAGATTCAAATAATTGAAACCCAGCACTATGTTTCCCATTCAGAATCATTTTGTGTAGTTTTATTATCAATCGACTTAAATTTAAACACAACAATGGAATGTGTGATTTGGAAGACATTCAAGAAACTGAAATACTCCACATTGTGTTTCCCAAATTTCAAATTACCCCTCACCTCCATTTCATCGGTATTCTACTCCAACTCCTCCACATGTACTTAATTCTTAAGCTTTCCATTTACATTTAAACAAGGAGATTGAAAAAAATTAGAAGTGAGCCACAACCCACTGTGTTTTCCATGATGCTACTGCTATGTAAATTTTGTGTTGGAAACATATGGGCAGATATTGAAAAAGAGTGTTTTGCTCAAAGTAGGTGTTGTTAAAAGAGTACTACGCGAACTTCAAAATATTCATTTCTCATTGCTTGTATAAAATAATAAGTGAGCCACAACCCACTGTGTTTTCCATGATGCAATTGTTATGTGAATAATGTGTTGGACATATATTGAAGAAGAGTGTTTTACTGAAAGTAAGGGTTGTTAAAAATTATGAAGCTCATATTCAATACATTGTCCTCTTACTGTGTGCATAACACTAACTATTATCATTGAACAAGATATTCGCTAAAAATGGTTTCGAATGCCACGTTTTTGGCTTTTTGTCCGTCCACACTGAAAAATTACTTTGAAAACCCACCGGTGCTGACACAATTTCCCGGCGACGGGACAAAAGATGGCACACAGGATGAGACATCCTACCCTCAAGTCTTTCCTTCCCATCCGACAACCTTTTCCCTCACCAATCCCACCTCTTCCATCACGACTCTTTTCCCCATGCGTTATGGGGAGCATATCCTATGTTATATACATAAAAATTTTTCTCCAGGAGTTAAGGAGGGAGCAAACTAACTCCTGCACAAAATTCACATATGTATATAACATACGATATGCCAGTTTCAGGCATAAATTCAAATATGTATATAACACAGGTTATGCCGATTTCAAAATCCTAGACAAAATTCACTTATGGACATTGAAAAAAAGGATGAAAAACATACACATAAACATACATAAATACATACATAACATGAGGAGACATCGTAGTGAAATAGTGGGTTTTACAACAGTCCGAGTTTTAGGAGACAATGTGTTTTCCAAAACAAGAGTGTATAAAATGGCGAAAAAAAAGGGATTGGATGTGGGATTTTTGCCAATTACCAATTATGAGTTTTAGGAGACAATGTGTTTTTCAAAACCCTCAACAAAAAAATATTATCAGACCTGCATTTCAACTAAATCTTAGACAAAATTCACCTATGTACATCAAAAAACACATGGAAAAAATACATAAGAACATACATGGATACATACATAACATGAGGAGATGTCATAGTGAATTAGTGGGTTTTAGAATAGTTTGAATTTGAGGAGACATTGTGTTTTCCAAAACAACAGTGTATAAAATGGCGTTAAAAATGGGATTGGATGTGGGCTTTTTACTATTTCCCAATTAGCTTTCACCAAATGGGAGGGAGCTGGTTAACTACTAGACAAAATTTACCTATGCACATTGAAAAAACACATGAAAAACATACACATGAACATACATGGATACATACATAACATGAGGAGACGCCGTAGTGAAACAATGGGTTTTACAATAGTCCGAGTTTTAGGAGACATCGTGTTTTCCAAAACAATAGTGTATAAAATGGCGGCAAAAATGGGATTGGATGTGGGAATTTTTCTATTTCTTTTGTGTGGCATGGGAAAAGTGGAAGGGAATGACGTGCACCTTTTTTGTTTGGAGAAAGCAAGGTGAAAATACTATTTATTTTGTTTCTTGTGTGCACGTTGAAAGGGAAAGGTGAAGGTCTGAGAGCATGTGGACGACTTTGAGGAGAATACCGACCAAATAAGCTGAAGTGTGGAGTGCACGTGGAGGATTTATAGCAGAATACAAACGACATCGAGGTGAGGGGTAAATTTGTTGCAAGTAGAGGGTTTTGCAAGATGTTTTAATTTGAAATTTGGAAAACACAATATGGAGTATTTCAGTGGGCTTTTTGACTATTTCCCAATTAGCTATCGCCAAATGGGCGGGAGCCGACAAAATGCAAGAAAAAATTCACCTATGCACATTGAAAAAATGCAAGAAAAACACACACATGAAATTAGATGGATACATACATAACATGAAGAGATGTCGTAGTGAAACAATGGGTTTTACAATAGTCTGAGTTTTAGGAGACGATGTGTTTTCCAAAACAACAGTGTATAAAATGGCGGGAAAAATGGGATTGGATGTGGGCTTTTTTCTATTTTTCCCAATTATGATTTCGAATGCCATGTTATGCCCTTTTCTATCCATTCCGAAAAACCATGCGAACAATGGCGACATTATGGGTTTTACATGATTTTCAAAATATAGCATTTGATTGCAGAACCCATAGATTCTGCTTTCTACAAACATTATTTAGTAATTTCACTCATATTTGTACAATGGGTTGTTTCTTTTTTCATTCAAAAAAGGGAAAAATTCGATAACCAGCAAATGGGGAGGAAACGAACAAAAAATTTCAAAACCCTCGGCAGAACAAAACCCTTTCAACTAAATAGATTCTTCGGCAACCCCAAAATTTTAAAAACATAGATGGGAGGAGATGAAAAACTAAAACCATCAACTGAAAACAACAAACCCTTATTGGAGCAACGAATTCCCATTCATTTCTTTGTTGTTCATGGCATAATGGCATGATGACACATACACAAAGTGGATATACATACTTGAAGGAGCTCCGCATGGCTGCTACTATGGTGCTACTCTTGCCCTCGCTATCCATCAAACTGTCACCATCCAAAAATGGAAAAAATGGGACCTTGTCGGCCCTTTTTATTATTTGCTAATAATCGTTTCGTGTGGCCACATTTTTGGCTTTCTGTCCATCCACGCTGAACGATTATTTTGAAAAACTGCTGGCACTGACACGATTTCCCGGCGACGAGACAAAAAATGACACGGGGGATGAGACGTTGAGCCGTCATGGCTTTACTTTTGTCCAGAAACCTTTTCTGTCACCACGGGTCCCACCTCTTATGTCGCGGCTCTTTTTTGCATGCGGTATGGCTGAATATGCTATCATATACACATAGGTGAATTGTTTCTAGCAATTAGCTTTTGCCCTCAACAACAAGATCAATATTTTATTATTTAAAAAGCATGTGACAACCATCATGATCCCAACAACAATTCAGTGGTTATTAGTATGAAAATTAATTCTACACAACACAAAGTAGTTGCAAGTGCACTTTCTTAGTCATGTGGTACCAATGTTTGGAGTCCAAGCTGACTGATAAATCCTTTGTTGCATGTCTCATATACCAGATATGTTATATAACCCAGATAGTATGTACACCTTGCAATAATTAGTTGGCCAAGGATTAGTGACCCGAAAAAAAAATCTTTGGGTTGTTATAGAAGGGTTTTTTGACCCATAGATCAATGCCCATTGTATTGTAATGATGCTTAGTTGTTTCTTATAATGATATCCGTGCAAATACTTGAAGATGGACTATGGCTAACACATGTGAGAAATATTTGGTCATATTGTGAATACTTTAATATAATGGATTTTTTGGTATTATATTGTATGCAATTATTTATTTTTGTTGCTTTTAAGATTATGGTAGCATTGCCTTTTTTCATAGTTTATCTGTATAATTTTTCTTCATTTGGTACTAGAGCTAGGGTTTAGCTTGTATTTTGAGAGTGAAGTCATTGGCTTTGTAATGAGCCTTTTCTAAAGTGTGAGCATTATGTAGGAACATCTCATGTGAGAGAAAATTATTAGCATTTAAAGGGTGGAGACAAACAAATTTAATGGCCAAAATTTTGATTTATTGAAATGTAAGATGGAAGATATTTTTGTTGTTAAAGATTAGTGGTTGGTTGTGTTGAGAAATAAGCTATTGAGTATGATAATAGAATATTTGGATGAAAAATGTTTGGAAGGTGAAATGTTCAATCAAGTTGGGTAGAATATTGGACAAATATTAACAGGAAGGTGAAAAGTTACGTTATAAATGATTTAAATAATAAAGAGTTTTTTTATGTTTTAATTTATGTAATTATTTTTTGTTGCATTTAAGATTATAATAGTATCACTTTTTTCATAGTTTATATGTATTATTTCTCTTCATTTGGTACTAGAGTTAGGGTTACACTCATACTTTGAGAGGGAAGTTGGCTTTGTGATGAACCTTTTCTTAAGTGGAGCATTAGGTAGGTAAATCACATGTGAAGGAAAATTGTTAGCATTTAAAGGATGGAGATTAAATTTTATGGCTAGAAGTTTGAGTTATGGAAACTTACGATGGAAGATATTTTTGTTGACAAAGATTAGTGGTTGGTTATGCGAGGAAAGAAGCTATTGAGTATGAGTAGAATATTGGATGAAGATTGATAGGAAGGTAAAAAGTTCAATCTAGTTGCATTGAGATTCAATATTGTTCAATTCCACAAGAGAACCCAACACTAAGAAACTATGGTTTAAGATAGTGTCTTTGTATCCTATAATACATAGTAAACAAGTGATTTCTCGAAAAGAAGTATTCTCTTAGGATGAGTGATGACGATCTTGTGACAACACTAGAAATGCTTTCAACATTGTGGTAGGTTAATTGGTTTGATTTGATGTTAAAATGGGTAGAGATAAATTTATTATTTTGTTATATTTCGTCAATTTATGTGGATGAAATTAGTATGACCACTACTAGTACATCATTTAAATTAAAGGTTGAGTAGTGTTGTATCCAAATCAATTTTTTTGCTTCATTAAGGCATTTTGCTTAAAATGGTCTAAACCTTGTTAAGATGATGTCAAAACATAGTTTTTGGGAAAATCAAGTATGGGCTTTGAGTTTATGTGATGCCACGAAGATACTGGAAAAATTTTTAAAATTGAAAATTAGGGTTTTTGGACCCCTATTTTTAGGTCAAAAACCCTAAAAATTGAAACTTGTTAGAATTGGTTGAAATTTGTTTTGATTGGCTTATTTTGCTTCACGATCACAATGGTGAAGTTAGTTTTAGTTAAAACTCAGTTTAAGCTTGGTGGGTAGTTTTCATTTTTTCAAGTGAAATGTTAGGTTCTCTGAGCTCAACAATGGTAGATGACTAGGTACCAGGTGTTGAAAGCTAAGCTCAAAATGCATCGGTGATGTTTCTATGGCGATTTTTGTCCAAAAAGAGGCTTCGTCTCAGAGGGGATTTCCGACGAGGTGAAAATGATGAATTTTTTCCAACTCTGGAGCAAAAGCGCACCTGTGAGCCAGGGGCGCCCTTGATTCTGCAGGCCAAGATCAACTTTTTCAGGCATGTCACTACTAGAGGGACTTCTCCAGAACACTGTTAGCTTCGCGATGAGCCAACCAACCAGTTCAACAAATCTGTTTATCACTTGAAACTAGAGATTGAACGCAAAATGAGGGAAATTGAAAATGACTAAGTCTGGAGTAAAAAGCATGCCTCTCAACTAGGCACGCCCATATTTTTGGAGCTCTAGATGAAGTTTTCTAATGAAGTGTTACCTAGGATGTCTATCTCAGACTTGATCCAACTTCACAACACATCCGTCAGAGGGTGAATTCGAGTTGCTAGGTTGTCATGATCAAGAGTCGAACATAGGGTGCTAACCATGATAAAAAATGTCCAGAAATGTCAAAAGCACCCCTAGAGGCTAGGGGCGCCCAACGTTTTGATGCCTTGAATTTAGTTTGTTTGATGGTTTCAAATGCTCATCCTATCCGTGTTTATTTCAACTTCCCGTTGCCTATCTCAGCTGGGTGAGATGACTTCTCAGTAGCTTGCAGTCAGAGGTTTAGTGGATTTTAGCTAGTTTTGAAAATGGCCAAGTCTGGGAGGAAAAATGCCCCTAGAGGCTAGGGGCACCCATGGTTTGAAGCTGTCAAATGATGTTTTTAAGAGAAGTGCTCTCCGGGAGCTCTTGTTTAGAATCCAACCAGCTCTGTAGTGAGTCTGTCAACTAGTTCTGAAGTTTTGTTGAACATCAAGAAGTGTGAGATGAAGTTAGGCTAGAATCACCTTGAAAATGATGAAAATGCATTGCAAAAATGGCTGTCTGAGGTCAAAAGCACCCTTGAAGGCCAGGCGTGCCTTGCATTTTGAGGCCTTAGATGGATGAATTAGGGTTTGACACCTCAAGGAGACTTGTGTCAGATTTGATCCCACTCTTCAACGAAACTGTTAGCCAGTCACTCTGACATGTTAGTCAATCAAAATCAGTGATCAAACGTGAGCTCTGACAATGTTTTCAAATCCAAATTTTCAAGAAAATGACTACGTCTGGAAAATGACGTCTAAAGTCAAAAGTTGACTTTTTGAACTCAAGAGAAGTGGTGGGCATGAAAGGTGGTTTCAGTTAACTAAAAATAACTCTTCATTTAACTCTTTTTCAAGTCGACTTCTTCTAAGCCTATTTTGGCTTGTAACTGAGAGAGACCAACTTGAATGCGTTAGTTAACTGAAATGTTGAAGGTGGCGCCCTAATTAGGGCATATTTTTCATTTAGTTAACTATTTTGAGAGCCAATCAAAGGCTATGCGTGTATTTTGAAGATCCAGTTAGATTTCAAGTGCATTTTCCAAGCCTATGCATGTATTTGACACACCTTTGATGATAAATTCTTATTTATTATGCATACGGTGTCCATTATTTGTCATTTTGAGTTGATAAAACACGCCTTTCTTGAGAAATTTTTAATCTGAAGGGGCTACAAGTGTCAGAACTCGGCAATCTTTGTAGCTATAGATTCAAAATGTTTAGAGGAAGGATATTTCAAACTTCTTTTTCTGTTTGCATGCAGGTTTCACCAAATCCATTTCAAGCATAGGCGAATTTCTACAGAAGAAGAGAAAACAAACAAACAAAAAAATTGTATCTTCTGTCTTATTTTCCTCTATTCTCATCTTAGGTATTCTTCGCATGTCAAAGAAAACGACAAAATTTTTAGAAACAAAGCATCTGGGTTCGTATATTTCAGCATCAACAACAATACCCATGTCTTAGATTATTTTGTGAAAATTGACTCACTGCCTATTCTAGAGCACTATGTTTTTTTCTAGAATTCTATTTGCATGTGGGTCTAAAGCACATTTTTTTCAAAATCTATTGATCCGCATCATCTTAGAATTTAGTTCTACATAAAACCCATGTTCCAGATTTTCAGGGAAAAAATTGCCCACAGTGCCCTTAATTGCTAGTTCAAATCTTAGCTGAAAACCCTTTACATGCGGTCCTAAAACTCAAATTTTTAAAAACGGAGGATCTGGGTCTTTTTAGCTCACCAACACCTAAAATACCCATATGCCAGTTTTTCTCACGATTTTTTTTCCTAGGAACCCTCTACGACCATTAAAGCTCTCAACCGAAAAGCTCTTGCATGCCGAAGCAAAATGTGTTTTTTTCGAATTTGTGATGTTGTAAGTTTGCTTAAAATTATTTTCTCTACAAAACCCACATTTCATAATTTTTTGTGAAAATTACTCGTTAATAGACTATTTTTAGCCTCATCATGAGCTATTTTTAGCTTTCTAAAAAAGTTGTCAGAACATAGCCGTGTTTACAGTCAACAGGCGAGTTTTTTAGAAGGCAGTTCACTCAAACTAAATTCAACACCAAATTGGTCTTAGTTCATAATTTCATAAGGAAAGATGACACTGTTTTGCATCAGGCACATCTGGGGGGTTGATACCGTTGGAATTTTACATGTGCGGTGAGTTCGTGTGCATTTCTCACAACCAGAGTCTTTGCAGTCAAACTTCATGGTTTCGTCATGCAACACTCTTCCATTGAGAGGAATCAAGAAAAGCATCAGAGGTGTCAAGCTGTAAAAGGAACAAAGATCATCACTCCATTTACAGAGCCACCAAAGTCAGTCAGATCCCATGCCATTATCTTCGTGAAGATGGTTCATATGTTGAGATTGATGCAGTGCAGACTGAGTATGAGGAATTGGTTCGTGATAACCTAGGTGGAGATTCTGAGGTGTCCAAGTTGGATGAGTTCTCAATGATGACTACTAGTTTCAAAAAGGCAATACAAAAGTTAGAGATAATCAGAGGGCGATCAAGGATGCAAAGAAAGAGTTGAATAAGTAGTTCATCATCACGGATAGCGTCAGAGTGCTAGATGATGATATGATCAACAAAATTCTAGATGAGGTGATAAACATAGAGGGCTTGTAGTAGACGCCCAGTTGGATCCTACAGATATTTATGAGGATGAGTCTGAAGCAACAGTTAACTCAACGTAATTTCTTGAGTTTTCCTTGTTGATATTAGGCATCCCTATCTCATTCTTGGAGATATCTTTGTAGGAGGATGGAATTATAGTTAGTTTCAGTTGAATGATGGTAGTTATCAGTTAGCTTTCCTTTCAATAAGGATGTGCATGTTGCACATGTCCATTTAGTCTTGTTTGTATCAGTTAACTGTATAGTTTATTTCATTTAGACTTAGGTATAAAATCTTGCATGCTGCGAGACTGTAGTTGACTCAATGTGATTTTAGGGTTCCCTACACTTTTGATTTCTATAAATAAGAGCATTCAAATCATTTGTAAATAACTTTTGCATGTGATAGCAATATATGTTGTGCCCACCTTGCCTGTAATATTGCTATTATGTATATGTTCATGAGTGATTATTGTATTTATGAATAGTTGTGCCCACCTTGCCTTCATGTTGTTATTATGGTGTTTATTCGAATTTTAGTTAAATGGGGTTTCTAGTTTGATCGTTCATTGTATGCGTGTTTCGTTTATACAATTTGTTGTCCTAGTTGCTTACCTTGTGTTTTTTTTCTAATAAGCCTATTCAAATGAGAAAATTATTGTGTCACCTTGCCCTCATGTTGCAAATCTATAACTAAAGCTTATCGTTTGATGCGTGTGTAAATAAACTTATTCAAACAAGCAAATAATTGTGCCACCTTGCCTTCACGTTGTGAATCTGTACTTAGTTTATCGTATATTTGTTTGTTTCTAATAAAATTCTTCCCAGTCAAGCAAATAGTTGTGCCACTTTTCCTTCACGTTGAATTTGTACCTGGAGTTTATCGTGTAAATCACATTCCTAATCCTTTTCCTCATGCTCTATTTTCTTGAGGAGATTGGATAGTTTAAAGCTTTTAGTTTCTAGTTGTAGTTAAGACCTACAAAACTAGAGAAAATACTTAGCAGTTGCAACGTCCTTGGTTTTCTTAACCTTGTGCCTCTTCCAGTTGAGTAAAAAAGATAAGACTTAGAATAGTTTACTTTTAGAACGCATATCAGCAAAAGAGGGAGCTTCCCCTCCTAATTTGAAGAGCATTCGTTATGCATTGTGCATATCTATCCATACCAACTCGCACTCCATAGGTGCTAATTGTTACGCCAACAGGTTTCTAGCGCCCACCGTGGGGCACGAGGCAAGAAAAATTCAATAAAAGCTAAATGCTTTTATTTCACGGGAATGATACTCTGGCATCCGATTGCATGATCCACACACAAGCAATGGATGATAACAAAAATGATGCTGACGGGCGACATCCACCCCCATTACCTTAGGGTAATAACATTGGACCTTTGGTTTTTTAGGTAAATCATGAGTTACCTAAAGGGTCAAGGAAGCACTTTCCTCGGTTTCACGACGATGGAACTCAATACCCGAAGGAACATTTTTCTGCATTCACAATGGCTTGCACCGTCTTGCACGTGGCACATGAAGACATCGCTGTGCATCTCTTTGTCGAGAATCTTGTGCAAAATGCTGCCAACTAGTTCAATCACCTGGCGCTAGGTAGTATCACAAGATGGGCAACTATGAGCGAGAATTTTTTGGCAAGATTCAAACCTACTGAAGATAGTCACTTATTGTTCGCCCAACTTATAAATTCAAAGATGAAGCACAATGAACACATGAGGGATTTTGTAGCAATATTTAATCATCTATTTAAAAGAATTTATTCTACACTCGATCCATCATCGACGATTTTGATGAGTTTTTTCATAAGTGCTCTTCCATCAGAGATAGCCTTCTTCATCAAGACAACAAAAGTGACAGAGTTGAGGAGTGCGCAAGAACACACCATCAAGTTGGACGATGATATGATCACTTCTGACCTGATGAAGACAAATTCTATTAGATCTCAAGTTCAACAACTGTACCAACCAAAGAGAGACAATCTTCAGCCACGGTTGCCAACATCTCCACCAAGTCCAATGATTGAAGCTGCACATCATTTAGTATTTTGTTGTTTCCATGACATTGATGCACACACCAGATCCACATGTCTAGAGAATCTAAGAATGATCCAAATCATGGGATACACTGAAACTGATCTGTTCTAGTTTTGTACCAACACCAATTTTGAATGTTGTTTCACCATAAACAAACAACTTTGATGGCGACTCCACTGCAGGATAATTTGATGAAGAACTCATAAATCAAGAACAAAAAGAAGAATACCGTCAGTATGCTCCTCTTGTGTTCACACATGATCAAAACTTCAAGGCACATAAAGAAGAAGAAGAAAGACGAAAATAAAACAAAAAGGGTAAAGAAGTGCTTCCACTTCCAATCTCAGATCTTCACAGGAGATTACTATCCCAGTTGCTCAAGAGACATTTTCAGAAAATTTTGACATCATAGCTTCCATGATGAAGACCAAGGTACAAATCTCCCAATTGGAATACCTTCAAGATCATCCAAAAAAACTAGATCAGGTTCTCAAAGTTGCAAAGAAGTAGGCTGCACTAAAGTCATCTATTCCAACAAAAGCAAATCCTGAAATGAATCTTGGTAATTGTGTGACTCTAGCCGAGATAGAAATTGAAGACCAGAACATTGCTTGTTCTAAGAAGAGGCTCACAGAGGATACAAAGTCATGGAAAATACAGTTTGATGGAGATAGTTTAAATACAATTTCAAAGGAAGGGGAATTGATAATCTCCCCTAAAGGATAGTTGCACCCATCCATGCAATTGGAATTCACTGAAGCTGAGAAAGAGGTGCTTTTACAAGGCCTCAAAGATGCCAAAGACATGGGAATCAAACTCATATGTGTTAAAGGTGATGTAGAGCTGATTGATGATCCGATCAAAGGACATTCTCAATTCAGAAAGTATCACCTATGACATTACAGAAATCGAGTTTGGAACTCGATCGACTAGTTTGAAGAATCCAACATCCCGAGAATGGAAAACAACAAAACTTATGCCTTAGGGGTATTAGCTTTCCCATTTGCATCATATTTTGACTTTTTTCAGAATATTTTTTCCTTGGATGTGCGAATACTTGAGAATCTTCATTCCAAAAGGTTCGCCTCCTGCAATGCCCATTAGAAGAGAAGTGAAGCCTTTTAGGTAGAAACAACATCGATGGGAGGTTCTTCCCACTGCCATGCAACAAAAAATATCTCAAGAACTTCATCTTTAGGGGTGGAGTAATTTTCTTTTAGTTTTATTCTTTTTCATTATGTACTAATGTGTTTCCCCGTTTTGTGATGTTTTGTCGTGTTTTAGGTGATTTTTAGGAGTAGTCTAGTAATAGGTGATTAGGAAAGAACGTCTTGACTCCAATGTCCAAATGTTAATTCACTGGTCTACAAAAACTTAGAGATTCCCGGATGCTCCTATGCCATAGGTATTCGACATGGTCACCAGGCAGAGCCTAATGTTGTACCCAAACCAATTTTTTTGCTCCATTAAGGCATTTTTCTTAAAATGGTCTAAACCTTGTTAAGATGATGTCAAAACATAGTTTTTGGGAAAATCAAGTATGGGTTTTGAGTCAGTGTGATGCCATGAAGATACTGGAAAATTTTGAACAAAATGAAAATTAGGGTTTTTGGACCCCTATTTTTAGGTCAAAATCCCTAAAAATTGAAACTTGTTAGAATTGGCTGAGATTTGTTTTTTATTGGCTTATTTTTCTTCACGATCACAATGGTGAAGTCAGTTTCAGTTAAAACTCAGTTTAAGCCTGGTGGGTAGTTTTCATTTTTTCAAGTGAAAGTTAAGTACTCTGAGCTCAACAATGGCAGATGGCCAGGTACTAGGTGTCGAAAGCTAAGCTCAAAACGCTTCGGTGATGTTTCTATGGCGAGTTTTGTCCGAAAAGAGGCTTCGTCTTAGAGGGGATTTTTGACAAGGTGAAAATGATGAATTTTTTTCTAACTCTGGAGCAAAAGCGCACTCGTGAGCCAGGGGCACCCTTGATTTTGTAGGCCAAGATCAAAATTTTCAGGCATGTCACTTCCAGAGGAACTTATCAGGAATACTAATAGCTTTGCGATGAGCCAACCAACCAGATCAATGGATCTGTCTATCACTTGAAACTGGAGATTAAACGCAAAATAGGGGAAATTGAAAATGACTAAGTCTAGAGTAAAAAGCGTGCCTCTCAGCTAGGGGCACCCATATTTTTGGAGCTCCAAATCAAGTTTTTTGATCAAGTGTTACCTAGGATGTCTATCTCAGACTTGATCCGACTTCACAACACATCTGCTAGAGGGTGAATCTGAGTTGCCGTGATCAGGAGTCAAACATAGGGTGCTAACCATGATCATAAATGTCCAAAAATGTCAAAAGCGCCCCTAGAGGCTAGGGGCGCCCAAGGTTTTGATGCCTTGAATTTAGTCTGTTTGATGGTTTCAAATGCTCATCTTGTTCGTGTTGGTTTCAAATTTCCGTTGCCTATCTCAGCCAAGTGAGATGACTTCTCAGTAGCCAGGTGAGATGACTTCTCAACAACCTGTAGTCAAAGCTTTAGTGGATTTTAGCCAGTTTTGAAAATGGCTAAGCTTGGGAGGAAAAGCACCCTTGGAGGCTAGGGGTGCCCATGTTTTTAAGCTGTCAAATGATGTTTTTAAGAGAAGTTCTCTCTAGGAGCTCTTGTTCAGAATCCAGCCAGCTTCGCAGTGAGTTTGTCAACTAGTTCTAAAGTTTTGTCGAACACCGGGAAGCGTGAGATGAAGTTAGGTCAGAATCACCTTGAAAATGATGAAAATGCATTGCAAAAATGGCTGTTTGAGGTTAAAAGTGCCCCTGAAGGCTAGGCGTGCCCTGCATTTTGAGGCCTCAGATGGATGAATTAGGGTTTGACACCTCAAGGAGACTTTTGTCATATTTGATCCTGCTCTTCAATGAAACTGTTAGCCAGTCAATCCGACATGTTAGTCAATCAAAATCAATGATTAAATGTGAGCTCCAACGAGGTTTTCAAATCTAAATTTTCAAGAAAATGACAGTTTGGAAAAGGATGCCTAAGTCAAAAGTTGACTTTTTGAACTCAAGAGAAGTGGTGTGCATTAAAGGTGGTTTGAGTTAACTAAAAATAACTCTTCATTTAACTCTTTTTCAAGTCGACTTCTTCTAAGCCTATTTTTGGCTTGTAACTGAGAGAGATCAGCTTGCACGCGTCAGTTAACTGAACTATTGAAGGTGGATCCCTAATTATGGCATATTTTTTATTTAGTTAACTATTTTGAGAGCCAATCAGTGGCTATGCATGTATTTTGATGGTCCAGTTAGAGTTCAAGTGCATTTTACAAGGCTGCGCATGCAATTTTCCACGCCTTTGATGATAAATTCTTATTTATTATGCATATGGCGTCCATTATTTCTCATTATGAGTTGATAAAACATGCCTTTCTTGAGAAAATTTTAATCTGAAGGGGCTACATGTGTTAGAATTCAACGATATTTGTAGCTACAAATTTAGAATGTTCAGAGGAAGGATATTTCAGACTTCGTTTTCCATTTGCATGCAAGTTTCACCAAATCCATTTCAAGCATAGGCAAATTTCTACAGAAGAAGAGAAAACAAACAAACAAAAAAATTCTATCTTCTGTCTTATTTTCCTCTATTCTTGTCTTAGGTATTCTTCGTATGTCAAAGAGAATGGAAAAAAATTTAGAAACAAAGCATCTGGGTTCATATATTTTAGCATCAATGACAATACCCATGTCTTAGATTATTTTGTGAAAATTACCCCACTGCCTCTATTTTAGAGCACTGTGTTTTTTTCTAGAATTCTCTTTGCATGCGGGCCTAAAACACATTTTTTCAATGGTTCATCTTAGAATTCAGTTCTACATAAAACCCATGTTCTAGATTTTCAGGGAAAAAATTGTCCATAGTGCCCTTAACTGCCATTTCAAATCTCAGCTGAAAACCCTTTGCATGCGGGCCTAAAACTCAATTTTTTTAAAAATGGAGGATCTAGGTCTTTTCAGCTCACCAACACCTACAATACCCATATGCCATTTTTTCTCGCGATTTTTTTTCCTAGGAACCCCCTACGAGCTCTCAACTGAAAAGCTCTTGCATGCCAAGGCAAAAGGTGTTTTTTCGAATTTATTGTGGGTTTGCTTAGATTTATTTTCACTAGAAAACCCACATCTCAAAAATTTTCGTGAAAATTGCCCGTTAATAGGTTATTTTTAGTTTTTCGAAAAAAGTTGTCAGAACATAGCCATGTTTACGGTCAACAAGTGAGTTTTTCAGAAGCAGTTCACTCAAACTGAATTCAACACCAAATTGGTCTTAATTCACAATTTCCTAAGAAAAGCTGACAATATTTTGCATCAAGCACATCCAGAGGGTTGATACCGTTGGAATTTTGCGTGTGTGGTGAGTTCATGTGCATTTCTCACAACTAGAGTGTTCACAATCAAACTTCGTAGTTTTGTCATGCAACACTCTTCCATTGAGAGGAATCAAGAAAAGCATCAGAGGCTTCAAGCTATAGAAGGAACAAAGATCATCACTCCATTTACGGAGCCACCAAAGTCACTAAAATCTCGTGCCATTATCTTCATGAAGATGGTGCGTATGTTGAGCTTGATACAGTGTAGAATGAGTATGAGGAACTGGTTCGTGATAACCTAGGTGGAGATTCTGAGGCGTCCAAGTTGGATGAGTTCTCAGTGATGACTACTAGTTTCAAAAAGGCAACTATAGAAGTTAGAGACAGTTAGAGGGCGATCAAGGATGCAAAGGAGTTGAACAAGTAGTTCATCATCGTGGATAACGTCAGAGTGCCAGATGATGATATGATTGAAAAATTCTTGGACGAGGTGATAAACATAGAGGGCTTGTAGTAGACACCTAGTTGGATCTTGCAATTATTCACGAGTATGAGTCAGAAGGAACAGTTAACTCAACGTCATTTCTTGAGTTTTCCTTGTTGATATCAGGCACACCTATCTCATTCTTGGAGATATCTTCGTAGGAGGATGGAATTTTAGTTAGTTTCAATTGATTGATGGTAGTTATCAATTAGCTATCCTTTCAATAAGGACGTGCATGTTGCACATTTCCATTTAGTCTTGTTTGTATCAATTAATTGATGGTAGCTTTCTAGTTAACTGTATAGTTTCTTTCATTTAAACTTAGGAGAATAAAATCTCGCATGCTGTGAGACTGTAGTTGACTCAAGGTGATTTTAGAGTTCCCTACACCTTTGATGTCTATAAATAAGAGTATTCAACTCATTTGTAAATAAATTTTGCACGTGATAGCAATATATGTTGTGCCCACCTTGCCTGTAATATTTTTATTTTGTATTTTTTCATGAGTGATTACTGTATTAATGAATAGTTATGCCCACCTTGCCTTCATGTTGTTATTATGGTGTTTATTTGAATCTTAGTTAAATGGGGTTTCTAGTTTGATCATTCATTGTATGCGTGTTTCATTTATACAATTTGTTGTCCTAGTTTCTTACCTTGTGTTTTGTTTCTAATAAGCCTATTCAGATGAGAAAATTGCTGTGCCACCTTGCCCTCATGTTGCAAATCTATAACTAAAGCTTATCGTTTTATGTGTGTGTTAATAAAATTATTCAACCAAGCAAATAGTTGTGCCACCTTTCCTTCACGTTGTGAATCCATACTTAGTTTATCGCATATTTGTTTGTTTCTAATAAAATTCTTCCCAGTCAAGCAAATAGTTGTGCCACCTTACCTTCACGTTGTGAATTTGTACCTGAAGTTTATCGTGTAAATCAAATTCCTTTTCCTTTTCCTCATGCTTTGTTTTCTTGAGTAGATTGGATAGTTTAAAGCTTTTAGTTTTTGGTTGTAGTTAAGACCTATGAAACCAAAGAAAATCCTTAGCTGCAACGTCCTTGGTTTTCTTAATCTTGTGCCTCTTCCAACTGATTCAAAAAGATAGGATTTAGAATAGTTTACTATTAGAACGCATATTAGAAAAAGAGGGAGCTTCCTCTCCTAATTTGAAGAGCAATCATTACGCACTGTGCATAACTGTCTGTACCAACTCACACTCCAGAGGTGCTAATTGGTATGCAAAAAAGTAGTCAATCTTATTAGAAGAGATGAGCTGAAAATTCATCAAAGATCCAACAAATGATGTTTTATTTGTGAGAGGTTGTTCCCAAGAGAGAAACACAAGCAAGTTAATGGAAAGACTATGGGTGAATTTAAATATTTATGAAGGCATATAAAAAGAATGGAACTATAATAAAATTGGGCATTTTAAGATACCCTATATATGCAAAGGTTGAAAATATGATGCACTTGATGATGGATCTTTCAAAAAATCAAATGTCTCTATTGAAGATGGGTATGTATATCCAACATCTTAAATTACACACATGTCATGAATTATAGGGAGATGATGTCTTCTTAGGATACTACTTTCCATACATGTGTAGAAAAGTCAATGTGAAAGATACAAGAGTTAAAAATATTGCTTGAGGTTGTACTTATTCCTCGTTTGGCTAGAAATTTGGTATTTGTAAGATAAGTGATATAGGTGTAAGAATATCTAACAAATATGGTTTGAAGAGAAATATTGTTGGCAAGAGGAATATGTAGAATAATACTATTCAAAGAGCAAGCATTGGGATGTAATAGCTCTTTTATTCTTAAGTTTAAAAACTTATATGTTGTTAGTGGAGAGGATGATGTTTCAATGCTAGAGAAATGAGATTAGATAGAAAGGCCTTCAAGCACAATAGAGCTATGGCTTAAGATTTTTTTTTTGTTGCTACTTAGATTGATTTCTATACACAATGCATATGGTAAATAAAATTAAGTAAAATTATTTGCTAGTAATATAAGATTAGATGACAATTTGCAACTAATAAATAGTAGTGTGTTTGGACTTGCCCCTTTTCCATCACTAGGAAAATCTCCATTTTGTTTTTCTTTTACATATGATTTCTCTAGGAAAACAATTGTTTAAAAAAAAAGAGGTTTCTTGTAAAGCTAAGAAATTCAAGGTTCTAGTAAGACAATAAGAGAGAAGATAAAGGCATTGATGACAAATATTGATGGTAATTTTTTTTCAAATAAATCCATGTAGTTTTGTATGTAGAGTGAAATAGTAGGGAAAGATGCAACACCATATATAGCACAATAGAATAGAGTTATAGAGAGAATGAGCTTGATGTTGATTAAAAAATTAAGGAGTATACTTAGTGGGAAAGTTTAGACTAGAAACTTTGTGTAGAAGCAATTAAGACTACATGTTATATGATCAATTGATCACCTACATCAACACTATGAGAAGCATATATTGGGAAGAAAAAAATTCTTTGACACCTTAGGAGTTTTTAGTTGTCATGTTTATAAAATAAAAATTAAGTTGGATTATAAAATAGATAAGTGCGTTTTTATTGGATATAGTGATAATATAAAATGATACAAGCTTTGGGACCTAAAAAAAAAGAAGATTATTGATAAGCATAATGTAATATTTAGAGAGGTTAAAAGGCTTGCAAAACAATATCTACAAAGAAAGGAAGACAAAATTGGTGCAATTTAAGTCGGAAGATAATTAATTGTATCCAAATAAGAATTGATAAAAGGAAAACTAGAAGAGGAAGAACCTAATATCCCAATCTTGAGATTAGTTCAAGAAAGAAGACAACTAAAAATGTACAATCCACCTAACTATAATTCTCCTTTAGTTTTTTCTACTAATAATGGGTTCTAGAATTGTTGGGAAGGCATTTGAATCAAAGGAAGTAAATTTTGGAAAAAAGGACATGGATGGAGAAATAAAGCCTTTGAATAAAAATGTGACATGGGATCTGATCAAGTCATATAATAAAATAAAACACATTGGTTGCAAATGGGTTCTTATGAAGAAAAATGCATAAGATAAATTAGAAATGTACAAATCTAGTATGGTGGAAAAGGGATATTTTCAAGTGGAGGTAGTGGACTTTGATGAGATTTTCTTCCAAATTCCCAAGTTAAATTTGGTTATATTTCTTTTGGCTATTGTTGTTTTTAATCTTGAATTAGAAAAAAATGGATGTGAAGATAACTTTTCTATATCGGGATCTCAAAGAAGAAATATATGTAATGCACAAAATTTTATTGATAAAGGAAATGGAGACCTAGTTTGTAAGTTGAAGTCTATTTATGACCTAAAACAATCACCAATGACATGGTATTATAAATTTTATAGTTGTGTTGGGACTTCAATCAAACCTTAGCACTAAGTATATTATAAATAAATTGATTCCCACTTTGTTAATGTGGTATTATATGCTGATGAAATGTTCCTAGTTGGAAATAACAAAAAAATTCAAAGATGTCAAATCTCAACTTTCATCGGTGTTTGATTTGGTAGATATTTGTGTTACACACTTTATTTTGGATATGTTTGATATAAAGAATCTTGGTGCTACAAAATTCATTCTAAGAATGAAAATTAAAATGGAGCATCTAAACTATAACTCTAATTGAATCAAAGGAAATATTTTCAACTATACTATTGATATTTCAAATTGCTCTTATTGAATTAGTTATTTATAGAATAATTTTCCAAGACACAAGAGGATATTGAGGACATGTGTCACGTTTTTTGTGTAAGTTCTATGTTGGTTTATTTTACTATAACCGGGTTTATCTTCTAATCTACCTA
Organism: Sequoiadendron giganteum; assembly: GCA_007115665.2. Taxonomy (NCBI): domain Eukaryota; kingdom Viridiplantae; phylum Streptophyta; class Pinopsida; order Cupressales; family Cupressaceae; genus Sequoiadendron; species Sequoiadendron giganteum. Next base: position 500,109,493 of record CM021105.1, read on the forward strand.
TGGAATTACCAATTACAATCAAGGGAAGCTCGAAGGACCTGGACCAACTGATGAGGATTTTCAAGAACTCCTACACTTTGGGCTTTGCAATACCCAGGAGGGTGATCCCTTAATGCGTTTATAACCTTTGCACCATAATCATAAACGACATTAACAATAAAAGATAATCTCACTCAATAGCTCAACAGATTGGGATACAACTGAATAGAATTGGCTATTCATCAATAATATCAACCAATTGGAGCATGAGACAGTCACAACAATACGTCAAAGTAAAAGATATTCATTAATTTTCAATTTGTAGCAGCTCCAGGTGAACACAAATAAATAATGAACCACAAAGAACAAATGCAACTTAGATCAGTGCCTTAATTCCATTGGAGGAGTCAAATTCACAAATACGTAAGGTTTTATAATAGTTTCAACATGTAGCATATAAGATCTTTGATAATACTGCCTTACAGTATCACCAATATGTAACCCTAACTCAATACTACTTATCAGATCCTTGTACATAACATATCAACCTACAATCTCATTTAAGCATTTTAATTAATTCCTTGAATTAAAGCTAAAATAAGAATTTCACACACCACAATAGTGAGATGAAAAAAATAACCCTTGATCACTTTATTCAAAATTCAAATACGCTTGTACACAAGAGACACGAGCGAATTTATCAATCTGATTCAAATGCTAGTACTATTATAAAAAATTATATCTCCATGAATTCAAAACCTATAACAAAACGATTCAAAACCTAATTTGCATTTCTTTGTAACTACCGGACTTTACAATTTGATCTGCAACTTCACCTAGACTTGACCAAAATATTTCTAACTTGCTAACCTCGTACTTCTAGCCTTGAAATCCTTCTTATAGAAAATGAAGGAGAAAACAAGCATCGGGCCAAAAAGAACACATGTCACCAACCAATTGGACCACTTTGTGACATTTCAAAATTCAGTTACAACAAATAGTCACCCAAAGAATCTTCTTGTTTCTTCCCATTTTTCCCATTGAGGATGGTTTGACATAGCAGCGAATCTTCAAGAGCACACGCCTTTAAACTGTCACCACAAAATACAATTTGAAATTGTTATGACTGCAACAGTCAATTAATTATCTATTAGCAATTACTCCTTTTACTCTTCCTCAGTCAAATATGTATCCACCCATTGCTGGTATTCTTCATCACTTGGCCAATTGAAATTGATTACCTCATCCACCTTGGCACTGTAGGGTGTATATTTAATTGCGACCTGGTTTGCTTTATTCTCAAAAGATTCCAGAAATGAACTAGTGCTGATGATCTTGTCTGTGCAACTCAATAGTAGATCAAAATCCAAGTCATCACAAATTAAAGCAATTTGGGCATCAATGACTCTATTAACCTGATCCCTCCACTATTGAAGAGACCTGATATTACCCTGCTCATCAATTATATCAGGCAACAATGTATCACTCCAATTGTTAAAATTCTTCACCAATTCCTCTATTTTCTTACTCAAGTCATCTGGTAAGGCCTGAAAAATTTGAAATGATTTAACCAATACCTGAGTAGGTCTCAATGACTATGGCTTATTATTTAGATCAAATCTCAAGGCTTTATACATCACATGCAAGTCATTGGCCCTAAGGATCCATTTATTAATAAATGGTATTGCTACTTCCTGATCACTGTCTAAATTCTTTATTGCACCCAGTAATAAAGAATAAGAAGAATGTACACCTACTAATCTATTATCAAACTTTTCATTTAAATACTGCAAAACTATGGTGAGAATTTCCTTTTGCCTCAGTGCTGCCTTCTCCTCACTTTCTTTCAAAGAATCCTTTATCTCTACAATTTTGTGCATTAATTGTTTATTTGTTGGATCAAAAGAGCATTCTAGCTCCTCCTCAATTGGTTCTAATGTGGAGCTAAGGGCAGGAGTCTCAGTGGGAGACACTGGTGTGGAAACAATAGATGGTAGTGATTCAATCACAAGAGCACTTGATGATGCCCCTATTTACCTATACCTCAACCTTTCCACCTTTGTTTACAACTCAATATTCCTTTTCTGCACCTTATTGTATTCCTCAATTATAAAATTATATTTCTCCATATAATTCCTCTTTTTCAGCTTCTTCTCTTTCTGCAGTTTTTTGTACCAATTTGGCCACATTCATAGTTAAACTTGTAGCCTCCATTGTTGAAGTTTCTGAAGCTCATTTTATTATTATCCCTCCCCTAAATTTAGGGTTAATATCTATTATGCTTGGCTTTCTTCCCTCTCAGGCCAAAGCCCATATTGCCAGGGTCTCATACTCCTCACTGAAGGAAAAGTCTTGTAGTGTAGCCCTAAATTCCTCTTCAGAATTATGGAGGGGATGCTTTGATTTCAAAAAAAAATTAAAGGCCACTACATTAGAAATGTCCCATTCAGGTAAGATCAAGACACCATCTTGATCAACCAATTTTCTCCCTTTTTCTAGAGTGATTTTCTTAAATTCATTTATCAATTTAGCCTTCACTTTATCATCATTTTCTTTATCTAACCTATCCAGCCTTTGAGCTCTTCTTTCCTTGCACTTGTCCTAGTATTCTCCCAATTTCATCCTCCATACCAATTGCAAGAAAGCAGATGTCTTTACAAAAGTGTCATCATCTAAGAATTCCATGCAAGCTTCCATTCTTGCATCTAGTACACACTTGCATTTTATGTCCAAGTATGATAGAACCAAATCAAATGGTCATGAAGGGGATGACATGCCTATTTGTAGGTCTTGGTCTATAACAATAATTTCATCCATCAAGTCCTCTCGGGATTGCTCAATTCTTTGCCTTTTGGGAGCTGGCGATGATGGTGGCGGTGAGGGACTCCTATCTGGTGATGACTCAAGATCAATTATCTTTATAGCTCCTAGTGGCTTGAGATGTGATCTTGGTGGCTCGTCCAACTCTATTATCTCTTTTCCTTTCCTTTCCTATCCTTCTCTTCCTCTTCATCAATATCATTCCTTACCCTCCTATAGATGGGCTTGTCTTTTGGGGGTTGGTAGGTTGTCCTTTCTTCCAATTTATCTATAACTTGTTCCTGTTTAAAAAAATCCAACCTCAGATTGATTTTCTTTGTCCTTAGAAATTCCATGACTTCCCTGAAATATTTCATCAAAAAATCAATCTTCTTATGAAAAGGGGTGAATTCCATCAATGGATCATATTTTGGATCCATCTTGTGTACAATAGCCAAAAAATTATCATAGGCAACCCATTTTTATTTATTCAATTCTTGCCTACTCAAATCAAAATCATTCATGATCAGGTCCTTAGGAAAATTGAAATCATGCATAAATTTTGCTCCCTTTATTATTTGTCTGAACAAAGATAAGAAACCCTCAGGGTCACACTGCCTCCTAGGACCGAAACTTAAATTGTACAAATCAAAGAATTTTCCAAAATGCACCCAACCTCCCTTTGTAACAACAAGATTAGAGACCACTATGTAATTCGAGAAGAGAGTCCCTTTTCCCTTTCCAGTGAGATTTTCCTCATGAATGCAGCCAATCTACCACATTACCTCAACAAATCCAATCCTTGGTGGCACATTGTAAGGCAGGATAAGTGGAGCACCGTGAAATCCATATACTCTCAAAACAATGCTGATCGGATATGGGATGATAGCACCCCAATTGTGGCAGATCCTCAAATCAGGCCTCCTCTCGTCGGGCCTAAGAAAATTATGCAATTCTACAGGAACCCTAGGTAAATTCACCATCAATCTTGCTCGTATTCTTGATGCAAAACAATTTTCAAACTATACATAGTTAGCACTTTCTCTCTTATATGAAAGGTCAGTAGTCCAAACTTGTACTGGCAACCTTTCTTCATTGAAAAATCTATTCAATTTCATTTTCTTAGAGAAGAAATCAAAATTCTTGAACAAAAACATATGTACGAGCATAGAATACCAGTAAAAAGGTGTTCTTGTGGTATTTTGTTGTAGCCTCATTAACCCTTCATGTATTTTCTAAGCTAAGAAAGAAGCAAAATCATAAACTACAGAGAAATTTGGATGTTGTATCTGGACACCCATGAACATGAATGCTATTGGCATAAGAATGTTAGGACTAAATCCCAATATTTGGCATAGTGAATAGAAAGTAGATAGGAAGTGTTTAGCAAAAATATCCAGTCTGAAAGGCTCATGATCACTAGGGATCATATGAAATCTTGAAACTCCTGCCTTCGCCAAATGAGGTGGGAGCATCTTAATTCTAAAAAGAGGTTTAATTGCCTGATATTGTTGCTTCATATTTTCAAGCTCAATAGGGACTAAAAATTCACTTGGTGCAGATAGATCAAAAACCAATGATAACTTTAAGAAACCCCCCTCAAAAAAAGATATAAAATCCTAGCGAATCTTTCATTTTTTGAGGAAAAAAAATAATTTCTATTGGTGAAACTTTCCTTTTTTTCAAAAAAAATATTAGTTTTATTAGCGATTTTTTTACATCACTAAAATTTTGTGGAAAATTTTGGCGAATCTTGAAAAATAATAGGAAAATGCATTAATTATGATGGCAAATATATCCAATCTAAAATTAATTCTCATGGAAAAGTAGGGGCCCAAGGATGGAAATTATCAATGAGTTCAAGGGGTAGACTATAATATTTACTTTTTACCATTGTTTTACAATATAATATAATGGCCCTCATTATATTCTACAAAGGTAAAATGTAACCATGATCTATAATTCTCATGGGAGCTGAAAACTACTTTTAGATCATTGGTCTAACAACCCTTGTTGTACACTATAAGGTGAAATTTATCCACAATCTATAATGCTTGTGATACCCAAAATTGTGGGCCCCATGATCATTATAGATCATGTGTACATTTTACCTCGTGGAATACAAAAAGGGCCATTAGATTATATTTAAATTAATGGTGGAAACTAAAGATTAGAAATATGGTCCTAATGCAACTAATAGTTATGATATACTATTAGCGAATTAATATAGATTTCTCCAATAATTTATAAAATTGAGGCAAATATGATCTAATCATGTATCGAATATTGTGGCGAATTTTTGCGTTAATTTTTTTAATAAAATAAACTATTTGATGATTTAAATAAGACTATAATAAAATTTTGTAAAAATGTGGTGATTCAAGTCACATTGTAGCTCAAACTATTAGCCAATTTTGGATTCCCAAATTTCAACTATTAGCCACTAAAAAAATCACTGTCAAAAACCTGTTGAATTTCCTCTTTGTTAATACTCAACAAAACCCTTCCATCATTGTCCCTGACCACCTATGTGACAGGATCATACCTTGCGGCCACTACCCTAAGAAAATCCACGTCAAGAAACACATTGGGAACCAACAGTTTTCCCCTGTCATACATCCAACCATTTGAGAATGGATGGGGAAAATTTCTTTGTCCAAACCATAGTCTGAACATTTCTAAACCCTTCATCGGTAGCCTAGCATCAACTACATTAAAGAAATTATACACTAACCCCTCCCCAAGGGTTTTTCCTCACATTAAGACCTACCTCGCTCATCTATCATTTGTCGACAATGGAAATTGATCTAAGAAATCATCATACAGGTTTGTTTTCAAATAATCAATTTAGTCGAAATGGTGCTTTGACAGTACCATCTTGAAAAAATTAGGGTTTACTTAAATAAAATACCCTAAACAAACTAGGGCTTTTAAAGGGTGCAAAATTACAAACAAGTAATTTGTAAATCGACTCAATTACAACCCTAATACAATTTAAAAAAAAAACCAAACAATCACACAAAAAAATCTTTGATTCAGGCTAAAATTTTGTAAGGAAACGCAAAATTCAACTTATGACTTTTTATCTTGCAGAAACCCTAATTCCACACTGCAACAACCTGCGAATTCTTCCTCGGCTTTTATAACCACTCTGAAAAAATTCCTTGAATGTTTTTGTGACAATAGAACAAGGAAATAATTCATTTATTCAATCAAATCAGGAAAAAATACTCCCGTCCGCCATTAAAGCTCGCTCACGCGCTTCACCAACGATACCAATCGTATTTGACACAGGTTTGAATATTACCCGTTGATCTTCATTTTGACTGGATCATCTAACAAATTGATTTTAATCAATCTAACATTTAATTCCACTATAGTATATGGCCCACCACCTCCTACATCATTAGGGAAATCCACGTATCTTCTTCCCCTTGATATCGCGATCACTAACTAGCCTGCAACTTCTGATTGCGTGATAGCGGGCAACTATAGATTTCAATCATCAACAATCCTGCTAGTTCAGAGGGATGCCAACCATGAACTTAAACATTGAGCACCTTTTCTACTCAGATTAAAACATCTCCACCCATTTGAAACATGTTCATTTTATACTCACTTTAGTTACTTGCCGGTTAACGTATTAAAGCTGACTTAATATATCAAAACATTCCCAATGTTCCTTCGGCTTCACCAGTTGTGACAAGTGGCACCTGCCCATGATATCGTGATCAGTCATTACCCTGTGGTGGCATCATCACGGGATGGCAGAGAGTGGCTTAGATCAAACGACCCCTCATCAACGTTCAAGGTAATTACCCCTCTGCAAAATATTAAACACTTATTAAATTAAAGGGGACATGACTAGGTTGACGATAAACCATGACATGAAATTGTTTTTAAAAGGGGCATGTGGCCACCCTAGACTTAGGAAGAATTAAAACCGACCATAGGAAAAGATAATAATGAATTAAAAGGGACATGGCCTAGACGAGACAATGGGACTTAAGTTGTTTTAAAGTCCTCTCAAAAAGTAACAACCAAATATAAAAAATCTAGGGTATTTCATGAATACTTGGAAACAAACATAAAACCTCAACCCTAGACTTTGTCAAACCAGTTTATAGAAAATCACCATGGAAAACCAGGAAAATAGGTAAGATCAGTAAAATTTGTAGGGAAGATTTTTGAAGTTCCATCAGTGGCTCCAATTGGGGATGTTCATTCCACTAGAATGAAGCGAGAATTCAAAAACCGAGGTTGAGCAGACCAATTGCAGAGACGACTAAAAAGAGGTTGTTCGAACTAAACAACCTGATGAGACCAGTTTTTGGCATATTTTAGACTATGTTTTAAAACATTTTTTATATATTTTATTATGCTGAGAAGACATTTAGTTGTAATTATGGAAGTGATACATAGACTTTATTCTTAATATAACAAGTTTATTATGATAAGTCTTTCCATGGTGATTGCTTAAATGTTTTATTAGTTTGATAGAAGATGTGTGCCTTGTGCCTTTTTGTGATGACATGCCTTTCTTGCAACCACTACTGTTAACCTTCATGCAACCATATTCAAAATATTGTTTGCTCAAAACCAATACCTAATAAATGTATGAATGAGATAATGGACCATTTAATGAGTTAAATGTGTTGAGCTAATCCTTTTCCGTAGGAGTAGCTGTTAGTTATTTGTAGGTACCAAGTCTTAAGGAGAAGATTTAGCCTCCAATAGATCGTTGCAAGACTGATTCAACAACAAGAAGTGAGGAGACAGTTGATAAGTCATCTGCCATACAAGGGAAGCGTTCCAGGAATCCAACATAGGCATCTCAGATGACACATAAATCTAGGATAGTGGTGCTTTAATTATTCAAACTCATTTGACTCAATTCTCCCTCTTGTGTCCACTTCTTCATTAGGTTGGTCATGATGTAATAAAGATTTCCCATTTTATGAGGGAAAGGTTAGATAGTTGTTAGGTTTCAATTTTTAATAAATAGCCCGTTCTCCTTCAGAGAAAGGGCTTGAATTTTACTGTGTAATAGCTTTAGTTTTCCAAAAATATAGTTGCAAGTTGTGAGAAATGTACTTATCAGTTTCAATTCAATAAAAGAGTTTCATGGAATTTACAGTCTAATCTGTTGTGTACTTGAGACACTACCTAAGGGGGCCCACTTAGGGACACTGTCTATCTTTTTCATTTCTGCAATTAGAGTATCTGTATTTCATTTTCATAGAAACTCAGTGTGACTATTCCTACAACTGGTAGAATTACAAAGCTGTCAACTGTTCCTGCAACCACTAGGGGCAGAGTAGTTCCCGTCTTTAAAACTGGATTTAGTTTTCATTTTGAGAAGATTTAGTTAGCTAAAGTTTGTTTCCAGCAATTTCAATTCAACACGATATTTTTAGGAAATAAATCATGTCTGAAATAGGTGGTTAGTACATATACTTTGCAGACCCATTTCAAGTCTAACATCCCTAGGTTGACAATCAAATGATTTCCTTTAGTAGATTATGACTGCTAGTTGTGATGCCTAATCCCTGAGTAGAGGAATTTATGTTCCTAGTTATCAACCTAATTAAAGGACACTACATTTTTGGCACCGTTGTCAGGGATGGTGTCAAACTAAAGACCTGTTGAAGGCATGCTAATAGAGAGTTTGAATTTCATTCCAAGTATTTAGTTTATATTTCAGCATTCCAACATTTTCCATAGTTTAGACTTACTTTTTGCTATATGCATAGAAGAAGAGATCAATCTGGAAGATTCCTTCCTGGAAGAATAGATACCCGAGAAATTGAACCAGAGTTTTTCCAAGAAGAACCATATTTGGATGCTGGCCAGGACTTAATTACCTCACCTTCTTCCTTAGAGTTAAGATTGAAACTATTTGATGAGCCGGATGACCTTAACCCACTCATTCAACATCTGAATAATCTAAAAACTTCCAATAATCAGGACCCATATAAGAATCCACTTGCCCTTATAGTTTATCAGCTAAGAGCTAATCCAGTAAGACCACTAAGGATTGTAAGGACTACTTTTCCGTTCCCAATTCCTGACCTACATGATAATTTAATAACCTCAAGAACATCCCTGCCTCATTACTTCCCAAGTTCTGTGGAATTATTACAGAAGACCCTCATACCTTCTTGTTTGAGTTTGACATCCTTTGTAGGAGTTATGACTACACAACTGTTGCACAAAATTTGAAGTTGTTTCCCTCTACCCTAAAGGAGTCAACCTTGAGTTGGTTCATGGGATTAGGTGGAAATGCAGCAACCACTTGGGATAAAATTAAGGAGCTATTCTTGGGAAATTATAAAGAATATTATAGGGGGAATGATATGAGAGGAGATGACATCTTCAAGATGTCACAAAAGAGGATGAAACCCTGTAAGACTATGTGCCAAGGTTTTTGTTTAGTGTGCAGAAAAACACTTAGCATTAGCTGAATGAGGAGTCTAAAAAAATTCTCTTTCGAAGAGTAGTTAATGATGCTTGCATTGAGGCACTATACCTCATGGCCGGAGGAGATATGACCCAAAGCAATTGGGATGATATCAAGAAGATCTGTCTCAACTACTCCAGAGCAACTGTGAAGAAAGGTAGAGGGTTTAGACCCTCTATTGCAAAATGAAATGGCTCAAGAATGTCTAAGGGGGATATTTATAATCTCTTGTCCAAATTCAAGCAATATATCATCAATGACGTTTCTACACAACTGGACACTATGCAAGCTAGGTGGAAGAAATATGAAGTAGAGGCAATGCTAGTTGAATATTTCCCTCACTATAGACAAAGGAAGAAGGATTGTAGATGCAAGGTGGTGGCTAATTTGGAGGTGCAACATCTTCCCACTGAGTTCAAACAATAGAAGGAGATGAAGAAGTGTTCTTTGTTGCTCAACGTAGGCCTTGGGCCCCAAGACAAAGTATGCCTCAAGACCCTTTGTAAAATTTTGGTTCATATAATAGTCAGTGGTATAACTAGTACCCTCCAAATTATGGCCCATATTCCCAACCTAGTTGGAATAATCCTTGGCCAAATGTTCAGCAAAACCGGTGGCAACCCCCATAAAAAAACTGGCAGTCAACACAAAAAAATAAGTGGCAACCTCCACAGGGAAATTGGCAACAGTCTAACCAGTGGAGAGGAGGCTAGCAATGGTAAAATCAACCCACTGGTTTCCTTCAACAACCCCAACAACAATCAATCATGCCACCTTCTGTAGATAACCAAAGCCAAAATCCAGAGCCAACCTAGCTCCTTGCTCAAGCAACACCTAACCCAAATAGCCAGCCTCAACAACAAAAACAAGTTTATTTCACCGATCCCAATCAACAACCTGCTTATGCTCTCAACTTGAGTAATATTAACTTGCGGTCAGGGAAAATGCTACCTACACCTTCTCCTCCCATCATTGCAGAATTTCTACCTGAGGAAAATGAGCAAGAAGATACTAATGACCTAGTTTCATCCAAAGAGCCCATGCAAAATCCATCATTGCCTAAGGTGTCCAATAAAACCTCACCTCCTTTTCCACAAAGGTTGGAAGGTGAAGTTGTTCAAAATAAAGAAGAGCCTACCTTTGACATTCTTGAACAACTAAAACACATATGTGTAAAAATTCCCTTGTTCCAAGCAATTAAAGAAGTATCTATCTATAGTGAGGCCATTAAGGAAGCATTCTTGAAGAAGCTAGGTAGGAAAAAGAAAGACCCTCAAACTGTTCATGTCTTAGGTCAACTCTCTAATTTGATGCTTGGGAAGCTTACCATCCCAAAATATTTAGACCCTGGTAGTCCTGTTGTGGAAATCATTATTAATGGGGTTCAAATTAAAAATTATTTAGTAGATCTTGGAGCAACTATTAATGTCATGACTAAAGACCTTCTGGTAAAGCTAAGTATTTCAGACCTAAGGGATACACCTACAATCCTTTAGCTCGCTGATAGTTCAACTGTCAAGCCTGATGGAGTAGTTGAAGACCTGGTAGTCACCCTACATTCATGGGAATATTCTATTGATTTTATGGTCTTGTCTCCAAAAGCAACACTAGGAGGATATCCTATAATTCTACGAAGGCCTTGGTTATCCACCGCAGATGCTTATATAGGATGTAGGTCTCATAACATGACTATCTCTAATGGATATAGCACCGTGAAGCTCACCCTTTATGCCCCAACCCAACCTCAACTTGAGTCTGGACAAACAGTCTGGCCAAATTTAGGAGAAGAAGTGGAAGAGATGAATTCTATAGAAAACTTGATGATGATTAGTAGAGAGCCTTTTATTAAAAAAAAAAGATGAAGAAATATTGTCTAATATACTTTAGAACAATTATGGCATTGAGTACCCCCTTTGTGAAGAATTTCCATGTTCCTTGTAGACAATTCTTCCCCCACCTACTTCAACTCATTATCCTACAACAATTGACTATTTGCACACCTTATTACCCCATGAAGTAGAAATTCCCTTTTTGTCTGAAGTATCTATGCTTGAATTGACTTCCCAAGTGGAAGTAACTGTTGGAAAAACCTTGAATATCAATAGTAAACTTACCAATAAGCAACAAGAGTCAATTGTCCGAATTCTTACTACCCACAAGACAAATTTTGCATGGGATTACAGTGAAATGAAAGGACTAGATCCAAAGCTATGTACACACTGAATTTTCATCAACAGTGAGTTCAAACCTATTAGACAACCCCAAAGGAAAATTAATCTAGCTCTAAGAGAAATTGTTGAGGAGGAATTGCAGAAGATGTTGAATGCTGGCTTTATCTACCCAATCTCAGATAGCCAATGGGTTTCTCTACTGGTTATTGTCCCTAAGAAAGGAGGAAAATGGAGAGTGTGTGTGGATTATAGGGAGCTTAATGCAACAACCAAGAAATATTATTTTCCTCTTCCTTTTATTGATCAAGTCTTGGATAACTTATCAGGGAGAAAGTATTTCTCCTTCCTTGATGGTTTCAGTCGATATAATTAGATAAAGATCACTCCAAAGGACCAAGAAAAGACTCCTTTCACATGCCCTTGGGGAACATTTTCCTATTCAGTCTTACCTTTTGGTCTTTGTAATGCCCCTGCAACTTTTCAAAGAGCTATGATTAGTATTTTCTCAATTATTTCATATGATTGCATGGAAATATACATGGATGACTTTACTGTTTATGGTGAAACATTTGAGGAAGCCCAAGACAATTTGAAAAAGGTACTAAAAAAGTGTGGAGATCATAATTTGTCACTCAATAGTTAGAAATGCTTCATGATGATGTAAGAAGGAATAGTGCTGGGTCACTACATTTCTGCTATAGGAATATAGGTAGACCCTTCTAAAAATGAAAGTCATTTCTAGTCTACCCTTTCCTACCAAGCAAAAAGAACTCAGAATATTTCTAGGACATGCTGACTACTATAGGAGGTTTATTAAAGATTTCAGTCAAACAACATGAACCCTATATAGTTTTCTAAAGAAGGATGCAAAGTTTTCTTGGACAGTAGAATGTGAGAAAACATTCCTTGATCTTAAGATTTCCCTTACACAAGCACTTGTTTTGAAAGGACCAAATTGGTCACTTCCATTCCATATTCACATAGATGCATCAAATTATGCTATTGGTGCCATCCTAGGACAAAAGAGTGGTTCAACTGAGCATGCACTTTATTATATCAGCAAGAACTTACAAGGAGCTGAACTCAACTACACTGTTACAGAAAAAGAGATGTTGGCAATCATTTATGCCCTCAACAAATTCAGGCATTATATCACAGGCTACTAAATATTTGTCCAACAATCAGGTATCTCATGAACAAGAGTTCAATTATAGGGAGACTAGCTAGGTGGTTGTTGCTGATGCAAGAATTTGATATCACAATTGTGGAAAAACTGGGTAAAGCCAATGTGGTTGCTGATTTCCTGTCTAGAATCCAAAGGAAAGATGATCCTGCACTTATAAAAGATTCCTTTCCTAATGAGCATTTATTTGTCATCAAAGTCATTCATCCATGGTATGTAGACATAACAAATTATTTGGCTGCAAGAAGAACTACTCCTTAACTCTCACCTAAGGAAAAGAGATTGTTAGTAGAGAAAAGATTTAACTTCTCTTGGATTGCAGATTGCATGTTCTACATAGGTCCAAATCAAGTAATAAGGAGATGTGTGAGAGAGGAAGACACTCATGACACACTACATGCAAGCAATGATGAAGCTTGTGGTGGACATTTTACTGCTAAAAGGACAACCATGAAGATCTTAAATATTGGATATTATTGGCCAACACTACATATAGATGCAACCAAGCATACCAGGAGGTGTGATAGATGTCAAAGGATGGGGAGGCCAACAAGATCATATGAAATGCCTTTGTTTCCACAAGTTATTGTTACACCCTTTGATAAATGGGGACTAGATTTTTTAGGCCCAATTGATCCACCTTCAAATGGCAAGTCTTACATTCTTGTATGCATAGATTATGTAACAAAATGGGTAGAGGCTAGACCTATGAGGCATGCTAGAGATAATAAAGTAGAAATATTCCTCTATGAAGAAATATTTACTAGATTTGGTGTTCCTAGAGAAATAGTGACAAACCAAGGAGCACAATTTACTTCCACTCTTATTACAACCTTAGTAAATGAATACAACATAAGGCATAGGAAGTCAACTCCTTATCATCCTCAGGCTAGTGGATAGGTAGAAATCACTAATAGGGATATTGAGGCCATTTTGACAAAAATAGTAGACCTGCATAGGAAGGATTGAGTTTTGAGGTTACCTAAAGCTATATGGGTCTATAGAACTACTTGGAAGACTACAAAAGATTTTACACCATTTGAAATGGTGTATGGAAAGAAAGCTATGATGCTAGTGGAGTTTGAACAAAAAAATCTCATAACAACTTTGGAGTTGGATATGGATTTAACCACTGCATAAAAAGATAGAATCATGCAACCCAATGCCTTGGATGAGCTAAGAAAGAGTGCCATGCATCATACAAAAATATAACAAAATCAGAGGATCAGATGGAATGATAAGTACATAAAGGAAAATAAATTCAAAGCAGGAGATTGGGCTTTGCTCTATGATTCAAGGTACAAGGATAATCAAGGGAAGCTACAAACCAGATAGTTGAGACCATAAAAAATTTTAGAATTATTTGATAATGGTGCAGTTCAGGTGAGCACAATTGATGATATCAGGTTAAAATTATTGGTCAATGGGCATTGAATAAAGATTTACCTAAAGCCCATTGATAAAGAAGAGTTCCTGAAGTAGTTTAAACTTGAGCAAGAATTTACTAATCCTACAGTTGAAGGAGTTGAGTCTCAGCTTGATTCCCTAAGCGATGCATGAAAAGTGCATTAAAATATCATAAGAAAGGGGTCATACATGTGGATCCCAATTCCATACCATCATTCAATCCACTATTTGTACCATTTATTATTCTACCACCTCATCCACTTGTCACACATCAACATTTCCACATTTCCAAAGATCACCTTTTGCAATAAAGAAGATGGAGTCACATCAATCAGTTGCGGAAAATCATTACAAGTAAGCTCCACTTAACTCAAAGATTGATTAATTATTTCATTTATTATGTTTAGTTAGGTATTAAGTAAGACAACATGTTTCCTATATGGTTGCAATATCCTTTGGTCTTTTCTGCACGTTCAAAACATTTTTCTTAATTCTCAACTAATGGCCGCACCATTACTTTCCACCACCACGAGCCTTGTCACATCAAGTTTACTATCCTTTTTTCTTAAACTCAGGATTTTTGAAAATTGCAATAAATGAGCAAACCTCCATTACTTCCTGCAATAATGACCAGGCATGTCTTTAGCTCCTCTCTATCAATCTATTTTTGTCTAAAATTTGAGATAATATGTTTGAAATTCTTTCTTCTATTTTCTGCATCTTTTAAAAGAAGTTCAAAATTTTAGGTTGAGGGGAGAGTAGAGAAGTTGGTTTGAGTTGTAGGATGTTGAATTTGTGAAAGAAAGAAATTGAAATAACTAGGGTGAATTCTTGCTTGAAGAGCTAAGTTGAAAAGACAAGCATAAAAATGGGAGGCCAACCCATTAGGCATGAGCCAACAAACCACAATGAATTATTATAGGACACACAAAATTTTCCGCCATTCAGACAGTACGGGTGGCTCAACTATTTTCTCAAACTTGAAATGTTTGATGAAGCTATTGCTGAGAAATTCACAAGGACATTTCATAATGAAAAGGCTAAGGTCAGGGGAGTAAAAATTGATGCCTCAGTGGATAGAATTTCAAAGGTAACAGGGTTACCTCAAACTGGTGAACTATTTCCTCGAACAAGGGACACATGGAGTGCTAGGGTAGGATTTACTTGGCCTGGAGATCCTCCTTTACATGTGGATAAAAAGGGAATCCAACAGATGATTTTTCCATAGGATTGGATTCCACGGGCAGGTAATGTAATCAAATACCTGACATGTGAAGGTCAGTTCTTTGTTTTGCATTCTCATCATTTCAAGCTATTATCTCATTTGTGTCAAGGGTTATTAATGAACATACCAGATTTACTGTATAATTTTATCTCCAATAGTGTTGCTAAATTTAAAAATGGAAGAATTAATTTTGTCTCCCATCATTGCCTCATAAAATTGCTTGTAGAGAAATCCGTTAGGGATGTGTCACCAATGACCTGAGGGGAATTTGTTGTTAATTTTAATACAGAGGTTCAAAATGTTGGACCTAGGGGTCAGCCTCTCACTTTTAAACAATGGACCTCTCAGTCAAAGGCTCTGGCCTCTACGACCGTACCTCCTATGCCTAAAACATCTAACTCGCAATACAAGGTCCCTCTTTATGAAAGATTTCCCAAAGAGCCAATACAAACCCCTATTGCTAACCTTGGGACTTCCTATAAGAACAAAAAGGGAAAGTCACCAATGGTAACACCACAACAAAAGAACCCTACACCTGCTCCTAAATCCGTCAAGAGGAAGAAAACAAGAGAATCTCCTAATTCTGCAGCTAGGAACCCAAAGAAACATAAGGCAATCCTCACTCCTGTATGAAGAAGCTCCAGGATTCAGAACCAGGTAGCTCAACATTCACTCAATACCTCTTAGTATGCACCATCACCCTTAGAACCTTCTAGTCCCACACTTGAGGAAAAGGAACCATCTATTGATGAGACTGAGCATGTTTTAGAAGGGGCTGGCCTTGATGAGCTAACAACTGTTGCAGAAAAATGCAAGAAGGGTTATCAGAACAACTTAAAGAAGAGGTAGTGTGTATTGGGGAGGAAGGAAAAATAATTGTAACTCAATCTGAAGAGAGAAGTGAAAATAATGAAGGGATAGATGAATCACCGACTATTCCAGAAAATACATCAGAACACCATATGCCGCAAGAACAAAAAGAGGACTAGTAGCGGGAAGACGAAATGGAACATGCAGTTCCTAAGCAATCATATGAAAAAGAAATAATTGAGACACCAGAGCATGAAAATGTTGATGCACCTAAGGAAATTCAAGGACCACTTGCAGTGAATCATAACCATAAGTCTCCTCTCAATGTTACAAATTTTGCTGTAGGAATGTCATGTTACATAGAACTTCAAAATCAGCAGACTGCCTATGAATTGAAAATTGAGAAATTGAAGAGAGTGATCCAAAACAAGGATATATAAATTTATAATCTTATAGAAACTCTCAATTAGGTAGTCCATCTTGTCCCACAGATAGTGCAATGTAGGTATCCCTCGCCTATTTATGCAATGTACTTAAAGGATTTATATTTGAACTTTCAATTAATAAGGATCTAGCAAGGTTAGAACCCTTCCTTGAACACTCCTGAGGAATTTTATGATGCATATAGGGACTCACCATAGCATGTCAGACACCTTCTATGTGAGTTCTATTTACATAGTTTGGTTGTGCCTCATGATAAAGAATGGAATCCTCTATGCTATGTAGGAGACATACACATTAGTGCTCTGATCTCCTAGATCAAGAATGAGATTAGCAGGGGAGAACAATTTGACAGTTACAAACATGATGAGGTTAACATACCACTGACAATAAGAAATGAATCTAAGAAGGGGATGGGAATTTAATTTTACTGGAAGAAGCTGTGGGAAGATGAAAGGGCTAGACCAATAATTGAACCCTTGAGACAAGAAGTGTTTACCCAGTACTCCGAAATCGTAAATAATGACCTCAATGCTGCTACACAACACAACCAAACAAGATGGGAACACTTTCCATTGCAGCTAAGAAGGGAAAAGCCACATACCCAAAACAACCTGTATGCAGCTAATCAGAGAGTAGAAAGGTACCTAAGAAATGCAAGGATGAAGACAAAGAATTGGTTACCATTGATTATGCAACCACCCATTCTCTTACGACCACTTCTGGCCATGCAAGGAGAAAAAAACACCTACAACAGGAACTCAGAGGATAACAGGTGGCAATGATTGGAAACCATGCGGGCTCACTTCTAGAGTTTTCAACATGGTGAATGTGGACAATAGCTGAATGCTGATTTAAGAGAGTTTTCTCAGGGGAAAAATGCCAGACTTGCTGAAGGGACCAACAAGTAGTTGGTTGAGGGGAATGATGAGCCCAATTTTTGGCATATTTTAAACTATGTTTTTAAATATTTTTATATATTTTATTATGCTGAGAATAAATTTAGTGGTAATTATGGAAGTGATACATAGACTTTATGCTTAATATAACAAGTTTATTATGATAAGTCTTTCCATGGTTATTGCTTAAATGTTTTATTAGTTTGATAGAAGGTGTGTGCCTTGTGACTTTTTGTGATGACATGCCTTTCCTGCAACCATATGCGAAATATTGTTTGCTCAAAACCAATACCTAATAAATGTATGAATGAGATAATGGATCATTTAATGAGTTAAATGTGTTGAGCTGATCCTTTGCCGCAGGAGTAGATATTATTTATTTACAAGTACCAAGTCTCAAGGAGAAGATTTAGCCTCCACTAGATCATTGTAGGACTGATTCAGTAGCAAGAAGTGAGGAGATAGTTGATAAGTCACCCGCCATACAAGGGAAGCGTTCTAGGAATCCAACAGAGGCGTCTTGATGAAACATAAATCTAGGATAGTGGTGCTTTAATTCTTCAAACTGATTTGACTCAGCTCTCCCTCTTGTGTCCACTTCTTCATTAGGTTGGTCAGGATGTAATAAATATTTCCCATTTTATGAGGGATAGGTTAGTTAGTTGTTAGGTTTCAATTTTTAATAAATAGCCGGTTCTCCTTCAGAGAAAGGGCTAGAAGTTTACTGTGTAATAGCTTTAGTTTTCTAGAAATATAGTTGCAAGTTGTGAGCAATGTACTTATCAGTTTCAATTCAATAAAAGAGTTTCATGGAATTTACAGTCTAATCTGTTGTGTACTTGAGACACTACCTAAGGGGGCCCACTTAGGGACACTGTCTATCTTTTTCAATTTTGTAATTAGAGTATTTTTATTTCATTTTCATAGAACCTCAGTGTGACTGTACCTGCAGCTGGTAGAATTATAGAGCTGTCAAATGTTCTTACAACCACTAGGGACATAGTAGTTCCTGTCTTTAAAACTGGATTTAGTTTTCATTTTGAGAAGATTTAGTTAGTTAAATTTTATTTCCAGAAATTTCAATTCATTATGGTATTTTCAGGAAATAACACATGTCTGAAATAGGTGGTTAGTGCATATACTTTGTAGACCCATTTCAAGTCTAACGTCCTTGTGTTGACAATCACATGATTTCCTTTAGTAGATTATGACTGCCAGTTGTGATACCTAATCCTCGAGCAGAGGAATTTATGTTCCTAGTTATCAACCTAATTAAAGGACACTACACAACCCAACATAAAGGAAACCTACCACTAACCTATATACAGACTAAACTACTGTTCATGGAAAAACATACTTTAGGTGAAGTATAACTTCAAGAACTATCCACGAACTGGCAGTTCAAGAGTATCCCTTGTCATCTCTAGGAGGAAATATGAATCTTCACCCCACTTATTGTTGATCAGAAATGGACCTAGCCATACTACATCAAATTTTCCATGCTTTCCCTTATCTTCTAATCTAGCATTCCACATTAGGACCAAATATCCAACTTGGAAGCTCCTTGTAGTTGCCCTTTTGTCATATAATTTCTTTACTTGCAACTATAATTTTGCATTTTTTATTTGAGCCTCCCTCTTGGTTTCATCCAACTCTATGAGAGATTCTACTCTCAGTTGCATTTCATCATCAATGTCATTGTCATATGCCTGGAAAAAAATATACATCTCCATCAAATTATTTTGAGGTAACCTTGAAAAATACCATGGACCAAGTAAAATGGGTCACAAATTATTTCTTTCTTCATAGTCACCCTATCTACCCAGACTACTAATTTCAACTTAGAATCCCATGCTTTGTTGTTTTTATCCAAGATTCTCTTTATGATTTTCATCAAGCTCTTATTGCTTGATTCCACTTGTCCATTTCCCTATGGGTGATATGGTGATGAGTAGGAGATTTGGATTCCATGCTTCTCACAAAATTCTATGTACTCCTCAAATCTGAAACACATTGCATTATCCAAAACAATCCTTTCTGGACATCCAAATCTAGTCAATATATTACTCATTAAGAAAAAAATTACCACCTTACTGGTTGCCTTATTAGTTGGGATTACTTCCACCCACTTGGTAAAATAATCAGTGGCTACCAATATCCACAAGTGGCGTCCACTGGATTTTCATGCTATCTCTCCTATAAAATCAATACCCCATTGCTGAAATGGAGATTGCACTGTAACTGGTTTTAGAGGAAAGTTACCAGAAAAATTTAACTTATGAGAGAAATGCTGATAGACATCACATTTCCTTACCAACTGGTGTGCATCTCTGAAAATTGTAGGCCACCAAAATCCAACCCTTAGTATCTTGTGTGCAATTTTTTTGGCCATGTAGTGCCCTCCACAAAATCCACTATGCATCTCAAAAAAAATTTCTCGTGCTTGATTTTGATCCACACATTTTAGCATGAAAACTTCCCCATTTCTCACAAAAGCTTACCAACTATAATAACATATTTGATAGCATGAAATTTCAATGTGCTTTTATCATTGTCACTTAAGTTGTCAGGGCATTTCATCTTTTGCAAATAATAAATCACACCTTTATACCATTCACAGTGTTCCATATCACATATGTGTGATATAGTCTCCTTTTCCTGCAAATTTATTTGATTTTATTCTAAATTACTTTGGGCCATAAGCTTGGCCAATCCTTGCCCTCTTACCAATTTAGTAACCTGGATCTTAATGTTGAATTCTTGGATCCTATTGATCCATTTGCACTGTCTTCCTGATACTTCCTATTGTGTGAAAATATCTTTGACATCAATACTGGGTACATATGCAACCACAGTAGCTCCCATCAAATAAGGCCCGAAGGATTTTACTGCCTTTACCAATGTATATGCTTGTTTCTCATTGATATCATACTTGAGCTCTACAGCTTGTAAGGATTTTCTAAAAAAAGGCTATAGGTTGTTCAAAACCTTTTGTATTCTTTTGCAACAACATAGTAGAAATTGTATGGAAAGAAGCAAACAAAAAGATCTGTAAGGGCTTAGAAAAATTAAGGGTTTTCAATATAGGAGCCTCCTCTATTGCTTGCTTGATGGCCTAGAAGGCCTATGTAGCCTCCTCTCCCCATTCAACCTTAGCTCCCTTCTTAATCATTTTGGAAATTGGGCGAACTATCTCATAAAATTTTGTCACAAATCTCCTTAGAAAGTTTATTTGCCTAAAGAAAGATTGTATACCTTTGATAGTGTGGGCTTTTGGGACTTTGTCTATTGCAACAACTCTTTCTGGATCAATTCTGACTCCCTCCTTGGAAACAATATGTCCTAGCAATTTCCCTTCTCTTAACCCAAATGCACATTTCTTTGGATTCAAAGAAATACCACACTCCAATGATTTGTTAAATATATTCTCAAGATGCTCACAATGCTCCTCTTATTTGTTGGAATATGCTATCAAATCATCTTGGTATATCACCAAAAATATGTTAATAAAGTATGAAAATGCCACACCCATGGTTCTTTGAAAAGTAGCCCCTGTATTTGTTAGACCAAAAGGCATTCTCACATAAACATATGTTCCCCAAGGTGTGGTGAATGCTGTCTTATATTGTTCAGATTCCTTGACCATGACCTGGTTGTAACCAGAAAAACCATCCATCATTGACATCAATTCGCAGCCTGTCACCCTTTGTAACATGGATTCCATGTTTGGTAGTGGATAGTTGTCTTTTAATGAAGACACATTCAAATTCTTGAAGTCTACACATAATCTGATGTTTCCATTTTTCCTTCTTACTGGTACCAAGTTTGACATCTAGGATGAATGTCTAATTGGCTTAATGATCCTTTCATCCCTTAGCTTTATCAACTCTTCTTGCATTTTGGGGGCTAAGGTAGGATTAATAGGCCTTTTTTTTTGCCTAAATGGTTTGGCAGCATCATTCAAGGGAATCTCATGTTGGAACAAATCCTCCTTGTATGCTTTAAGATCATCATAAGACCATGCAAATACATGTTTGAACTTCCTCAATAGGTCAATAATAATTCTTCTCACCTTTGGTGACAATTTATTTCCAATGTATACCTTTTTTGGTGATGCTTCCGTTTCAAGATTTATTTCTTCCAAGTCATCAGGATGTGAAGCAATATTATTAGCCTTTGTCCTATCCTGATTGTCAAATACTCTTTCTAATACAGCTAAACCCTTAGGAATTTTCTTTGTTTTCAACTAAATTACCTCATTCCCAAATACAGTATCTTTACCATCAACTGTTTCTACAAAAGCTCCAAAGTTAATTTCTTGACTTTCATACTCATCCACACATCTCAGGAATCTCAATATGTCATCATCATCATCATAAAATTTCTAGTTTTTAATATTATACTCATCTAAAAATGGTCACGGTTAACCAAACCTATTAATTAATTAAATATGAATTATTTAATTAATATTCTTAAGTCATCTACATATAAATAAATTTAATTATTTATTTATATTGTTCATTTTTCCAATTCATCTAATTTAATTAAATAAATAAAGTTTATTTAATTAATACTACCTTCCTCTTAATTAATTAAATAGATTTCACAATTTATTTATATTAATTATCACAAATTTAAATTGTAAATTTAAATGATATTCTTCATTTCACATTTAATTAAATATTTTCAATATTTAATTAAAACACTTTCTAAATTCTTCACTCTTCTCACATAATTAAATATTTTCAATATTTAATTAAAATCTTTTCATCTTTTCTCACATAATTAAATATTTTCAATATTTAATCTAAATTTTTTCATTTCCCACATAATTAAATATTACCTATTTTTAATTATGGGGACACCTTTCATTTGTCTCTTCATTTTCCATCTGTCTCTTAAACTTCCATCTTCTTTTCAAATTCTCGATATCTCACCGTTCATTTTAACAGGTTTGAACTC
This sequence comes from Sequoiadendron giganteum, assembly GCA_007115665.2. NCBI lineage: Eukaryota > Viridiplantae > Streptophyta > Pinopsida > Cupressales > Cupressaceae > Sequoiadendron > Sequoiadendron giganteum. The sequence goes on from CM021105.1 coordinate 500,131,829, forward strand.
AACCGTTGATCTTGGCCAATTGAATTCTTGCCTTCAAAAATCTATAAATACAGCCCTCTTATGAGTTGAAAAGGACCTTGAATTCTAGATTTTCATACGTAGTTATTATAGTCGCATTTTAGTTTTATCAAGCATTTTTAGCATTTTAATTAGCATTTCAATTTCATAGCTTAAAGCATATTAGCAATGCACATGCACTTTCATTAATCTCATTCTCTCAAGCTGCCATTCTACAAGCTGCTATTTAAAACAACTGAGAGCTAGCATCTTGAAACGAATCCTTGGAGATAGAGGACAATGGGACAAATTTGAAGAAGCTGCCTGTGTTTAGAGTTTGCGTTTTGCTTTCTTTAATTTAGTTTCTTTAATCTAATGTTTCATTGGTGTATTAGATTAGATTCATTTTGATTTACACATTCTAACATACACATTTCTGGCGCCCACCGTGGGGCCAAGCCCCACATTTAATATTTCTTTTTGCAGAATTTTTTTGGCAGGTGACAGACTAAATCACGTTTTGGCGCATACGAAGACTATTTCGGCGCATTGATGAGATATTTCGACGCATACATTAACTGTTTTGGTGCATCCATGGCCTGTTTCGGCGCATAGACACTCTGTTTCGGTGCATTCCTATGAGATCTTTTGACGCATCCATAGACTATTTTCGTGCATCCAAGGACTATTTCGATGCATCCAGAGACTATTTCGGCACATCCAGGGACTGTTTCGGTGCATCTAGAGACTATTTCGGTGCATCCAGGGACTGTTTTGGCGCATCCATGGACTATTTTAGCGCATACAGTTTCTACTTTTTTATTTTATTTTATATTAAATCTTAAAATGGCCATATCTTGGTCTTTTTCAAAGCTTTTTTTTTTGAAATGGGGTAGAATTCCATAATATATCTAATAGTGTAGGTGTTTATCAACTTTGAAAAAGTTAAAATTTTCAAATTCTCACTTAATGTCAAACCACAATGAAACTTGGTCTAAATTTTAGGGTTGTTATGCTTAATCATTTATCTAACCCTCATATCTTCTTGTTTCTTGATTCCATTTAACATTTAGAGCTTGTATTGCAGATTTCAAAGGACCATGGAGCATGAAAATGAAAGAAAAAACATTATCACATGATTGTAACAAGTGTTTTTAAACACTTTGGGAGCAATTATAATCTCATTCTTAAATTGTTGTTTGGATTCGACGCGACCGCGGCCAGAGATTTTATTGATGTATGGGGAATAAAATGAAGCAATCCTAGGATAGTCACCACACACTATTTTTGCAATTAAAATGAACCCCATGCCTATTGTGAAGCAACATCTTCACTTAGTTTAAATCATTGTCATTTGGTGCTATAAAAAGAACATTGTTTGGTTTGTTTGTGGCAATAGGTTTATGCTCTCCCCTTAACTGGGTGACCAAAATTCCAAACAACCTTGTTATTTTCATGCAATTTTTATGCTTTATTACATCCTTTAGAGGGCTGCTCTTGTGGGAAAAATTACTCACCCAAGAGGACTGACCTAAGTGGGAACAACCAAAGCCAAGTTTTCCAACCCACTATAATCGAAAGCAAATTCGAGGAAAGTCCGCAATTTGACAACAGTGTGCAGGATAACCATCCCCAAAATATTTGTTTTAAAGATTGGGAGGTCTCTTGAGGGAGTTTATTTGTTGCCGCGCCAAACGGAAACCTTGACTACGAACCATAGTGTAGAAAGCCAGCCGAGTCAGTACCCAAACATCATCTTAATCATGGTGCAAGGGGAGGGAAGAATCTACCCCCAAAACACTCAACATATAATTGCCACAGATTTTTTGCTTAGGGGATTCGGTACCCACTTCCGTCACCTTGAGTACACCCCTAGAAAAGACAAAAACATGAGCGCCCTCTAGGGGGTGACATGGATGTGTGAGTCGATGTGATTTTAAGCTGTGGGTTGTGATTACTATGATGACCTATTTGACAAATTAAGAGTGAGTCTGACTGATATGCTTATCTTGTTCCAAGCCTATGGAAATCTCAAAGAACATACACTCTTTGTTTAGATTCTAGGAGTAACAAAACAACTGTCTGCTTCTCTATGCTGTGTTTTTCACATTTAAATCAGATTAAGATCATCCAAAAAACTTTAAAACATGGGTGATAGGGAATAAAATCTTGTTCATAGGCTTTATGGAAATAGTTCAAATCAAGAGATAATAGAAGAAATGCTTCAAGAAGTTGAACAAGATCCACAGTTTCTCTTAACTATGGAAAAGATCTTAGAGAAAAATACAGAAGGATACTTTCTTTTATTGGAAAACCAAGGTGCCAAATTTCCCTCTGACTACAATATGGAGAAAATTAAAGAGAATCCTAAAAAGAAGGAAACTCCCTTAAACGATCTTAGTACTCTTACCCAACAAGTGAGAGCACTCCAAAGGAAAATCAAGGAAATAAAAGGGGGTACAACTAAAAAGTCCTTTGACATAAATATGAATGTAACCTCTTCTCCTCCAAAAACAACATCAACCAAATTCAATGTTTTTGAATTTTTGCAAAGGTTAAAGGGGAAGCCCAAATCTAAGCCATCAAATAACATTGACCAATCCTGTCATGCCATGCATTTATCTTCATCCCCCATAATTAAAAATGAACCTCATGGTTCTTCCACCCAATTCAATGATCCCATTCAATTTCCTTCTTCTATCATATCCTCTACATCTAATGATTCATTTCAATCTACACATATCGATGAAAAAATTCTCTCCACTCCATCCCATGATACAAAATTTTTACAAACCCTTCCAATCTTTGATCAAGATCCCATATCTCAAGAATCATATGATGATACCCTCCTTTCATTATTCACCCATGATAATCCTCTTCCATATCAAGAAAAAAATATTCTTCCAAGTCCTCCCTCCACCCCATCTTATGAATCCATACCCTCTCATGAATCAATCACATCCCAGGAGCATGACAATTCTTCCATCATATCGAAAGCTTCCTTTCCATCTAATGACCAAGCTACTCCATCTCATTCATCTAATGATTCTTTTCCAAGTCAAGATCAAAGTATCCCATCATCCTCATGTCAAGGGCTCATCACACCTCTTCAAGAAATGCCAACATCATTTGATCATATGGTTGAAAACATTGACAATTGCTCCACCATAACTGTTGAAGACAATGATCAAAATCAATCCATCAATGAGCACTGTGAAGATATGTCTACCCCATCTAGTGATCAAATCAACATTCATCAAGAGCCATTTTTTAGTTATGATCAAGACCCCTCCTACAAAGATCTATTTCAAGGAGTGTTGATGATATTTGATCCTGTTGACATAATCCATGATCCATTAACCAATGATCGTATTGAAAATGTCTCTAAAATGCCTAATAAGTTAGAGGACATATCTCAAGAACATATTTCAAAGCATGATCAATAGCTATCACCAAGGTCTAGCAATGGTCCCTCCCAAGGCATATTGACATCCTTCGACCTCACAGTTGTGAACAGTGAAAGAATCCTCAACTCACCATTTGATCCAAGTCCACTCAAAGATCAAGAGGATATTGAGCCACTTCCCATGCCTTATGACAATGTCCAAAAACCCTTTGAAAGAAATCAAGAATTGATGGCCTAGTTTGCACTTCAACCTTTGAAATCCCTACAAAATTTATATCCTCTGGTTTCAATGCTATGTTTGCCAATAAATCTGCCTCTGTGTTGTGGCCTATCTCCACCCAATCTATGCCAAATGTATCAAAATTTTCCAACTCATCCCAAACAAATTTTCTATACTTTCTCAATCTCTTATTCTTTAATGCATATTTAGCTCTAATTTGGGAAATCACAAGCTCTAAATCTCCAATTACCTTGAGCTTCTTAATCCCATGCTTTTCAGATAGTCTCAACCCTAGTAATAAATGCCTCATATTTTGCCAAATTATTAGTGTAAGCAAATAACAAAGTGAAAGAAAACTTAAATGTCTTTCCACTCGGTGAAACTAAAAAAATACCTGCACCTGATCCTTCTTTTGAACTTGCACCATCAAATTAAATGGTCCAAAATTCATCATTGTTTGATAATTTTTTTACTTCAGTGTCAATCAGTGCAATAGGCTTATCACATTTCCTAGGGGATTCCTCAACTCTGAACTCATTTATACCACTGTCAATAAAACATGTCATATTTTCAGTTGGATCATGCTCGATCATATGAGATACTTTTGATTCTCATTCAATCTTGAAATCCTTTACATCATTGTAAAAAGTGGCAAATGACAAGTCACATTGCATTCTACCCCACATTGATGCACTCCACTTTCTTGACAATAGCATCCCAAAATGCAGTGGGATGTTTGCAACTAACACACTCATGGTTAAGTATTTCTCAGGATACCGAGTCAATTTATAAGGTAATGATCTGATAGTCCCAATAACTGACACTTCCCTTGGATCCATTGCATAACATTTACCTTTAGTGGTATCCACTGTCAAGCCCATTGCCTCCATGATCTTGACTGGCATACCATTGTTTGATACCCTTGAATCTATCATACAATTCTTCAGAGTTTTCCCATTTATAATAACACTCAATAAAAAGGGGGTTATGTTTTCAAGGCACACATTAATAGAATTCCCTAAACATACAGGGGGAATTTGTGACACGATTCCCTCTATTTCTTTCTCTTTTTTTTCTTCTTCATTCTTTTCTTTTTTACAGCTACCTTTTTCAACCTTAGTAACAACAACACCTGTGATTAAGGCTACTGCCTTTTTCATTATGTTCATCTATTCTCATCATTTATAGCAAAGGTACAAAACTTTAACTTGAGAAAGAAACTGTAACATATCTACTAGCGTATATTTTGGAAAATCAAACATTATACCTTCATCATCTTCTGGTTTCTCCTGTTGCTTGCTTCCCTCAGTTTTCTTCCACTTGTCCTCTGAGATAGGTTCAACAAACTTTATGATCATTTTAGTCTTCACCAATGGTGAAGCTGTATCTCCTTGGGGCTTTGTAATTTCATTATTTTTTGCCCAAATCTTGTTAATTTTAACCTCTTAAACCTTGACAACATCCTTCCTATTATCCACTTTTACATCCTTATTTTTATCCTTTTGTTCTTTGAGAAATAAGCTAGGAGGATAACCTTGTTCACCACCAATAGTCTTATTTCTAGATTGAAATGATATTTTCACTTGAGCAACCATTTCTATGGTCAATGTTTCAATCTCATCCTCTGATGGTCTCCTTAGGGACACTGCATCCTCATCCTATTCCATATTGCAAGTATTATGATCAAAATCACCTTTCTCATCAGAGAAAAAATGTTGATGGTATGTTTCATTTCTTTGTCTCTGATTATCCACATTCATTCCATGTGACTCATCACCAGAGGAACATTTTGCTTCATCATTATATGATTTGGTCATATAAACATCCACATCATCCTACAAAATTTCAGGAGACAACTCCTGAGCTTCCTGCCCTATTCCCTTAGAAACAAGTAACTAAGAAATACCACAATGACTTTGATTATGTGGATGCTCACAAACCTCACACCATGGTCTATCTCCTACCAAATTTATTGAATGCTTCTACAGGGGGTCTGGTGGATGTTGATCCTATTTAGGGATATGGTTGGGCAAGATTGGTTTCCCATCTTTCTAGTTTGTATTATAAGGGTAATTTTGCAATCTAGGAGGTCTTTCATTCTTATTATATTGTTGATTCTTATTTCCTATACCATTTTTCTTTCTTGACAATAGTATATTTTATGTCCTTGAAAGTGCTTAGTACCTTATCCCATTTATCTTCATCTTTAGGCTTTGAACCATAAACCTTTTCAACTTTTTCCTTGGGATTCTTTAGGACTGTAGGCTCTTCTCTTCTACCATATTTCCTAGAAGCTCGCTTATTAATTTCAATATTTATAGCCACCCTAAAATCATCTCTCATGGTTAGAGGGTCTTTATATCTGAGGAGATATGCCATTTTAGCATCAAAAGCATTGAAATATGTTGTTAGACAAACATTCTCATCAAGCCTCAGGACCTGAAACAATTTGTATATTTCCTTTTGAAACCTTAAATTAAATTATGTTATAGGCTCATTTAGTGACTTCTTGATATTGTTGAATTCATTCAACATGAAACTGGAATTGGTCTTTTCACCATACTGTTCCTTTAAATTTTTTTCAAATTCATCCCATGAAAAAATACTAGCATTAGGTAGACCCCTGTACTAATCCCTTGCATCTTCTACTAAGGATTGTACAAACAGTTTCATCACAACATCCTCATGCTCCACTTCATATTCATTTAACATATCCATAAAAGCTTTCAAATGTTCTTCTGCTGTGACAACATTATTACCAACAAATTTACTCATCTTTTCTCTCAAATAATTTGGGATGGGATTTGGATAATCTAGAATACCATCAAAGTATAATCAACTATATCTTTCCACCTGTATGGGTCTTCTTTGAAATGGTCCCTTAGTCTTCTGAAAATCAGTGTGAGCTCCTATATTATGTACTCTAGGACCTCCCTGACTTGGATTGACATGCTTAGTAGCATGGATTTTTGGGATGAAATTGTTGGTGTTGGTATCCAAATTTGTTTTAGGACCAGGTTTGGAGGAATCTTGGTGATTTGATGAGTTTGTAGCTTGTGTAGCCTCATCTAATCTTGACATCTTTAGGAAACTTATTTTTCTTTTCATCTCTACATTTGTAGCTTCAATTTCTGTCCTCTCCAATTCCATTGCAAGAGCCTCACCTTCCTTTCAAACCTTTTCTAACACAATATCAACTTGTGATGGTACATGTGGTGGAAAATCTAGCTTTGGAGGGTGGGAAATCACCTTGTCATTTATTTAATTCCCTCAGCCTTTTGTTTCCCTTGTCTAAAATAGGTTTATGATTTGGATCACTTGGTTGAGGCTTAATAGGGCTTGATGGTTTTGGGTTTGGTATCAACTTGAACTACAAGACCTAACTTAGATGCATGCCTTATCTCCTTATCAAATATTTCATGTACAACAAGTCTCTCAACACTTGGATTAGGTTTTTCTTGGTTCAAGACTTTCATTGTTGCCAACTGTCTAGTCAACCTATCTCTTTCAATCAAAGCATGCATTAGTTTTGTTTCTCTCTTTTTCTCTTTTCCTCCCGAGATCAAATTATTTTTGGATCTCCTACCTTAAATAGTCAATGTCTCTAGAAACATCCTCAGAGTTAGGAAAGATCATTTCAGAACTTGATGTATCACTTAAATCTATAAGGTTCACTTTATGTACATGTCCAGACAATAAAGGAGTTCCATCATCCTCAGTAGGAGGAGGCACATCACTAGTGCTTTCTCTGTGATGGATTCGAATTCTACTCCCACTTCTTCTCTTTTTAGAATATTGAATACTAAATGGTACTTTATTTTGACATGTTACATCCTCTTGGTTTGGTGTATTAAATGATGTATCAAAAAATCCACAACTATCTAACTCTGAAATTTTAGACACTTCTTCAAAAGTTTCAGGGATAGGATGTAAAGAATTACTTGTACCTTGATGTACATGGTTCTATGACATAGGCTTAGCATGACTAGATTCTAGTATTTTCTTTATCCAATCTTTCTTCTTCATTTTAGGAAGTTCGCTCTCCAATCTTTGTTCTAGATGATGCTTCATGAACGACCTGATGTTCTTTATTCTACGTACTTGTCCAAAATATCCTTCAACTTATATTAAATCTTCAAAATAAGATGCACACTGGTGCATAGACTTCAAAGTCGCCACCCAATTGTCTTGGGAATATCAAATGTCTGGAAATATTTGGTGGATTTCAAAATATCTTTGGAACTTTGTATTGACAACTTACAATGTATTTCACCAATGACTCAAAACACTTTGAATAACAGAAGATATTGGGAAATTTAACACAGAACCATGGGCTCGAACTTCAAATCACAAAAACATGATGAAAAATCTATGCAAAATGGAAAAACTGACACACTGATAAGAAATATTTAAGTTAACTCCTCAGTAGAGTTGCCATTTTGTTGGTTTGATTTATTGTAACCAGGTTTATCTTCTAATCTACCTATGGAATTGCCAATTCCAATCAAGGGAAGCTCGATGGACCTGGACCAACTGATGAGGATTTTAAAGACCTCCTACACTTTGGACTCTGTAAGACCTGGGAGGGTGATCCCTTAATGTGTTTATAATGTCTACACCATAATCATAAACAAAATTAACAATACCAGATAATCTCACTCAATAGCTCAATCGAACAGGATAAAAATGAATAGAACCGATTGTTCATCAATAATATCAACCATTTGGAGTGTGACATAGTCACAACAATACTTCAAAGTAAAAGATATTAATTAATTTTCAATTTGTAGCAAGCTCTAGGTGAACACAAACAAATACTGAACCACAAAGAGCATATTCAAATTAGATCAATTCCTTACTTCCATTGTAGGAGTCAAAATCACAAATACCTAAGGGTTTATAACAGATTCAACATATAGCATATAAGATCTTTGATAATACTGCCTTATAGTATCGCCAATATGTAACCCTAACTCAATACTACTTATTAGATCCTTGTACAAAACATATCAACCTACAATCTCATGTAAGCATTTTAATTAATTCCTTAAATTAAAGCTAAAATAAGAATTGCACACACCACAATAGTGAGATGAAAAAAATAACATTTGATCACTTTATTCAAAATTCAAATACGCTTGTACATAGGAGAGACATGAGCTTGAACTTATCAATCTGATTCAAATGCTAGTACTATTATAAAACATTATATCTCCATGAATTCAAAACCTATAACAAAACAATTCAAAACCTAATTTTCATTTCTCTGTAACTACCATACTTTACAATTTGCTCTACAACTTCACCTAGACTCGACCAAAAAATTTCTAACTTGCTAACCCCATAATTTTGGCCTTGAAATTATTCTTATAGAAAATGAAGGAGCAAACAAGCATCGAGCCAAAAAGTACACATTTCACCAGCCAATTGGACAACTTTGTGACATTTCAAAATTTAGTTACAACAGACATTCGCTTAGAGAATCTTCCTATTTCTTCCCATTTTGCTTGTTGAGGATGGTTTGACATAGCAACGAATCTTCAAGAGCACGTGCCTTTAAACTGTCACCACAAAATACAATTTGAAATTGTTATGACTACAACAGTCAATTAATTAACTATTAGCAGTTACTCCTTCTTTTACTCTTCCTTAGTCAAATATGTATCGACCCATCATTGGTATTCTTCATCACTTGGCCAATTGAAATTGATTACCTCATCCACGTTGGAATTATAGGGTGTATATTTAACCAAGGTGGGTAAACCTAAGTGTGTTCATAAGAATGTTTTATGACTGGTAAGAACACTTCTTATAAAAAATTAAAATCCCTACACATGAAATGAGATAATAATTATTCTGGCATTGGTAGACCAAAGGATAATAACAATTATCTTATAACAACAAGACTAAAGATTTCAATATAAGATTTGATGTATTAAATTTGTTCAGATTTAAACCACTGTTCTTAGAACCTAGCTCTGTATTCTCAAATAAGGGTCCTAAAGAGATTATCCAGTGCCTCACCCATTGGGAAGGAGTCATATAAAACACAACCCAAATACTTTGAACATATCACCATAGTGATTTACACCATGAGATTTTCAGCTATCAAAACACTACTACTTAAGGAATCTTGAAGACGATATCACAAATCTGCAACTCATTTTAAGCAATTTGATTAACTTATTAAGTTAAAGCATGAAAATGAGATACACATTCAAATATACCATTGAAGCTGAATGAATATATCGTTGATAAAATCATTCATAATTTATGACATGAAACCAGGAGAGCAACTATTCTAATTAATTATTCTTTATTGCTTCAGTATCTGTAATTACATAAGCATGGACTACTTTTTCTATAATATTCATATCCTAAAGATAACACACTAGCTTATATTGTTAGCAGGACCTTCAATAAACAAACTTGTCTGTACAAGAAACTAAGCCACCAGATACAAAAATATGACCCCAAACAGTGAGCCATGAAATCTCCTTTATAGGATAGGAGAGAAACAAAGCATCGAGCTACATTATTCATTTCAAATGGATTTCATTCAACATAAAATTCAAATTCACATTCCTCATCATTAGAAAACATTGTGTATGATTCGAGGAATCAAAAAAATGGTTATACAATAATTAGTTGGAGAAGAAACAAAAAGGAATGTGCCACACATGCGCACGTTGACATCTACAAGATGAAACACCAGGAAAATCATCACCCATGAGTAACACACCCAACACCAACAATCATTTGGTTGACACATGACCCTGATATAGGTGATCGCTTCTGGTTCTCACCTCAGTTAGAGGTAGAACCACCTTCTTGTTTTCATCCACATTAACACGAACTCCACCAACCTGGCACAATACCATTGCAGTTATTAGTGTAGCTGCAAGGGCCTGTTCGTTTACACCCATGAGCTTAGTTAAGGTCGCAAGATAACAATGATAGTCTAAGTCAGTCTTAGAACCATCACTACCAGAACTTGAAGAGAGAACAACAGGGGAATTACAATGCCCTGACCTCCTACCCATACCCTGGGAATTTTCCTCAGGACCGTTCGGAGGACTCTGTTCCTTTAATTTCCACGAACTCCCTACACCTATCCTTGCACTTCGGTGTGGATTAGACTTATCCATTAGGGAAATGTAACTTAGAGATTGCAAAGAAATCCACTACCTGCCAACTCAAAAATTGCAATGAAGCCATTACTTATAGAATAATCAGGTGCAGGGAGTATTAATTTCCCAAATGTTCGCATGGGTATGCAAATGATTAGTGGCTGATATTGCCACCAAAAATTTATTTTAGGCATATAGTGCATCATTGTTTCCATTAGGAGGTTATTGTAAATGATAGATTTTTTTGCAAACTAGAATAACAAAGTTAAATCTTAATCTAAACAATAATCTAAAATCTAACAACAAAGAACGAGGAAATAAACTAAACAAACTAAACAAATTAATGGAAAGCTCTCACCGAATACACGTTCACCCCTTTGAATTATCTTGATTGTTCTTCTCCATTTTTCCTTTTTAGTATTCTTGCCCTCAAATTTTTGTGTTTGAATGCAAGTATAGCTTTGTTGAGTGTCTAAGAAAAATATCGAATATGAATCTCTCTTCTCAAAAATGAATGATTTCGGGAGGAGGAATAATGATTATGATAGGCCATTTTATAGATTTTGTGTTTTCAAATGATCGGCTTAGATTGAAAGAGAGATCGACGGCTGAGCTTTATGAATGCCATGTGATGTGAGTTATGTCTTAGATAGAACATGAGTTAGAACACGAGTTAGAACATGAGTTCAGGAAAGACTGAAGATAAAACAAGATCTTAATCTTCAGTTAAGAATCTTCAAAAATAGAAGAAACAAACTTTGAATGTCAAAGACAAAGTTAGAAGTTGAAGAATAATGCATTTGAATGCAAAATTGAGTTAATTAATTAAATAAAGATATTTAATTAATAAAACAGATCATGCATATGAGTTGGAGCTAGTTAACTGACTAGTTGTGACAGAGAGTCTTCTCTTAGAGATAAATAGGTGTTGAATTCAGAGATAACTGGAGAACTAAAAATAGATCTCGAGTCAGAAGGTGAGTGAATGACTTAGATAACTGAATGATAGAGGAATGTGACATAAATAAATAAATATGAATTAAATGTTAATTTAATTCAACATTCGAAAATAAAAGATTTAATTAAATAAATAAAGATAATTTGTTTAATTTGACTATTTGAAAAGGATAATATAAATAATTAAATAATAAATATTTAATTATAGATAAAGAGGGTTAAATGAATAATTAAATAAAGATATTTAATTATAGTTGGAAAAGTATGATAAAGGGGGAATTAAATAATAAATTATTTAATTGATAGATAAAGGGGGAAGAATTAATTAATTCACAACATAATTAAATAAATATGATTTATTTAATTAACCAAGTTGAATAAAGATTAATAATGAATTAATTAAAAAGGGGTATTTAATTAATAGAGGAAATATGTGTCAGAAAGGTTAATTAAATAATAAGCATTATTTAATCATGACCATGGACTATAAAAAATTATGTCTAATGTGTACTCGCAAGCCTAGACCAATTTTTGGTGTCTACAATTTTCCCCTCTTTGATACAATGTTGTTTCAGCATTGTGTCAAAGAAAATATGCCCCGATCATGCCCCAACATGAAATAGGTTAGGGTATACCCCAGTGAAAGGGAGAATGACGAGGAGGGAGTGGTATGCCCCCTCAAGAGAACAGGTGGGTTCAAAGAACATGAGTGTGCTCTCGAAATGGATAGGTAATGGCGGTGAAGATGCAGAAAAGAAGAAATGTTAGCATGAATAATTCAAAAAGTTAGTATTGAAAAAATAATGGTTATTGATTGAGAAAAATATGATCTTCGATATTGTGCCAAATATGCTATGCTTGATTTTTATTATCATTAGGCCGAACATGACACAAATGGATAGTACACACTATGATATGAGATAGACCATAGTGTACAAAATCATCCATCTGTGAAAAATAGACAGTTGTAGACAAGGAGTGTCTTAACTCATACTAAGGACAAGATGCCCCAGTCATTTTGTTAAGACAAACCACAGACAACAGACAAATAAAAGATGGGTCATGAGATGTCATTGCTCCTCTAAATCCTTGATAAGACATCCTTGAGGAAACTAGTAACATGACTCAAAAACCAATGTTAAAAAGATAGTTGACAGACAACAACCAAAGAAAAAGAGTCCTAAGACATCGTTGCTTCTCTAAATCCTTCAAGGGACATCCTTGAGAAAGCTAGTAACACGATCTTGCACAAATCGATAAAAAGATAAGACAAAATAAGATATAAAGTCATAAAGCCAAATAAATGTATTCGCCAAAACTTGATCTAGTGGGATTGTTTGATGTTGATGTTTGACATAGCGTAATGTGAGAGAATGACACATACCGCATAAGACATTGAGTTTGGTTTTGACTTGGTGACTTCTGTATAAGGCATGACAAAGCCTGGTTTCAAAAAGACACGTGCCGTATAGGACGTTGAAGTGACAAGCCACATGAGACTATGAAAATTTGATGACGTATGTTGACAAGAAAGACATATCTTGTGTAAGACATAGGTTGATCGCTTTGACAATGTGTTTGATATTGACTTGATGACTGTTTGAGATGTTTTTCCTTGTTGTTGCATGACTTGTTTTGATTCTTTGACTGATAAAAGTGTGTGCATGTGCACTGACAATGTATGACATGAGATGATACCCTAAAGTATGATATGCAACTTGTGTGATAGTGATTGTGAATGAACCCTATTGGACTGACCTAGTGTGGTCTCGGGAGCTCATCAATTGCCTACGTTGTACACGCAGAGACCTCGTATTTCAACATGACAAATGACTTTGAATATACAAAGCATCATGATTTAAATGTGTATGACACATGACAAACCTAGACTGACTAACCTAATGCCTCGGGGGCACATCGATTGATGGCCTTGCCTACGTCACAGTCACAGAGGCACCGTAGTTCGACTATGTCTACGACTGACTTAACATGACCGACTTGACATGATTGACTAGACATGACTGACTTGACATGATTGACTTGACATGATAGACCTGACTCTGTTTTTGGGATTTTTTGACATTTTTTGGATTTTTGGAGTTTTCTAATGTTTTGGGATTTTTCAGGACATTTTCGATGGTGTGACGTTATGTATAAAGTTTCATGGTATAGAACATGGATTTTCCCCTAGTTGGATATAGGATGTATGAGATGGAAATGGGGAATATGATGAAATGTCATTTGATGTCAATCATTCCAAATGATGGATAGGACAACTGTTTATTATGAGGGATGGTGAAAAAGTCCGATTAGAATGATGGTAGATGGAAGAGCAAGCTTGACTACACACGGTGCCTGTTTGCCAAGTTTTCACCATGGTACTTATCCATAGCGCCACTGAAGCGGTTTTCACTATTGGATAGATTTATTTCCCTTTTACTTTTTTGATTTTCTCAATTTTTTTGGTGTTACAGAGATGCCTGTTTGCCAGGTTTTCATCAAGGTAACCATTTTTTTATTTTTTCACTTTTTTGTATTTTTTCAGATTAAGACACAGATTCTTAGAGACTTAAGTGTAGAACCTCTTTAGATGCAGACTGTTGATAGGGGACAAAAGCGGTTCTCCTTTAGGAGTAGAGAGTTGGTATGCTCCTGATCCAAAGGCTTCCGTGACAATATACGGTCCCAACAAGTTAGGTTCAAACTTTCCTGGCTTTTCTCATTCAGCTTGGTTCTTAGGATTCTCCAGTAATACCAGGTCACCAATGTCAAAGTGTCTATTGAGAACCTTCCTATTGTAACTACGATGAAGATGATTCTGATATGCTTGAAAATGACCTAATGCTTTCTATCTTCGTTCATCCAACAATTCTAGCTCTTGTAACCTAGAGACATGGTATTCTTCATCGTCAATATGACCCTTCAAGGATACCCTTAGAGAAGGTATTTCAACCTCAATAGGTAAGATAACTTCGGACCAAAATACGAGGGAATATGGGGTGGTGCCGGTAGGAGTACGGATGCTTGTGCGATAAGCCCATAAGGCAGGATTAAGCTGTAGGTGCCAGTCATGATTAGCGTCATTGATAGTCTTCTTAAGGATTCTAACAATATTCTTATTAGATGCCTCAACTTGGCCATTACCTTGTGGGTAATATGGGGTGGAGAAATGGTGTTTGGTGTGGAATTCTTCACATAAATGGCATACTTCTTGGTTCTTGAATGGGCAGCCCTTGTCTGTGATTATGGATTGGGGTACACTATTCCGACAAATGATATAGTTTAGGATAAACTTAGATATTTGTGTGCCGATTATGTATGTCATGGGAATAGCTTCGATCCATTTGGTGAAGTATTTAGTGGCGGTGATGATGAATTTGTGGCCATTAGATGATGAAGGGTGTATCTTACCTATGAGGTCAAGTCCCCATTGGGCGAAGGGCCATGGTGAAGTAATTGGACGAAGCTCATGCGCTAGCGCTCTTATCAAGTCTCCATGTATTTGACATTTTATACATTTCTTTATAAAGACATATGAGTCTTTCTCCATTGTAGGCCAATAATAACCTAGTCTCATAATCTTATGGGCTAGAGTAGGACCACTCAAATGAGATCCACATATACCCTTGTGTACCACTCACAAAGTTGTTTGTGCTTCCTCAACATCAAGACATCTCATTAGGGCATTATCTAAGGTGCGTTTATAGAGGGTTTCTTCGATGATGGTATACCTACCTGACTTTCGGATAGAGGTTCAACGTTGGTTATTGGACAAGTCTTGGGGTAAGGTTTGGTTAGTGAGGTATTCAAATATGTCTTTATACCAAGGAGACGTAGGACCAACAATGGTACACACTATTGCAGTATCGGGGACATCATAAGCGGGGACCAAAATCTATTCAACTAGAAACTTGAACTTAGGCACATTACTCAGAATATCCAACAAGGAACCCACGGTTGCCATAGCATTTGCAGCTCTATTCTGGATACATGGTATTTGTTGAAAAGTTATGTCATTGAAATACTACTTGAAACTATCAACCATTCACTTGTAAGGTGCAAGCTTTTCATCCTTAGTCTCGTAATCATCATTTACTTGTCAAATTACTAGTTGAGAGTCGCCAAAGACATGTAGGCTCTTAATGTTCCACTGAGCTGCCATTTTTAAGCCTATCACTAAGGCTTTGTATTCTGCTATATTGTTGGTATAAGGGAATGCAATCTTGAATGATTTAGGAATGGTATCACCTTGAGGTGTGACAAATAAGATACTAGCTCCTGAACCATGATTTGTATGTGACCCATCAAAGTACAGTTTCCATTCGGTTTTAATGTCAATGTTGAAGATAAATTCATCTAGAAAATCTGCCACTAAGGGATGGTCTGCCTTTATAGGTGCATCTGCTAGTTGATATGCAATCACCTGTCCTTTTATAGCCTTCCTTTCGACACACTGAATATTATACTCGTTAAGTATCATAACCCATTTAGCCAATCGACCTATTAAAGATGCCTTACTTAGGAGGTATTTAAGTGGATCAATTTTTGCAATTAGCATTGTTTGTCGATTGAGCATATAGTGCCAAAGTTTTTGGGTAGAAAAGACTACCACAAGACATGCACGTTCTATGTTGCTGTAATTCAATTCATAGCCCACTAAGGTACGACTGATATAATAGACTGCTCTCTCATGACCTTGATCATCATGTTGTGTGAGAAGAGCCCCTAATGCTGACTGAGTTGCTGAGATGTAAAGTATCAATGGTTTTCCCTCTGTAGGTGGCATTAAGATTGGTGGAGTAAGTAAATAGTCCTTGATTTTTTGGAAGGCCTCTTGACATTTAGGTGTCCACATAAATGGTATTTCTTTCTTGCGTAGATGTTGAAATGGGTGTATTTTATCTGCCAGTTGTACTATGAAATGCCTAATGGACTGTAATCTCCCCTGTAGGGTTTTGAGTTGACCAATGTTGGTTGGAGGAGGCATTTATAAGATAGCTCTTACCTTCTCTGGATCTACTTCAATGCCTCTTCAAGAGATGATATACCCTAACAATTTTCCCAATTTCACCCCAAAGACACACTTCTTCAGGTTTAGCCTGACATTGTAATTTTCTAGCCTCTGGAATATCTTGTCTAAAACCTCAAATGATCTTCCCTTGTTTTTGATTTGGCTATAATGTCATCTACATAATCTTCCATGAATGTATGTACAAAGTCTTGAAAAATCGTAGTCATTGCCCATTGGTAGGTGGCTCCTGCATTCTTAAGGCCAAATGGCATAATATTTCAATAGTATGTGCCCCATGGACACGTGAAAGTTGTCTTATGTTGGTCTTTAGGTGCTATCTTAATATGGTTGTATCTAGAGAAACCATCCATAAGGGATATCATCTCGTATCCTACTGTAAGATCTACTATCATGTCGATATTCGGCAAAGGGAAGTCATCCTTAGGACATGCCTTATTTATGTCTCTAAATTCAGTGCAAATGTGAATTTCCCCAGTTGGTTTAGTCACTGGTACAAGATTTGATATCCAATCTGCATAGTCTATTGTCCTTATGAATCCTACATCCAGGAGTTTCTTAAGTTCTGCTTTCACCAGTAGAGCGATTTGTGGATGCATTTTCCTTAGCTTCTACTTGACTGGCTTAATACCTAACTGTAATGGTAAATGGTGCAATATTAGGTCTGGATCCAGCCCAGGCATGTTAGCATATGACCATGCAAAGTTTATCTGTCTCTTTTTGAAGAAGTCCTTAAACTCATGTTGTTTTGTCTCTGTTAAAGAAGCTGCAAAATATACTATTCAAGGATTCTCTTATGTACCTATGTTGACTGCAACAACCTCTTCTACTAGCATTGGTGACTTTCTTGTTCAATAGGGAGAATATTTAAACCTCTATCCTTGGGTGCCTTAGAGAGGTTTTCACCCTTGGATACGTCCTTTATTTTGAATTTTTCATCATCCAAAGGTGCCTTTTAGTTTTCACCTAGGGACTCATCATTTTTATTTTCTTTGTCTTCTTTCTTTTCATTCTCATTTTTGCGACTAGAGGTGTCAATAGACTCCCTGAAATATGCTTTATCGTCCAAGTTTGTGGTAAAAACTGCCTTATAATCCCCTCTTGGTATGCCTTCTCTAAGTCCCATGAACTCAGCAATTGCTTCGTCATTCTTGAGTGTATCTATGATAGGTGTACCTTCTTGATCCTAGTCGATAAGCTCGAGATATATAAGGGGCATGTCATCATCAAAGTTCCTAAAGGTAGCTATGGACAAGGTGAGTATAGAATGGTTGACATGGTCACAGAAGTTTTGGACCAACTCCTTCTTGTTCTTCCTCCTAGGGGTAGGTATACTTTGATGTGGGACTATTGTGAGGGCTGATTCGTCAGAAGATGGTTTGTCAGGTGCCCAAGATGTAGGATCAAGGGTTTCCCAATAATAGTCCTCTTGCCATTCTGCTTTGGACAAGTGTTTCTTAGGACGAGGACTAGATTGTTTTGGTAGAGGTTTGATGTTGAGGTCCAATTCTCCAAATAGGGCATCTATGTTCATGGTACTGGTAGATTAAAGGGATTCCCATTCACCATCGCTTGAGTAAGGGGATTCATTATAAACTGGGGGAAGTGGTTCATGAGATATCTCAATGTCTGCGCAAGCACTCACTTTCTCTTGAAAAGATAACGAAGTACCAGGATACCCAATTCTAAGCGGTTGACACCCTAGCCCTAAGTATTTTGGTCATGGGTAGACAGTGATCGGTTCTGTCCTTCTATTTTGATATAGCCCTAACCCACTGTACCCGTCATAGCCTTCATTTTGCATTATCTTAAAGCCTTTTCCATACTGGTCCTTAGCTATTTGAATAGACGGGGAGGGATATTCATGTTCTTCTTGATATAACCTGGAATCACCTTGATCCATAATTTCTTCACTTAACTCTCCCCATTTGGTTAATGTCATTGTAGGGGGAACATGAAATGTGACCACTGACTGCCTGCTATCTACCATGGGTAGGCCATATGCCTTAGGTGGAATCAATTGACTAAAGCAGTATGATGCCTTTATATTATATTTGCCACAACCCTTAACTTGGATCTCGAGTTTAAGAGTGGATGATGGTGGTTTGAATGAAATGGACTTAGTGAGACGTGACGAGTCAACGTATTGGGATAAAGTGGATGATAAGGCTTCTTGGTTAACAGGTACTTGTCATTATGGAAGGTCCCTTAGGCTTGTACAATATTGGAAAGGATCTGGATCACCATCAATAGTGATCTATGTGCCATTATATGGGAACTTAAGACATTGGTGGTATGTTGAAGAAGTGACTCTCATTGCATGTATCCAAGGTCTACCTAACAACAAGTTGTATGGAAGGGTGAGATCCAAGACTTGGAAGCTAGTGTTCATGATCACTAGGCCAATTCTGATAGGGAGTGTGACAAATCCTTTGGATGATCTTTCCTCATCATCATACGCCTTGATGACTATAGTCTTAGAAGTGTCTACACAGTATTTTGAGAATCCTAATGCCTTAACCAATTTTAGGGTACATAGGTTCAAACTTGTGCCTCCGTCTACCAAGACTCGTCTGACTCTAGTTTGATGGACTAGGAATTCAAGATGTAATGGGTCATTGTGATCAGAATTTTTGGTGGAGTAGTCTTGTTGGGAAAATGTGGCATGATGCGAGTTGGTCAAATATCCTACCATTTCTTCAAAGTGATTGACATCCAAGTTCGTGGGAATAGTAGTGTTCTGTAATGCTTTGTCAAGTATGGCTCGGTGTTCTAGTGAAAAAGTCAATAGTTCCAAGATAGATATTTGTGCGGGAGTTTTTCTCAATTGATCGATAATATTGTATCTATACTTGGGCCTCTGTGTAGGTGGTTCAGAAGAAGAACCTGGAATAACTATTTTAGTCCTGCGTGTGTTCACATTACATTCTGGGTGCTTCTTGATGATTATGATATCAACATATTCATGTGCAGCTCAGAGGCTATATATGGTCTTTCCTTTCCCATACTCATTTTGAGTTGGTGTAATTGGTAGAGGGATTGTTCTTGGTTCTCAAACCAGAGGCGTTTCCTTTTGTGTGGTCATGTAAAGGGTTTATGAAGACCTAATGATCACTGTATTTAGTATTTTTTTGTCCGGTTACCTCTATGGATCCGTTTTCAACAAAGTCTTGAATGATATTATTTAATTGGTGGCATTGTTGAAGGTTGTGCCCTTCCATTCGGTGATAGTCACAAAAAGCGTTATTGTCCCACCATGAAGGTTTGAACTATCCAGGATCATACTCTCTTGGTTCTAAAGGTTTGATGAGATTATGTTTGACCAAATCTTTGAAGACTACCTCGATTGGTTGCCCTAAAGGTGTAAATTCTCACGTAGGAAATCTCCTTTGGGGTCTTTGTTATGAGTTGTGGACATAGTTAGCCATTTGATTTGGACTTTTCATCATGTCTACTTGTTGGTTGTATCCTCTAAGTGTGATAACCAGTCCAGTATGTATGTGTTTAGTATCCACAATGCCATCATCTGTGACATTCTTGTTCCTAGACCAGAACTTGTTTCTATCATTTGGCACGTTTGGTTGTTGGAAAATTGGGCTCTTGCCTGGTACTTTGATTTTGCCTTTGTCAATAAGGCCCTTTCCAAGGATGATCCCCTTTTGTACCAAGTCAAGGAATGAAGTGCAACAGTGTACCCGTAAGTCACCTCTCAGTTTGGGTTTGATGTTTTCAAGGAAGATAGTGACCTTTTGTTTTTCAGGTATTTTGACGGGACAACGGCTAGCTAGACTTCTCCATCTCTAGAAGAAAGTGATGAACATCTCGCCATCTTCTTGTGTAGTGTGGCACAAGGTTGCTATGGTTACTTTCTTGTCTATGTTAAAGGCAAAATGTTTGACAAAATTTTCAGTCAATTCCCCCCAGGATCGTATACCGTATGGCAATTTGGAAAACCATTCCAATGCTATCCCTATGAGGGTTCGTGGAAAAAGGTGTATCAAGTAAGTGGGGTCATATGATATGTCCATGCATGCTGTTGAGAATTGTCTAATATGTTCTAAAGTATTCTTCCTCCCATTATACTTAGGTAAATTTGGTATAATGTATCCATGAGGGAAAGGTATCATATAGAGTGCTTTGTCGAGTGGACATGGACATAGGCCTTGTGCTGATATAGTTCATTTGCTTGACATAGACATGTCGTCCATCTTTTGTTGAAGAGTTTTCATTTGGTTTTGAAGGATGTCGACTTGTTTTAAGGACATGGTGTTTGTGTTATTTGGATCAATGTAGGTGTTCTGGTATGCCATGTTTTGTGACGGGTTGTGATTTGGCGAGGGAATATATCCTGTTAGGATGTGCTGATTTGGTATAGGGATATTCCTTGTCTGAATGGTCTGATTTGGTATTGGTATATTTCCACCAACTTTGGATCTCTTACCAATAGTGTTGGTGCCAAAGGGGTTGGAGGAAGTTGCCCCTGCAGTAAATTGTAAACCTTGTGTGACGTTGAAAGGGATTGTGCTTACAATTGATGATGTCTGAGTAGATATGCTACTTGGTATCACTGCGGTAATTTGAGGAATAGACATAGTTGATGTCGCATTTTGTGTTGGTTGAGTTGACTATGTTCGCAAAGTATGAATATCAAATCCTGGTGGTAGTGTGGCACCTTCTACTAGCAACTTTGCTAGATAGTGTTGTGGATTGTTTGCCAAACACTCGTCCATGAAGGATGCAAACTTAGGATCTTGAACTACTGCATCTATGTCTTCTATGTAAATCTGCCCATGTGTCTCTCTAGTGACATGTTTTTCAAGTAAAGGCTTGTGTGGGCGTTTGCTTCCTGACTGTTGGTTTCCAAATAGATTGATGAATTTGTTGGGGTCTTTCATTGCTTTGTGTTTCTTTTTGGACCTTGTTTTGACCATGAAAAGGTTGCTCAAAATGGGTAATGCAGACTATGTCTAAAAATTGATATGACATATGTCTATGTCTATGTTTTTGGTTTTTTTTTTTGGACACTAAATGACGTTGCTAAAAAGGTTCTAAAAAGACATATACTAAGACAACGTATGATATGATGGACAATATGCAAAATATTGAGTAGATTGTGATGATAAATGAGCCTAAGATGAGTATAACCTACCACCTAATGGAGTAAATGCATGCAAAAATTTGTTTATGACCAAGGAACCTAATTGGATGACAAGGACAGTTGATAAGGTGAATTTTTCAAACTAGACTATTGAGCTAAAAAGATCCACTAAATGGGATTAAAGTGACTAGGTTCAATGATTGTGACAAATTGAAACATGAATGTTTCCAATGATGAGGAAAGTTATTTCTATTTCTACGATATGAAATTTCCTAGGAAGTATCTATATGCATGTGACTTAGGATGACTATGACTATAACGTTTACTATGACCAAGACGTATATGATACCTAATGATGCAAGGTTTTTGAGAAAAAATTACCAGTTTCTAATCCAAGGTTGATCTTAAGAACCTAAAGAAAATATTGACAATGATGTTTCAGACTCAGCTCGCGGTTTTTGATATTTTCTGTTGATAGGCAAATGCGGTTCACCAAATAGTTGTGGTTCAGATTCTGACAGATGCGGTTTTTTGATAGTGCATGCGGTGTTTCTGACAGTTGCGATGTTTCCTATGACAAATGTGGTTTACCAGTACACATGTGGCTTGAAGACTGACAAATGCGGTTTGCATGCACACATGCGACTCAGAATGTGATAGTTGTGACTCGTGACATGCAGACTATGAAAATTCAATGTTTTGATAGCCGTATGTGGCTTTTCCCCTAATAGATGCAACTCGCTAATACACATGCGGCGATTAAACTGAAAAATGCGACTCGATTTTCTGATAGTTGGATTTTTCCCTAAAGTTGAAATTTTCCTAAAAGTTGTTGACTGACTTTGTTTGGTTTGATCAAGATTTTGACGAATACAACAGAGAAAAAACACAACAATCAATGTATTTTTTAGTTTTTTTGGTGATGTAAGGACTGTTAAGACTCGAAAACATTTACAACCTAGGATTTAGGACAATACTTGTTTTAATTCTTATTTGGATTTCTCTAGCTACGCATATTTATGGCGAATGACTAGTAGCTTGACCCCACTGGCTCCCCTCCACGACACTCACTTATACGGGGCAGCCAAGCTACTGTACCCATGAAACTCCCATGGCATACATTTCATTTCCACACATAAACCGTAAGAATATAAGACAGCTTCACAGGGCTGACCCTGCTGCGCCAACAAGTAGGTAGGATTTTGGTAACTCTACAACAAGGTTTTTAATAAGGGAATTCCATTTGTGGGACACTATCCAACGTCGGCGAGAGTCCATTTTTTTCCATCTCGTTGGAATAGTGTGCGTGATTCATGGGCTTTCCCCAAGAATCCTCTTTTATATACTGACTGGAATCCGCTTGGCTTTAGCATGCTACCGGTCTGAGTCATCTTGGGGTGAGTACTTTTTCCCACCAAGATAAGCCCAAGTTCTAGAGACAACAACCATTTCTCTTACACCCAAGATCGCATGACTATGTAGGGGGAGAGGATACTTCGGTGTACTAAATCATAAGGGTTACAAATGTGTGCAAAGCACCAGACAAAGAAGACAATGGTTCTTTTTAATCCAAATGACAATTGTTTATCTATCAAACAAGAAATTCTTTTTAAACCCACATGACGATTATCTATCTACCAAACAAAAGCTTGCTTAAATAAATAAATTGACACAAAGGCATTAGGTCCTGCATGCAAATTTATCAGTAGTTCATTGTTCTTCAACTTTCATCCTGCATAAAATTATGTTTGGTTTGAATTGTCTTCAAAGCTTCGTCTTGTGAACACTATGTTATTCCCCCTAAACACAACTGAAACAACTATTAGCGAAAATCCAAACAACCCAAAAAGCGAAAACTGAAAATATGGATGTACGAAAATGACTAAAACAAGTGAAAAAGTTTACTAGGTAGATGCGACTTTTGGAGCCATAGATACGGTTCGACTGTTGATAGGCGGAAGCGGTTCATGAATTTTGTTGACAGGCGGATGGGGTTCATGAATTTGTTGATAGGCAGATGCGGCTTTTGATGACAGATGCATCACTATTTTTCACAGATGCGGTTCATGGATACAAATGCATCATTTTGTGGAATAGATGCAGTGCACTATACGAAAAACCTACAAAAAAGAACATAAAATGCAAAAATGGAAGGACAAAAATATGGGTGGATTTTGAAGCGTGTTTCACGTCAGGTTCACCAAATGTAACATGATAGATTTTTCTGCAAACTAGAATAACAAAGTTAAATCTTAATCTAAACAATAATCTAAAATCTAACAACAAAGAATGAGGAAATAAACTAAACAAACTAAACAAATTAATGGAAAGCTCTCACTGAATATGCGTTCAACCCTTTGAATTATCTTGATTGGTCTTCTCCATTTTGCCTTTTTAGTATTCTTGCCCTTAGATTTCTATGTTTGAATGCAAGTATAGCTTTGTCGAGTGTCTAAGAAAAATATCGAATATGAATCTCTCTTCTCAAAAATGAATGATTTCAGGAGGAGGAATAATGATTATGACAGGCCATTTTATAGATTTTGTGTTTTAAAATGATCGACTCAGATTGAAAGAGAGATCGATGGATGAGATTTATGAATGCCATGCGATGTGAGTTATGTCTTAGATAGAACGTGAGTTAGAACACGAGTTCAGGAAAGACTGAAGATAAAACAAGATCTTAATCTTTAGTTAAGAATCTTCAAAAATAGAAGAAACAGACTTTGAATGTCAAAGACAAAGTTAAAAGTTGAAGAATAATGCATTCGAATGCAAACTTGAGTTAATTAATTAAATAAAGATATTTAATTAATAAAACAGATCATGCATATGAGTTGGAGCTACTTAATTGACTAGTTGTGACAAAGAGTCTTCTCGCAGAGATAAACAGGTGTTGAATTCAGAGATATTTGGAGAACTAAAAATAGATCTCGAGTCAAGAGGTGAGTGAATGACTTAGATAACTGAATGATAGAGGAATGTGACATAAATAAATAAATATGAATTAAATGTTAATTTAATTCAACATTCAAAAATAGAAGATTTAATTAAATAAATAAAGATAATTTGTTTAATTTGACTGTTTGAAAAGGATAATATAAATAATTAAATAATAAATATTTAATTATAGATAAAGAGGGTTAAATGAATAATTAAATAAAGATATTTAATTATAGTTGGAAAAGTATGATAAAGGGGGAATTAAATAATAAATTATTTAATTGATAGATAAAGGGGGAAGAATTAATTAATTCGCAACATAATTAAATAAATATGATTTATCTAATTAACCAAGTTGAATAAAGATTAATAATGAATTAATGAATTAATTAAAAAGGGGTATTTAATTAATAGAGGAAATATGTGTTAGAAAGGTTAATTAAATAATAAGCATTATTTAATCATGACCATGGACTATAAAAAATTATGTTGAATGTGTACTCGTAGGCCTAGACCAATTTTCGATGTCTACAATTATCACTCGCACACAAGGAGATCAGGAGAGAATCCTCTGAAAAACTCGTGCCATTGATAAAATAACTTTCAGAGTGTAAAAGATCCTCACACGGATGATTAGTAACTTCTTTGAAATTGCACTGTTGATGTAGAACAAACCTGGCAAGTCAGATGACTCAGATTGAGTCAAAATCGTTTTAAATCCACATCAACGCCTAGGAAAGAACACATTCAACCATAGCCCATGAAAATAGGAGGTTGCATTTGGACAATAGGCCCCACCTAGCCCTGTTGCTTCAAGAGCAAGGCCACGTGTCACTTTTTTGCAAACCTCACAGTAGTTTATGAACATTTACTTTTCTCATGCGAGGCCTACAAGGGATGACCATTATTAGTCCCTGTCATTAAAATTCCACTGGTGAAATGACATCCATTCATCATTGCTGGCACCTCAGGAAAAGACCCCACTCCTCCATATATGCCAGATGGTGGCATGTCGCAGACTTCACACTACTTTAGTAACATCAGCAAAAAACCTATGAGGTTTGTGAGGAATGGTCTAGATTGAAACTTGTGATCGGACGGTTAGCCAAATTGTATATAGGACATGTAGAATATTCAGGTGGGACCGGCCAGTAAAACCTTCGGTGGTGTAAATATTTAAGCTTAAGTGGTAAAAAGAGATTGATAGGCTAGGTAAAAGGGGCCGGTAAGAGCACGAAAGAAAGGCTCGATCAGACAACTTAAGTGGCCAATAACCCTCCATAGCAAGTCAACATTAAAATATAAGAATAGGGCTTCTAAAGAATACCGATCATATTTCACAAGAAATCAAAAACCCTAAACCCAAACTATCATACCTCTAGTCTTGTAAAAGTAACTAGCCATGCCCAGTTTGGACATAAATTTTAACAAATTTCTAAGAATCCCATCAGATCAGAATCCAAGTCATCACAAATTAAAGCAATTTGGGAATCAATGACTTTATTAGCCTGATCCCTCCACTGTTGAAGAGACCTAATTTACCTTGCTCATCAATTATATCAGGCAACAATGTATAACTCCAATCATCAAAATTATTCACCAATTCCTCTATTTTCCTACTCAAGTCATTTGGTAAGGCCTGAAATCCTTTCATTAATTGTTTCTTTGTTGGATCAATAGAGAATTATAGCTCCTCCTCAATTGGTTCTAATGTGGAGCTAAGGGCAGGAGTCTCAATGGGAGACACTGGTGTGGAAACAATAGATGGTAGTGATTCAATCACAAGAGCACATGATGATGCCCCTATCTTCTTGTACCTCAACCTTTCCACCTCTTTTTTGAGCTCAATATTCCTTTGCTGCACCTTATTGTATTCCTTAATCATGAAATTATACTTCTCCATATAATTCCTCTTTTCAACTTCTTCTTTTTCTACAGTTTTTTGTGCCAATTCGGCCACATTCATAGTTAAACTTGTAGCCTCCATTGTTGAAGTTTCTGAAGCTCTTTTTATTATTAACCCTCCCCTAAATTTAGGGTTAATATTTTTTATACTTATCTTTCTTCTCTCTGGGGCCAAAGCCCATATTGCCAGGGTCTCAAACTCCTCGCTGAAGGCAGAGTCTTGCAGTGCAGCCCTGACTTCCTCTTCAAAATTCTAGAGGGGATTCTTTGATTTCAAAACAACATTAAAGGCCATTGCATCAACAATGTCCCATTTAGGTAAGATCAAGACACCAACTTGATCAACCAATTTTCTCCCTTCTTCTTGAGTGATTTTCTTAGATTCATTCATCAATTTAACCTTCACTTCATCATCATTTTCATCATTAGACCTGTCGAGCCTCTGAGCTCTTCTTTCCTTGCACTTGTCCTAGTATTCACCCAGTTTCATCCTCCATACCAATTGCAAGAAATTAGGTGTCCTTAAAAAAGTGTCATCATCTAAGAATTCCTTGCAAGATTCCATTCTTGCATCTTGTACACACTTGCCTTTTATGTCCAAGTCTGACATAACCAATTCAACTAGTCATGGAGGGGATGGAATGCCTATCTTTAGGTCTTGGTCTGTAACAATAATTTCATCCATCAAGTCCTCCTGGGACTGCTCAATTCTTTTCCTTTTGGGAGCTGGCGATGAGAGAGTCCTATTTGGTGATGACTCAAGATCAATTATCTTTAGAGTTTTTGGTGGCTCCTCCATCTCTATTATCTCTTTTCCTTTCCTATCCTTCTCTTCCTCTTCATCACTATCATCCCTTACCCTCCTGTAGATGGGATTATCTTTTTGGGGTTTATAGGTTGGCCTTTATTCCAATTGCTCTGTAACTTGTTCCTATTTAGAAAAATCCAACCCCAGATTGATTTTCTTTGTCCTTAGAATGTCCACGACTTCCCTAAAATATTTAATCAAAAAATCAATCTTCTTATGAAAAGGGATGAATTCCATCAATGGATCATATTTTGGATCCATCTTGTGCACAATATCCAACAACTTATCATAGGCAACCCATTTTTCTTTATTCAATTATTTCCTACTCAAATCAAAATCATTCCTGATCAGGTCCTCAGGAAAATTGAACTCATGCATAAATTTTGTTTCCTTTATTCTTTATCTGAACAAAGCGAAGAAAACCTCAGGGTCAAACTACCTCCTAGGACCAAAACTTAAATTGTACAAATCAAAGAATTTTCCAAAATGCACCCAACCTCCCTTTGTAACAAAAAAATTAGAGACCACTGTGTAATCCAGGAAAAGAGTCCCTTTGCCCTTTCCAGTGATTGTCCTCATGAATGCAACCAATCTGCCACATTACCTCAACAAATCCAATCCTTTGTGGTACATTGTAAGGAAGGATATGTGGAGCACCCTGAAATCCATATACTCTCAAAATAGTTTTGACTAGATATGAGATGATATCACCCTAATTGTGGCAGATCCTCAAATTAGGCCTCCTCTCCTTGTGCCTAGGAAAATCATGCAATTCTACAAGAACTCTGGGTAAATTCACCATCAATATTGCTTGTAGTCTTGTTGTAAAATAGTTTTCAAACTGTAAATAGTTGGAACTTTCTCTGTTATATGAAAGGTCAAAAGTCCAAAATTTTACTGGCAACCTTTCTTCATTGAAAAATTTATTCAATTTCATTTTCTTAAAGAAGAAATCAAAATTCTTGAACAAAAACATATGCATGAGCATAAAATACCAATTAAAAGGTGTGCTTGTGGCATTGTGATGTAGCCTCACTAACCCTTCATGTATTTCTGAGCTAGGAAAGAAGCAAAATCCTAAACTACAGAGAAATTTTGATGTTGTATCTGCACCCCCATGAACATGAATGCTATTGGCATAACATTATTAGGGTTGAATCCCAATGTTTGGTATAGTGAATAGAAAGTAGCCAGGAAGTGTTTAGCAAAAATGTCTATTCTGAAAGGGTCTTGATCACTAGAGATGATATGAAATCTTGAACCTCCTACCCTTGCTAAATGAGGTGGGAGCATCTTAACTCTAAAAAGAGGTTTAATTTCTTGATATTCCTGCTTCATATTTTCAAGCTCAATAGGGACTTAAAATTCACTAGGTTTAGACAAATAAAAAACCTGTTGAATTTCCTCTCTGTTAATACTCAACAAAACCCTTCCATCATTGTCCCTGACCACCCATGTGATAGGATCATACCTTGCGGCCACTGCCCTGAGAAAATCCACATCAAGAAACACATTGGGAACCACCAGTTTTCCCATGTCATACATCCAACCATTTGGGAATGGGTGGGGAAAATTTATTTGTCCAAACCATAGTCTGAACATTTCCAAAGCCTTCATTGACACCCTAGCATTAGCTACATTAAATAAATTATACACTAACTCCTCTCTAAGGGTTTTTCCTCACATTAAGACTTGCCTCGCTCTTCTATCATTTGTCAACAATGGAAATTGATCTAAGAAATCATCATACAGGTTCCTTTCCAAATAATCAATTTGTCTGGAATGGTGCTTTGACGGTTCCATCTTAAAGAAATTAGGGTTTACTTAAGTAACAAACCCTAAACAAACTAGGGATTTTAAAGGGTGCAAAATTACAAACAAGTAATTTGCAATTTCAAACAAATTTCAACTCAATTAAAACCCTAATACAATTTTCAACAATTTCCCAACAATCACACAAAAAAATCTTTGATTCAGGCAAAAATTTCAAAAGGAAACGTAGAATTCAACTTACGAAATTTTATCTTGCAGAAATCCTAATTCCTCACTGCAACAACCCACAAATTCTTCCTCGACTTTTAAAAATGCTCTACAAAATTCCTTGAATGTTTTTGTGACAATAAAACATGGAAAAAATTCAGTTATTCAATTTAATCAAGAAAGAATATGTATTGTTCACCATTAAAGCTCACTCGTGCACTTCACCAATGGCTCCAATCATATTTGACATAGGTTTGAATATTACCCGTTGGTTTTCATTTTCGCTAGATCATCTAACATCTGCATTTTAATGAATTTGGCATTTACTTCCACTATAGAAGATAGCCCACCATCTCCTACATCATCAAGGAAATCCACATGTCTTCTTCCCCTTGATATCGCGATCACTAACCAACCTGCAACTTCTGATTGCGTGATAACGTACAACTGTAGATCTTGATCATCAACGATCCTGCTCATTCAGACGGTTTCCAACCCTAACCTTAAACATCGAGCACCTTTTCTGTTGGGATTAAAATATCTCCCCCCATTTGAAACATGTGCATTTTATACTCGCTTTAGTTACCCTCCAGTTAACGTATTAAAGCTAGCTTAATATATCAAAACATTCCCAATGTTCCTTTGGCTTCACCAATTGTGACAAGTGGTGCCCGCTCATGATATCGCGATTAGTCACTACCCTATGGTAGGGTCATCATGGGATGGCAGGGAGCGACTGAGATCAAATAACCCCTCATCAACGATCAAGGTAATTCCCCCTCTACAAAATATTAAAAACTTATTAAATTAAAGGAGACACAACTAGGTCGATGGTAAACCATGACATGAAGTTGTTTTTAAAAGGGGCATGATGTCACCCTAGACTTAGGAAGAATTAAAACTGATGATAGGGAAAGATAATGACAAGTTAAAAAGGGACATGGCCTAGACGAGACAATGGGACTTAAGTTGTTTTAAAGTCCTCTGAAAAAGTAATGGCCAAATATAAAAAAGCTAGGGTATTTCATGAATACTTGGAAACAAACATAAAAACCCAACCCTAGATTTTCTGAAACCATTTTATAGAAAATCACCATGGAAAACTAGGAAAATAGGCAAGATGAGTAAAATTTGTAGGGAAGATTTTTGTAGTTCCATCATTCTATTGGAAGTCTAATGTATGTCATGTGCTATACTAGACTACACTAGGATATAATTTAAGAACTACACCTTGAAAAGTTCTAGAAAGACTTGGTTGGATCCCCAATATTCCAATATTTTTTTTCTTATTCCTTTACCTGAAATAACCTCTTGTATGATTAAAATTTTAGAATTAGATTTTTTAATTTTCATGCATTAGATTGGTTTTCCTATAGGTGGTTCTACACTTTTCATCTACATTATTAAGCTCTTGTACATGACTCCAATATTCTACAACAATATTAGTTCTTGATGCACTTTCTCTCCATTTTTTGAATCACTTTACATGCTATTGGGCTTCACTCTTTGGGATGGTTTGTTGTGATTTCCCTTGCTTCTTTATTTCTCTATATTGTTTTATTTTTTGGAATTCTTGGATTGTCACATCACTTATTTTTCTTTTCAAATACAGTAGGATATTAACATCTTTGTAAGCTTCACTTATTAATAGTCGTGGGATACTATATTGTTGTTCTTTTATATTTAGAGATACTTAGGATTAAAAGGAAACACAGAATTCAATCATATACTCTCTTTATGACTTCCTATGGAGGTCGAAAGATCATATTTGGGGATTGACCATTTTAGTAGGCTACTAAGAAAGAATTTTTTTTCTCCTTATCTTCACTACTTGTACTTTTGGTGGCTCCATCTAATAGAGGTTTTGTAATCTTCATCTTTTGGTCATATTTTCTATATTTGTTTAGATTTTATTTGTATATTATTATTTTTATTTTAAAGAATCTAATTTATGCTATTATTTCTTATGTTTCTATTACCGTTTGTAAATATATACTATATGCATTTTATTGTTGTGTTCTGCATCTCCAAATTCATGTACATATGTAGCCTCCTTATATATAGAGGACAACAATGCATTTTGACATGAGTTCAATTATGTTTCATTTGAGGTACACTTTTTTTAGATTTTATCTCACTCTAGGTTTTTATTTTTGTATCCACTTTCCAGATCCTATTATTGTATTCTTAGATTTCCCATTTTCCTTAGTTAATAGCATTTCATTATCTTAAAGGAAAACAAATTTTAAATTTATTTGTTCTAATTAAGCTAGATTGTTAGTCTAGTTAGAACATTAACTTATTGTATGGATTAAGCTTCTTCAAAAATTAAGTAGTTTATTTTGCATATTCCAAGAATTAAAATTGTAACTGTAATTGATTGAAATTATAGACATTAATGAGTTTTCCTAAGATTGAGACCTTACAATTTTTTTTAAAATTGTAGTTATAGAAAATATTTCTTTAATAACATCATCTTAATATAATAAAATTTTTGACATATCTTAAATAACATATGTGGACGAGAAAATAGATTGAAGGTAAATAACATAGAAGACAATACAATACACACAATACCTT
Source organism: Sequoiadendron giganteum (assembly GCA_007115665.2). Classification (NCBI taxonomy): domain Eukaryota; kingdom Viridiplantae; phylum Streptophyta; class Pinopsida; order Cupressales; family Cupressaceae; genus Sequoiadendron; species Sequoiadendron giganteum. Next base: position 500,163,882 of record CM021105.1, read on the forward strand.
TACCTAAAACCCTTATTTCTCCTAAGATAGAGCTGAAGTAGGGTACACCATAGCTCCACTTGATTTTATCTTTTGATGTGTTGATGTAGGAATGTGGTTGCTTATACAAGTAGCATGATGATAGGACTAGGATGATAAGGATATGATGGAATATTAGCTAAGATATGGAAGTAGATAGAAAATGTAGAAACATAACAATAGGATGAGAAGATATATCCAAATGGGATGGAAGGCCTTTCCATTATAGAATTTATATGAGAGAAATCAAGGGACAAGATGCATTGGTTGAAGAATGGCTAGAATTGAGTGCGGATTACGATTTGGATTAAAGTTGTGGTCATGTGACAAGTGTCACATGAGGGATAAGGGCTAGGTTTACGATTAGGATTAGGGAAACATCCTTATGTGGATGGCTAGGATTAAGAGGTGTGATATTAAATGAGGGGATGAGATGAAAAGTTAGTTTGAATTTTGACTAGGTGTCTAGGTTAAATGAATCTAGACAAGAAGTTAGTTAGGCATGTGAAGGGGAAATTTTTCACATGAGGAAAAATTTAGATTATGATTCATGTGAATGAATCTAATGGATAAGATTAAATGGATAAGGATTGAAGAATAAAGTGGAATTAAATAATGGAGAAAAAAGTGATGGGGAATTAATTAGCCTAAATTAATTAACTAATTTAAAATTAATTAATTAATTTAGTTAGAGGATTTGAGGATAAGGATAGAATTATTTAAATAAATATAAAACTTATTTAATTAAAGGTGATGGATAAATGGCCCGCTCAGGGGCCATGTTGGGTTAATCCGGCTTCAAAGGATTCAAAGGTGGTAAAATGGGAAAACTAATGGAGGGATGGTGGAAGGTAAAATTTGATGGGGCTTCAAAAGGAAACCCTGGACCCTCAGGGGTAGGTATTATTGTTCGGGATTGGAGTGGAAATGTGTTTGCATTAGGAGAAATGAAGTTGGAGGAAGGGAATAACAATATGGCTGAAGCTGCAACAACCTTAATGGCAATCAGACTTGTTAGGAAGCTAGGGGCAACCATGGTTCATCTGGAGGGTGATTCTCTGGTAATAATTTAGGCAGTGATAAAAGGATGTATTGATGCTTTGCATCAGCAAGGTATGATTAGAAAAAATAATGAATAAATGAAATTCTTTGATGACTTTAAAGTGAGCCATGTAAGGAGAGCTAGAAATATGTAAGTAGATACCCTCTCAAAGTGGGCTTTAACATTTGTAGAGGTTGGTGAATTAATTATTGAGGATCTAAGTCAAATATATTTGGGGGAAGATTCTATTGATGCATTAAATGTAGGAGGGAGTTAATGCTAAAGAATGAATATATGGGTTTATAATTACGAAGCAAGTGGAGAAATTTGATGAGTGGGATGCCAACGCTAGACGTACATTCAATATTAATGGTGAAGGCTGGTGATGTGATGTATATTACAGATACACATCTTAACTTTCTAGATGCTTGTTGTTTCTTGATGGCAAAGAAAGCTTACAAGGAAGTGGTGGTAGGCGGCTGTGAAACTAGAGTGATAGATAAAAATGGAGGAAAGTTGAATCCTTTTTTCAATGAAGCAACAATGAAGAGGCTAAGAGGAATGTTCCTCTTCAATGATGAGAAAGTTGTGCAAGCAGTTCAGTTAATTCTAGGCAAGGTATTTGGGGACCTGAAGCATCGATAACAAATGAATATGGATGTGTATTCAATAATCATGGCGTGGGGATTGAATTTGGGTGAGTCGGTGCGGGAGGTGAGGAGAGTGATGAAAGATTTGGTACACGAGGATTTTTTAGAAAACCTAGAAAGCATCTTGGAATGGGCTATACCAGGTGAAGGATTGAGCTTGAGTGAAGGAATGGAAGATGAAGAATCTGAGGTAGCTGAGAAGAATCAACCTCTTATTCAATGGTCAAAAGGAAGAGTCAAAGCTCAATGGAGGGAAGGGGAAAACCGTGGGTGGAAAGCATTAAAGCTATGTGTCAAACTGATGGAGGTTGAGGAGGTAATTGCACAACTTAAAGCCGAAGCCAAATAAAAAATGATGGAGAAGAAAGTGCTATGTCTGAGGAAGAAGTAGATGCTGACGAAGACAAAAATCCCATTGTACTTGGGTAGCACATCTAGAACTACTGCGTAAACATCCATAGTTTCTATATTTTGTTTTTGTCTATTTTTTTTGGTCTTGCTGTCCGAGATACAAACTTTGGGGCTAAGCCCATGGTTATTGTAGGAATTTGAGAACAAAATGGGGAATGGGTAGTAGCAGTGAAGGGTAAATCTATAAAATCTAGAGAAAATTTGAGAACTTTTATGCAATCATATGTGGTAGGGGGATTATTTTTTGAAGAAAATGGTTGCTCAGCTAATAAATTTTGATGGTAGTTGGTAGGGTTTGATTCCAAGAAGGCAATGCAAATTTTATATATTATTAATAAAATAAACCATTATTACTGATAAAAAAGAAGTGATGGATCAATAAAATAAATAAATAATAAATATTTATTTAATTAATTGGTTAGGATAAAATGGGATTAAGGAAAAGGTTAAATTAATTAATTAAATAAATATTATTTATTTAATTAATAGCTTATGATAGGATAAAATTAGGTGTGGTTGGGAAAGGTCATATTTTAGGTGTCTGCATTTTTCCCCTCTTTGAGATGGTGTTGTGATTAAGAGGAGTAACATAATTTCAAAGAAGAATAAAACATATAGGATAGAAAATGGATAAGGACTATTGGCATGATGCCCTAGTTACTAGTGAGGATAAGGAAGGATGACAAGGAGGTAGTGGTATGCCCCATAAAGAGGACATGCAAGTTTAAAGAACATGAGCATTCTATCAAAATGGATGAGAGGACTAGAGGATAAAGGATGAAAGGATAGAGGAAGATGGTGGATAGAGAGGGAGGATGTATGATCATCATGTTACAATGATGTACACAACCTATATTTGATATTGTACTTGATTTTATGCACCGAGGTATAAGGAACCAAGATGACAATGTGCAAGTACATGATAAAATGGTCAAATGAAAACATATGCCTTATAACACCATGATATGGAAGACCATGATACCCTTGTGGAAATCCGAAGTAGAATGCAAAGACCATGATAAATGAAAATAGTGATAATACACACAAACAACAAGAAAGCATGCACAACAAGCCAAAAATAAACCAGGATAATGCCCCTAGTCAAGTTGAAAACTAATTGGTTGATTGATTGATAACAATAACAAAGTTAACAATATGAAAATGTGTACCCTAAGGATTGTGTTATTAATGATAAGAACACGTGGATTAGGAATGATACATACCTATGATGATAATTGGATTGTGGATTAATAAATTTTAGTTGATCTAGATTAAGATCATGGATTGCCCATGGATGATGGGATAGATTGCAAGATTGAATTGTATGGATTAGGATTGATCACATTTAGATGGATTGGATAGGAATGGCTGGATTGGAAGGATAAATAAGATAAATGGATTGAAAGGTAGGATTGGATTGGATGGAGGATAGAAGGATAAATAGATTGGATTGGATAGGATGATTAGGATAGAGGAATGGATGGGATCCCATGATAAGGCAGAACCAAGCCTTGGTAAAAGATGAAAGGATGGATGGATTTCTTGGATGGAGATATATGGATTTATTGGGTAGATAAGGATGAGAGATATGAGGATATAAGGAGGGAGCTCCAAGGTATATGTTGCAAAGGATTAGGATGTACCACACTAGAGGTAGTGCAATCAAGTATGAAATATGGTTGAAAATGATGCGTGCTATGGAAGGATATTACATAATGGATATGTATGGAAATAAGAGAGAGGCTTGCATTTTCCAAAGAATGCATGGATATTTTTCCTCTAGCCTTATCAAGATCAAGGGTGAAAAGAGAGGATGCATTTGGATAGTATTAAAGGAGATATGATGGGGGATATGAGATGGATGAAATGGATAAGATCAAGTGGATAAAATAGGGATGCATGCATGAATAATTTATCCCTAGGTCCCTCATCAAAATAAAATACAGGAAGGGAGAATGGATTGGATGGGATGGGAGGAAGGAGATGAAAGGTGTGGATATGATGCTTGAGTAGATCCTTAACCTTGTCAAGATAAAATGTAGAAAAGGGATATGGACTTAGATAGGATGATGGATAGGGGAGGATGTGGATAGGATATGGTATGGATGAAACTTGCCTCCAAGTGTAGAGTGAAAGAGGATCAAGGATTACACATGACATCTATTTTCTAAAATTTCATCATGGTAGTTGGCCAAGGCGCCACAAGAAGTGGTTTTCACCATTGGAAAAATGATTTCTCTTTAATTTTTTTTCTTTTATTATTATTATTTTTTTTCCTTTTTTGAAATAGTAATGACAAAGAATGATAATAATAGGTAGATTTGGAAGATAATGGATGCATGATGGGGATATAGAGGAAGGAATCAAGCGTATAGTTCCATGGATGGTATCCCTTGATGATGTGTTATAATGAACCATGGTAATTTGAGGTATGCTCATAGAGACTGGTAGAATGACGGTAAAGGGGATGAGATGGATATGGATTTACACGAAGGATTGGATATAGGGATGGAAGGTGGAAAATAGGTGTTGGATAATGGATGGGTTGATGGAAGACTTGTGGATGAGTCAGGATCAACATTGGTACACACCTTGAAGGGTGATGGAGTTGTGGAGAAGTGGATTTTGAAATTGTAGATTGAGATGGAGGAGTAGATATGGATTTTGGTACATAAGGGCCCAAAATAGATGGACGAGATGATGGAGGATTTAATATAGTGGATTTTTGGATAAAAGGGCCAAAAATGGATTTAGAGGATGAGGGATTTTTATATGGATGATTGTAGGACTTAAGAGTGGATGAAGCTATTGGATTAGCAAGTTTGGATGCTAATTTTGGTTTTTCTTTGGGATGCATTGCTTCTATGAGTAATTTAGGAATCCACATGGATTTTTTTTTTTAATGGGCATTTTTGGCCTCTTGGATTGAGATTTTTTATTTTGGATTATATTTTTCTTTGTTTTGCATGTCTTTTGGATGTGACATGTTGATCCTTGGATTTATGTGGATGTTTATATTTATGCATTTTATATTTGGCATCCAAATTTATTCCAATAGAAATGCGATTGATGGATGGAGAGTCCAATGATATGGAGATACTATGGATGGGTTGATGTAGGTAGGATCTTGAAATGGGCTCAAGGATGTGTGTCTTTTTTGATCTTGATTTGGAATATGAGGTGATAGATAAATAGGATGAAAGGATTTTGAAATAGGAGTGATGGGTGGTGGAATGTAAGGACCCAAGATGGATGGAAGGGATGAAGGACTTCATTTTGGTGATGGGCAAGGTTGTTGATGTCATAACATGCATCATTTAATTTTTCATTTATCAAAATGGGTGTGTCTCAAAGAAAGATACGATAAGGAGGACTCCAAAAATTGGGGGCTTTTACACTGTGAACAATGACTTTGATTTCGGTCTGTCTCCTTTAGGAGCCTTCAAGAGCTCTTAGGAGCTCTTCGGGAAAAAGAACATATCAACTAATTTCTAAAGATGATTCTAACTTATCAATTAACTAATGCTTATTTAAAAATATTCTAATCCTAATGACTTAGCTTAGATGTTACCTTACTTAACTGAAATTGGTTCATTGGGAAATCTAGGAAATAAAACATTTTAACTCTAAGTCTAAAATGCAGAATTTTAAAGTTGCTAAAAATAAATCTAATTATTCTTGCAGGTAATGAACTCTAATATAAAAAATCATGAATCTATTTATGTTACAAAATGAAGAAATGGAAAATGTACAAGTTCGTTTTGGCACACCTGATCTCGATTACTAACAATGTTTCCTCTTAAATCACATTCTCAACTTTCATCACTTTCTATCTTTTAATTCAATAAATCACTATTTATTGAATTAAGTCTTCCTCTTTCAATGATTAAATTAATCAATTAATTTAATTAACCATTGCATATCTGTTTAAATAAATAAATCATTTTATTTAATTAAAATATCTAAAGTCCTCCTATTAAATTAAATAAATTAAAACCTTATTTGATTTAATCTAACATATTCCTTCTTGATTAAATAAATCAAATGATTTATTTACTAAATCATTTTCTCTCAATTCTTGACTTAAATCAATTCATAAATCTAAGTCTAAAATTGTCACATCACCTAATTATTCATTAAATTAATCAAAACATTGATTAAGTTAATCCTTCTCACTAAAATCCTCTAGAGAATGCAAGTTGCACAATAAATCAATTACTTTGATTTATTAATTCTTCTATTTTCCCTCAAAAAGCATCAAAAGGGAATATTCCCTCATTTGAATTCAAAAAGGCCAAGTGGACTTGGTCCTTCCAACAAGGCATTCAATGCCTCTTACATGTCCTTGGACTTGAGCCAAGTGACATTAAATTCATTTTTCTTCCCCCTTCAACATGTCAACTCACCATTTCAAATTCAAATTTATGCATTTATCATGCACATTGGCCAAAATGTGCTCATTCCTCATCCAATCACATGTGGACAAGTGGCACAATTCCATTGGATTATCCTTTGTCCCACATTGCTCAATCTTGCTCACTTCTTCCAAATAGAAGTCTATAAATTGGAGACCTCTCCTCTCAATATCCATCCACAATTCACATGCAAAGTCACTCTCTTCAATTGAGAACTAATTTTTCCCATTTCATCCAAGCATACTTCACGTTTTATATTTGCACCAAGGTTATGCTCAAATCTCTTTGGAGATTTGAACATTTCTTCATCAATCTACATTGCAACCATAGGAATTGGGAAAGGGCCAATTGCAACACCTCATTGGCACCAATTCCCCCATAAGATCATCAATCTATTGGCTTAATTAGGATTTAGTTTAATTTCTTGTTTTATGTTCTTCATTTTCCTAATTTTAGTTTGAATAGGTGGATTTCATGGGGAATCCTTCACTCTTTGCATGAATTTTGATCTAACACTAACAATGTTTGTTGTGTTTGTGCATTTGCAAGTATAGGGGTTCACTTTTTGGCACTAGAAGGAGGGCATGAATCAAAAAATTCACTCACATTTTTAGAATTTCGTGGTTTCTAACGTTTTCTTGCAGATACAATCAAACTAGCCTGCGCGGCGCTATATCGCGTTGCTTTCAGCTCCGCGGTGCAATACTTTGCCGCATCCAGAACTGCGGCTCCATATTCACCAGCGGTTGAATCCTCCAAACACTACTGTGGATTCTCGCCTGTCATTTTTTTAAAAATTCCTAAGTCAATCGCGCAGGTCCTAACTCTGCCGCCTTCACCACTGCGGCTCTATTTTGTGCCGTGCCTTCTCCAAACTCCACCACGTCACCTTTCCCCCCTAAAAATTTCAAATTCTCAAACCAAGCCGCTTACAAACTACATTGCGGGCCTTTGTTGTGCCTCTTTTGCACTCTCTGCCTCTACAGAGCGCCGCCCAAAGTCACCTGCACGGTGCTATACAATGCCGCCTTTCTCCCAAACTCTGCCGCTTCTCCAAAACTCCACCACTTTTTCAAACTTCACCGCGGGAAGACAGTAAAATTTAAATTGACATGTGCTTTATAAATTTAGAATTTTTTAATCTCTAATCTGATTTCCTGTCTTTATTGCTCTCTATTTTTCTGTTATTTTGCAGGTTGGAGCAAAGGAAGAAGTCATCATGATATCATGTGCACCAAACCAAAGTGTTTTTAAACACTAAAAGTGTTCTTTAACACTCTTTAAGAAATTTGTTAGAAAAATATTTGACCTTAGGAACACTAATTTTACTTTGGATTTTAAAAAGAACAATCAAATTTTTCATGACACCATGCTTGTTTGTACAAAGTGTTTTTAAACACTCCTTAAGAAATTTGTTAAAAATTTTTTTGAGCTTAGGAACACTAATTTTACTTTGGGCTCTAAAAAGAACAATCAAATTTTGTTTTCAAAAGTTTCCAAGGGGCTAAAAAGAACTTTAGGAAAACACACTAAATTTGGTTTAAAAGGTAACAATTGAACAAGGCAAACTCACACTTCATTTTGGTGCTTAAAAAGAAGTCATCATTGCTTTGAGGTTTAAAATGAACCAATGTTTTCCATGTTTTGCAATTTTTTTTACAAATTAATAGTATCTAAAATGTGTATGCGCTTCTCTCGCGCTTGATTGCGATCTTGAGAATCAAAAACATTTTGGTAATATTAAGTTGTTAAAAAGATTGCCTCCACATTTCAATTTGGGCACTTAAAAATGAACAAAACATGTGAGTGTGAATAAAACTTATTGCAAGTGTTCTCCTTTTTTTTTTAAACAAAAGTCAATTGAACTAAGAATAATGTTTGTTCACTATTGTTTATCTTAGAGGGCATGCCTTGTGGGAAAAATTAATCACCCAAGGGAACGACCCAACCGGGAACACGCTAAAGCCAAGTGACTTCCAACCAGTATATAAGTGTGGATTCTTGAGGAAAGTTCAAGAATCACGAGGATTATTCTGACGATATGGACAACAATGGACTCTCACCAATGTTGGATAATCCCCCATGAACGGAATGCCCGAATTAGAACCCCTTGTTTAGAAAAAGGCCAAAACCTTGTCTATCTTGTTGGTGCAAAAGGTTATGTCCTTTGAAGCTGCCCCACATTATACATGCGGTCTTGTTGTGGAAATGGAAAGTATGCCATGGGAGATTCATGGGTACTAATGCTTGGCTGACCCAAATAAGTGAGTGTTGTGGAGGGGAGCCAGTGTGGTCAATCATTTAGCCATTTGCACAAGATATGCACAGCTAGATTTATCCAAGTGGGAACCCAACAAGATATTGCCTCATCATCCTAGGAGTGTAAAAGTGCTTGGAAGGAATACATTGCTTGATCTTGAAAACATTTGAAAAACAAACATTCACAAAAATTTCAAATTTAAAACACCTTGTGGGAAACAAATACCTCTTGACGAAGTTGGACACTCTTGCTTTCCTTAGGAATCATATTCCTAGAGGTTTCTAAGTGTGCAAATTCTACCGTCATTTGTTTTCAACAAGGTTAAACATAAGGAAATTTTGCCCTATTTTCCTCGATTTCCACACAAAGGACCTTGTGGGATGAGAAATAAAGTGGGACAATAGACATATAGTTTGAAACCTAAGCAAGCAAGTGTCTTGGATAAAAATAATTTCATTAAACCAAGATAAAGAGACAAATTGAACTACATATGTGTTGTTTCCAATGATTTCCCGCAAGATCAAAATCCCAAAGCCAAAGTTCAAAAAATTAAGTCTAAAAATACGTGAGCAACACCTTGACATGCTCCTTGAAGTAAAGGAGAGACTTTTATACAAATTTTACAAAAAAGCCTCAAGGAATAATCCCGCATTGTATGCATTTTATTGTCAACAAAATCCTGAACTTTTTCAAAGGTTTTCTTTTCTCCCATAGGAAGTCTAGCATGCTCTTCAATACCGAGGTTTTGTAGAGAGATTCATGTCTATGTTAAGGTTCAAGATCAAAGTCGTCATTCTCATTCATTCTTCCATCAACCAAATCCCATTTCATTATCAAACCTTTTACATGAACTCTAGAAACAATCATCACGCTAAACTTAGAGGGGTAAATCAACATCACCCTATCTTGGCTTAACACACCTAGCCAACATATTCTCAACCTTTGGACAAATTTTCTTTCGGATAACACAACTTCCTAAAGTCTATTAGTTCACAATTACATTGGCTTAACACACTTAGCCAATTCATCCATTTGTGCAAGTTCCCCTAGGATAACGCAACTTCCTAGGGAATACAACTTCACAACAATCCTGTTTGACTTAACGCATCTAGTCAAATTATCACAATCAATCAATTCAAAATCCCTTACAAGTTTAGCATATACCTTCAAAAGTTCTTCAAAAAGGTTTTTACTCACTCATCCCATCCATTTAGCCCATCACCATTTCCACCATCTTTGATCTTTTAGCTTCCCTAGTTCTTCTCTTTTGGACCTAAAGGGTTAGGATCGAACAAATCCCTATTTTTATGGTCCAAACAAGATCTCAATACAAGAAGAACATGGAGAATATCAGAGAAATATCAACTTCTATGGACATGAGTCATTTAAACACCGAAGTGAACCTAGCAGGATCAAGCAATCCCCCAAGCAACTCCCCCTTATCATCACAAAATCCTCAAGAGGAGAGTCATCAAGAGGACATCACGAATGAAGACATGGGGATGACACAATCCAAAATCATGGAAATGGTTCAAAATATAGAGAACCACAAAATTGTTAGTGCTATGTTCAAGTACCTAAATACTATAGCAAGAGGAGGGGTCCTGCCCCCTCGCGACCTTGACGCAAGCACTAGTACAAATGTGCCTATTCCAAATGCATCCCCAATGTCAAATATCAATCAAGAAGTACCTTGCACCACATCGTCCATCACACCAACCTCACCGAATGTGAACAAGGGGAGTGCCATGTTCCAAGAATTGCAAAAACATCGCCTTGTGGCTAACAAAGAAGCAGTCATCACCACCACGCCAGTTACGTCTATTTCAGAAAATCCATCCCACCCATACATCCCACTCACCTTCCATAACCACGTTGGCTCATCTTTATTCCGTGCAACACCATATTGTCAATCAAACATACAGTTTTCTCTACCACTTGAAGAGGAAAGCTTTTTTGAAACAATTGATGTTGCAAATCCTTTTTTCCAAGGTAACATTCCACCTCTTCCCCCATTTTAATTTTCCACCACGTCACCTCTTGGATTGGGCTTTCCTCCTATCAACATCGATGGTTTCTTGGAACCTAGCAGTCTAAACATCATGCCCAATTCCTTCTTCTTACCCACATCATCACAACAACAAGTGGCAACCATAATTGGTCCTCAAGTATCCCAAAACATGCCATCTCAAGGACCAATCATCTCAACCACCCCTCCAACCCAAATCCCAATCACTACCACAATCCCTTCACATGCCACAATGGTTGGCATGATTCTTGTTCTGCCACCAATCCCACCAAAAGCCAATATGACAAAATCATTCACCACGCTAATCCAAACCCTCCAAAGGGCCAATCAATAGAGAGTACTCCGGCAAAAGAAGCAAGCTCAAGCGCAAGTTGAAGCTCAAGCCTAAGTGCAAGCGCAAGCAAAAGCTCAAGCCCAAGCCCAAACTCAAGCGCAAGCCCAAGCTCAAGTGCAAGCTGAAGCTTAAGTGCAAGTTGAAGCCCAAGCTCAAGCTCAAGCCCAAGCCCAAGCTCAAGCCCAAGCCCAAGCACAAGATCAAGCACAAGCCCAACAACAAGCACAAGCATAGTACCGAGCACAATTGCAAGCGATCCATCTACAAGCCTACCAACAAGCCCTGCAAGAATTTTAGGCACAACAACAAGCTAAACAACAAGCTTTGTTGGCTCAACAGTAGCTCAACCAACAACAAGATTTGTTGGCACAACATCAGGTAGACCAACAACAAGCTTTACTAGCTCAACAACAGATTGATCAATAGCAGGCTTCATGGGAACAATAGCAGATGGACCAACAACAAGCGTTGTTGGAACAACAACAACAAGATCAACAACAAGCGTTGTTGACGCAAATGCAAGCATACCATCAGGCTTTGAACGCACAACCGAGCTTGCAACAAACACCCACTAGTACTCTCCTGACCCATCGAACACCTTGAACACCTCACAACTCGTTCATCCCACCTCCTGATCCGAGCAAGGATGTCGCAACACAAATCAAACTTCTCTCGCAGCAAGTGTTGGACTTACAAGTAGGAAAAACCACAAGAACACCTGACAATTTGTGCCCTTATCCATTCGATAGGAGTCTCACCATGGTACCATTCCCAAAGGGATTTGAGATCCCAAAATTTGACAAATACAATGGAACGGGCAACCTTGAAAACCACGTCAGGGAATTTTAGGTTCACTGCATGGAATTTGCATATGATGACACATATCTAATGCGAATCTTCCCCCGAAGCTTGACTGGTCCAGCTATGGAATGGTTTTCTCGCCTACCCATGGGAATTAAAACATTTGAGGAAATAGTGGAGTCTTTCCTTAAGAACTACACTTTCAATATGTGTGCGGATGTTAGTTTGGAAGAACTATCTGCACTCAAAGAAGGAAAAGGAGAGCTATTCGCATCCTTCTTGCAAAGATGGCGATCCAAGGCCAATGAAAGCAAGTGGACCATGCCAGAGGAACAACAATTTTGCACCATCATTGCCAATTTAGATGAAAACTTGGCATTTTACTTAAAAATGTAGTGCATCACATCATACGATCAACTGATTCCAAAGGTGCTCAACATCAAAAGAGCCCTTACTGCGTGAGGAGGCGCACCAACATTCACTCCACCGCAGGATAACCGCCCGTCTAACAACTATAATGATAAACCTCAGACATGGTCAAGGAATAAAAATATCACGAACGACAGCGTGGTTGATGCTAAAGTGGTCATTAGTGCCCCTAAGAAGAATATCCAAAACCATCATCAACTGCAAAATCATAATCACAACAATGTGTAGACTAATGCGGTAGTAGCATAGCCACAACCATCTTCCACCAATCAAGTCAACAATTTGGGTAATCAAGGAGGACCACCTCCCCACAAAAAGTTCCCCCCCAAGAGGAAGTTCATAGCTCTTGGTGAATCAATTGAGTCCATAATGAAGAAGTTAGTCAAAGAGAATCTAATCAAAATCTTTAACTCCGAGCAATACACAAAGCCCATGACCAAGCCACCATGGTACAATGAGAATATCCTTTGTGACTTTCACAAAGTCAAAGGACACACCACTGCCAATTGCATGGGACTCAAAAACATCATCCAAGACCTCATTGAGGACAAGGTCATCAACATCAAGTAGTCGGTCGGAAACCAAGACCTGAAAATATACACAAATCCGATGCCGAATCATAACCAAGGGAACAACCAAGGAAATAATCAAGGGAATAATAAGGGCAGGAAAAAGTATGCTAGCGCTAATCTAGTATACGAGGAGATAGTTGGATGCATTGACGAAATGGTCACCATCATAAATATCAAGGGAGCCAACAATGAATGTGGAGTCACCACACAAGGCAGAAAGGTTACCATCACCAGGGCACTTGCTAAGACCCCCATTTCCAATACAAAGGCCATCCCTTATCATTACAATGTCATTGACCAGCTGAAAAGAACACCCGCCCAAATCTCCATCATGGAATTACTCAAAATCTCTACCATCCATAGGAAGATCCTTGATGAAGCACTAGCTGTGTCTATCGTTGCTGCCAGCCTTGACACAGAGCAATTTCAGGATATGGTGGGTAACATCGTTACCCCAAATCTGATTACATTTTAAGACCAAGATTTCCCCCCACAACCATCTCATAACTACACACTCCACCTCCAAGTACTAATCCATAAAAAGAAAGTCAAATGAGTCTTGGTAGATGGAGGTGTAGGCCTTAATATTTGTTTGTTAAAGCTTATAAAGAAATTGGGATTCACTGAGGATTCCATCAATAAGAACAAAAGCATCACAATAAGGGCATATGATGACCAAGAAAGAGTGTCTCAGGGAACTATCAAGATTCCCATCCAAGTGGGGCCGACAACCATGGAAACCACCTATCAGGTTCTTGACCTTGATCTACCATACAACATCCTCCTAGGACACCCGTGGATACATGGAATGAAGGCACTGGCCTCAACTTATCACCAGTGCATTAAGTTCTCACATCAGAATGAGGAGGTCACTATACATGGTGATCTTGAACCTTTTTCCTATTGCAAAAACTTGGAAGCCAAGTTTTACAAGATCCCTCAAGTACCTAAAAATGATGAAGGACCATCTACTTCATACATAGACCCAACTAATCTCACCTCCACTTCTGCGACATAGACACCCGCCATCCACGACATATCTGAGATTAAGAACATGATCTAGGACAATGGATGTGGTTATTATAGAATGAAGAGAAATGCATTTGTTGTAGGAGAGTTACCACAATCTCCTAGGTCACATGGACAACCCCAGCCGATTCAAACACCTATCTACACTATTAGAGCAGAACCCTCTAGATTCCACCATTGGGGGGATCTCAGTCGGGATAATTTGGATGAAGAGGACATCTCAAACACACTATACCAAAATGAAAGACCCACTCCCACCCTACCCATGGAGGAAACTAACAGAGGGTTACAAATGATGTTTGGTATGGGATATAACAGGAAAGAGAGCCTAGGAAGAAACAATGATGGATAGTTGGAGCCCATCATTATAGAAAGAAGAATGCGGAACCTTGGACTCGGCTATACTCCTCCGAGTATAACCATACATGGTAGAGGTACTCCTAGAAGAGTAGTTAGGTCCTCTCCTCAGATAACAACAACCACTCCTAGACCACCCATGTGCTTAGGGATCCCACTCGATAATTACACCTTTAACGTCACTGATGTTTGTGCTAGTAGTGATGATGATGATACCATAGTAGGTCTCCCTAGGATTTTCAAGGATTCCACCTTGTTAATGATAAGTGCCTCCATAGCTGAGTCAAACCAACCAACCCACCGAATCACCTTAGTACACCCCCAACTCATCGATCACGACCAACGGGGACCATTGATTCTAGACTCGTTTGAAAATGATGAGGCTCTCTCAGAATTCATAGGACTAAGGGATACAGTTCCATGTGGGGATCACAAGGCTAGATTCAACATCACACTAAACACACAGGCATACTATGGGGAGATGATTGAGTCCTTTAGTCGCAAAAGAAAAATATCGAGAATAAGCTCGGAGTTATTGAGTGAAAACCACACTATGGCACTCTCTAACCACAACACAATAAAAATAAAGGACGAATCCGATGGTGAAAACCTCTCTGAGGTGCCAGAGGATGAAGGATTCCATCTCCCCCCTACTGCTCTACATTAGGAGAAATCAGCAGTATTGGCAGAACAGTGCAACCCTGTCAACCTGGGAACAGAAACAGAGCCGCAAATCACATTCTACACTCAAACACTTCAAATAGAAGAACAAGAACTATTGGAAGCATTCCTAAAATAAAGAAAGGTAAATTTTGTGTGGACCTATGCTGACATGCAAGTTCTGGACCCTGAAGTAGTAGTTCATCATTTGGCTATTTACCTCGAAGCAAAACTAGTCAGAAAAAAGCTAAGGAAGATGCACCCACAAATAGCCTTGCTCATCAAGATTGAGCTACAGAAACTTCTAGATGTTGGCTTCATACACCCGATTGACTATCCAGAATGGGTATGAAATCTTGTACCTATCTCAAAACTGAAAGGGGGCATCCGCATCTGCATAGATTTCAGAGACCTAAACAAAGCATGTCCTAAGGATGATTTTCCACTACCCAACATTGACATGATAGTGGATATGACGGCCGAACATGAGATGCTATCCCTAATGGATGGCTTCTCAGGGTATAATCAAATAATGATAGCAAAGGAAGACCAACATAAGACAACCTTTACATTTCCTTGGGGCACCTACTGCTGGAATGTAATGCCATTTGGGTTGAAAAATGCAGGAGCTACATACCAAAGAGCCATGACATGATCCATAAAATAGTCGAAGACTATGTGGATGAAATACTAGCTAAATCAAAGAGGAGACAGGACCATGTAGCAAATCTAAGTGCTATCTTTGATAGGCTAGAACAATACAAGGTTAGACTCAACCCAAAGAAGTGTGTCTTTGGAGTACAATCAGGGAAGCTACTAGGATACATAGTTTCGATGAGAGGGATAGAGGTGGACCTTGCAAAATTAAAAGTAATCCTTGAAATGGAAACACCAAGAATGTTAAAACAACTAAGAGGATTACAAGGTAGACTCCAGTCCATCTAGAGATTCATAGCACAACTAACAGATAAGCAGATCGCCTATTCACACCTGCTTCACAAGGGAGTAGCCTTCAGATGGGATGAAAAATGCGAGCAAGAATTCAATAAAATTAAAGAATATCTACTTATACTTACACCACCTGTGTTGATGCCACCAATTGTAGGGAAACCATTGATTTTGTATATCTTAGCAACAACAACCACCCTTGGCGCTATTTTAGCCCAACATGATGAAAAGGGGACTAAGTGGGCCATCTACTACATCAACAGAACAATGGTGGGGCATGAGCTCAATTACACATCAATAGAAAAGGCTTGCCTAGCACTAGTATTTGCAGCTCAGAAATTCAGACACTACATGCTAGCTCATCAAATCAAGTTGATTGCCAAGATAGACCCTCTAAAATATCTATTGTCAAAAGCAATGCTTATAGGTACAATGGCTAAGTGAGTAATGATATTGTCTGAACATTGTATCGAGTATGTAGAATGAAAAGCCATAAAGGTAAAAGTCATTGCGAATCAGCTTGCAGAAGCTCCCATCTACACAGACAACCCACTCATATCATAATTCCCAGATGAGTCCCTTTTCAACCTTGGTGCAGCCAACCACTGGAAATTGTACTTCAATGGCTCCCACACACAACATGGATCAGGAGCCGGTGTGTTCTTCATCACCCTACAAGGAGACTGTATACCCAGATCATACAAACTAGCGTTCCCCTATACCAAAAATATTGCAGAATAGGAGGCTTTGACCATAGGCTTGAAGATTGCAGCACAGTGGCGAATCATGGCATTAAAGGTCAATGGGGACTCGTAACTTATCATCAACCAAGTCAATGGAGAATACCAAACCAAGGATGATAAGCTTGCACCATACAAAAAGGTGGTAGAAAGCCTCAAAGAATCATTCATTGACATCACCTTTGAGCAGATACCAAGGAAAAACAACAGAGCAATCGATGCAATGGAAAAAATTGGATCCTTACTAGACATCCCTCGCAATGTCTCGAAACACGAATTCCTGGTAGAGTAGCTTCTCATACCCACGTTCAAGGTACCAGAGTCAGAATACGTGTGTGAACTCATTGGTCTTGGTGATCTTTGGTATCATGACATATACACCTACCTAAGGTTAGGAATCCTCCCCATTGACATCACCCCAAACCTAAAGCGAACCTTTGTCAAAAGGGCCTTACGATTCATCATCCTAGGAGAGACCCTCTTCCGTAGAAGTATCAATAGAACCTTTCTATGTTGTGTAAAACCTAAGGAGGCCACGACTGCTCTAACTGAGGTACACAATGGCACATGCGGGTTGCACTCGAGTGGTATGACCTTGGCTAAAAAGTTACTGAGAATCGGGTACTATTGGCCAACAATGGAGAGAGAGGCACACAACTTTGTCAGAAGATACTTGCAATACCAACAACATGGAGACCTCATTCATGCACTAGCTCAAGAATTGCATCCCATTATTACACCTTGGCCCTTTTCACACTGGTGGTTCGATCTTATTGGTAAAATCTCGCCCACCTCATCCAATGGCCACAAGTTCATTATCACTACCACTGAATATTTCACAAAGTGGGTCAAAGAAATTCCCATGACCTACATCACGGGAAAACAAATATCCAAGTTCATCCTGAACTACCTCATTTTCCGATATGGTGTTCCCCAATCAATTATCTCTAATAATGGGACACCCTTCAAAAATCAAGATGTCCATGATTTATGTGAAAAATTCAAAATCCAGCACCACTTTTCCACTCCATACTATCCACAAGGCAATGGCCAAGCAGAAGCTACGAATAAAACCATCCTAAAAATCCTCAAGAAAATAGTCAATGACTCTGGTCGTGACTGGCATCTATAGCTAAATCCTGCCTTATGGGCCTACTGCACCAGCATCAACATGCCAACAAGAGCCACCCCATTCTCCCTAGTCTATGGATCAGAAGCCATCCTCCCTATTGAGATCAAGCTCCCGTCACTGAGGATATCACTACAAAACCTCATCACAGATGAGGAATACAGGGTTACAAGATTGAATGAGCTGGAATTACTAGATGAAAGGTGCATGGATGCCCTAAATCATCTAAAAGTGTACTAGAATCACCTAAAAAGGAGCTACAACAAGAAGATCAGACAATGCACTTTCCAAGTTGGTGACCTTGTGCTGAAAGAAAACCAAAAGAATGTGCCAAACCTAGATACAAAGGGAAAGTTTGAGCCCAACTATCTAGGACCCTTTGTCATCACTGCAAGTTACAAATAGGGGGCATATCAGTTGTCGACACCAGAAGGCAAGCCCCTTTAGGAGCCCATGAATAGCTCTCACCTCAAAAAGTTTTATGCCTAAAATCTTGCAAGGTATAGAACCAAAAAATACAAAAAAACTAAGAAAAAGTCCTGAAAAAATGGTTACCTTGATGAAAACCTAGCAAACAAGCTTCTTGGTGACAACAAAAAAATCAAAAAGTGCAAAAATCCAAAAAAATAAAAAAAAGGATTGAAAATAGTAAAGAGAAAAAATTCATCCTCTAGTGAAAACCACTTCGGTGGTGCTTTGGACAAGTACCTTGGTGAAAAGCTGGAAAACAAGCACCAAGTGTAAATAAAGCACCCTCCCCCCATCTACCAAGATCTGCATGACTCACTCATTCCATCGCATCTCCACCCATCCGCTCGCATCCATACCATAGCTTGAGTTGGTGTCCACACCATATTCCACCATGGAACTACTTGGCATTCTTAAGGTCAATTTGTCCTACCTATATTGAAGTAGTCTATCGCACCATGCTGGGGGCATGTTCCTGTATCAGCATCAGATCAGATTTGTGTATATTCTCGTGATCTTCTTCAAAATCATCAAAAATCCAAAAACATCCAAATCATTCAAAAATCCAAAAACATGTCTAAATATCAGAAAAATCATCAAAAATTTCATCATTGAGTCTTGTCAGTCTTTTACCTTGTCAAACTACGTTGTCTCTGAGCTTGAACGTAGGCAAGGTTGATCTTTGATCATCCCCCGAGATAGTTAGGGTCAGTCCTTTAGGCGTTCGTCGCTTTGGCAATCCGTTTGCCCATCTAGTCTGCATCTTAAGTTAGTCCTTTAAGTAATAAAATGGCAATCCGTTGTCCATCTTATCATTGAGTCAAGTCTGTTGTTAGTCGAACTATGTGGTCTCTGTGTATATAATGTAGGCAAGGCTAATCTATGGATCAGCTCCCGAGACCCCTAGGTTAGGTCTTTAAGTTAGTCTATTTGTCGTAAATCTTGAAAATACCAAAAACATTGAAAAATGTGAAAATACCAAAAAAAAAGCCTCAAAACATTTGAAAAAACCAAAATGGTTCATCCATTTCATCTCACTTTCACCTGTGATTTTTCGTCATTCATAATAAAATCAGTCATTGCCCTGACCCTTTGGTGAGTCAGTCAGAAGCAAGTTTAGCAGGTTCTAAAGTAAGCATCCAATCGTCAAAAGTCTTGGAAGTCTAAGTCAGTAAGCAAGCAAGTTGGTCAACTCGGAGTATCAATAGCTTATCACCCAATCGGTCCCATCAAAACCTTGATCACTACATGTCCTAGGATGAAGCTTTCCTGCGATGGACATAAGCATCGGGTACCCCTCATAGTAGTTAGTCTTGGCTAGCGATACAAAGAACATTAGCTTGTTTGATTACTTTATTTTGGTCTTGTTTAGACTTATGTTAATTTTCACTCATTCCAAGGACCTCTCGATGATTCCTAAACAAAACAGGTTTAGAGAGAAAGGAATGCGGCAATGATCATTATCTTTTTTATCTACTATGCTTGTAGGATATGCTTGTAAAATAACTTAGTTGTGCATGTTTTTTTTGGTTTGTAGGGAGGATATTTTAGGTATCTTGTTGACCACAGAGAAAAGCTTGTTTTTCTGTGTTTTGGTCCGAGATGTTTAGAATGTCTGAACTACATCCCCAATGAAGTATGTATGTTAAGTATGAACAAGAATACTCCTATCTAATTGTCGAGTCAAAGTCCATCACACTAGGTACAAACGCCATCCTGGTTCCTTTATACCTTGATGCATCGTACCTATGTGTGTTATCAAACATAACACAATTGACCCTTTGAAAATCTCAATTCCTAGCAATGTAAATCACCATCTCCATTCTAACTAATTCATTAATTCTATGTTTCTTCTATCTTCTTTCCACACTAACATGGTATCATAACAGTAATCAAAGCATCGCACATGCACACACCCTGCATCCACATGATCATCAACATTAAAACAACATTACATCATACATAATCATTCATGACCATTACCATTTGCATCCATTACCATCATTAATATGCATTACATCATCAAAACACGGAAAATACATAAAAGAAAATGCATCCATTACATACGTTGCATAACATAAAGCACAAGAATAGAAACATCTCATAACATCTCATAAGCATCATACATTTGCATATCATACATGTGCACCATACATATCATAAAAGGGCGAATCATCTCATATATACCATCAAAAAAATACTGTTATGATACAAATCGAATTAGGTGTACATCAAGTACATAATACAATAAGGCCAAAATACTGCAATCTGTATATCAAAAGTGAAGCAAACTGTCATGTGATCAAAAGGGGGGCGGGCCCTGCTGGCTGCTACCCTCCCCATCCTGCATCTCACCATGTGCCTCTGCCGGTCACCTCCTTGTCTACTGGGAAAAGTCTGGCACCCTGCGGTCTGATGGTACTACCTGTCGATAATGGTGCCGATAGTACTCGACCTCTTTGATAGCATCCCTATAATCTTGGATATCAATTGTTTGGCCCCGAGATGTGGAAGCAACACTCTCTAACTGCCTCCATCAGCCCATCTCCTGATCCCTCTCAGATCATGCCAGGTCTCTCTCTGCTATAACCATAGCAACCCGCTGTCAGGCCTCATCCCGCTCAGTTGTCAGAACTTGTACCTGCCCCTATAACTGCTGAAACAATATGTCATAGGCATTTGGCTAGCCTATCAGCTGTACTACCGGCTGGTGCCGTGCTGGCACATAGGGCTGCTCATCCTATCTTGCCACATGGGGCTGCCCATCCTGTCCTGCTACATGATGTATGGGATCCATCACAGGTGACTGCTAAGGAGGTGGTGCACCTCCCCGACTCTTGCCTGCTGACCTACCTCTCGGCTTGCGACGTGGAAGCACTGTCCCCAAAATTGTCAATCTCACTAGCGGCCTGAACCATGCCTTATACGTTGGAGTCAACCCTACATCTATTGGCCCCTAATCATATGCCCATGGTTGAGCCACCAACTGCCTAAATGAGGTCACTACCTCATCTACTGGAATGGGTTGTCCCGAGGCTGTCTCCTTTGTTGTACGGGAAAAGATGGTTGTATATTGAGCATTGGGTATATCTTGCACCTCCCTGAACTATCTAGCCACTTTGTCTGGATGGTATCTCTCTATCAAAGTATGCTCTCGACTCTGTATAAATCTATCCTAGTATGCAAAGAAGAGCTGCTCGGCATCATCCATCCACGGGCCCATACCCATATATGACCTCCAAATGAATACTGTCATCTCATCCAAAACCCCCCGCCAGTGAGCTATGCCGTCTCTACCCATGTGGGTTAAGTGAATTGTTGCCTCACCATACTGCCACACCAAAGGATCATCAATATCTAAAGCAACTGGTATCACAAATGGGTGAAGTACTGGAATCCGCTCAAATGCCCAAACATGAAGAAGAGTCAATCTAGCCCCAAGAGCCCGACCCTCCAAATAAGCAAACTCATGCAAATCCTTGTATAAGGAGGCTAGCAGCACTGGTCCCCAAGCATAACACACTCGGCGAGCACAAATCTACTGCCATTCTAGTCCCCAACCTGGACTGAAATATTGGCCACACCGATCAGGAGCTACAAGGCCAAAAATAATGGCGACCAAAATAAGGCTGTAAGTAGGGGCTATACCCTAGTACCTCTCCAAATCTATCTAACCGTTGTAGAGCATGAGCTCATCCACACCTATGACACTGAAGCAGGCATCCCTCCCCTCCTCCAAATCATAAATCACTCACTCTCCATGAATAGGTAGTTGCAGGATGCGCCAGACATCCTCAAGAGTGATAGTGGCCTCGCTAGTGGGAAGATGAAAAGATGAGGTCTCACTATGCCACCGCTTGGCCAAAGCATGCATCATACCCAAATGTGCTCACACAGGAGGGACGTAGGCAACGAACCACAAACCAAGCATCCCAAGCTACTCCTTGAGAAATATGTGCATATCAGCTAATCGCTCAAGTACTGGCCATTGGTGCTCCCTCGAATGAATAACCTCGGGTGTCTCCTATGCAAGGAAAATTACCATGTCGGCTTCCCTGGAAAAAATATGGTGTCCGTATAGCCTTTTGCCTTTTGAAACAACAAAAGTGATGCTATTTGCAAAAGCGAGGCAGTTTGTAAGTCTCCAAATTGCATCGCGTGGCGGATTTAGGTAGCAAAATTTTGCAAAGTGTGTTGCGCGGTGGACTTAGATAGCTAATTGGCCCATGCGACGTTGTTTGAGCAGGCGACCAACTTTAAAAAACTGAAAATCCCTAAGAGAAAACTTCACCGCACGGTGCTTTATGCACACGCGGCCCTATATGGGACCGCGTGGGCCAGTTTGGAAATTTTTCGTGGCGCAATATCTTACCGCCTCGACTCGACCGTACTTAAACCCTAATAAATGTGCATAAAACGAGAAAATTAAAAGTGGGATAGGGGTACATACCACAAGTCCTATAGCGACTGGTCACTGATATACTCGTACCCACTCCGACACATGCAGAGGAAGCTCTCATTGCGCCATTTTGTTTAGGACTCAGAGTTCAACTGTCAATTTCTTCAAAGTTAAGAGTGCAAATGTTTAGAAAATAACCCCTTGAGGTCTATTTAAGCTCGAAAATTAGGGTTTTTTGACCTAATTTGACATTCTGGAGGGGGTTTTTTGCCCTGATCCCGTTTTCACCTAACCGAAGGTCATTCTTCATCCCTTCTGGCATTTTAATGCATTTTTTGGACATTCTGGGGCATTTCTGGCCTGTCGGGCACCTTGTCATCTTTTCCGCGAGATCATCCAAAAAATCAAAATTTTCGTTCGATTTCTCGAGGGGACAATATCCAAAAATATCCTTCTACTGGGGTAGTAGTGAGGCATCTAAAAAATTCAAAAAAAAATCCTGGACCTTTGATCACAACAGTTTTATTCTTTGAATCAATGCAACAGGTACATCGCTTCAAAGAGGGGCAAAATGTTGACATGGAAAATGTACAAGTTCGTTTTGGCACACCTGATCCCGATTACTAACAATGTTTCCTCTTAAACCACATTCTCAACATTTCATCACTTTCTATCTTTTAATTCAATAAATCACTATTTATTGAATTAAGTCTTCCTCTTTCAATGATTAAATTAATCAATTAATTTAATTAACCATTGCATATCTGTTTAATTAAATAAATCATTTTATTTAATTAAAATCTCTAAAGTCCTATTAAATTAAATAAATTAAAACCTTATTTGATTTAATCTAACATATTCCTTCTTGATTAAATAAATCAATTCATTTATTTAATAAATCATTTTCTCTCAATTCTTGACTTAAATCAATTCATAAATCTAAGTCTAAAATTGTCACATCACCTAATTATTCATTAAATTAATCAAAACATTGATTAAGTTAATCCTTCTCACTAAAATCCTCTAGAGAATGCAAGTTGCACAATAAATCAATTACTTTGATTTATTAATTCTTCTATTTTTCCTCACAAAGCATCAAAAGGGAATATTCCCTCATTTGAATTCAAAAAGGCCAAGTGGACTTGGTCCTTCCAACAAGGCATTCAATGCCTCTTACATGTCCTTGGACTTGAGCCAAGTGACATTAAATTCATTTATCTTCCACCCTTCAACATGTCAACTCACCATTTCAAATTCAAATTTATGCATTTATCATGCACATTGGCCAAAATGTGCTCATTCCTCATCCAATCACATGTGGACAAGTGGCACAATGCCATTGGATTATCCTTTGTCCCACATTGTTCAATCTTGCTCACTTCTTCCAAATAGAAGTCTATAAATTGGAGACCTCTCCTCTCAATATCCATCCACAATTCACATGCAAAGTTACTCTCTTCAATTGAGAACTAATTTTAACCATTTCATCCAAGCATACTTCACATTTCATATTTGCACCAAGGTTATGCTCAATTCTCTTTGGAGATTTGACCATTTCTTCATCAATCTACATTACAACCATAGGAATTGGGAAAGGGCCAATTGCAACACCTCATTGGCACCAATTCCCCCATAAGATCATTAATCTATTGGCTTAATTAAGATTTAGTTTAATTTCTTGTTTTATGTTCTTCATTTTCCTAATTTTAGTTTAAATATGTGGATTTCATGGGGAATCCTTCACTCTTTGCATGCATTTTTATGTAACACTAACAATGTTTGTCATCTTTGTGCATTTGCAAGTCTAGGGGTTCACACAAAGAATTAAATATTAAATCTAGAAATCAATAATACTAACTCCCAAGAACATATTCCGATTTAGCTCAGTTCAATCCTTACATCAGTCATCATTTCCAATTTTACTACAACTATGTGCATCTGAAAATGAATACTTAATGAAATCTACAGTAAATGATGGAATTATAATCTAACTTTGATCTATAGTAAAATGTCTTAACTAATCTAAATCAAAACAATTTAATCTAAGTATATACAATTGATGAACATCGATCAATAGGATTAAAGTTCTAAATTCAAACTAATTATAACAAAACAAAATTAACCGAATTAAATAACAAAGAAATAGGGTCACCTCCTTTGATTGAGCGGGCCTTGCTCTTCGTGGGACCTCAAACACAGTGATTCAGATCGAATTCTTATTTTCATTCCAATTGGCCAAAATTTGTGAGTACAAAAAAAGTATAGAGTACGAAAAGTTACAAGTTTTAGCAAAAGATCAACTAACTCAAATTAAACCTAAGGACAAATATTTATAAGAATATCCCTTATTTTTGAATTCAAAATTATGGCACTAGCCACCAAGTTATAGAGTGCAAAACTAAATGAAATTCTAACTGGAAGTATTCAAGAGAATTTCGCTAATTACAGCTGGAGCAGTAGTTCCCAGATCAACAAAGAAAGCCAATCCAGAATCATAGCAAATCAGGATCTGTCAGGATCTGTCAGGAGCTTTCAGGAGCGTGATTGACACCAAGCTATTAAAAAAAAAGTTTAACAGGTCCAACTCAATAGTAAGCAATTAAGTACCTTCATGAAATCCTCAAGAATAGATTGCAACCATGACAACAAAGATTTAAATTTGCACAGTGATTTCTTTATTAACATTACCAAAAGAAGCACATTTAATACAAAATACCACATATAATATATCCTTCAATTAGTAAAGTATAATATGAAACAAGAAAACATTAAACATATAATCTACTGCCGTAAGAGTTAATTAATAATATAATGAATTATTTTGAGTTTATAAAAAGATCAATTAAAACAAAATTCTTGAGCACTCATCATCCTCCCCCTCTTGATGCAAACCATGTCCTCATGGTTGAGGTTCTGGTAAATCCCTGTTCTTAACCACCAAACAGGCAATTATATCCACCAGATCAACATCCTACAATACATACTCTAAGAATATTCTTTCACGAGCATAACCATTCATCTTTTCAATTGTTTCCATCCATTCCCTTAGAATTTCCCCAATGAACTGTGGTGGTGCATCGAATGTTGGTGCTAGAATTATGATAAGAGGAGGCATGAACCTCATTCCTATCTAGTTTTTCTACTGCTCCTCAATGATATCAATCACAATCCTTATTCTAGTCAAACTCCAAGTGATGTTTTGTTGGTGAAACAGGCTCTCTTATTCTCAAGTGTGGTGGAATACTCTTGAATCTGTCCCTTGTTGCACTCAGAGCTCTATGTGGGAGATGATCTTGAACCCTCTTAAATACTAATTGGATGCTCTCATTTAGATTTATTCTACAAGTAGGAGCTACATTTTTTGACATGGAAAAGAATTTGAATTGAGCTTGGAAAGGTCTAGACTAAGGAGTCTTATTCCTCATAGGCAATCTCAGTTTCATCTATGCCTCTTTATATTGAGTTTCTCTATGTTTCCATTCCACTTGGTTTTGTGGTGATGAAAAAAAAGACCTGATCTGGAGCTCTCCTATAAAAACATTTAAAAAGGATTGTGGAAAATTTCCAAGTAGAAAGCCATGCTGAAAATATTCACACATCCGATTTTGAATGGTAGGATGATTGTTAAAGAAATCTTCTAGAAATTCTCTATCATCTTCATAATCAATTTTTCTTTTAAATATCAACTGGTTTATCTTCCACTGAAGGAATCTTTCTCTTAAAAAGAGTGCATATTAACTTGAGGGTTTTCTCATTGAGAACATTGCAGAAGACAACTCTACAATTTGCTGAAGTCTATCATTGATTTCATCTCTTTCTTTTTCTAGCTGCTGGTTTTGAGTCCTCAACTAATTATTTTCATGTTTAAATTTTAATATAGCTAGAGAAAGATATCTTCTTAGAGTAGATGAGGTGGAAGCTTCTTGTGACTACAACAAATGAGATTGTTGTATTAGCTAGTCTTCTTTTTTTTGTAGCTCTTCTCTCAATTTTCCTATTTCCTCTACAATAAAACTTTCCGTTTCTTTAGGCCTAGCTAATGCTTGTGCATTAACCTGCTGTAAGATTCTCTTGGTTTCAATTAACTGGCCTTGTAGAGTACGTTCTTTCTCAACCATTTCCTTTTCTAGTTGCTATGTTTTACTTATGAAATTTTGCAACTCTTATTCCTTTCTCATCAATTTCTCTTCAAGGAATTCTATCCTTCTTCTTTCCTCTTCTAATTTTGTTTGTATCCTTGACATGGCCATAACCCTTTCTATTTGAATCTCTACCTCTGATTCTTCTTCTTCTTCCTATAGTTGCATGGATCTTTCTGGTTCAATTATCGGTTCCTTTCCTTTCCTTCTTTCTACAACTAGGGATTGTGAAGTAGATTTCTAAGCCTCTTCATCCTCATACTCCTCTAAGGCCTCTCTCTCTTCAGATTGGGAGTTAGATTTTTCAATGGAGTCAAAATACTCTCTCGCAGGTGTTCTCTCAGGAGAAGGAATTGGGGCTTCAAGAGGGCTATGAGGTTTTTCGAGTAACTATACAGGGGTTTGGACTTCCTCATGGACTTCAAAAAATTCTTGTTGGGTTTCAAAAACTAGGGTTTCCTTAGGAGTTGACACAACATTTTCAAATATTTTAGGGATTTCCTTATTTGTGTCTTGTTTCCTCTTTTTGGTAACACTATGAGTTACCCTAATAGACTCCTATAATTTTCTCCTTTTATTTACCTTTTTCTATTTTCCCTTAGAGGATTCTCCTTTTCCCAATTTTTCTATGGGCCCCTTTGTGACTTTCCCTTTTTCTTTTTAATAGGTGTGGATAAAACTTCTAGCCACCCTTATTTACCAGTTTATTTTTTTAAGAAATGGTGTTTAATTATTAAGTGGATTAACCCATGATACTTTATTGAAGATTCTCCCCTAGATTTAACCCTAGTTATCATAAAAGAAATTTGGGAAAACAAAAACACAAGTAAATTGATTTTGGTAGAGGGGTCTGCATTTCCATACCTCAAATGTATTAATAAGTACAATCCTGACCCTAACATAGTGCCATATTGACCTTCACAGGTGAAAAATTTCATGAGCCAAGTGACATCAGTTCTCCATGGCTCTTCTAGGATATTGTATGCAATTCCTCTTTGATCTCCTTTATGTAACAAAAAATCTATCTTATTTTTATGTTCTTGGTAAAATGTTGCCACTAATTAATTCTTCATACTTGACATGCCCTTTTTCAACTGGCTTCCCTTCAACAATAATTCTAGAGATTTCACTTATAATTTCTGGGGTGACTTCAATGACTTCATCCCTGACCCTGGAGACATTTACATGGAAATTCCTCACAAATTCTTCAACTAACTCTTGTTGGAACCCCTCATACTTCCTGATGAAATCTAACCACCTAGCTTCTCTTAGCAATATTTTAGTTTTTGGGATGAGAATAAAATTCTCTAGTTCAACATTTTGCTTGTTTCCCATCGTGCTCTTCTCTACAAATTTGTTAGAAAAAACTAGCTATCTCAATTAAGAAAAAACATTAAATGGCACCTTTTCCAACTGCAGAAAATTTTAGAAAAACCTTACGTCAATCACACATGCCGTTAATTATTTCATTTATTTATCTGGACGATTCGCATGCCACCACCTTATACCTTGAATTTAATATTCATAAATTTGGTGACATAGTTGAAATCAATGAATTTATTAATGTGGATGTGGGACAACTCACTTTTACTTGTCATTATTATTGCATTCTTTTTGAAATCACTTATTATTTCCCCCGCTAGATTTGAAATGATTAAACTCATTTATTACAAAATTAATAACTCTTTTGGTAGAGAGTTCTATGCCAAAATTCAATTTATTTGAAATCATAATGACTAAATCAATAAAATAATATTTGGAAATGATATGTACAATAAATGTGTACCTTTTAATAAATGTCAAATATAATTCGAGTGTGTTAACTAACTTAGTTGAAATTTAATTCCAATGAATTAATTAAAACAAAGACCAAAATTAACGTGAGGTTTATATTTGAAAACTTAAGATATCTTCAAGATTCATTAGGAGCTTTTAGGATCTCTTAGGATCTCTCAAGAGAAAAGTGAAGTTGATCCAAGAAGACCACCATTTCTGGTTTTTAGCCATTCCTTCATTTTTCTCTTTTTAATATTTTTCTAGAGAGATAAACCACCTTTTTCTAGTTTTCAATCTACCTTATGTTAAGGCCTTTATTCAAAAGGTTACTCAGTAACACATTCCCTCATGGAAGAAATATCTTCCATCATAAAATGTCCAATTGCATGTTCCAATTTTGATAAGAATTTCTCTTTGGATTTAGGTTTATGGTATATTTTTCAGTCCATGGCCATTAACTAGCATCAGTCTTCTCTCTCCATCAATAGGTACCAATTGCACAACTCCATTTTCAAAGACCTGGTCAAAATCATATGGTCCCAACCACCTTTTGTGGAATTTTACCTTAAATTCATGAAATCTGGGATCAAACAACAATGCCTAGTCTCTCTTCTTGAATCTTTTGGTTACAATATAATTGTCATGCCACTATTTTCTCTATTTTTAAATCATTTTAGTATGTTTGAGAGATTCCATTCTTATCTCATCTAACCGGTTCATTTGTAACACTCTCTTCTTCTCTGCTTCTGATATGTCAATGCCAACATCCAATGTTGTCCTCGATGTCTACAATTTAAACTTGATTGGCATGACTAGAGTCTTCCCATATACTAATTCATATGGAGAAAACCTAGTAGTAGTCTTCTAGGTTGTATTATATGCCCAAAATACTTCATTCAATTTCTCTGCCCAATCTATTTTCCTTAATGAAATAGCTTTTGTCAGAATGTTTTCTAACTCCCGGTTGGCGACCTCTACTTGCCCATTTTCTTGTGGCTGAAACTATGGTTGGTTCCACTAGGGATTCATCAATTCAATTTGACCCCAAAATGTAGGTGGTTATTGTGGTTGAAAGGGAGGATTCCATTGGTTTGCATTAGACCAAGGGTTCTGGTTCCAGTTAGCTCTAGGACCATACTACCCCTGATTATATCCAAAATTATGAAATCTTTTCCCAACATAGTTAAGTTCCTCCTCCACTACTTGTGGTTTCTTCAGATGATTCTTAATCTCAGATAGAAGGCTACAAAAAATTGTTGAATGATTTTTCTCACAAATGTCACAAATTTCTACTTGATTCAATGGACATTCTCTTAAAAGATATTTCCCTCTACATTTGGAACAATAAATGGATAAAGGTTCAGTGGTATTTTTATCTCCTTGCATATAGATGAATAAGAAAATCAATATTCAAATTAGAAACTTCTTCCATTACCTGAGATGCATAAGTGGTAAGAGCTTTGTTTCTTTGGGAACCTCTAGAGCCTACTCTAGTCCTAGAGTAGTTTGTACATATTTCGACAATAGCTTCCAAAGAAAGCTTATTGATGTCTCCTTTTCCCATAAGATTCAAGGCCTCCCTAGAGTCATCATCAATTAAATTATTTTACTAATTTCATTATCCAACCCATTACCACACATTTTGTGAACAAACAAAAATATATCAGCATAATCATCCAGACTTTCATCTTCCATTTGTCTCATTTAGAACAATTCCTCTTTCCTATCCCTCACTCGATAATAATCTTGGTATTTATCCAAGAACTTAGTTTCCATCTTGTGCCAATTTTAGATTGAATCTGTACCTAAA
The DNA here is from genome assembly GCA_007115665.2 of Sequoiadendron giganteum. Lineage (NCBI taxonomy): Eukaryota > Viridiplantae > Streptophyta > Pinopsida > Cupressales > Cupressaceae > Sequoiadendron > Sequoiadendron giganteum. Next base: position 500,194,298 of record CM021105.1, read on the forward strand.
CCTATGAACCATCATAATGCTGATTATTTTAAGGTAGAAGGAAATAATTTCAGATTTTTTTTATCAGCTATATAATCATATGTCTAGAACAAAACCTTAAACTCAAAGAGGAATTGGTCAGGATCCTCATAAGTCTTTCCTGTAAAAGTAGGTAAAATTGAAGGTGAAATATTCTTCATATGGGGTTCATCATGTTCTCTATTTAGATTAATGGGATAGGGAAAGGTCCTATTTGGTGAAGGATCATTTCCTTCTTGGTCACCCATTTCTTCTTCTTGATTTTGTTCTTGATTCTCAATCTGATGTTGTAAAATTTGTTGTTCTTGATCAAAATCAATATTCTATGGAAGAAACCTTCCTAGATGGTCTCTAGCTCATCTCATCCACAAACTAAAATATCTTCCTTATCAACACTAAGGCTTCAAACTTAATAGCCGGATCTTTAATGTTCCCCAACAACGATGCCAAAAATGATGGGTGAGGTCCTTGATGTCACATATCACAACATTTAATTTTTCATTTATCGAATTGGGTGCATCTCAAAGAAATATACGATAAGGAGGAATCCAAAAATTGGGGGGTTTTGCACTATGAAAAGTGACTTTGATTTCGGTTGGTCTCCTTTAGGAGCCTTCAAGAGATATCAAGATCTCTTCGAGAGCATAACATTTCAAATAATTTCTAAAGATGATTCTAACTTATCAGTTAACTAATGCTTATTTAAACCTATTCTAATCCTAATGACTCAAGTTAGATGTTACCTTACTTAACTACAATTGGTTCATTGGGAGATCTACGAAATAAAACTTTAACTCCAAGTCTAAAATGCAGAATTTTAAAGTTTCCAAAAAGAAATCTAATTACGCTTGCAAGTAATGAACTCTAATATAGAAAATAGTGAATCTATTTATGTTGTAGAGAATTAAATATTAAATTTATAAAGAAATAATGCTAACTCCTAAGAACATATTCCAATTTAGCTCAGTTCAATCCTTACATCAGTCATTGTTACCAATTTTACTACAATTATGTGCATCTAAAAATGAATATTTAATGAAATCTACAGTAAATGATGGAATTATGATCTAGCTCTTATCTAGAGTAAAATTTGTTAACTAACATGAATCGAAACAATTTAATATAAGTAAATATAATTTATGAACATCAATCAATAGGAATTAAAGTGCTAACTTCAAACCAATTAAAACAAAACAAAATTAACTGAATCAAATAACAATGAAACAAGGCCACCTCCTTCAATTGAGTGGGCCTTGCTCTTCCTTTGGTGGGACCTCAAACACAGTGATTCAAATAAACTTATTATTTTATTCCAATTGGCCAAAATCGATTAGTAAAACAAAAGTACAGAGTACCAAAAGTTACAATTTTCAGCAAAAGATCGACTAACTCAAATTAAACCTAAGGACAAATATTTATAAGAATATCCCTTATTTTTAAATTCAAAATTATGGTGCTAGACGCCAAGTTACAAAGTGTAAAACCAAATGAAAGTCTAACTAGAAGTATTCAAGAGAATATGGCTAATCATAGTTGGAGCAACAGTTCCTAGATCGATGAAGAGAGCCAATCTGTAATCATGGTAAATCAGGATCTGTTAGGAGCTTTCAAGAGTGTGATTGACGCCAACCTGTTAAATATAAAGTTTAATAGATCCAACTCAACAATAATAAATTAAGTACCTACACAAAATCCCCAAGAATAGATTACAACCATGACAATAGATATTTCAGTTTGCACAATCATTTATTTATTAACATTACCAAAAGAAGCACATTTTCTTCAAAATACAACATCTAATATATCCTTCAATTAGTCAAGTATAATATGAAGCAAAAAGAAATTAACCATATAATCTACCACCATAATAATTAGTTAATAATATAATGAAGTATCTTGATTTTATAAAAAGATCAATTAAAATAACATTCTTGAGCACTCATCATTTGGGACATGGGGACCCAAAATAGATGGAAGGGATGAAGGATTCAACTTTGGAATATAAGGACCCAATGTAGATTAGAGAATGAGAAATGAGGAAATTTGGATTTAAATGGTAAGATTTTGGATTTGGGATGGATGAAAGATGTACCAAAGTATTGATCTTAGTATCCAAGTCCATGATAATTTGGATTTTTCTTGATATGTTGGGGTTCTAGGATGCCTTGTTCATGGACGCCTAACCCTTTCTTCCTCGATAATGCATATTTTGACAAATAATTTTGTAAATGGGATAGTTGTTTGTTTAGAAACAAGATGAGATCCTATTTTGAGGGGGATATGACATGGAAGGTATGATGGGTTCTTGGAAGAAACTAGATTGGATGAAGGCGAAAGAACCCATTTGATAGGTGTGGGGTTCATGGGTAGCTAGGATAAGGTGGTAGGATATTTTGGAGGATTAGGATCATGGCATGGAGATGAAGGGATGCTTGGATATTGACTTGGGGTAGGATCATGGGATGTAGGAGGATCATAAGATGGAGTGGAAGGGAGGGTATCATAATATGGATTAGTATTATGACATTGAGTGGAAGGGATTCTTTGATCTTGACTTGGGGTGGGATCATGTGATGGAGTTGATGGTATAATTTTCTCTTTATTAGGAGATGGAAATGAATCATAAGATGGAGTGGAAGGGAGGGGAGGGGACGAAGGGATACTTTGATCTTGACATGGAGGAAGGGGATAATTATATGAGATGGAAGAGACATGTTCTTGATTTGGAATGGGATCATTGGTTGTGATGGAGAAAACACTTTGATCTTTAGATGGAGGATTATCCATACTAGCATGCTTTGTACTAAGGGATAGTGTGATGGGGGATCAAGGATGCGTATACTATTATAATTGTGTGGATGGAGATATAGGAGATTCATGATATTTAGGGGATTAGGGTTTATCTTGATGTGGAGGGGATGAAGGTGGATGCTTGGCATGGGTAGATTGAACACATTTATTTTTAGATGGATATTTGGCTACCTTCGATAATAGTCCTTGGAGAAAATCATGAAAGAAGTGTGAGGAAGTGGATTTGTAAGATTGGGGTGATGTGGATTATAAGGATGTGTGGAATGAACAAGTGGAATCTTCCATAGGTTGGTAAATTGATGATGAGGATGAGGATCTTGGAAAGGAATTAGATATGGGGACTTGGGATGTGGATGGGGTTGGAGGAAATTTTTGGATAGAGGCTTGGTTTCCCTTGTCAAAGGAAGGGGAAGGATAATCAGTAGGATATGGATTGGGATTGGATGGAGGTGGGGAGGATGGAAGTTTGGCACTAAGACTAAGGAAGTATCTAAGCATGGAATATTTATCATTGTTGAAGAGGTGGGTGAGGATGAAATCAATAGTGGTGGATTGGGAGGGATCATTTTGGTTCATTATATTCTCATTATCATCATAAGGATCATTCTCGAGTTGGTTAATAAGACTATCCTAACCATTAGCAATGTAATTTTGGTTGACCCTGATAATGATTTTTGGTTTTTTGGGGTAAGATATGAGTTCGTGATGTTAGATTGGGATGAGGAATTATTAAATGGATGATTGGATGACTTAAGAGTGGATGAATCTTTTGGATTAGCAAGTTTGGATGCTAATTTTGGTTGTTCTTTGGGATGCATTTCTTCTATGAGAAATTTAGGAATCCACATGGTTTTTGATTTTTTTTTCTCAATGGGCATCTTTGGCTTCTTGGATTGATATTTTTTACTTTGAATCATATTTTCTTTGTTTTTGCATGCATTTTGGATGTGACATGTTGATCCTTGGATTTATGTGGATGTTTGGATTTACACATTTTATATTTGGCATCCAAATTTATTCCAATAGAAATGGGATCTATGGATGGAGATGAATTATATGGAGATATTATGGATGGGTTGATGTAGGTAGGATGTTGAAATGGACTCAAGGATGTGTGACTTTGTTGATCTTGATTTGGAATGTGAGGTGTTAGATAAATAGGATGAGGTTATTTTGAAATAGGAGTGATGGGTGGTGGAATGTAAGGACCCAAGATGTATGGAAGGGATGAAGGACTTGGTTTTGGTACATAGGGACCCAAAATAGATGGAAGGGATGAAGGTTTGGGCTTTGAAATATAAGAATCCAAGATAGATTTAGAGGATGGAGAATGTGGAAATTTGGATTTAAATGGCAGGATTTTGGATTTGGGATGGATGAAATATGTACCAATATCTTGATATTGATATCCAAGGCCATGATAATTTGGATTTTCTTTGATATGTAGGGTTTCTAGGAATCCTTGTTCATGGAGGCCTAACCCTTTTACTTAATAATGCATATTTTGACAAATTATTTTGCTAATGGGATACTTGTTGCTTTGGAAGCAAGATGCAATTCCATTTTGAGGGGGACATGACATGGAAGGCATGATAGGTTATTGGAGGAAACTAGATTAGATGAAGGTGAAAGAACCCATTTGATAGGTGTGGGGTTCATGGGTAGCTAGGATAGGGGTGATGGGATCTTTTGGAGGATTAGGCTCATGACATGAAGATGAAGAGATGCTTAGATATTTATTTGCGGTGGGATCATGGGATGGAGGAGGATCATAAGATGGAGTGGAAGGCAGGGTATCATGAGATGGATTAGGATTATGATATTGAGTGGAAGGGATTCTTTGATCTTGAATTGGGGTGGGATCATGTGATGGACTGGATGGTATAATTTGATCTTGATTAGGAGATAGAAATGGATCATAAGATGGAGTGGAAGGGAGGGGAGGGGATTAAGGGAAAATTTGATCTTGAAATGGAGGAAGGGGATAATTTTATAAGATGGAAGGGATATTTTGTTCTTAATTTGGAATGGGATCATTGGATGTGATGGAAGGAACACTTTGATCTTTAGATAGAGGAGTATCCATACTATCATGATTTGGTCTAAGGGGTGGTGTGATGGGGAAGGAAGGGTGTGTATACTCTTCAAATTCTGTGGATGCAGAGATAGGAGATTAATGAGGTTTAGGTGATTGGGGTTTATCTTGATGTGGATGGGATGAAGGTGGATGTATGGCATGGGGAGATTGGACAACTTTATTTTTAGATGGGGATTTAGCCACCTCTGCTAATAGTCCTTAGAGACAATCATGAAAGAAATGGGAGGAAGTAGATTTTTAAGATTTGGGTGATGCAGATTGTAAGGATATGTGTGATGAACAAGTGGAATAAGAAGTGAAAGCTTCCCTAGGTTGGTAAATTGAGGATGAGGATGGGGATTTTGAAAAGGAATTGGAGATGGAGACTTGGGATGTGGATGGGATTGGAGGAAAATTTTGGGGCTTGGTTTCCCTTGTCAAAGGAAGGGGAAGGATAAGAAATATGAGATTGATTGAGATTGGATGGAGGTGGGGAGGACAAAAGTTTAACTCCAAGACTAAGGAAGTATCTAAGCATGCCATCTTTATCATTGTTGAAGAAATGGGTGATGATGAAATTAGTAGTGCTGGATGGGGAGGGATAATTCTGGTCCACTAGATTCTCATTATCATCATAAAGATCATACTTAGGTTGATAAAAAAGACTATCCTCATCATCATCAATGTAATTGTGGCCGACCTTGATTATAATGTTTGGTCTTGTTGGATTAAGATACGAGTTAATGATGTTAGAATGGGTTGGAATGGATAAGGGTGGATTAGAATAGATTACGTTGGATGGAGGATAGATTAGATGGTTGTACATGGTAGAGGATTTATTGAATGAGAAAATTTTAGGATAGATTTTTGATGAGGATGGAAATTAGGACAATGAATTAGAAATAGATTGAGGATAGAAGAATAAGAATTAAGTATAAGGATGGAGGATGAAACCAGATTTGGATTAAGGGTTGGATTGGAGAGGCTTGGAATGAATAGATTGATGAAGGATTAGGTTGATTAGAAGATTGGATTGGAAAGATCTTAATGGATGAGATATTGCATTGAAGGGATTTAGAGAACTTGGATGGATACAAGATAAGATTGAAATGAGGGATAAATGGGTTTGGGATATTTGGATACATGAAGGATTGGATAAATGTACTTGGATGAAGAGAGTTAAAGATTGGTTGGATTAGGATGAAGATTTCTCTTGCTTGGCTAGGAGATAGATTTGAAATCACATAAAAAAAATGGCTCGATGAATTAGGAAGATATGTATGCATTGGTTTAGGACAAAGAGACACACCAAAAACTTGCACAAGCCTATAATTATCCAATTGGGAGTGTTCACTTAGTGTAGGCCCGCCAGAAAAAGGCTAATACATCTAAATGAATGGATGAGTAGGGTATACATGTTGGAATCAAGAAGACACACCAAACACTTGCACAACCCTAGAATTATCCAATTGGGAGGGTCAACTTATTGTAGGCCCACCAGAAAAAGGATAATACATCCAAATGAATGGATGAGTAGGGTATACATGTTGGAATCAAGGAACACTGAGAGGGGGGTGAATCAATGTTCTACAATTTTTAACTTTACTAATCTGATCCTGAAAGAACTTATAATATTCAACCAAAATAAATATGCATGAACATAAAATAAACAACCACAACACCATAACACAAGGATTTTTACGTGGAAATCTTGTTAGGGGAAAAACCATGGTGGAAGGCCAATACATAATATGACTATACTCAGAAATAAGTGTTTGTAGAATTGGGAATGCACTTGCATTCAGATACACTGCCTAGAGCTCACTACTCAAAAATGAAGACTCACTATCTTACAAAATATTCACATTAAAACCATCTGAGAGATTGAACTGAGCAAATAACATCTACTAATGCCTAGTTATAGTTCTGGTTAAGCACATTAGTTGATTTGTTGACCTTCTGTTTGATTCTTCTCTTCTGCTATGCTCTGCTCTAATTCACATCATAAATCCTTTTATGCACAAGTGAAACTATGTATAATCCTTCACTATTCATAACACACACCAAATATTTTCTTCTATCCATATTCAAAATGATACAATCAACTGGTTATATATATCCACCACTAAGGATTTAATCGCTACCTATCGGCTCCAACAAAAGTATGAAACTATTTTCAAATCTCTGGCTCAATCCATAGTTAATTCTTGATGCACACCAACCAAAGTCGGCCATAGCATAGTAATGACCCAAATAAATATGATCGAAAATGAAAATACTTAAGCAATTTCTCCTCAAACATCTGCAATGGCTACATCCACCAAGTCGGCCTTTATGTACTGATAAACAAGAAATTAATCAACTGGATCTTCTAACTTGCACACCAATGAATGTGAATCTTGATGATTCTCAGATAAGATAATACATACACCAAAATACCTTCCCTAAGATCCATAAATCAATATGATAATAGGAAATTTCATATGAATTGATGAACACAATATTGTTTGATGCTCTGTTCTTGCTTGACAGTTAATTATAGAACTTCAATCTAACTTCCAGTATGAGAAAAATACTAACTCGTGGATCAAATAACTGACTAGGGTTGCCATCAATGAAAATGCCAAATGATATTTATAGTGTCTCTTACCAACAATCTCCCCCTTTGGTATTGATGGCAACACTTAGAGAAAAATGACTAAATGTTGATTCAGTACCAACATGAATACACTGCCACTCTTCAAAATTCAAATACACAACCCCCCCCTAATATGATTAAGGAATTTTTCACTGTCCTATTCTCCCCCTTTGACATCAATGGAAAAGGCAGGAATCCGCATACCAAAAGTCAAACAAAACTGTTATGAACAAACTTCATATGTACAAACATGCTTCTTCAACTTACATAAACTTGGATAAATCTGAAAAATTATTCTTCAACAGGTTCAAAATCATGCCCCAAACCTTCTTGAGACTCTCCAAGATAACTATGTGACCACATAATAAGTAAGATTGTGACCATAAATTGAAAAGAATAAATGAGGAATGCACATGCATTTAGGCACACTGCCTAGAGCTCATTGGTCAAATACAAGGGAAGAATCACTATCTTATAAAAACATTCAAATTAAATACATCTAAATAATTTGAACTCAGAAAGTAGCATTTGCTATTGCCTGAGTACAATTCTGGTTAAGCACATGAACACTTCTTCACTCTTCTTCACACTTTTCTCTACTTTCAAATGATCTGAAACTTATTCACATAGAATTCACATACTTCACACTTACACACATCTCAAATGAAGAAACAATCACTTATATATATCCGCAACAAGAAATTACATCGCTTCATGTCAGCATCAAAAAAATAATAGAATGAATTCAAACTGTCAGCTCAAAACAATAAATATTATCAATGTAAATCAACCAAGGTTGGAAAAAACATAGTAGAGACTCAAAATAATGTCCTCAAACAAAAAAAACCTTCAAAGATTCTTCCTCGAAGATCCACAACACGCTTCAATCACCCTGTCGGCCATGAACATGCAAAGCATGAAAACACAAGAGAAAATATTGAATCGCGAGCACAATGATCAATGTGGATGTGCAACACAGATAGAAAAAAATATATAAACATTCATGAACACTAGAGGAACATACACTACAAATCAGACTAAAAGATTCACATTATCTTCTTCCATGAACACCATTTGTAGTAACAAAATAGTTGTCAGAACACAAAAATTCATAGCTTGCTCAAATATTCATGTGCACCTCTGAAACTCTCAGTGAATAAACTAAATAGGCTTGAAAAAAAACCCTTTAATCCACAACTTCTCATGATCAACATACTAAAATTTCCATCATGCAGATCTTCACTGCTTCATAGACAACCTATAACATGTTTTATTACAATTTTCTCAATATCCCCAATAAATATAGTCTTAAAGAAATTTATGCTAATAATGTTGACATCAATGACAACCACATATTAGAAAAACAACCAAAACATCTAACAATATCCCCCTTTGGCATTGATGGAAACACATGATGTGAAAAACACAATCAACACAACTAACTCTTCTCCTAACAATCATTCAGGCAACATTGAGAGGGGGGGTGAATCAGTGTTTTGATACCAATTGTTGGAATCAAGGAACACTGAGAGGGGGGGTGAATTAGTGTTATACAATTTTTAACTTTATTAATTTGATTCTGAAAGCACTTATAAAATCCAACCAAAATAAATATGCATGAACATAAGATAAACAAACACAACACCATAACACAAGGATTTTTACGTGGAAATCCTGTTAGAGGAAAAACCATGTTGGAAGGCCAATCCACAATATGAGTATACTTAGAAATAAGTGTTTATAGAATTTGGAATGCACTTGCATTCAAGGACACTACCTAGAACTCACTGCTGAAAAATGAAGACTCACTATCTTACAAAATATTTAGATTAAATCCATCTGAGAGATTGAACTGAGAAAATAGCATCTATTAATGCTTGGTTATAGTTCCGGTTAAGCACATTAGTTGATTTCTTGACCTTCTCTTTGATTTTTCTCTGCTCTTCTCTAATTCACATCACAAATACTTTTATACACAAGTGAAACTGTGCATAATCCTTTACTATTCACAACACACACCAACTCTTCACTTCTATGTTGAAAATGATACAATCAATCTCTTATATATATCCTACACTAAGGAATTAATCACTACCTATTGGCTCCAACAAAAGTATGAAAATATTTACAAACTGTCAACTCAATCCATAGTTAATTCTCAATGCGCACCAACCAAAGTCGGACATAGCATAGTAATGACCCAAATCAATATGATCGAACATGCAAATACTTAAGCAATTGCTCCTCAAACATCTACAATGGCTACATCCACCAAGTCGACCTTTATGCACTGATAAATAGGAAATTAATCAACTGCATCTTCTAACTTGCACACCAATGAATGTGAATCCTAATGATTCTTAGATAAGATAATACGTACACCAAAATACCTACCCTGAGATCCATAGCTCAAAATTATAATAGGAAATTGCATATGAATCGATGAACACAATCTTGTTAGATGCTCGGTTCTTGCTTGATAGTTAATTATAGAACTTTGATTTGACTTCCATTATGAGAAAATGTTGACTTGTGGATCGATTCACTGAATAGGGTTTCCATAAATGACAACACCAAATGATATTTGTAGTGTCTCTTGCCAACAATCTCCCCCTTTGGCATTGATGGCAACACTTAGAGAAAATGACTAAGTGTCGGATCAATACCAACATGAATACACTGCCACTCTTCAAAATTCAAAAAAAAAACTCCCCCTAAGATGATTAAGGAATTTTTCACTATCCTATTCTCCACCTTTGACAACAATGGTAAAGGCAGGAATCCACATACCAAAAATCAAACAAAACTATTATGAACAAACTACATATGTACAAACAGGCTTCTTCAACTTACATAAACTTGAATAAATTTGAAAAATTGTTCTGCAATAGGTTCAAACTCATGTCCCAAACCTTCTTGAGACTCTCCAAGATAACTACGTGACCACATAATAAGATTGAATTTTTACAGATTCAAGGTTTGTTGGATCATTGGCTGCCATAGCATCTTGTGCTTCCTTCAAAGCACTCAACATTGTTTCCATCTTAGGAGGAATTAGTCCTCTAATCTCACAAAATCTTTCAAATATTTTACTTTCTTCATGCTTTAAGATTTTAATCTTTTCAAGCAAAGATTTGACTTTACCTTCTTGCTTTCCTATAGAGACAATTAGAGGATCGAATGCTTGAGTGATATCTGCTAACTATTTTTCACATTCTTTTATTTTATTTTCAAAGTCCCCAGTGAACTTAGATAAAGATAGAAATGATTTATAAATGTTACCACCTTAACCAAAGCACTTTGAATTTTTTTTATACAATTAGCTACCAAATATTTATCCCTAACTATCATCCCTTTCAACTTACCGAACCTTTTATCATTAAACTCCTTCTGACCCTTATCCTCAGCTAATTTCTTAAGGGACTCAAAATGAGTACTTACAACATTATTGAGTTTCTTCATCTCATCGAAGGGAGTACTGAATGGATCCTTAACATATGTAGGCATGATTTTCTCTAGAATATTGAATGAAATATTTGACATCTTACTATCTTCAATATGTGATTTCAAAATTTCTTCCCTTGTCTTGTTCTGAGCGAATGAAGCTACCTTCATTTTTTGAATGAGAGATAAAGTGTCCAAGATGATAGGACCTTTAAGTGGTTCACAATCAAATGCTTCATGTTGTTCTTCCAAGAACTCTTTTTCTACCTTAGCAGTGTCTCTTTCTTTCATTGGAATTTCCTTTATTTCAACCTTCTTTTCCTCAATCATTGTTTCTTCGACTACAAATTCTTGCTTGTTTTTAGGAATCTCAACTTCTTCAACTGATACAACTTCAAGAGCTTCAATATCCATAGTAATTTTTTTATTATGCACATCAATAGGAATATGAGTGTTCTCAACTGTATCTTCTTTTCCTTCTTCTACTACTGGACTAGATGAAACATCTTCATCATGTGTTTCTTCAAAAACAACATCGATTTTGTTCCTTAACAAGACTTCCTTTAGGATTTTTTCAATTTCTTTTTCCACTATTTTTAGTTTGATCAATCATGAGCTTGTTTACTCTTGTTTTTCATTTGAAATATTTCTTAGCACCATTCAAAATTTTCTCGATTTCCTCAATAGACATCACTGGACATAAATCTACAAGAATTCACTCTCTCAATTGCTCATCTTCAGTTCTTACATTTACTCTTCTCATTCCCAAAAGTTCATAAAGAATTTTGGGTAATGCAGACATTATTTCAATAAGTGCCCTATTAAATTTATTCAATTACTTTATTGATGCTTCCTCAAGAGTTCTTTGATTGACACTGCCAAAGGTGTCATACCATTCATGAAGAGGCCTAATATTGCCATCCTTAATCAATGCATTCTCCACTTCTTTTACAGACATACATGCTTTGTCAATTTTCATCTTCTTTGATTCTACTTCACCAGAGGGCTTTTCCTTAGAGACTGTTGTTGCCTTTGTACCCTGATGCTTAATTTCTCTCACTCCTTCATTAGATTCTATTTCTTCATCTTCAAAAACTGCCACATAAACTCTTTTACTTTTGTCCTTCTTCCTTTTTCCTTCCTTATCAAATGATTTCACTTGAGTTTTCACAAGACTTGATTTCTTAGCAGACTGGAAGGGAGAGTAGAGATTTTTGTAGATCTTGTTTGAGCAAAGGGTGCTACCAGACTAGCAGGTTTAGTTCTGGTTGTCTCTCCTTCTTCAGCTTGTTCCAATTGGACTAGCAACTAATCTCTGATACCATTTGTTGGAATCAAGGAAAATTAAGAGGGGGGTGAATTAGTGTTCTATAATTTTTAACTTTATTAATCCGATCTTGAAAGAACTTATAACATTCAACCAAAATAAATATGCATGAACATAAAATAAACTACCACAACACCATAACACAAGGATTTTTACATGAAAATACTTAAACAATTTCTCCTCAAACATCCACAACGACTACATCCACCAAGTCAGACTTTATGCATTGATAAACAAGAAATGAATCAATTGGATCTTCTAACTTGCACACCAATGAATGTGAATCCTAATGATTCTTGGATAAGATAATACATACAACAAAATACCTTCCTTGAGATCCACAACTCAAAAATGATAATAGGAAATTGCATATGAATCGATGAACACAATCTTGTTGGATTTTTTGTTCTTGCTTGACAGTTAATTATAGAACTTCGATCTAACTTCTGGTATGAGCAAATGCTGACTCATGGATTGAATCACTAACTAGGTTTTCCATCAATGACAACACCAAATGATATTTGTAGTGTCTCTTGCCAGCAATACAAAGGTCATGTACCACATTTAAACCCCTTACCTTAGAAGGAAAAGGCCCTACCAAGGGATATATGTCACCTCAACAAGAAGAAATACATGGTGAGTAACTTTGGGCATGATTATCCATACCTTGTACCGCACTAAGAAAAAATTGAAAGGTATTAAACTAGGATGAAATTTTTTTGCTAGGGAGTCCTCCAAATACCTCGAGGGTACATGAGGCCCTAATCTGTAGATGAAAGAGAATAATGCCAAACAACCGAGAGGAGAGGGTAACCCACTCTCTATCTTTAATTCTCTAATGTATAATTTTTTTTGAGGCTTAGCCTAGATTGACAAAATTCCACTTCCAAGAGAGGTGGCATTCGATTCACCTCCCACTCTTTATACTTCACCAAACCATGGGAGTTGACGTCAACCCCTAGGGTAATGAAATCCCTAGGTAGGCCTCCTAAAAGGAATGATCCAAGTGTTTTTGGTCACCCAAGATCTCACGAAGCACAAGGAGAGAGAAAACACATGTTGGGTTCCTTGGGATGACAAAGAAAAGAAAAGAAAAGATTAAGTAATGTTTTTGATCCTCAAGATCACACTAGGTGCAAGAAGAGATAATACACACCACTCACTGAAAGACACATCAAATAATGTTCATTAACCTTAATAAAAGAAATGCGCTTAGATTAGTGGAAAAAAGAATGCCTCGGACAAGAAAATTTTGTAAGAAAGATGTTAGTAGTTTGATAAAATTTTTTCTTGACAAATGAATTATGCTAGAAATCTAAAGTATATTGAATAACGCAAGGAAATTTTTATGAGAAAATAAAATTACATAAACTGGAAAAACGTAAGAATTGAAACCAAGACTATGAGAGATTATGTAATGTTGATGTGACAAAATTGCATTTAAATTTTCCAAGCTGAAAAGATACAGAGAAAAGATGCATGAATAATGAATCCATGCATCAAGGTGCATGTATGCCAAAGTATGCAACAATTCAAGAGAATGAATGGATGAAAATACAAGCTAGGTAGTGAGTTTATATAGTACTACAGAGAGGAGATAGGTTTCAAATCTAACCAATAGGTATCAACCACAAAAAGTGGAGATGGACCGCCAAAAGTGGAGGATGCCACCAAAAATGGATATGGACCACCAAAAGTGGAAAGTGGTTCCACCCTTTAAGGAAGGGGACACCTCATCACTTATCTCATAGTTATTAAATGATAAACTCACTTTATTATCCTAAGAAATCTTAATTAAGTGTAGGAAAAGCCTAGGACTAAGGGAAAATAAATTAACTCACTAGGAAAATAAAAAACCTACACCAACACCCCCCCCTTAAGTGCAACTTAGAAGGATGAAAAATATTATGGGTCCCAACAAATGAAGCCATGTTAGGTACCCATGTACATATAAAATTCCCCCCCAAAGAAGAAGAATCCCATCCCACAAAAAGGAAGTATGTCCCCCATAATAGAGAGAGAAATGAAGTGGAAGGAAAAAGAAGCCCCCCAAAAAGATCTAATGGTAGATTCTCAAAACTAGATGTAGAAGATGGTCCATGATCATTGAACAAAATTCCTCCCCTTAGGAAGAAACAAAATCAAAGGGGTATGTGAGCTATCTTCCCTCTCTTGAAAGGAATATGTAGGAAGAAAACTCAAGATGTATGGAGTCTCTGAACTCATCTCAAGTGTCCCCATGTCGATGTTGAAGGCTCCCACAATCAAATCAAGCATTCTAGGCCACACTGCTGAAAATGAAAACTCAGAATATGCTAGAGACTGATGTAGAACACCATCCAAAGACTCAAGTATCTCCTTTGAAGATGTATCCTCCAAATGCTGATTCAAAGTATCCACACTCATGTCAAACTGTAAGGAATGATCATGTAGAGAATGAACAAGAGGGTCAAAGTGCTCCCTCACAACAACTGGAGAAGAAACATATTCATCAAAGAGATGATTAATATCATCAATAGTTTCTCCCAAATCTGCAATATGTCTCCATAAACAAGTTTGAAATACTTTTCAAGAGATCATCCCAAGCTGAATATGAAAGACGATAGATATCTTGCTGCAAGAAATCACTGGAAAATTTCAAAGAAGCAACATTGAAATTTGAAGTAGCGAAAGTAGATGGAAGAGATGGAATGAAAGGTTCAAGAACTAGATCACTTGTGAGAATACCCAAGTTCAAGTAACCAAAATTCTCTTCAAAATCAAAATCCAAACTAGAATTGTGATCATCATCCAAAGGATCAAAGCCATCATTAGGAATAAAATCTGAAAAAGGAGTACAACTGAGACGCATGATCAACCATCCCAATAGCAATTATCTCTTTTCTCTCCAAATCTATGATAAGAATTGAATCAAGAGTAAATTCCACAATCTTTCCTGCTCCATTATGAGCAACTTGATAGATGGAAAGAACATTATTAGACAAATGAGGTACGCAAAATACATCATTAAAAGTACCTTCCCCAATATCAATATATCCTTTCTGAATTGCATTCATATATGTATTATTACCCATAAAAATAGGTGGCACAACACAAGGCTCAAAAGAAGAGAACATGGACTGTGAAGAAGCCATATGATGAGAAGATCCTGAATCTAGAAGCCATCTCCCTAATCGATTACTCGTAGAAGCACAAAGAGATTTTCCTTTATGTTTGTCTAATGTATAAGTATTACATTTTTAATTTTTCTTTATAGATTCTTGGTTTGATGAAGATGGAAATTCAATTAACCCTTTATTACTCTTCTCAAGAAGATGTGTGAGGTGATCAATTTGTTTCTTCATACATTTTTGTTCATCATGACCAAGTTTCCTACAATAAGTATATTTTACCCTCTCCTTCCTTGATTTTCCTTGATTTGAAGAAGGTTTAGTGTCTACATTAGAAGTAGATGAAGATGTATCTTAAGCATTCTCTTCTTGACTCTTTTGTTTCTTATTTTCCTTGCCATTATATTTCTGATCTTTAATGCCTTAACTTGCAACTAAGTCATGAGACTTAGAAAATTTGATAGTGCCTATTTGAACAAACTTGTCTTGTTATTTTGTGAGTTAATTAACAAACACATCAAGAGAAGGAATTGTGTAGGAAGCTCCTAAGGCACTTTTAGTGGCATAGAATGTAGAAACAAAGATTGAATAATCTAGACCAATTTTAGAGAGAATATTTAAGATCAATTGTTTATCATCTTTCTCAATTCCACACTCTTTCAATTTTAATCTTATGGCCTTTAGTTTGGTGAAGAAGTCCTATATTGTATCAAAAATTAAATGAATTAAACCTATTAGCTCATTGTCCAATTGATGACCTCTTAATTCATCTTGTGCACCAAATAGGTTTTCCAATATTGTCCAAACTTGATTTGGTGTTGAAAAAAATTCAACATGAAAGAGAAAATCTAGAGATACAAACATACATAAGGTTCCAAATGCTTCATCACACTTATTAAACCATTTTTTATTTTCTACATCAATTGTTGGTTCAGTTTCTAGTCCCATTGTTACCCTATATAATCCATACTTTTGAAGTAGAGGGACATTTTACTTTTCCAATCAAAATAGTTGTAGGGTGTTAATATAGGAACTGTTGATTGATCCATTTTAGGTAGAAAAGAAGATTGTTTATGAGTGCACAAAAATAGAAAGCAATATACAAAAGAGACACCAAGAGACTCCCCCTTTTCCACTAGTCTTAAAAATTACCCCCAAGATATTGCAATGTTAGTAATTTATGATTAGTGCATTTATAAAACCTTTTTCTAGGATACAATGCTCAATAGGCCCAAAATGACCAAAACTATAAATTCTGATACACAACTAATCTGAGATAAAACCTAAAAAAATAGATTTCTAGTTGTTTGGTTCTCTTCAATACATTTCCAACACCTATTCATTTCCAAAAAATGGATCTTTGAGGCAAAAGTTATGGCTTGTTGAAGAAAAATGAAACAACAACTTCAACCTATAATATCTAATAGAAAATAAAAATATTTATTTTCAAAACCTTTGTAGATGGAAAGTTATCATCTCTAGATTTCCAACATTATCTCGTTTGCAAAAAATGAACACCATGGCAAAACGTTATGGTTTTTTTAAAAAGCAGGTTGAATTTTGCATGCAGTGATGACCCCGTGGCAAAAGAAAAAATTGCCAAAATAAAATTCGTCTAAAATAGACAAATTTTGTATGAGAATAGGGGTTTTTAGGCCTTCTGAACATAATGGAAAGGTTTATTTGGCCCAAAAATGTTCTAGTAAAAATTTGTTCACAGATTTGAGCTTCAAACTCCCGTTTGCAACTTTGTCAAATGATCTCCAATTTGGATGAAACAAAAGCCAAATATGTCTTTCTCAAGCCTTCTAGATGCATTGGAACATTAAAAAATGCTACCAATATAACCAAAAATATTGCAATCACCCAAATCTCACAAAATATATATGTAATATGAAGAGGTTATTAGATCATTACAAATCTTTTCTGATTCTCTAGATTGTTTAAAACAAAAGAAAAGAGCATACGAGAATTTACAATTTTTTTACAAGAAACTTAATATCTCAATAAAAAATCTGAGAACTTTGATTTCTCAAAACAAAATCTTTGATACCATGTTAGAAATCTGAAATAGATTGAATAACCCAAGAATTTTTTTAAGATAAAATCAAAGTTACACAAATTGGATAAGAATGCAAACCAGGACTCTGAGAGATTATGCGATGTTGATGTGGCGTAATTCCATTAAGAGCTTCCAAGTTGAAAAGATACAAAGAAAAGATGCATGAATAATGATTGCATGCATCAATGTGCATTTATGCCAAAGTATGCAACAATGCAAGAGAATGAATGGATGCAAATACAAGCTAGGTAGTAAGTTTATATAGAACATAGGAGAGGAGGTAGATGGAAAATCCAACCAATAGGAATCAACCACAAAAAATGGAGATGGATCGCCAAAAGTGGAGGATGCGACCAAAAATGGAAAGTGGTTCCACCCTTTAAGGAAGGGGACACTTCATCACTTATCTCCTAGTTATTAAATAATAAACTCACTTTATTATCTTAAGAAATATTTAAGTGTAGGAAAAGCCTAGGACTAAGGGAAAATAAATTAACCCACTAGGAAAATAAAAAACCTACACCAATAAATTCAAGCTGCACAAAAAAAGGGTTATATGAAAAAACGATCAAAGAAAATGATTGCTAGCATGAAGATAACCATACAAATGTGGAACCATTTTGCAATAGGGGTTAGTAAACTTACCCTAATGATAGGGGGTGTGAAAGGATGAATGTGATCCCCTACTTTTTTTGATAATAAAAGAGATAGAATTTGAAAAAATTATGAAGAAAATTAAATAAAAGTGTAGCTTTGTGAAACAAAGGCACCTTTTGACCAAAAAAAATTGTAGAAACGTAAAAAAATAATACCTATGGAAAGGTGCAACTTGGTGAAGAAGAAGTGCAACAAGTTGAAATAGAAGTGCAACAAGTCAAAATAAAAGCACAACAAGTTGAAACAAAACCACCAAAACACAAAAAACACTAAAAAATTATACTTGATAAAAACACAACCTGGTTGAAAGTAGGAGCCAAAAGTCAACATAGAGGTGTAAAAAGTCACTGTGTAGGTGCCAAATGGCTGAATAAAGGCACTTTGAGTCTCTAAGGAAACACAACTACTTGAGATAGAGACAAAAAAAGTTTGTGCAAGTGTGGCTTTACAGAGACCAAATAATTGTAAGTTGGGGATTAGGAAAAAATGTTTTTTTATGCTAAATGCAACTATAGATTTTTGAAAATAGAAGCCTAATAATGTTTTAAAAGCCTAAAAGCATTAGTATCAACAAAAAGGGCTTTAGGGTTAGTATTCAAAAGTCCTTAAATCTAAAAAATCCTTATCTAAATGCAAGTTAAAAGAAACTAGAACCCTAAAAATAATAAGGTTAGTACTACAAATGAGCTGAAATATGAAAACAACTTAGCTAAAAGAACACCCAAAAACTATTGAGGAAAACTAGTGGTTAGATTAAAATATGAAAAATGGCAGGCTATCGTAAGGTCCTAACACTTTAGTTAAAAATTGTGTGAGCATGAATTTGTGCCCCTAACATAAATTCCCTTTTACCCCCTTGCACTTTAGAAAACCTGAGGTGGAGGCTTAAATCGAAATAAGCTTGCTGCTTGCATCACACTTGGTGCCTATTTTGTGTGTTGGTGGGGGAATTTTTGTCAAGGATGCCCATGTGACATGCGGATGTCCACGTGGCACACTTACATCCCTGGAAGATTCCTATGGCTAGAGACTACAGAGTCATTACTTTTTCAATTGGAAGTTGAAGAGTAACATCCCTCTACGGCTGGCCAACCCGAATATGGTCATTTTTCACCCTTTCCTTCATATTCTTCATCTCTTCTTCCATTTTCAAGTTGGTAGATCTTCTTCACAAGCATACACAATCTCTCCATGATTTGAGCATCGATCCACAAGATTTGTAGCAACATTTTTCACTTAATTGCAACAATCCACTACTCCATCACTCTGATAGTGCAAGCGTAGGACAAAAACCATGACGATAGAGGCTTGAGTTCCTCTCACTCTTCTCCTCCATAAGCCTTGAGTACTTTGGATGAAGGTGGTAAGCCCCTCTCATCTTTCTATCACCTTTAATTGAGTAAACATGTACTATTTGTATTGTTTTGTGTTTACGTAGCTTGTATTTCCTTTCTTTATCTTTATTCCTTTCGTTGCAAAATTCGCTGTCCGTGGAGGTGGAAACACCAAAATGGGGGTCTGACTGAGGTAGGCCCCGAAACAACCCCAAAATTTTTCCTCTTTGTTATGTGCAGGTGGAGAAGTCTTGGAGCAAGCTGACGAGGGGACTATTATGTGAGATCATCTTCATCACCCTTGTGATAATATAATTCCTTTATCACATTCATCTTTACATTTAACTCTTCTTAATCTCATTCTATCACTTCAGATACCTCTAAACTAGGCTTCTAGTATCTCCTTTAGAGTTTGAATCTCATATTTCTAGTTCTCTAGCCGTACGGATGCCAACGCACCTATGAGACTCCAACATGTCATGTTGTCATCCCAAAACCATGCTTCTATCCTCATACAAAGAGCTACTTGAGATGCAGAGTTGACTTTGAAGGCCGAATCGTCTAGTCTCTTTCCAGTTCTCAAGATTGCAGAGTGGTCGAAGGACTTTATAATCCTCATCATTCTCATCTTGGTCATCCTAACCTTCCTTTAACTGAGGTAAGTTAGGTTAGCCTTTCTGATCTTGGCTTTTCATGACCTAGGGCCTTGTAGTGGTTTGACCCCCTCTTACATTTTTGGCGAACCTGACTTGAACCCTTTTGGTTCCATTTCACAATACTAAAAGCCCCTTTCCTCGTGTTCTAGGAGTGTTGTAGGTGTGAGTGTTGCAAGGCCTCTACCTTACAACCCAACCTACGACCCCTAGTAGGAATAGTTGGAAGGTTCTAATGGTGTTGTGTAATGAGACCTTAATTGGGTCACTACCTTGTCTCGTAAACCTTATGAGGCTCTACAAAAGTACCATTTAGTTATGACCTCTTTCTTAAACCAACCTATTCCCTCTGCAAAGACTGTGAGTAGTGGTAATATCATAACTTTTACTTCACAGGACCTGTCGATGGGCTTCAATAGAGATCCATCTCCTCTTTATGTCCTTGCAAGGATAAATGGGAATACTGTAGGAGGTGTTCTCGTTGATCCGACATCCCAAGTGAATATCATAACTTAGGAGATCATGTTGATTATCTTCTTGCATAAATATGTATCTGATGCACTTGAAAGTACTCTACACACATGACATACTTTTCATATCTCCTATAGGGAGTATTGTCTTGTTGGTCCTCATTGGACCTAAATCCATGAGCCTTAGGTTTGACATCATCCCGGGATCTAAACTCTTCAAAGTGAAGCTAGGCATTCCTTGGCTAGTAGCTATGAATGTAGTTCCCTTGGTTGTGCATAAATGTTCAAAGCTTTTTTTATGAAGGCTCAGTACATGTTGTCCATGACACCAATTATAGATCACTGGTTGCACGTGGTAGCTATACCCTAGATTAATTTTACTCTACCTCTCTTGGTCCTCTCTCACCTAGGAAGGACCTCATGTACCACACATATCAAAACTATAAGAAGGGGCATGCTAGGCCCAAAGTGAGGTTCCCTCCTTCACCTTATATTGTTTTGCATAGAGCTTGCTTAAAGGCTAATGGTGAGGCTGCCAAGCCACGTAAGAGAGAAGAAGAGAAGTGGTCTCGAGATCCTCCTTCTTCTCCTTCCATTGCTCAACCCAATGCTTCCTCTCACCCTGTCGTGGTGCCATATACTTCTATCTAATGCTTACGAGAGAATCACATGGTGCTCGCTTGGCAAAAGTCCAAGAGTCCCACATTGGAGGTTCTGGTCTTACATAGAGCCTAGGTCCATTTGGTATGGTAGACAGAAAGCCCCCTATGGAGAGTCCTCTTTGTCTTAGCCTCTACGGCCTCCTACCATTCCTGTCCCCAAAATAGTGAACATGAAGAGGCATGTTGTTGAGGCACTAGAGTCGATTCCTCCTACCATTTCTGAACTTGTTCCCTCTACTCCCATTCAGGAGTCTTCCCTTCCACTAGAAACAGTCATGGAGGACACTCTCATGACTAAGCATAATCCTTTTGTTCCTTCACAAAATCTGACTTCTGGTTTGAAGAGTCGTAGGAGCTGCCTTGTGTGTGAATGCAATCATCAATGAAAGGCTCTCTTGGCTGAGAAAGCCTCCTCATAGAAGAAGGAGGAAGAGAAGACAAAACCTCCTACTATGTCCTCCTCTCTCCTCTATTATGTCTCTAATCTAACTAGTTCTAAATCTTTTCCATCTCCCGCTATGAGCGAACATGTGTCTGGAAAGGTGTAGGTGTTTATCACTCCTTCTACGGAGCCACCCCTGCCGACTTCTATTCCAGATGTCTTGCCTTTCCTAAAGCCTATGGATATGGTTAATAATTTGATTGTATCCACTATGGTTTTGTCCTCGTCTACCCGCCTTGCTTCATCTATGGGGAGCTCACCTCCTTTGATGAAGAAGAAGGTAGAGCGTGGCCCCCCAACAATGGAGGATGTAAGAAGAGTCCATCTCTTTCAAAAGGTGGTATTGTGATGACTTGTTATATCCTAGTGACATAACCAACTCCTACCTCCCCCGACTTTTTCATTGCTCCTGAGTCTCTTGATGAGCCTAGTGACGAACCTCAGGTGCAAAATCCTCCATCCACCAAGGTGAAACATGGAACTCTCATCAAATGTATGTTTAACTTGGTGGATGAAGTTCTGACCTTGTCAACAATATTTGCAAAGTCATTGACGTTAGACCCACAAGAGTTAAGCGACAAAGACCTCATAATTCCCTCTGCCTTGGCCCTTGTTGCGGGAGGTTCGAAAGGTCAACCCCTTAACATAACACAATTGAAGGTTCGTCATCCTTCCCCCTACAATGATCTAGAGTGGGAAGCTGACGAACTCTTGGTTGACTAGTGTTAGGGGAGACCCTCTTCTTGATCTTTAGATTAGATGTGTGTGTGTTGTGATGTTCTCCTTTGTGATCATGCTATATGTTCTTGGATGACCCTCGTCACCCCTATTGGTACTTGGGAACAAGCATGGTGATTGTATTGTAAACTTTCCTCTATATGTATCTCTATTCTCCCTTGTTTGTGATTGACTTTTGGTAAATTGGGGATGATGCAAAGCATCAAGAGCATTCAGGCCTCCTTCCATGTTGACCCAATTTTTTTATTTTACTTTGTCTTCCATGCATTCTTCCTAATCTGGTTGGGGGATTGATGATCGATCACCTTGCACCGCGGTTACCTATTAAATAAAAATAAAGGCAAATCTGACCCCATGAAACCAGATCCCACTATGCCCTTTGTGTGTGATCTCTATCCTTCTACTTTTCTCTTTATCTTTCTCTCTTCTTTGCTTGAGTTATCCCTTTCATGTGTGACAACATTTCTTTTACATTGCTTGGTCTTTAGAAAGAGCATTCATTGAAAAATGAATCCTTTCCCAAGATCCTTCACATGTTCCTTCTTTAGAATTGCATTATCGACTTGAAACCATAACAAAACACGTTTCCTTCATCATGGGTTCATAAAGAAATGACTTGGAAATCATCCTCCGAAGCGGGAACAATCTTAGTCTTCCCCTCACATGAGAACTTGTCCTTCCTTTTGAATTCGTTGATGATGTGAACATATTTCAAAAGGATTCCTTGATGACAAATTGATTCGAGAAAGAAGACATTGGATTTTGAACGAGCATGT
This sequence comes from Sequoiadendron giganteum, assembly GCA_007115665.2. Lineage (NCBI taxonomy): Eukaryota > Viridiplantae > Streptophyta > Pinopsida > Cupressales > Cupressaceae > Sequoiadendron > Sequoiadendron giganteum. Next base: position 500,217,517 of record CM021105.1, read on the forward strand.
CCCTTGAGTGGACCCATCCTCTTCACATTAGGTTCCCAAGGGACCCCTTCAAAAGCTTTCAATAATTTCTATGGCGTCTAGCTCAGGGGCATCCCGACTAGATTGGTTTCCCATCTTGGTATCTAGTCTGGGGGCAACCTGACTAGACCGGTTTCACTTCTTCGCATCTAGTCTGGGAGTAGTCCGACTAGACCTACATCGCATCATTACGTCTAGCTTGGGGGCATCCTGACTTAACTTCACTCTTAAAACAACATGTCCCTTCAGTGGAACCTCCTTCCTTTTGAAGGGTTCCATAGGGATTCCTTGGAAAGTCTTGCAACTTAGCAACAATCTATGTGACTATTTGTTCATAGGCCCACACAACTACTTCTTGATGTGTTCTATCTATGGGTAAACATGTCACCATCTCTAAATCTATGAAGTCCCCTTTCTTGGTTTCCTGCATGTGAGATTTCTTGGAGGATACCTTCCTTGCAGGTCTGTGGGTTTGTAAGGTTCTTTCTTGGTTTCCTTCATGTGAGAGTTCTTGGAGGATACCCTCCTTGCAGGTTTGCGGGTCTGTAAGGCCCTTTTATCAGTCTCCTCCATGTGAGATTTCTTGGAGGATACCTTCCATGCAGGTCTATGGGTCTATAAGGTTCTTTTCTTGGTTTCCTTCATGTGAGATTTCTTGAAGGATAGCCCCCTTGCAGGACTGTGAGCTTGTGAGGTACTTTCGTACTTCAACTTTGTAGTTCTGTAGAACTATGAAGTCCTCTCCTGCACTTATGATTTCTCTAGACTGTACTCTACTTCCTCATTGGTTGAGGTGTACTTCTCTTACTTTGTTACTTCTTTACTAATCTACTTTACCAAAGCACTCATCAGTACTCGTGCTCGCTGAAGTAGGGAAAAAATGTATGAGCGTCAATTTTCACCCCTAACAAAAATTCCCTTTTACCCCCTTGCACTTTAGAAAACCTAAGGTAGAGGCTTAAATTCACATAACCCTGCTCCTTGCATCACACTTGGTTCCTCTTTTCTATGTCAGTGGGGGCATTTCTATCAAGGATGCCTATACGACACACATATTTCCCTGGCATATTCTTACGGCTGGAGATTGTAGAGGCATTACATTTTCAATTGGAAGTTAAAGAGTAACATCCCTCTTTAGTTGGCTGACCTGAATATGGTTGTTTTTCAACCTTTCATTCATATTCTTCATCTCTTCTTCCATTTTTAAGTTGGTTGATCTTCTTCACAAGCCTACACAATCTCTCCATGCTTTGAGAATCCATCCACAAGCTTTGTAGTAGCAGTTTTCACTCCATTGCAACAATCCACTACTCCATCACTCTGATAGTGCGAGCGTAGGAAAAACACCATGACGGAAGAGGCTTGAGTTCCTCTCACTCTTCTCCTCCAAAAACCTTGAGCGCTTTGGACGGAGGTGGTAAGCTCCTCTAATCTCTTCTATTGCATTTGGTTGAGTAAGCACGTATATTTATAGTGTTTTGTGTTTATGTAGCTTGTATTTCCTTTCTTTATCTTTATTTCTATCATTGAAAACTTGGTTGTTTGTGGAGGTGGAAACACCAAAATGGGTGTTTGATTGAGGCATGCCCCTAAAAAGTCCCAAAATTTTCCTTATTTGTTGTGTGCAGGTGGAGAAGTCTTGGAGAAAGTTGGCGAGAGGACTATTGTGTGAGATCATCTTCATCACCCTTGTGGTAATATACTTCCTTTATCACATTCATCTTTACATTTCACTCTTCTTAATCTTGATCTGTCACTTCAGAGACCTCTAAACTAGGCTTCTAGTCTCTCCTTTAGAGTTTAAATCTCTTCATTTTGGTTCTTTGGGAATCCATATGCCATTGCACATGTGAGATGCCAACACGCCACACTGTCATCCTAGAACAACGCTTTTGTACTCAAACAAAGAGCTACTTGAGACACAAAGTTGACTTTGAAGGCCAAATCATCTAGTGTCTTTCTAGTTCTCAAGATTGCAGAGTGGTTGAAGGAATTCATAATCCTCATCATTCATCCTACTCAACCTACTCAACCTAACCTTCCTTTAACTGAGGTAAGTTATGGAATCCTTTCTGCTCTTGTCCTTTCATGACTTGGGGCCTTGCAGTGGTTGGTCCCCCTCTCTTACAAGAATATGTTAATTATGTTGACCGAGTAGTGTTCAAAGGTTGTATACATTAGGGGAAATTTTGGTCAACTCTCTTAACAAGATTTTTTGAATTTTAAAAATGGTTGAAACATAAATTTAAACTAGAAAGCAAAAAATTATTTAAGCTAGAAAACATTCAAATTCTTACTTTAGAAAGCATGTAAATTATCTAAGAATTAATGCTTGCAGTTAAACTATGAAATTTAAATGAATTTAACTAATGACTAATGACTAACTATTGACTAAAATTACACTTAAAAACTTGTAACTAACAACAAGAGTGAGTGCTCCAGAATTTCCAAGTAAACAAAACTTAAGGATGATAAAATAAAAAACACAACCTGCAGGAACACATAACAAAGCTCAACACAAAGTAATATCAATATAAATTTAACATGTACAAAATGAAAGTAAGAATATTAATAATATAAAAAATTATCTACTCTATGATATCCCTCGAGTGGCCAACTCTTGGGTGTTCCTATGGTTAGCTTAAATCACACGTGTACTTTCGTATCTTCAAAATAAACCCATTTATAGCACTTCCATTACAACTGTTTGTTGATGGTGTTTTCTACACAACAACAACTCAGAAAGAATATGATATCCTACCTCTCTTGAAAGGTAAATATCTATCAACAAGCCTCAAGAGATAACCCCAAAGTCTCTAATGTTAGGTCTTGACAATGCAATAAAATAACTCAGAGATAATGTGAAAATGTTGGTAATCATAAAGGGACCTTATTACAAGAAAATAATGAATTCAAATTTATTAGATCTAGAAATATGGTGATACTTCAAATCCTAAACCAAAAAAGAAATAGAAAAAGATAAAGGGTTTCAGAGAGATTTCTATGATTAACAATGCAAATGATAAAATACTTGAAACAAACCAATCTCTCATAAACTAATTCCTGTTTGACCTAGATAAATCTGCAATCTTACATAAATAGTGCAATCTTCTAAGGCATTAAGGATTTTCAGATTATGAATATTCATTCAAAATAACCCTATTGCAATTGAAATGACAAGCACCCACAATCGAACTAAGCACAATTTTAAGTCTAGACTAACTTTGAAAAACAACTAACAATCAGCTAGCTGCAAAAATTATGGACTAGAGATTGCTACAAACACTTCAAGCATCAAACCCTAAACATCATCAATTTATATAACATCAAACCTAGTGTATATCAAATAAACTTAAGCAATTTCAAAAGATAGAATCTTAGGAACCACGCCAGATCAAAATTCAACACAAGAAAGACACCAAATCATAATGTGTTTACTTGCATTAAATCACCCAAAGTAGCAACAATTCTAGTCTTTTGTTACAACACCTACTTGAAAAATGAGACTAACTCCTAACTCTAACTCTTTCTATAATTCTTAATTCGCTCCAATGTAAAACTATCTAGCCCTTACAAATTAGGAAAAATGCCAAATTTATAGAAAACCCCAAGATATGTCAGACCAATTAGGTTTACAACAATAAACAACAAAAAAACAAGATGACCAAGAGGAATTAAAAATAAAGTAAATTATGCATTAAATACATGCACTCCATCTAGGTCATCCTGGGATCTCCAACATAGCCCTGTCGAATGCATGTGAAGGAGAAAGAGAAATAATGGGGAAGCACAAATTTTGATGAGGTATTGTATTAACTGCCCTCCTCTTTGGCTTTATCTCACCTTGCCCTATCCTACACCATCGAAAATATTTTCTCCAAGTTGGAAATAGGTGGCATAACTAACACTTTCATACTCCTTTCAATGGACTTAATGTCCTCTCTTGATTGCTTTACCACCTAATCCCAATCCAACTTCATGGTTTTATATTTATCGATCACCACAATGTATGGGGCTGCATCATCTAACTGGTGTTTAGTGAACTGGTCCTCATTGACTGGAGAATACACATCTCACCACCATTTCCTTAATTGCTCCAAGCTCAGATACTTTGGCATGAAAATTTTCCTTCCTGTCATAACCTCAAAGAAGGAAATGCATTTGTTGTAGATCTTAGTAAGGGTGTCCTCAATTTGTTTCCCCTGCTTATGCACCTTCTTCAAAACCCTTTTCCTTATTTGAAAAACTTCAACCCATTCCCAAGGTTCTGTAGCTTTGGATGAAGGAAGAATTCCATCACTCACCAATTTATCTTCAGTGTGGTCCATGATGGTTTTAGTCTTTTGTAACAAAAGATCAACATCATCCTTATCCTAGGATAATACATTCTTCAACCAATCTATTGATCTCATAGCATCTCCACTGGTTGAAATAATTTCCTTGATGGCACTGTCTCCGTTGGCTTGCACTCCTTGTAACTAGATAATTGTAGCATGAGTCGTGGATTTCATCTTCTCCAACTCAGTTTTTGTTACTTCAAGCAAAAAATACATAGCAGATGATGAGGAACTGATGGATTGCAAGAGTTTCATCAAATCTTGTAGATACCTCATAAGTTTATCATTCTCCTTCTTTAATTATTGCTTTGTCTGCACTTCCTTCCTCAAACTACCCAAGATTACAACACTAGAGCCTTCATACTCTTCAATATCCTATTCCATGGAAGTAGGCCCTAAGTTGAAAATTTGCTCACTATAGTCACTACCAATTACATCATCCCTATTATTATTAGGAGTAGGAGTAGCAATGTGGACCACTTTATTATTTGCTTCATCTCTTTTGATCTTGGAGATAACCCCAAATTTCTTCTTTGTTTTCCTATGTTTTCAAGAAATTCATCCCAGTTGCGAGGAGTATGAACTACCATAATCTGCTTACTCTTTAATTCCTTGTCCAACCAACCTGGAACTGTGGAATCTGACTGTATACTATCTTGTGCAAATGTATCCTGGTGAACCTTGGGTGCATCTTCATTTAAGCCTTACCTTTCAGGAATCTCTTCAACTGTATCCTCTTTTCCCTTATCATGTTCTTCTTTTTCATGCACTAGAGAAGGAGTCCTAATTAAAACTTCCTCCCTTTGAGGAGTTCTATCTTCTTCACCCCCTATAGGTGAATCCTCATAAGTCACCATAGGAGACTATAATACTTTCTCTATTTCTGCCTCAACACTGTAGAGATCACCCTCTTGAAGCTCTTCTTCTCCTTTATCTTGGTGATTCTCAACATCCTACAATTCACCTGGTACATTGTGATTCTAATGAGAAGGAGGAATATTCCCATGCTCAGTGGTAGGAGAAACCATGGGAACACTTTTTTTGGGTACACCATCCTTAGGAGATGGAGTTCTTGATCTTCTTGTGTACACTTGTGTCCTTTCTCCTAAACTTTCCACATCTACTACTAGTGGCTCAGCTTCATATCCTACCCTAGAAGTTCCCTTCTCCTTCTATGATAATCTTACTATCCTTCTTCTCTTAGGCAGAAAAATACTAATCTATTTTTCTTCATTTTTAGCTACATCCTTCTCAGCTTTCTTATTCTTTGAAATGTGTTTCCTTTTCTTAGCAATGGGATTTCTTTGCCTCTCTACCTCCCCTGTCTCCTGGGCATCTTTAATCTTTATCTTGAAAGGGGATCTCACCTTAGTCTTACCCTTAGGATCATGCTCAGGTGATTCCTCAGAAGTGGAGTGAGACTCTAAGTTTCCCATTAGGTCATAGGTGCATTGCACACCCTCACTCTCCAATTCCAACATCTTGTGCTTGAGCCACAACTTAGTGTACCTAATCATTGGAGTCTTGATCTATTCCAATTCTATCTTCTCTTCCTCCACCAATCTAGTTCTCCAATCGGTTTATCCTTCACAGCTTCGTAGTTATGGTCCTTAATTAAATCTACATCATCTTCAACCTGATCTGGAATGGCCTTTATGTTGTATAGCCGAACTAAGTTCACTAGTAGCCTAGTGAAATTCCTCTTTCTCATCTCAAATTCATCACTGATGTTGGCCCAATAATCCTCTATATCATCCTTATGACTGTATTTCCTGTTGGCCTTCTTCCACGCCTTACCAGTCCTATCAAATCTAGATCTCTTGAAATGGAAGGAAAGACCTAGAGTACTCATTTCTTCTTCATAAGCATGGGCTGAGTTAATGGAAGGAAAAGCCTCACCACTTCCTATCATCAAAAGAAAATAACCACCAAATCCAGTCTTATGTTTCTCCTTCTTTACGATTGCATCAAAATCACAAATTTTCCTTGTGACTTCCAGAAGTATAACATGATCCATGGGATATCTAGGGAGTCTGTATGGAGCCCTCTAACAACCATATATTTTGATGTATGAAAAGGTGGGGAACTAGATAAACCAAGCTCCAAACCTCTTGATTAACTCCTTAGCACTATCTGAGATCCGAACATGCTTTGCACCTTGCAAAAACTTGGTGATGTACATGGTGAATCCATCATTCACCCTCCTATAACTTGTGCCACCCAAGTGCAATTGTGGGTATACTTCATAAATAACATCCTCTCCAAACACACCCCTTGTGCTTAGCCCTTTGTATGGATGGAACCTTGCAAGTGCATAAACCAAGTAGGAGGTCATTGTGAAGGTCTTTGTCTATAGACATTGCACATTTGTTCATGTATCATTCCACTTATAATTCCTACTCAATGGTAGTCAATACCTTACTCCATCCTCACAATAACATGTAACATCCAGTTTTCAAACACTCCTGCACTTTTCAATCCCACTACCCTGCTGAGGAGTGTGATAACATCATAGTATTCCTTCCTAAACTTAGCTCTGACTATCTTCTTGGGTAGCTTAGAAAAGTGGGACTTGGGTTTCTCTAGCCAGGAATCAATGACCTGTTGGAATTTTATGACATTTTCATCATTATACTTCTTTGCTACATCCATATCAAAACCTGCTACATGAGACCTATTAGGCATGTCAAAGGTCTGGGCAATGGACACAGGGTTTAAATTTGCCACAATTCTTCCTTCAGGACCAACTATCCTCTGTGTGCCTCTATCATAATGTCTAGAACATTCAAGCACTAAATCATAACACTGGACTGTAGGAGGGAATCCGACCACATGTGCCAACTCTGGTTCCAATATCCTTCTAGCCAACAAAGGGAGGTTTTGTGCTACCATCCTTGTCTTAAATTCCTCATAATCCCACATCCCAACATTTGTATCAGTGACCTCTGACCAAATGGAAGCCAACTTGCTCTGTGGGATTCTACTCCCTAAGTCCATTTTAATCCTTTCTGCCTCAGATATAGCAGAGCCCTCATCACTCGGATCCATTACCTTGCCCTTGGTCATTTCAGCAACAAGTTGACTTGATTCCTCTTGCATCCAATAAAGAGACCAAAATAAAGATCCATCACAAATGATATATCCATCCTTAAAAAAAAATCCATGATGAATAAAAATTACCAAAATCTCATAAGAATTACTCATTTAAATGTTCAGGTTTTTAGTCTTCTCGTGGAATTTAGGCCATAGGGAAATCTCGATAAATTTTGGACTAGACAAAATTCAGCGAAACAAGCACAAAGAAACTTCCAACCACCATTTAATCAAACAAAATTATTTAATAAATAGAATGACACATCCTATAATAACTTAAATCGACCATAAAATGCACAATCATCAACTAATAGATCATGCCACCTCCCAATTCTTCATTTTCAACAAGATTTTGGGAAAATATGCCAAGGTCAGAAATCCGTGAAAATGGCAATAGGTTACGAACTCCAGGAAAATAAAGGGACAAAGAAATGTCGGTAAAATCCCGAGGACACGAAATTTCATGAAGTCAGTGTAATCTTCACATTTTAAGCATATTTTCGAGAAATCGATAAAGCGATGGAAAAATCAGGGAAATCGTGAAGTAAAGGAAATTCGCGAAGTGTTTGAAAACCTGAAATCTTTGACTTCGTCAAGATTTCACTCAGATTGATCAAATGATTGGGAAGTTGGTAATTTTGCCTAGAATTTAGCTCGTTCAAAATGCAAGGTTAACAAATTATGCTTCAAATCGATCATAAATGAAATCCAATCAATATGAGGAATGATTTCAACAAGGGAAACCCTATGAAATTATCATGATAACATAGTTTGGATCTCAACTCACCATTTTAATTATCACTATTCTTCACATGAATTCTCCCATGACTCAACTAAGATAGGATGATTATCATATCAGATAATGAGCAACAAGCTCCATGTCACCAAAGAGATGATTTCATCAAAGGTCGAGGATTTCTAGGTTAAACCAGAGATCGACATAAGAGAGCACAAAATCAAAAAAGTGAAGCAGAGCAATGGTTAACCTCCCCAAATTACAATCATGTAGAAGGAAAGGAGGAACAAACAATGAGGAAGGGCATCAAGGCAAGAAACGAAACCCTAGCATCACTACTAGACCATACCACATCGAAGTCTCGACTCAAAACATACACCCACACAAACCCCAAAGAAAATTCAATTCGTTCATTAAAAAGAGAAGGCAACATGTACATACCATGAGAGCCAAGAAATCTAAATAGCAATAGTCGACAAGAAACCCTAAAAATCAAAGCAGAATGCAAGAAATCAATAGAAAACTTAACTGTAATGCTCAAACGTAGAATCCAGCAACAAAAAATCAAAATCTAGCTCCTCAAATCTCACAACTAGGCAAATGACACAAACCTCTCCTCATAAAATGCAAATGAATCCAATAAAAGCAAACTACAAGACCACACAAGAAACATAAATGCATCGACAAGACAATGAGCTCGAGAATCCGAAGGCATGACAAAATATTGGGAAAATCCAATCCAGGTGGAATTCCGTGAAGTCTTGGAATGTTTGAAAATGGTATAAAACAACCTCCGTCGGGTTTTCAAGGCACTCAAGGAATTACACCCAAGGGGGATTTTCCCAAAAACAAAGGAAAACCTGAAATGAATTCCAGAACACAAAATTTTCAAAGTGACTCCTCAAAAGGGGGGATTTTCATGAGTAAGATAATCATTTGGGAACATGCCAAGGAAACCAAATCCTCAAATTCAAATGGCCAAAACATCAAGAATGAAACCAAAAGAGCAAGAAAGTGGGTCTCTACTTTCAGTGGGGCGTGTGTGTGAAAACTGCACAACAAATAGTGACTCCGTTGGGAAAATGCTCCAGAGCATTTAAGAACAAACTAGAATCAAGAACCCAAAATCTTTGGTTTCGTCCCTTACATCAGGTCATCTATGAACAAAGTTTCAAAAATCATAGGCAAGGAAACCTTTTCCTGTACCAGGGTCAAAGTGTGTGTATATGCATTCATTTCCCATTCCTTAGTTGTAGTAGGAACCAAATTTAGTCTAACCGGGCTATATAAGAGTTCTAATGTCAAAAGCAACTTGGATAGAGCCTTGCTTCTAGTTGGGCATCCATAGCCTGGGTGAGGTTATCACTATGACCCTCCCAAGCATATCTCTACTTCCAACCAAGCATCTATAGACCCAATAGAGATACTAGGATATCGCTGATAAGGTGATTTGTTTTGATTTTCAATAATTTCTCTTTTCTCTCTTTTTTCTTTTTTTACATTCTCCTAAACTTTACTTTTCACCCTGTAAGCAATGAAACTCATGCTCAGGGATAAGGACCACAATGCTGCTAAAGTAGAATATAAGATTTTTCACCTAGCCAAATTACACAGGAATCGTATGCAACCCCAGAATCTTCTAGATTTATGTGAAAATGTAAGACCCAAATACATTCCAAAATTCAACCAAAACAAGTGACTCTAATTCCATGTATAGGGGACATTAGATAAAGGAATTCCACCACTTGAATTTGAAAACATGACTATATTTTGTAAAAGAAATCCCCAGAACAACCCTAGGCAAGCAACCCTTTACATAGATGCAACATCCCCCAAGAAAGGAAGAAACGAAAAGAAAAATAAAATCAGAAAGAAAAACCAACCAAAGCAAACCTACACTAACCATACCAAGAAAAAAAAACAAGCAAAGAAAAGCAGGAAGGAAAACCTACTCTAACTATGTACAAGAAAGAGTTGTAGACAACTCAGGGTTGGAAGTAATGCTTCAAATATTGCCCATTGACAGGCATCAGGATATCCTCTCTAGTGAGGGTTCTCAGGCGAAAAGCATTATCTCCTAGAATCTGTGAAATCTAATAAGGGCCAAGCCAGAGTTTTCCAAATTTACCATGCTCTCCCTTACGCTCATGGGCTTTATCCCAGTAGAGAACTAAGTCAGAGATTCAAAAGGCCTTTATCTTGGCTCTCCTATCAAACCATCTTTTGACTACACCATGATTTTTGGAAAAATTTTCTAGGGCTTCATCCCTTTTCTCTTCAAGGTGTAACAATTCAACTAGATGGGCTTCACGCTTATCCTCTTTGTCATAGTATTTATTAATGAACTATAGGGTAGGGATCTTCAGTTGGATGGGGAATATAGGTTCCAAACCATACACTAGGTGATAAGGAGTGGTTCCTATGGATTCCTTTTGTTTGGTACGGTCTATCGAAAGAGAAAATATAAGCTGGGTGTGCCAATCCTTAGGATTCCACTCTAATAACTTACAAATGATTATCAAAATATTCTTATAGGAGGATTCAAATAGACCATTACCTTGAGGGTAGTAATTAGATTCAAATTTAATGAAAATTCCATAATCAAAATCCCAATTAAAAAGTTTCATTCATGCAAATGCAGGACCATTATCACAAACTAAAGCCAGTGGACAATCAAAACGATTAATAATACCCGATTCAAGGAGATTAATTACCACCTCAGAAGTACAGTGTTTACATGCAAGAGATTTAGTCCATCTAGTAAAGTAATCAATTATGGTTAGAATATACTAGTGGCCTATAGAAGAAGGTGGGTTGATTGAACCTATGAAGTCCATTCCCCATTGTGCAAATGGTTTCACCTCTGTGACCGACTGAAGTGGAAGGGTTGCGCATTTTTACTTACTTGCTACAGTCTGACATACATGGCAAGTCCTCACATGGTTGTGCACATATTTAAATAGAGTAGGCCAATAATATCCTACCCTTAGGATCTAGTTGGTAGTGGATGGTGCAAAACCATGGCCCATGCCATATCTTTCATGGAATTCAATCATCACTTTGGTAGCTTCTTCCTTCCCCAAAAATCTTAAGTACACACCCTCATGATTTTTCTTATATAGGACAACCCCTTTCATCATAAAACTACCACTCTTCAAATGAAAAGCTTGACTTTGAATTGTACTAAGGTGATCAAGACATTGTTGGTTCAATAAATAATAAATGATTTCATCATACCAGTCTCCTGAAGATACCTCTTGGAGATGATAATGCTAAGCTATGAGGTCAGGACCTATCTCATCCATTGTCCTTGTTAGTCCCTTCCCTCTCACTAATTTCATGGGTTGAATCTCAATATCATATTCATGCAACATGGTTACCCATTTAGCTCTTCATTCACCTAACTCATTTTTCATTAGCAATAGTTTCACCACAAGATTAGGCACTATGGCAAAGGCCTTATTCCTTAGAATATAGTGTTTGAAATTTTTTACCACTCTAACCAAAGCATAGGCCTTCTTTTCTACATTGTGATATCTCAACTCTATGTCTTTTAAAGGTGTACTCATGAAGGTTATAGGATGATCATTGCCTTGATCATAATTCTGAGTTAACATTCCAGCACAAGAATGATCAGAAGAAAATGAATATATGAAAAAAGGATTAGCATAATCCGAGCTTACCAATACTGAAGCCTTAACAATAACTTTCTTAATTTATGTAAATTCCTCCTTGGTCTCTGTGCTCCATTCCACCTTTGCCTCCTATTTCAGCATAGCATTCAAGGGCTTCACTATCTTTTCAAATCCAGTGATAAAATTTCTAACGAAGTTAATCTTCCCAAAGAATGACTTCATTTCTTTTTTCTTGTAGGAGGCTGAATCTTCAAAATAGCCTCTATTTGCTTAGGGTCAATGGTGATACCCTTTTATGAAATAATGTGTCCTAGCAATTGTCCCTCTGTAACCCCAAAAATGCACTTCTTTGGATTAAGTGAGATGCCAAACTCTCTGCACCTTTGGAATAATTTGCATAAATCCGCTATTTGATCACCTCGCTTCTTAGAGAAGACTGTCAAATCATCCATATAAATAATGATGCACTTACCAATTATGTCTTTAAAATCAATTTCCATAGCTCTCTGGAATGTAGCTCCAACATTGATCAACCCAAAAGGTATTATCCTATAAGAAAAAGTTCCCCATTTCATAGTGAAGGAAATTTTATGTCTATCTTCATATTGCACCATGACTTGGTTGTATACATAATACCCATCCAGAAAAAACATCATTTGGGATCTATTGACAATCTAAAGTACCTAATCCAATGAAGGAACTAGATAAGTATCTTTTTCCGATGCCCTGGTAATATTCCTAAAGTCCACACAAAGTCTGATATACCCATTCTTTTTCCTCACAGGAACCAAATTTGCAACCCAAGTTGAATGCCTCACTAGAAATATGATTCGTGTTGAAAGTAGCTTCTACACTTCTATCTGAATGATGGGTTCCAATAGAGCATTAATTGGTCTTTGTCTTTGTCTAAATGGTTTGACATTTGAATTCAAGGGAATGGTGTGTGTAATGATTAAAGTATCATATTTTTTTAAGTCTTCATAAATCCAAGCTATCACATCTTGATATGTGTGTAAAGCATCAATAATCCCTTTTCTTTCTTCTGGAGTACATACCTTACCAATAAAGACATTCTTCATGTCATCTTGTGTCCCCATATTATATGTTTCACATTGACTGCTGAGAGACCTCCTTTTGACTTGTTGATACTAGTCTTTTATCTTGTCCAAATCAAAAATTCATTCTAACTACACCATACCTCTTGGGATAGTGTTGGTCTTCAAGTTGATGACCCCTCCCAAGTCCATTTCTACCTCTTGAGGCTCTGCCTCATCAATTACTGGAGAATAAAACACATCACAACTTGTAATGAAATCAAGAATATGCTTATCATCTTCAAATACCTAGAAATAGGTGACTTTGTTAGGTACTAAAGTTATTGGAGTGAGTTCCACAATGAAATTCTTTAATCTTGAAAGTGATAAAGGTTGCAATGTACTAGTTTCTTGTTCCAGAGAATCTACAACTTGGTTCTTACTTTGAGGGATCAACTAGATGTTGAAAGCATCAAATCCTTCAATAAGATCTCACACTCTATGTCTATAATTAGTCATCCTTTTGTCATGGCATGAATATTGTTTCCTCACCTGCCTGACTACCAACTCAAAATCCCCAAAAACTTGTAATATCTTAACTTTCTTTCTCGATACCATTAAAAACCCATGGATTAAAGCTTTTTATTCAACCACATTATTAGTATATTGGAATTGGAGTCTGAGCAGAAAAATAACTCTTACCTTTCAGTTTGATCAATTCAAACCCTGCTTCAACACCTTGGTTAGATTTGGATCCATCAAATCTTAATGTCCAACAGCCATCATTCCCTGATCATTTCGAGTCATCCTAAATCTTATTGTAGCTAGGAGGCTCTTTAGGAAGTATTGGGATTTTACCCTTGTCGTTATTTTTCTCTCTTTGTATATTTAACCTGGTAGTTGGGATTGGGTTAATTCACTTTTACACCTGCTCCATCACAGTCTAACACAAGCCACATTCCAACTCAGGGTGAGGGGCATCATGGAATCGACACCAATTAGGGAGAAATAATTCATCAAAATTCATATTCCTGCCAAGTTGTATTTGATTCTCCATACACCTTTGGATGAACTCCTTGAAGTTATCCAACAAAATGAGATGCTTGTACTCTTGGTCATCAATTTCATCTTTTTTCTCACTCAGTATTTTAGAGCCACTGATCTTTGATATAGAATCATCTTGCATCATTAAGATTTCTTCGAAACAATCAGGTTCTAATGTATATTCATAAAAGGGGCCCTGCAACATAAATACCTCTTCTATATCTGAGAGTGAGGCAACCAACACATAGTTCCCCATGCTGACCTCTGATACTAATATCTCATTTGAAGTATTCTAGTATTTAGTGATTAGATACTTCATTCTGGGCTCTTTTTCAACTCTGATATGATTTGGGACTCCTTTCCATGGTAGCCACATGTGAGAATGGTCTATATATGTATACCCATTTAATGCCTTAGTGAAATCTCAGCCCAAAATTAAACCATAGGTGTCAGGAATATCAACAACCTGAATGTTGATCACCTGTTGCTCCCTAGGATCTGATGCAACCTACGTGGGGATCATGTTTAGTTCTCCTACTACACTTACCTCTATCTTGTCTAATTGAGTGACCTTCTTCTGAGAGGCTATTGGGGTAATACCTAATGCTTTACAGACAACAAAAGACTTAAAATTTGTAGATGCTCCCGAATCTAGCAGACAATTATGTAGATTATTCCTAAAGATATGAACATAAATCAGAAAGGGAGGGGTTCCCATTTTTCCTTGGAACAAACTCAACTAGGTGTCAGATTGTGCAACTTGACTCTTATCCTTATCTTTCCCTTTATCCCTAGGTTGTGCCTGGCCTTTGGGTGCTTGTGAACTAAAGGATCTGACAACTACTTCATTGATAGTTACTCCTTGTGGTGTTGTGTTTGAATTGAAAGAACCCAAGAAAGCATTCCTAATAGTAGGGATTCTTAATAATTCAAAAGCAGAAAGACTAACCTTTACTTTTCTGAATTGCTTAGTCACATACTCTCCCAATTGCTCCACATTCATATCAGCATGGGTTTCCTTGTAGCAACTAGTCTATTTGTCCATTGATACTTCAACATTGTTTCCCTTTGATATATCAGGTTGTCCTCCCTTCACAAAGTACTATGTTGGCACATGAGGGTAAGATGGAATATTATTGGCATGTGGATCTGGTGGAGTAGTAAAATTGTTCGGAGGGATAGAAGTAGTGAAAGGGCCTCTAGCTTATGGACTCCTGTTAGGCCTATTCCTCAAATCATATTTATTTATTGGTTGCTGAAACATATGGACCTCTTAAACACCAACTTCCTCCTCATCCAGGGGGGCATTATCATTCTCATTCTCTTCATTAAAAAACTGACATATTTCATCTTCATTTAGCACCTATTCAATTTCTTTATCCTGATCACTAGACTCTTCTTCTGGCTCATTTTCTTCACCTTTTGGGAATGGAGGATGGTTAAGTACCAATATTAGAGAATCATAAGGATTTGAAGGCATAATCTCTTTACCATTGGAATTGTTTTCACTTCATACTGAAAAATGGAAGCAGCAGTCTGAAACTCAAGGAAATCCAACTCGGAGTGCTGACTTTTCTTATGGAGCCTACACCATCCAGACAAAGTTGCCTCTGCTAGATACAGACCACTTGGAGGCTTCTCTTGGGTAGAAGGCTGATCCAATGGATTGGGAATTCCTCCATTATTAGGTCCAGTATTACATGGCCTATTATGTCTAGGTGTTTGTCTTATGTCGAACCCCTATCCATCTTATTGCCCCTTGTCAAAGTTCTGGCCAAAACCTTGTCCTCTTTCAAAATTTTGATTTCTGTCAAAATGTTGCCCTCTATCAAAGTTTTTTCCTTTAGAAACATCCTTGTTCTCCTTGTTGTAATTAGATTGCATGTTATTTTGTGTAGCCTGGAGTTGACTATTCTAATTTCTCAGATAGGTTACCTCCATATTCAGTTTCTTCACCTGCTCAGTTAATGCATCCAACTATTCCTTATCTAGACCACTATATGGTGTTGAATTCACATTACCGTGTAGGTATCCTAATGATCCTCTGGAACCAGCAGACTGATTCAAGACTTCTAAATTCTAAAAATATGTAGGAAAACCAGTCTGTTGTTGTGGGTAAAGGGGTTGATTGGCTCTTTTCTGAGGGTAAGTGGTCATTGGTTGAGCTTGATTTATTGGAGGACCTAGGTGTGGGACCAAAGGTAATGGTGGTACTCAATTCATAATGGGATTATGATGAGTCAAAGCCTGGTTGAGAGCCTAGAATTGTCCAAGGTGAGCAGTGGGTCCTAAGGATGGCAAAGGTCCTGATAAATGTTGCCTTAGATCTGTGTTGACCTTCACAACCTCTATATATGCAGTGAGCAAGGTAGTTGGGGGATTAGCCATCCACTTAAGGAAGGTGAATGTAAGACTGTCAAGGGCTTATAAGTATACCTCTAGGTTAGTGGCGTCATCTACAACATAAGGTGCTTGAATTATATTGTATGCTTAGTGGAACCTATTATTGAATGACTCCATAGGCTCATTAATTTCCCTCTTAACTCTGGTAAACTACATGTAGAGCTCATTAGCATTAATGGGGATTTTAAAATTTTATAGAAGTGCAGTCTCAAGTTTAGTCCAATTATGGATAGAAGCAACAAGTAGGTGATTGTACTAATAAAATGCCTTCTCCCCCAAGGAATAAGGGAAAATCTTGCATGCAACATCCTCATGGTTAATTCCTCTATCTCTCAAAAAGTTATGGAAAATCCTGATATGCTCCTTTGTCGTCCTATTGGGGTCATTGGTATGGAACTTAGAGAAAAAGTTCTCAAAGTTCTTGGGCATGAAATTGTAATTATTGAAGATGAAAGGAGATGGATTATTGGCAAGGAAATCCATTGGTGGAGGTGGATGCGGTAATGGTTGATTTATGGTTGGTTGGGACTGTGGAATAGGAATGGCTTCAAAATTAGATGAGGATGATCTTGATGAAGACGAGGATGATGGGGATGATGGGAGTGGGTGGGTGGATGATGATTCTCCCCTTCTTTTGGTCCTTCTTTCCCTAGTAAGAGCTTGCAATTCTTGAAATTCCTCTTCCCCTAGAATAGATCGAGTTCCTCTTTTCAACTCTCAAGAGAAATCACCAACAAAAATCAATCCAGCTTGCTTATTCAAGCCCTCCTTCTAGCTCCAATATATTGATGGTGTTTTCTACACATTAACAACTCAGACAAAATATGATATCCTATCTCTCTTGGAAGTTAAATCTCTATCAGCAAGCCTCAAGATATAACCCCAAGGTCTCTAATGTCAGGTCTTGACAATGCAATAAAACAACTCAGAGATAATGTGAAAATGTTGGTCATCACAAAGGGACCTTATTACAAGCAACTACTGAATTCAAATTTATCAGATCTAGCAATATGGTGATACTTCAAATCTTAAATCTAAAAAGAAATAGAAAAAGATAATGGGTTTCAGAAAAATTTCTAAGATTAATTCTAATTCTATGATTAACAATGAAAATGATAAAATACTTGAAACAAACCAATCTCTCATAAACTAATTCCTTTTTGACGTAGATAAATCTGCAATCTTATAGAAATAGTGCAATCTTCTAAGGCGTTAAGGATTTTCAAATTATGAATATTCATTCGAAACAACCCTATTGCAATTGAAATGAACAAGCATCCACAATCTAACTAAACACAATTTTAAGTCCAGGCTAACTTTGCAAAACAACTAACAATCAACTAGCTGCAAAAAGTATGGACTAGAGATTGCTACAAACACTTCAAGCATCAAACCCTAAACATCATCAATTCATCTAACATCAAACCTAGCGTATATCAAATAAACTTAAGCAATTTCAAAAGATAGAATCTTAGGAACCATGCGAGATCAAAATTCAACACAAGAAAGGCACCAAATCACAATGTCTTTACTTGCATTAAATCACCCAAAGTAGCAACAATTCTAGTCTTATGTTACAACACCTACTTGAAAAGTGAGACTAACTCCTAACTCTAACTCTTTATATAATTCTTAACTCACTCCAATGTAAAACTATCTAGCCCTTACAAATGAGGCAAAATTCCAAATTTATAGAAAACCCCAAGATATGTCAGACCAATTAGGTTTACAATAATAAATGGCCACAAAATAAGTCGACCAAGAGGAATTAAAAATAAAGTAAATTATGCATTAAATGCATGCACTCCATCCAGGTCGGCCTGCGATCTCTAGCATAGCTCGGTCCAATGCATGTGAAGGAGGAAGAGGAATAATGGGGAAGTGCAAATTTTGATGAGGTATTGTATTAACTGACCTCCTCTTTGTCTTTATCTCACCTTTCCCTATCCTGCACCATCGATTTTTTTCTCCAATTCGGCAATAGGTGGCATAACTAACATTTTCATTCTCCTTTCAATGGACTTAACGTCCACTCTTGATTGCTTTACCACCTTATCCCAATCCACCTTCATGGTTTTATATTTATCAATCACCACAATGTATGTGCTTGTATCATCTAACTAGTGTTCAGTGACTTGGTCCTCATTGACTGAAAAATACACATCTCACCACCATTTCCTCAATTTCTCCAAGCTCAGATGCTTTGGCACAAAATTTTTCCTTTCTATCATAACGTCAAAGAAGGAAATGCATTTTTTGTAGATCTCAATTAGGGTGTCTTCAATTTGTTTCCCCTACTTATGCACCTTCTTCAAAACCCTTTTCCTTATTTGAAAAACTTCAACCCATTCCCAGGGTTCTGTAGCTTTGGATGAAGGAAGAATTCCATCACGCACCAATTTATCTTCAGTGTAATCCATGATGGTTTTAGTCTTCTGTAACAAAATATCCACATCATCCTTATCTTGGGATAATACATTCTTCAACCAATCTATTGATCTCATAGCATCTCCACCGGTTGAAAGAATTTCCTTGATGGCACTATCTCCGTTGGCTTGCACTTCTTGTAACCAAATCATTGTGGCATGAGTCATCAATTTCATCTTCTCCAACTTATTTTTTGTTTCTCGAGGCATAAAACCCACAACAAATGATGAGGAGCTGATGGATTGCAAGGGTTTCATCAAATCTTGTAGATACCTCCTAATTTTATCATTCTCCTTCTTTAATTCTTGCTTGGTCTGCACTTCCTTCCTCAATCTACCCAAGATTATAGCACTAGAGCCTTCATACTCTTCAATATCTTGTTCCCTAGAAGTAGGCCCTAAGTTGATAGTTCGCACACCATAGTCACTACCACTTAGATCATCCTTATTCTTATTAGGAGAAGTAGTAGCAATGTGGACCACCCTATATTTTTCTTCATCTCTTTCGATCCTGGAGATAACCTTGGCTTTCTTCTTTTCTTTTCTTTTTTCTATGTTTTCCAAATTTTCATCCTAGTTGGGAGGAGTATGATCTACCACAATCTGCTTACTCTTTAATTCCATGTCCAACCAACCTACAACTATGGAATTTGATTGTACAGTATCCTTTCCAATTGCATCCTAGTGAACCTTGGGTGCATCTTCATTTAAACCTTGCCTTTCAGGAATCTCTTCAATTGTATCCTCTTTTCCCTTATCATGTTCTTCTTTTTCATGCACTGGAGAAGGAGTCCTAATCGACACTTCCTCTTTTTGAGGAGGTCTATCCTCTTCACCCCCTATAGGTGAATCCTCATAAGTCACCAGAGGATACTATAATACCTTCTCTATTTCTGCCTCAGCACTGTAGAGATCACCCTCTTGAAGTTGTTCTTCTCCTTTATCTTGGTGATCCTCAACATCCTAGGATTCACCTAGTACATTGTGATTCTAATGATAAGGAGGAATATTCCCATACTCAATGGAAGGAGAAACTATGGGAACACTTTTCTGTGGTACACCATCCTTGGGAGATGGAGTTCTTGATCTTCTTGTGTACACCTATGTTTCCTGAACTTTCCACATCTACTACTGGCGAGTCAGCTTCATCTCCTACCCAAGAAGTTCCCTTCTCCTTCTGTGATAATATTATTATCCTTCTTCTCTTAGGCACATAAACACTAACTTATTTTTCTTCCTTTTCAACTTCATCCTTCTCATCTTTCTTCTTCTTTGAAATTTGTTTCATTTTATTAGCAATGGGGTTTCTTTGCTTCTCTGTCTCTCCTGCCTGATGAACATCTTTAATCTTTATCTTAAAAGGGGAGCTCACCTTAGTCTTATGCTTAGGATCCTACTTAGGTGATTCCTCAAAAGTGGAGTGAGACTCTAAGTTTCCCATTAGGTCATAGGTGCATTGCACACCCTCACTCTCTAATTCCAACATCTTGTGCTTGAGCCACAACTTAGTGTACCTGATAAATGGAGTCATGATCAGTTCTAATTATGTCTTCTCTTCCTCCATCCAATCTAGTTCTCTAATCATTTTATCCTTCACAACTTCATAATTATGGCCTTGAATTAAATCTCCATCATCTTCAACCTGATCTAGAATGGCCTTTATGTTGTATATCCAAACTAAGTTCACTGGTAGCCTGGAGAACTTCCTCTTTCTCATCTCAAATTCATCACCGATGTTGGTCCAATAATCATCTATATCATCCTGGTGATTGTATTCCCTATTGGCCTTCTTTTGCATCTCACCAATCCTATCAAATCTGGATCTCTTAGAATGGAAGGAAAGACCTAAAGTACTCATTTATTCTTCAAAAGCATGGGCCAAGTTAACATAAGGAAATTCCTCACCACTACCTATCCTTAAAGGAAAGTCACCACAAAATCCGATCTTATGTTTCTCCTTCACAATTGCATCAAAATCACATATTTTCCTGGTGAATTCAAGAAGTATAACATGATCTATGGGATATCTAGGGAGTCTATATGGATCCCCTTGAAAACCATCTATTATGATGTATGAAAAGGTAGGGAACTGGATAAACCAAGCTCCAAACCTCTTGATTAAATCCTTAGCACTATTTGAGATCTGAACATGCTCTGCACCTTGCAACAACCTGGTGATGTACATGGTGAATGCATCGTTCACCCTCCTATAACTTGTGCCACCCAAGTGCAATTGTGGGTATACTTCATAAATAAAATCCTCTCCAAACACACCCCTTGTGCTTAGCCCTTTGTATGGATGGAACCTTGCAAGTGCATAAACCAAGTAGGAGGTCATTGTGAAGGTCTTTGTCTACAAGACATTGCACATTTTTTCATGTATCATTGCACTTATAATGCCTGCCCAATGGTAGTCGATAAATTGCTCCATCCTCATAGTAACATGGAACATCCAATTTTCAAACACTCCCACACTTTTCAATCCCACTACCCTGCTGAGGAGTGTGATAAAATCATAATATTCCTTCTTGAACTTAGCTCTAACTAGATGCTTGGGTAGCTTAGAAAAGTGGGACTTGGGTTCCTATAGCCAGGAATTGATGACCTGTTGGGATTTGATGAAATTTCCATCATAATCCTTCTTTGCTACATCCATATCAAAACCTCCTACATGAGACCTATCAAGCATGTCAAAGGTCTGGGCAATGGACATAGGGTTGAAATTTGCCACAATTCTTCCTTCAGGACCAACTATCCTCTGTGTGCCTCTGTCATAATGTCTAGAACATTCAAGCACCAAATCATAACACGGGACTGTAGGAGGGAATCCAGCCACATGTGCCAATTGTGATTCCAATATCCTTCTGGCTAATAGAGGTAGGTTCCATATTGTCATCCTTGTCTTAAATTCCTCATAATCCCACATCCCAACATTTATATCAGTGACCTCCGACCAAATGGAAGCCAGCTTGCTCTCTGGGATTCTGCTCCTTAAGTCCATTTTAATCCTTTCTGCCTTAGACATAGCAGAGCCCTCATCACTCGAATCCATTACCTTGCCCTTGGTCATTTTAGCAACAACTTGACTTGATTAAGTTTGCATCCAATAAAGAGACCAAAGTAAAGATCCATCACAACATGAAATTCAAGCTAATCCATCACAAATGATATATCCATCCTTAAAAAAAAATCCACGATGAACAAAAATCCCTAAAATCTCATAAGAATTACTCATTTCAAAGTTTGGGTTTTTAGTCTTCTTGCGGAATTCAGACTAGAGGGGAATCTTGGGAAATTTTGGACTAGACAGAATTTAGTGAAACAAGCACAAAGAAAATTCCAACCACCATTTAATCAACCAAAAATTAACTAAGAAATAGAATGACACATCCTATAATAACTCAAATCAACCATAAAATGCACAGTCATCAACTAATAGATCATGCCATCTCCCAATTCTTCATTTTCAACAATATTTTGGGAAAATCCGCCAAGGTCAGAAATCCACGAAAATGGTAATAGTTTATGAACTCCGAGAAAATGAAGGGACAAAGAAATGTCAGTAAAATCCCGAGGACATGGAATTTTGTGAAGTTAGTGTAATCTTCACATTTGAAGCATATTTTTGGGAAATCGATAAAGTGATGGAAAAATCGGGGAAATCCTAAAGTAAAGGAAATCCATGAAGTGTTTGAAAACCTGAAATCTTTGAATTCGTCAAGATTTTGCTTAGATTGATCAAATGATTGGGAAGTTGGGAATTTTTCTTAGAATTCGGCTCATTCAAAATGCAAGGTGAACAAATTACGCTTGAAATCGATCATAATTGAAATCCAATCAATATGAGGAATGATTTCAGCAAGGGAAACCTTAGGAATTCATCATGATAGCATAGTTTGGATCTCAACTTGCCATTTTCATTCCCACTATTCTTCACACGAATTCTCCCACAACTCAACTAGGATAGGATGATTATCAAATCAGATAATGAGCAACAAGCTCCACCTTGCCAAAGACGTGGTTTCATCAAAGGTCATGGATTTCTAACTTAAACTAGAGCTCAACATAAGAGAGCATGAAATCAAACAAAATGAAGTAGAGCAATGGTTAACCTCCCTGAATTACAATCATGCAAAAGGAAAGGAGGTGAAAACAATAAGGTAGGGAATCAAGCCAACAAATGAAACCCTAGCATCACTACCAGACCATACCACATCGAAGTCCTGACTCAAAACATACACCCACACAAACCCCAAAGAAAATTCAGTTCATTCATTAAAAAGGGAAGGCAACATGTACATACCATGAGAGCCAAGAAATCAAAATAGTAATAGTCGACAAGAAATCCTAAAAATCAAGGCAAAATGCAAGCAATTACTTAACAACTTGACGATAACACTCGATCACAAGCTCAAACGCAGAATCCAACAACATCAAATCAGAATCCGGCTCCTCAAATCTCACAACAAGGAAAATGACACAAACCTCTCCTCATAAAACACAAATGAATCCAATAAAAGAAAACTGCAAGACCGTACAAGAAACATAAATGCATTGACAAGACAATGAGCTTGGGAATCCGAAGGCACGATGGAATCTCCAGAAAATCCAATCCATGCGAAATTCCATGAAGTCTTGGAATGTCCAAAAATGATATAAAACAGCCTCCGTTGGGTTTTCAAGGTGCTCGGGGAATTCCACCCAAGGGGAATTTTCTCGAAAATAGAGAAAAAACCAAAATGAATTCCAGAACACAGGATTTTCAAAGTGACTCCTCAAAATGGGGATTTTCATGAGTAATATAATAATTTTGGAACATGCCAAGCCAACCAAATCCTCAATATCAAAGGGCCAAAACACCAAGAATGAAACCAAAAGAGCAAGAAAGAGGGTCCCTACCTTCAGTGGGGCGTGTGTGCGAAAAGTGTACAACACTATTAAATTAGAATAAGACTAGAAATATGTATTCATTCATATCATGGAAGTGTAACACACATAACATAGCTGAATAGTATTCAAAGCAATCATAACATCATATCCTTGTTTTGGTGGTTACACATATATATATTGTACTACTACAAAATCATAATTTTCAGATGGCCAAAGATTACCATTGAAAAATTCTTAAACATAATTACAACTAACCAAATAATTGATGTTTGTGACATAAAACATAATAAAGGCTCTAAGTCGAGTCATAAATTCTTAAACAAAAATTAACAGAAAGCTTTAAAGGAAATCGTTCCACTATGCACACCTAAGTTTTTGGTGCCCAAAATTTCAGTGCTCTAACTTCAACCACTTGAAGTCCACTCCATTCATCGATCATTTTTAAGTCTTTTACAATGACTTAAACTCTATATTGTCATATCAACATTAGTAAGCTACTTCCAATCAATTTGAGAAATAAAGATATATACATCATTTTATAAAATGTAGACAATTATTGATCCTAAAACTAAACTCATTGGCATGACTGAGGTGGTTAGCAAGAACAAATAAGGGTATTTATCTTATCATAATCATGAGGTTATTTATACCTCATCACCCTCCCCTTCCTAAGCCTAATCAGGTCCTACTCTTTGATAAGTCCTCTGCCTCTTTGCATCCCTTTTCCTATTCAGTTCATCATATTTGGAACTGAGATCATATAGGTCCTTTGCCTCTTCATCCAAGTGATCAAGAATATTAAGAAAACCTTTGTTGAATTTAACCCTCATCTTCCATGTATAAGAGTCCTTAGGACTTTACTTTGTAGTAACAAAAATTGCAGGGGGTGGCTAAAGGAGCAATGGAGGTCTATACCGCATCCCTATCCATTTGGTTTTAAGCTACTATAATATTTTTGTTAGTTCCTTAGACCTTTTGTTGGACCACTTTAGATTGGTAGGGGAGATCATCTCCCTCCTTTTAAGATACATAGGCAGGTTAGTGTACCACTCCTCACAGGAAATCCATGCCATTTCGATTGATTGTGGCCCATGAAATTTGAAATTTTCAAAAAAAATCTAGAGATTGCCATCATATTTGTTCCTTATAGCTTCAAAAATTTTAATCCCTCAAAATTGGGCTTTGAAGGCAAAGGGATTTTGATTGGGATATCTCATTTGAAGTCCTATAGTTCTCTCTACTTACAAATACTCTCTAGTTATCTCCTGCCAATGAATCTGATTCTACATATTTAGACATGAAGGCTCTAAGTTGTACCTCCCCAAAAAAAAGGTTGATAAAGAAATCAATGTGTTTTTCTAAAAACACATTATGTATCAAGAATTCAAACAAAAAAAATTGTTGAACAGGGGTTGCCTCTTTGAATTCCTCTAGGAATTGTTTATCATCTGGATCATGGGATAAATTGCAAGAAATCCTCAAAAGCTTCCATCTTAACAATTTTTCATTTAAAAACATGGAATATAACTGGGATGGTTTTCTATAGGCTATTAAAAATTACCCAATCTAATATGCATCAGTTTTAGCCTAGTAAATTTTATCATAAGATTCTTTCAATAGTACTATTTCATGCTTAAGTTTGGCATTTTTTTCCCCTACTTGTCTCAAGAAATAGAATCTTTCCATCCACTTAACCAATAATGGGGGAATGTGAATTTGAAACCACTCCATTTTGGTTGGATCGATCTGTACTTCTTTTGATTCCACCATTGGTTTCACATTGATTTCTTGCAAATCATGTTCTAACTCAACAATTCTACTCAAGGCCGCGTTGAGTTCATTTTTTTGGGTTTTTTGTTCTTTTGCAAAGGTTGTTAGTGATTGCACCAGATTATCAGTTAAAATCTTAATTTGTTTATATTTTTTAGATAAACTAGCCAACTACTCCTTATCTTTCTCATCATTTTGTTGCACTTGAAATTGCAACTCTTCAATAGTTTTATCTTTTTGTTCTACTTGAGTCTTTAAAGTTGTGATTTCTTGGTCTCTTTCCCTCAGAAGTTCAGTTTGTATGCTAATTTATTTATTTTTCTTATTCGTTTGTTCCTCATTTTTCTGCAATCTACATTTTAACTGAGCAATTTATTCCTTTAACTCTTCCAATGTTGTTTCTTTATGATCAAATCTTTCAACTTCTACATTGGTGGAAAGAGGAAAAATAGGAATCTTTGCAAGATTACAGTCATAATTTCTTCATCATTTACCCCTAGTGAACCTTGTTCCGTGTCATTGAAAACCAGGGGAGATAATTGTTTTTCGAATTCATCCTCAACAACCATATAGTTTGACAACAATTTCCCTATCTCTACTTGTCCTATCTCAAGTGGCATATCCTCCTTCTCGGGTTCAGGGGATTTCCTATGAACTAGGGTTTGTTTTTCGCCTAACTAGGTTGTCTCTTCACATGGTTGGACCACATTCTCAAATGACTGGGGTATAGTTATATGAGGTTTCTGGTCTCGTCTCTTCTTTCTAGGAACATGCATATGCTCACAAGCTGCAACATAACTAATTTCACTAGCTAATCATTTGCTTCTCCTTAAAGGGGGAGGTCTTTGCAATTTTAGTTTAGGATTCTTTTCCTTTCTGCGAGGATGAGTATCCTCATCTTCATAATTCACTAAGTCCACATTTTTTGGATTTTGTCGAGTCTCTAAAAGGTTGGGTATATTTTTAGGTGCTTCGCCATCAGAAGTTGTTTTGGAATTTTGAGGCATGGGGGAATATTGAGGCATAGGGGAAGGTTCTTTCAAACTTTGAGTCACCAATCCAGATGAATCACCTTCCTCCAAATGTCTTTTGGTCTCAAAATTTTCAAATTTCTAAAGAAATTTCTTCCATTTTTCTTTTCTTCAAGAAGTGATGTTTACAGATTAAATGAATGAGGCCATGATGTTTCAATTTTCTTGAATCAATTTTAAATCTCTCTATCATGTTGATAATTCAAGGTTTTCAATGCCATGAAACAGGTGAGTGAGTAACTAGAAGGGGGGAACGACTATGATGGCACATTGCCCCTTACATGTAAAATATTTTATAATCTAGGCAACTATCATTCGCCATGGATCTAGTATAGACTTTCTCTCAAACCCCTTATTTTAACCACGGGTATTTAAAACTAGCAAAGGATGAGGTTCTCCCTCCCTTCTAAAGAGTTCTATCATTCTTTGATAAGAAATATTTATGGTTTCTATTATATTTACACCTTCATTTTTAATACCAGACAATCGAGAAATGATTTGAGGGCTTACCTTAAAATTCTTGCGACACACTATAGTCTAACCATCCGAGAAGTTTTCTGCAAATTCCTTGACCAATTGTGCATTATGCCCCTCAAATTTCCTCATGAACTGAAGTCAACCTATCTTCTGAAATAACTCTGAAATATTAATCAATGCCAGTAATTTATCTGGGAAGTTGGTTCTAATTTATGCTTATCCACACCCATTCTATCCCTTTCTTGTGATTATGCTAAGTATCTATTGAATGTCGTGGTGCTCTAAAGGCAAAAATGCAAGCTTTTCAACCACTCGTACTTTGACACTGTTGATGGGACATGAATTAATTTTTGCATTTATCTTTTTTGTATTATAATTATTATTTTGTATGGGATATAGCACATGAACTGCCACATCTCAAGTGAAGATATAATCCACACAATTTTCTAAATTTAGAAAGGAAGGTGGAACGTGCCAATTTATTCATTTTTATTCACAATAATTTACCTACTTAAAATAAAATATGTACATAGCTTATGTTTTGTTATCAATTTGAAAGTTGCATACCTATGCTAACGTAATAGCATC
Organism: Sequoiadendron giganteum; assembly: GCA_007115665.2. Lineage (NCBI taxonomy): Eukaryota > Viridiplantae > Streptophyta > Pinopsida > Cupressales > Cupressaceae > Sequoiadendron > Sequoiadendron giganteum. Next base: position 500,244,999 of record CM021105.1, read on the forward strand.
ATCAAATGGGATGGCGAGGGGTTGTAATGAATTTATTATGGATGAAGATGGGATGGATAATAAATGGTGTAATTATTATGACAAAAAGTGGTCATAATATTTTTTGTTTATTATGGTGAAAGATGGCAGTGTAGGACATGAATTTTGAAAGTGATGAATTTTTTTAATTATGAGCATGGGTATGTTGTCAAAACTGCTAGAGCATTTGTAGAGGAAGGGAAATTACAAAAATCTAGAGCATCGCTAGAAGATGCAGTTGGGAAAAAAGAAACAAAATTCCAGAGCATCTATGGAAGATGTAGCCGAAGTAAAGTAGAAAAATTCTAGAGCATAGCTAAAAGATGCAAGTGGAAGGAAAAATTAATTTTTTGAAGCATCGTTGAAAGATGTAACTAGAAGGAAAGAGAAATTTTTTGGAGCATTGCTAGAATATGCAGTCGGAATATAGGAACAAAATTCTAGAGCATCGCTGAAAGATGTTGCTAGGATGCAAAAACAAAGTTTCAGAGCATCATTGAAAGATGTCGTCAGAATGCAAGAACAAAGTTCTAGAGCATCCCTGAAAGATACTGCCAGAATGTAGGAAGTAAATTTCTGGAGCATCGCTGAAAGATGCAGCCGAAATGCAAAAAAGAAACCAAATGAAGCATGTTGGACTTAACTCATTTTGGAGCATTATTGAGAGATTGTCTGGCCTACAGGAAAAAACTAAGGAATGAAACCAATCAAATGAAAAAATTTTGGAGCATCATTGCAAAATGCACCATAATTTGTATTCGATTAAAAAGAAAGTCCTGCAAGATGGAAACAAAATTAATCCAATTCCAAAAAGATCAAAAATACCCTGAAGATGTTTATAAATATAAACACATGCAAAGATTTTTTTTAAGACTATTAAACTAGAAATTACATTGGATCTATCATAGAAAATTCAATACATTGTATTTCTCCTTGCATTTCTACCATTCTCGTAATTTCCTCCTTGTTAACAGGTTTGTGGTAGATTTGTAATTGATGGTCATTGACTAAGAGATTTCAAGTGTCACCATTAATGGGTTTGAGTTGCACTACTCCATTTATAAATATTTCAAAAACTTCATATGAACCTAACCAATGAGTCCTTAGTTTCCACTAGTACAAAAAAAACAATAAACTACTAAAAAATGCTTATAAATGACTAAACATGGTCACAGGACCAGTAGTAGTTTATTGTTAGTCATTTATAACGTGGCTGAATTGATGCCTAAACCATTTTTACTCATTCGATTGATCGATTTGGTTGTTGATTTAGTCATTTAATTGATCGACTTGGCTGTTGATTTAGCTGTCTGAATAATCGATTTGGTTGTTGATGTAGTCATTAATTTGATTGATTTAGTAGTGAGAATTTAGTCATTGATTGTTTTAAACTAGTCACTTATTCATTCATTTTTTATTCACTGGTATATTTTGTCATTAATTTAGTCATTGATTGATGTTAACTGGTCACTTATTAAGTCATTTTTATTCATTGATTTCCATCCATTGGTAGTGTATTTAGTCATTAATTTTAATCATCATTTTTATCAATTTGGTAGTTTATTTAATTGTTTTTTGTTTGCTGATTTATGTCAACTGTTAGGCATATTGATACATTTTTTATTAATTGCATAATCATTATATTTATTCATATTTATTCATTGATTTCTAACAGTTGGTAGTATATTTAGTCAACTTGTAGTTTATTTAATTGCTTTTGTTCACTGATTTCTACCTATAAGTGTTGGAAATGAGACAATGATTTAATTAAGGTTTAACCATATAAAAACATAATCAATCATTCATTTGCACATAATGAAATGACTATTAAGAAGGCAAAATACTGAAATTTTATTGAGAAAATGTGTTCTTACAACAGATACAAGACAAAAATGTGTCTTTGCTTTGAAAATTGTGTTGTTGCAAAGTGTGTTTCTCAATGTGTTGATGACAATTCTATGTTGTAACTTATTTGCAACTGCACATACAAGTATGTTGCACTCTCTACAAATTTTCCTCTTCTCTACAACTCTTTATCTGCTATGTATTTACTTCTTATTTGCACCCTTGTTCTTTGCATCTACTGCTTACACAAAAATATATCCCCTCTTTTATAATGCACCAATTTGAATGAGTGGAACCCAAAAAAAAGAGAAAAAAATAATCAAGGGGTTTTACATTATAGATGCAGTAAGATAGAACATTCTCTATTCTACTCACAGAATGTACACCCAAATCAAATTTTCTGGAATTTCTTTGGGTTCAACTTATTCAAGCTTAGTACATTCTCTATCTGCAACTTCACTCTATACACTTTTTTGCTACTAACCCTACTTTTTCTCTTATGCACTTACAACTAACACTCTGTCATTTTTTTCAAATATTTTAGTGGCCACTGTGTGAAGGTCCCTTCTTTCTATTTCATATGAACAACCCCATCTATTTTGTCTAGATGAGGGAGGGGTATGTTACTTGTGACCTGTAAAATACTTACATTTCCATCTCTTGTTCCTTTCAATTCGAATCCATGTACAATATATAGTGAGTGAATCCACCCAATTCTTGCAACAACACCATCATATGGATCTAACACCTCAACTTCATCCCCTTCTTGGATTTTATCAATAAATATCTGCAAAAAAAATAAAAAATGCATTATATTGAGATATAAAACATACACTATTTTTTTTGACAATTGTGTGTAATGTCTTATGTCTTGGAACAAATCAGTTTTTGTATGTGCTTTTATAAAACACTCTATTATAACTAAGCTCTAATCTTTCATATGTAAGTTGTATGTTCTCCCTTATTTCCATAATCTATGTATACTATGTAATTGCACTTCACCACTATTCTAACCAACTTCTATCAAATAGGTAATGATTATCCTTATTTACATAACAAAACAACCATTACTTACTTGCATGTGGTTTTATAGAAATCACCTTGAGTTTAGCATGACTACCACTATAAATATCATGTGCAGTCTCATTGAGTTCATCATCATAACCACTATCATCATTGCAAACATTAAGTTGTACAACTTTGTAGAGAGTTGTATTGATAGGGCCTTTTTCTTTTTTTCCTTCTTTCATATAAGTTCTCTGCATCATGTGGTTTAATCATCATGAAAAAGTTAATATAATTCAATTAAAGAATGCAAAATCCATATTTTTTTGTCCAAAAGAACATTTTAAGCATGAAGAATGACAAAACATTGGGACAAATAATTGAAAACTATTATATTAATTACCTCAACTTTAGCACAACTAAGACGAATTTGCTACGCATTCTCGGCCACTTCATCACATTCAATATCGATAGCTCTATTGACACCATGAAGGCATTTTTGTTTTCCTATTGCTTTGAAAAAATTGCTCTGCATGTGGTTTAACCATTGTGCAAAAAATATACAAAGCATTCAATAGTGAAGTAAAGAATGCAAGCTATAACTTTTTCCAAAAGAACATTTTTTGGATCACTCCAACAATAAAGAAATTGGGTTGGATTCTCCTACGCTCAGATTTTAATAATCTAAATATTAAGATGCATTTGTATATAGAATTACCAAACAAGAAGAAATGAGATCAATAGAGCCTCTTACCTCATTTGAATCCATGGATTTATGCTCATTCCATGTAGAAACCATAGGGTTAATGGTTTCAACTAACTATGTAACTTGTTGACTGAGACCAAATATGCAACTCATCACCTTTTGGTACCCTAGTTCATATGAGTTGACATGATCTACAAAGGCTCTTACTAAGCATTGAACCGATGGTTGTGAAATCTCTATTGACGAACTAGATTTCAACTTCATCCTACTCTTATATTTATTAGTGTAAGTGTGAAGTAAGTATGAGTAAAATAGCTAGAAACACCTCTTAATATGACATTATATCAATGAATTTAATCAACAATTAAACTATTAAAAACTAGAAATCCATTGAAAGTGTCATATTGCTCTCTATCTCCAAAGATTTATTAAAGAACTATGGCTCTCAGATTGTGTAAGCACTGTGACTGTTAAAATGACAATCTGGAGAACGGGAAGTTGTAAAAATGTAGGAAACCAATCCTATATGATGATATTGTAAACTAAATTAAAATGAAACTATGATGAAAGCTACAATAAAGCTAATATGTAGTCATGATTATGATTCTAATGATGCTATGATTGCTAAAATGCTATTTCTATGATGCTTGATTGATTGATTGCTATTTCCTACAAAGTAGGATTGCACAAAGTTGGGATCCATTTATTGTTGAATGAGGTTGTATTTATAGATTTACGACAAAAGATTTGCACAGGGGCAGAAAAGTAGAGGCTTGGATTCAATCTGGAGAATTGAATGGTGAGAGATTAAGAAGATTGAGAAGATTTTGGGAATGGTTCCTCCCCACAAAAACACCAGGCAAGATGATAGGAAGAATTGATGGAAGAGGATGAAGGAGCTGCCTGCAAATTTATCTTTAATTTGTCTCCAAATTTTCCCGTGAAGATTGAGTCAATTAATTTAGACATAAATTAGACATATAATATCTAATTTCATTTGTGCAACTTTTGAGTGAAAATAGGAAATAGTTGTAGAATGCATTTCCATTGAATATTTGGATTTATTCAATTTAGGCAAGAAGATATTTGATTTAATAAAATAAATTATAGAATTCTATTTATTAATTAAATAAATATGGAGGAAGTGTGATAGTTAAATAAAACAAAGTCGGAAATTTGTTTATTTTAATATAGATGATGTTGTGATTAAGATAATAAAATAATTTAATAATGATAATTGAATAGATTTGTTTATTTAATTAAGAAGAAATAATGTAATAAAGATAGAAGAAATAAAAGGTGAACTATATAAATAAATATTTCTATTTATTTAATAGTATAAGAATAAAAGGTTAATTAATCAAATAATTATTATTTAATTAATTAGATTGTCCAGACCAATTTTAGGTGTATACATTTTGCCCTTCTTTGAAGTGATATGTTTACACATTGCTTCAAAGAAAATTTTGTTGTTGCTGCTAGTATCGATGAAAAAAAATTCAGTATGCCCCAAACATTGATTTTCAGGGGATTGATGATAATATGCCCCCTCGGGAGCTAAATTTATGAATTTATTTTATTTTATTTTATTTTTCAGAAATTTTCAATTTTCTAATGATTTTTCAATGATTTGATGAAGATATAATTTACCTCCCGATAATGATGAAGAAAGTTTTCCCCTTTGATGAATTTCAATTAACTTCCCAATAAAATTAATTAAAATGTTAAAAATCCCACAAAATTCCACCTTTAAGAACCTAATAAAAGGTCAAAAAGGTCATTTTCATACTCATTTGTGCATTTGAATTTTGAAAACTTTGTGAGAGAGACATATTTGAGCCACTTGGAGCAAGATGTCGATCCCTTACCACACCCACCGGTTCAAGCATGTGTGACATCACCAACACCCGACCACTTACGGACCTCCGGTACGTACCCATAATCCTCATTTTTTGTGCAAAGTCATTTTTCATGCATTTTTCTATATTTTAAATTTTTCATAGTTTTAGCACTTCAAGTATGCGCTATAGCACTTTGCACTCTGGTGTAGTGCTCCTAGGGTCTATTTTAGCGCTTCAGCGAATTAGCACTTTCATTAGATATCTTAGTGCTTTGATAGGCTAGTTTAGCACTTTGAAAATAGTAGCGCTTTGATAGAATAAATTAATGCTTTGATTATTTAAATTAGCGCTTAGAGGGTTTTAGCGCTTCGAGCTATTGTTTTGGCACTTTGACCTCCCGAAATAGTGCTTTAATTGATGTGGCACTTTGATATTCTGTTATAGCACTTCCAAGCAATAAAATGGCGTTGCTAATATTTAGCGCTTTGAATGCCTGTTTTAGCGCATCTAAATTAGAGTTGATAAATTTGTCAAATTTTTCCTTGTTTTGATCCATTTTGATCATGTCATCTATTTGGTTTGATATGATGTTTATGATTTAATAACCTTGATGATTGATTTTGATGGTTGATAGACAAGAATTATCCTCATGATAGGTGAGGTTGATTTTGATAAATTGACCTCATGTTAGGCGAAGTAAAATTTAAGATTGATAATGATCACCTCATGATATGAAGATCCAACGGTGGAAAATAAAGTTATTGCATTTTTTCCAAAATTGCAAACCCTAGGCAGTGTTCAAACTTGCCCTCACCAAAATAGTCATAACTTCCACAAAACTCAATGAAATTCAATAAGACAAAAATAATTGGAAACTAGAAACAGAGATCTTTCCATAAATATATGATACTCCATTATTTGAATCCATACCAGTCCGTACAAATCACAACTTCAACCTGAAAACAATGTAGAAATCATAAAATGCACACCAAACTTGAGGTTGCCATTCATCAAACTCCACAAATAATGTCTCCCACCTCCCCAACCTCTCCAATTCGAGTTTCGGAGGGTGTACTTATACATTTACAACCAAAACCAACTATTTTCAACCACCTTTTAGTTAGTTTGTTGACAAAACACCTTAATGACACTTTTGACAAGTTGCTTGACAAATAAAGTTATTGCATTTTTCCCAAAACTGCAAACCCTAGGCAGTGTTCAAACCTGCCCTCACCAAAATAGTCATAACTTCCACAAAACTCAATGAAATTAAATGAGACAAAAATAATTGGAAACTAGAAACAAATATATTTCCATAGATATATGATACTCCATTATTTGAATCCATACCAGTCCATACAAATCACAACTTCAACCTGAAAACAATGTAGAAATCATAAAATGCACACCAAACTTGAGGTTGCCATTCATCAAACTCCACAAATAATGTCTCCCACCTCTCCAACCTCTTCAATTCGAGTTTTGGAGGGTGTACTTATACATTTACAACCAAAACCAACTATTTTCAACCACCTTTTAGTTAGTTTGTTGACAAAACACCTTAATGACACTTTTGACAAGTTGCTTGACAAGTTTTTTTGAGCAACTTTTACAATTTTTACAATATGGAATAAATTTAAACATTATTTGACAAATGACTTCAAATATGACTTCCTAAGACTCAAAAACCTATAAAATGGTTTGATAAACCTTATTATAAGACCCAATACATAAAATAGAGCAACTATTTACAAATGGCCGCATGGAGGCTTGAAAGCAACTTGGTGCTCCTGCACCATACACCCCTTGAAGAAAAAACTCAAGTCCCCTGAGTTAGCATAAAATAAAGCACCTGCAAAAAGAAATGAATCTTCACTATCACCTGCAATCAAAAACACTTGTATCTTCATCTTAACCCATGGTTTTGTCTTCCTCTTCTTCTTATACCATCTCTTCTCCATCATTTTCTCAACATCTAGGCTCCAAAACTCCATTTCTTGTGTATATACCTCAGTAGCATCATCTATATCTTCATTATTATCATTAGAGTACCATATATAATCTACATCACACTCTTTCAAAACTTCATATACCTCATTAGAAAATATATCTGCAACATCTTTATTAACAACCTTATTATCAACAACAACTTGATCATGAATATCAACATCAATGTTATCAACAACTTTATCATCATCAACTTGAGTATCAATACAAGGGTTATCAATAACATCAAAAACCTTCTCAACTTGTTCATCAACAAAAATTTCATCAACTAGTTGAGTACCAACAACAACCACATCACTAATCTCAACATCAACATGTTCATTAACCAACAAAGAAGTTTGTTCATCTTCAAGCACAATCAAAATATCATGCATCTCAACTTGTAACTTATCTTGCTCAACTTGAACAAAAGATTCAAACTTTACCTTTGTCTCATTTTTTGCCTTCTTTTGTTTTCTTTGCTTCTTCATAATCTTCTTTAGAGGCCATCTTAACCTCTTTGAAATTGGTATATTCCAACTCCTTTGTGCTTCCTTAAGAAGTTGGTGTTCTTTTTCTAATCTTTCCAACCTTTGGCTTATCTTTTCTATGGATTTCTTAAACTCTATTATTCTTTCCTTCTTTCTCATTTCCTTTTCCTCTCTTTCCTTCTTCCTTCATGAATCCTCAGCCTTCCAACATCTTCTCAAAAATTCCATCTTCACAAGCAAGTCTCTCCTTGCTTCCACTTCACCTTGCCTCACCTAGGCAATCAGGTTCCTTCCTCAACCTGCAAACAACCACACACACAAACCACAAAAAAATTTCCCAGAGCATCTTCAAGCTCCGATACCACTATGATGTAGAGAAAAGGATTCACAACTCAACATTCCATTTACTTGAAAACTTTCATGAAATTATTCATCTCAAACAATGATTAAGTGCATTCTAGATCATAGTGTAATCATTCTCACAACAACCCATAATTCAATGCAAAAAATAGTCATTAATAACTTCCATAAAACAAATAATGAAGCCAATCCATTCTGTGAGACTTCAAATCATATAATTACAGACCTTCCTTCCAATTTTTATGAAGATCCAATGGTGGAAAATAAAGTTATTGCATTTTTCCCAAAACTGCAAACCCTAGGCAGTGTTCAAACCTGCCCTCACCAAAATAGTCATAACTTCCAAAAAACTCAATGAAATTCAATGAGACAAAAATAATTGGAAACTAGAAATAGAGATATTTCCATAAATATATGATAATCTATTATTTGAATCCATACCAATCCATAAAAATCACAACTTCAACCTGAAAACAATGTAGAAATCATAAAATGCACACCAAACTTGAGGTTGCCATTCATCAAACTCCACAAATAATATCTCCCACCTCTCCAACCTCTCCAATTCGAGTTTTGGAGGGTGTACTTATACATTTACAACCAAAACCAACTATTTTCAACCACCTTTTAGTTATTTTGTTGACAAAACACCTTAATGACACTTTTGACAAGTTGCTTGACAAGTTTTTTTGAGCAACTTTTACAATTTTTACAATATGGAATTACTTTAAACATTATTTGACAAATGACTTCAAATATGACTTGATAAGACTCAAAAACCTATAAAATGGTTTGATAAACCTTATTATAAGACCCAATACATAAAATAGAGCAACTATTTACAAATGGCCTCATGAAGGCTTGAAAGCAACTTGGTGCTCCTGCACCAGAACCTCATGATAGGTGAGGTTGATTTTGATAAATTGGCCTCATGTTAGGCGAAGTAAAATTTAAGATTGATAATGATGACCTCATGATAGTTGAGGTATGATGATGCTTGCTCACAAATTTTGATCAAAAATTCGCACCAAGAGCTAATTAGATTTGATAGGATAATTGATATGTGATAATTTGACAAAGTGTATTGATTATGAACTTTTCATGATGATAGGAGCTCCTAGATAACCTTTAGATTTGAGAGCATTTCTCATGGAAATTTGACTTGATTCCACAACTTACATCAGATGAGACATAGATTATTGTTCGGTGTGGACTTGCTTCTCTTCTTGACATGCCCCAGATTAGGATTAATCGGGGTCTCCTTATAGCATTAGCCAAGCAGTGGCACAGTGACCACAATACCTTCCACCTACCCACTGGTGAGATGATAGTTACTCCAGAGGATGTATGGTGGATTTTACAGATACTGTTTATTGGGGAGATTGTAGCATATGATTCACAAGAGGCTGGTGGGATAGATGCTCTCCGTAGAGTTTTTCAAGATGATCACATTGCAGGATTGTGGATTCGATGGCATACGATGGTTGATGCTTATGCTACTTTGTCGATAGTGCTTGTTGGATTTATTGGAGGTTTCCTTTGTCCTGATCATAGGTCAAATGGGTTCTCTATTGGTTGGGGCCGTGTACTTGAGAGAATGGTCATGCATAGGGACTAGATATGCTTGGGGGATGTGCATGGTGGCACATCTATATCATGATTTTCATTCAATTGTATATTTGAGAGGGTGTAGCCGGTCAACGGGAGTCACTTTGCTTCAGTTTTGGGCATGGGAGCATATTATTTTCACATGACCACTGCTAGTTTTTGATAGGTCTGCTACTAGGACATATGTTTTTTAGATATAGAGGCCGACTTACCTAGGCCAAGATGGGTAAGTTGGAGTATTGGAGGCATGTTTTGGATGATTTAGAGGTAGTGACATGGTGCCCCTATCTGTATTGTGATCATTGGGATGAGGATGATGCAGTGCTTGGTTATTTGTGTGATTCTATGATTGGTAGGACCCACTCCATATTGGAGAGATTCCTACAATAGAGGTTCTACATACAATATGTGATTATTCAGTGCATGCCCCAGGGAGTTGCACATTATTCCCGATATTAGAGTGATACAACAAATTGGGGGCCATCTCTATCTTATGATACCATAGTAGAGGGATATCATGCCCTACAACCTTTAGCTTGGGACATGCACCGTGATATTGTAGAGGCACCAGTGACTACGGAGTATGCTCAGTGTCTTGCATTACATCCATGCCCTTGGATTACCATTCCTGATGAGCCAATGCCACTACCCATAGAGGAGGATGTTGTTGTTTCCCTTGGTCGACGATGGAGGTGAGAGGAGGATGTTGTGGAGGAGTCGGCTATAGTTGTTGAGGCAGAGGAGGATATTGGTGCAAAGGAGGGTAGTGGTGAGGATAGTGAGGAGAGTAGCAGCAATGAGAGCACCAGTGATGAGAGAAATAGTGATGATGGGGATGATGGAGGGGACAGTGTCAGAGGGGTTGTGGATGGTAGTAGAGGTCTATCCACTAGGATGCCTCGTAAGAGGCAAGTAGTGGAGACATCTTCCTCAGAGCATCAAACATAAATTGCCACCCTTCCGGTACAAATTTAGACTTTGCAGGGGTAGATTGTGTAAGCTGAAGGTTTACTTGTGCAAACTCAGGTGCAGTTATAGACATAGGCATAGACGCATGGACAAGTACAAAGATAGTTAGCAGTTGCGCAGAGGTAGATTGCCACATTGACGGCAGAGAGGGATAGTGCCAGGCAGATTGTAGAGCGGGCACAGGCGATTGCCAAGAATTTACAGTGGATTGCCGATGGTACCACTATTGGTGATTATATAAGGGAGATTCTCCATGTTGGTCAAGAGGCAAAGTTTTATAGAGGCCGTTATCATGATGTTGTTCCTTCTGAGTGGAGAGTGATTTATTCCCCTTCACGACCAGGAAAGATACATACCAAGATGGTTATTGAGGGTGTGATGCAACCTCCACGGAGAGATCCGAGAGATCCGAGAGATTTTGGTGCTTCTAGTGGGGGGTGTACTAGTCCTGAGATGCCTGCACCATTTGGTAGTAGTAGATCCTAGGTGCCTGATATGATTATGTGATATTTTTGAGACATGATGTATACTTCGATTCAACCAATTTTGATGATATATCTTTTTTATTTTAGACTTCATTGTATACTTGACATTGATGATTTATACGATTTTTATGATATACAACAGATTTTTATCGATCTATGATTGTTCTATTATAATTCTATGATGGATGCATTTACTTTCAATGTTGTATATGCCATGTGATGATTCTAATTATGATGTTATAAATACAGTTTATATGATGATGATATGCTTATGATGTATGATGTTATAATTATGATGTGCATAATGATGATGTGTGGATGTTGTATGGATGTATGATGTAATTATATATGTGATTTATGAGTATGATGTGTTTAGTGATATATGATATGTGATGTAAATGGGATGTGTATATTTTTTCATTTTGGTGTAAATGCAAACATATGATGTAAGAAATGGATTAAAATGATGTGTTGAGATGATATGATAGATGGAAGTGTAATGATATGATGTAATAAGTGGATAAAATGATATATGATATGTTGAATGAATGCATGATATGTGATGTGATTGATGTATGAATGAAAATGTGATGATATAAATTTATTTTTGAGATTTTCTTATGCAATTTTTATTTGATATGATATGATATGAATGCAAAATTTATTTGATTCAAATCTACAAATGATTAAATGATAATTAAATTCTTTTCTAATGTATGCAAACTAAAAATGATGATGCAACTATATGACCTGGATGATGTTTTTGTTAATGTCAAGTATACTCAATCTTTTAATAGAAAAGATTTATCATCAATTTGAATCCTTTATGAGCCTTTGTAACAAACCCTCTGCATATGCAAAAACTATTATGAATGTAATCTAATTCAACCATGCAGATCTACATGCAAAAATTGGTATTTTAATGGTACTTTTGTGCATTGTATCATCATAGAGCTTTAAAAATGTTGAAAGTGAGTACAAGAATCAATGGCATAATTTAGACCATGATGACTTGAATACTACTTCCATGATTTTTGATATTGCAAGTGAACAAAAGAATTGAGGTATAATGAAACCGAGATGACCTGAGCATTTCTTGCATAAACAGACAAGGATCAATCATTTTAGTGTGTGAATTCTGGATGTCATCAGTGATACATTTGTAGAGCACATCCCACGATAATTCACACATTAAATAATTAATTCACAAATAGTAGACAAATGAAAATACCATTCTTCTTCCTAGCTTCTCTAGTTCATTACATCATTGAGTTACTCCAAAGAAATGATAACAAACAATCAAAAAATACAACATATCCAACTTTTACTTAAAGTGTTTCAATCATTATTTAGATTATATCATCCATCCTGATTTTATGATGTTTTTGTGATTTTCTAAGATTTTGGACCGAACCTATCCTAATGACCTATCCTAGGGGCGTTGGGGGATAATTAAAGATTAGCCTTGCCTATATTATACATGAAGAGACCACGTAGTTTGACTGGACAACTTTGTTTTTGACTTTTTGAGTGATTTTTGACCTATTTTTTGATTTTGATATGATATGAATGTTTGATGTGCTCCTGATGGTGATTGATGTTCAAATTTGGGTTGTGTTTCGATCATTGTTTTTGTTTGTTTTTCTAAGCTCGATGTTTTATTGCCCCCAGTGATGTGTAGGTGTTGCCCTCAAGCTAGGGTGAGACATGACTATTTGCAATGATATGATAATGGATGCAAACTGATAGTAAAAGTAATGACTATGAAAATGTATCCCAATAGATGGTGAAAGCTGGTCAAATCAAAAATAGCGCCTGTTTCCAGGTTTTCACTAAATGTTTTTATTGCACTTTTTCATATTTTATGATCTCTTTTTATTTTTTATGTTTTTATTTTTCTGTTACCAAGATGCTCGTTTGCTAGGTTTTCATCAAGGAAACTATTTTTCAAAAGCTTGAAACGTGCACTAAGTGATTCAAGTGTGGTATCTTTTGAGATGGATACTATTGAGATTTTTTTCAAACAAATCCCCTTCAGGTGTTGATAGTTGATAAGTGCCTGATCCATACATTGATATGATGACAAAGGGACCTAGCGAGTTAGGTTAAAACTTCCCTTTCTTTTCTTTGTCCTATTGATTCCTAGGGTTCTCTTTTAGGACCAAATCACCAACCTCAAAAAATCTAGACTTTACCCTATGATATTATCTCCTTGACATTCTTTTTTGGTATTATGTTAGATGATTGATAGCTTGTTTACAATTCTCATCCAACAGTTCTAGTTCTTGAAGCCTAGATACTCTATAGTCCTCATCTGAATTTATTCCTTTTAGTGACGCACAGAGTGATGGAATCTCTACCTCAATGGGTAGTATGGCCTTCGATCCATATACCAAGGAATATGGTGTAGCTCCCGTTGGTGTTCTGTTATTGGTTCTATAGGCCCATAGTGTAAGATTAAGTTGAACATGCCAATCATGTCCAACATTGTTAACCATTTTCTTGAGTATTTTTTAGAATTGTCTTGTTAGAGGCCTCTACTTGGCCATTTCCCTGAGGATAATACGGTGTTGAGAAACGATGTTGGATATGAAATTTTTCACACAATTCTTGGACATCCTCATTTTTAAATGGTCGTCCATTATCAGTGATAATGGATTGAGGTATTTCATACCAATAGATTATGTAGTTCAATATGAATGCCGAGATTTGTTTTCCAATGATAGTTGTGAGAGGAACTGCTTCTATCCATTTTGTAAAGTATTTTGTCACTGTGATTATGAACTTGTGTCCATTGGATGAAGATGGATTTATCTTTCCTACCAAGTCCATTCCCCATTGACAAAAGGGCCATGTTGATGTGAATGGGTGTAATTCTTGAGCTAGCACATGGATCAAATTACTATGAATCTGGAAATTTTGGCACTTCTTGACAAACTGATAAGACTCCTTCTCCATACTTGGCTAGTAATACCCTAAACAGAGGAGTTTCTTTTCTAGATTTATACCACTTGAATGAGTTCCAAAAATACCTTCATGAACCTCACGTAAGGGTGTCTCAGATTCTTTATGTTCTAAACATTGGAGAAGAGTACCATCTAGACCTTGATGATAAAGTATGTCGAGCGAATTGGTGGATGAAGTTGCATTTTTGGTTTTTGGAAAGATCAGGAGGAAGGATGTTGTATTTTAGGTATGCATAGGTATTTTCATAGATGGAGGATTCAATGGTATCTAAATGGTATATGGTTTGGGATTCCGAACTATTATAAGAAGGATTAGATACTTGTTCTACCATAAACTCATAATGACCACGTTTCTCCAGTAATTGTAAAAGAGAAGCAATTGTTGCCATTGCATATGTTGCTTTATTTTTTTTCCTTGGAATTTTCTCAAATTTGATATTGAATTTTTTTTGTTTGTGGTCATCTATCAGCTGCTTATAGGGCATCAACTTGAAAAATGACTAATTGAGAATCCCCATATACTTGTAACTCTGTGATTTTCCGTTCAATTGCCACTTTGATGCCAATGATTAATGCATCATACTCTGCCACATTATTGGTACATGGAAACATTAGTCTATAAGATTTTGGGATGGTGTGTCCTTGGGGTGTGATGAATAAAATTCTCACAGCAGATCCTCTTTGTGTATATGATCCATCAAAGTAAAGTATCCATTGTTATGTTGTCACTGTAAGAATGTTTGCATCAAGAAAATCCATTGTCATAGGATGATCATTAGTTAAAGGAGCTTTGGCTAATTTTTCAGTGATCACTTGACCTTTGATGGCTCTTCTTTCCACAAAATGAATATCAAAATCACTTAAAAGCATGACCCATTTGGCTAGTATACCTGTTAAAGCAACCTTACTGAGTAGATACTTTAATGGGTCGATTTTTTCTATGAGCCTAATTATGTGAGTCAACATGTAATGCCACAACTAGTGGGTAGAAAACACCACCACCAAACAAGATTTCTCAATGAAGGTATAATTTACTTCATAGCAATTCAAAGTTGTGGTGATGTAGTAAATGTCTTGTTCCCTTCCTAAATAATCTTCTTGTGCCAATAGTGCTCCTAAAGAAATATTTTATGTTGCAATGTATAGTATTAGAGGTCTTTTGGCATGAGAATAGGTGGTGATATTAGATATTTCTTTATTTGGTTGAATTTTTTTTCACACCCTTGATCCCATTTGAACACAACATTCTTATGCAATAGATGATTAAATGGGTGAATTTTGTCTGCCGACTGGGAGACAAATCTCCTGATTGATTGTAGCCTTCCTTGTAGTGACCTTAGTTGACTGATGTTTCTGGGTGGTGGCATTTCCATTATTTCCTTTACCTTTGTTGGATCTACTTCAATACCTTTTTCTAAGCTTATGTATCCTAAGATTTTTTCTGATGTAACCCCAAAGACACATTTCTTAGGGTTTAGTCTGCCATTGAACTTTTCTATCCTTGTGAAAAAAATGCCCAGGATATCCAAATGTCCTTCTCTGGAATAATATTTAGCTAGAATATCATCCACATAATCTTCCATAAAGGTATGCATCATATCATGGAAGATAGTGGTCATTTATCTTTGATAAGTTGCCCCTACATTTTTCAAATCAAAGGGCATGACATTCCAGCAAAAGGGTCCCCATGGACATGTGAATGCAGTTTTCTCCTGATCTTCCGGTGCTATCTTGATTTGGTTGTAACCAGAGAAACCATCCATTATAGATAACATGGCATGCTCTTTTGTTAAGTCCATGATGATGTCAATATTTGGAAAGGGTAAATCATCCTTGGGGCATTCCTTATTTAGATCCCTGAAATCTGTACATATCTTGATACTATTATATGGATTTGATACAGGCACAATATTTGATATCCATTCAGCATAATCAATAGACCTAATGAATCCTACATCCAACAACTTCTTCAGCTCAACCTCTACCATTAGTGTGATGTGTGGATGCATCTTTCTCAATTTTTGTTTTACAGGTTTTATTCCAGTAGGAAATGACAAATGCTACATTAAAATATTTGGGTCTAAACCTGGCATATCAGAGTATGATCAAGCAAATTTAATGATTCTTTCTTCAAATAATTTGATAAATTCAAGTATTTCTTGTTCTGTCATAGATTCTTCCAAATGTAAAATCTTTTCTCTTTCTTTTGTGCCAATATTTACAGACTGTGTAGGCTCCACCACAACTGATGACCTTTCATGATAATTCTCTAGAAGGGTGTCAAATATCCCATATTTCAGTGCCTCAAAGAGGTTTTCACTATCTGATGTGTTCTTTATTTTTCTCTTTTCAAGATCTAATACTGCCATAGAATGGTTTTCACCATTAGATCCATTATTCCTATTTTTATTTTTGCAACTGGAAAATTTGACACCCTCCAGTTGATCCACGTTGTTATGAGATTTATGGATGGAACTTGTATCAGGTTCATCATAACAAAGGAAGTTTATGATAGCATCATCATTTGCATAGATGGGTACATTTAAAGGTTCAATGGGTTCCTAGTCAACAAGTTCGAGATGGACTAAGGGTAGGAAGTCATCAGATTGACTTGGGTCAATGGTGGTAAGGGTTCAGATAGTTATGTCATTAGAGTTTTCATTAGGGATGCCGAGGTCAATGATGTTACTCTCCTTCAGATTATCTAGTTCACTCGATGTTTGTTCATCTTCACTTGATTCATCGATATGTTGTGATTCTAATACAAGCGATCTAGACCCTGAGCGCCATCTCTCCTCGTGTGTAGGTGCATATTGTTTTATGACATCAATTTGGACATCTATGTAAGATATATCAGAATATAGATCCCATTCATATTTAGTAGAATTTTTTTCAGAGCTATCTCTTACTTGAAGAATTCTTTCAATTGCCTTCTTAGTCATTTCTTGTTTTTCTTCTTTTGAGTAACCCAGTGCTATGTTATCCTTTGAATATAGAGTAAGAGGTTGAATTGGTTCCATGATGCCCTGTTTCCTTTTTCCAACAGGCCCCTGTACTTCATAACCCATTTTTTTCTAAAATAGCCTTTCCTTTGCCATACTTATCTATCTTGATGTTGATGTTTGTTGATGTCGATGTTTCTTCATCTTTGTACAACCAATCGAGGATATCATTGTTTTTTGCTTCATCCTTTAGAGTATTGGCTTTCATAAATATTTCCTCTAGAACCGTGGTAGGTTGTGATGTTTTTTTTTTTATCAGATGGTTGTTCATATGACTTTGGAGATGGCATCAATTGTGAAATATTAAGATATTTCTCAATAGAATATTGTCCCATGCCTTTGTCTATTAGTTGGAAATGTTCTTGGAATTTCTGTGATAGAGAATTTAAAGGATCCTTATTGTCTATTAATGTGGATTCAACATCACTTTTATTTTATGATATATCATTTTTCTCCACCCACTTGGATGTAATGTTTGGAGGTTTTTCACCATATGATGAATTTGAAGTGAATGCTTCCCTATTGTGAGGCATAAAAGTGTCTTGAGAAGTTTTGAGTGTGTCACAATGTTGAGGATTGCTATAATCTGTTGATATGGTCATCTCTTATCCATTAACTAGAAATTTATCAAACATTGGTGATAGGTCGAAGGTACTGCTTTCATTTCATGAATCCATGGACGTCCTAAGAGTATATTGTAGGTTAACTCTTTTTCTAGTACCCGACATGCTATATTTTTCACCATTGGTCCCACTTGAATAGGAAACACAATCAGTCCTTTAGAATATCTCTCTTCTTCATCATAAGCCTTTATTGTTATTTTTCTTTGGGCATCAATAGCATTATCTGAATAGCCTAGTGCATGGATTAACTTTAAATTACATATATTTAAACCAGCTCCCCCATCTATTAGGACTCTTTTAACATGATGTTTGTGGATCAAAACTTCAATATGGATGGCGGTGTTATGTGGATGATTATGTGCCACATCATCCTATTCAGAGAATGATAGATAGTGTGGTGTGGTCAAATGTCCCACCATAGCCTGATATTGAAAAAAAATTAGGGTGTTGGGTACTGTGGTGGCAACAAGTGCTTGTTCTAAAATCCCCTTATGAGATGGTGATAGTTTAAGGAGTTCAAGTATTGATATTTTTGCTGGTATTTTCTGAAGTTAGTCGACAATGTTGTATCGAATTGGATGTGGAGTGGTGTTTTTAGGTGCAACTCCCTTCAAAATTACCTTGGATAGCCCCCTTTTCATTACGTTAACCGGTTGATAGTCTTGTCTTTCCCTGATTTTTTAAACATTTATCTGATTTTCAGATATTTGTATGTCATTGGTTTTGTTGTTGTCAATGTGATTACTGGTCATGGTATCACTTTCTACTTCAGATAAACAAAAGAACGTGCTATTGTAAATGTGATTGACATTTTTTTCTTTACTATTCGTAGAAGATGACTCTCCCTTATCATAATTTGGTAAAGGGTCTTTAAAGGCTGTATGATCGTTGTTGTTTTGATGTCCCTCTGTATATACCTTTTTGTTGTCAATTAGATCTTGGACTATATGTTTTAATTCCATGTAATAATTTGTCATGTGTCCCTTATTGTTATGGAAATTACAATAATCTACATCATTTGACCATGGTGGTTTGACTTTTGGATCCCAAAATCATGCTTCTTGTGTAGTGATAAGACCACTTGCAACAAGTTCCCTCATTATTGATTCTAGTGTTTGGCCTAATGGTGTGAATCAACGTTGATTTAATGATTTTTGATACGTTTGTGGTTTTGATTCTCCATTGTTTAGATTATTGTTTTGATTGATATTTGACTTGATGTTTTGATGATTGTTTTCGTTTGTCTTTGTAGTAGAGGTTGTCAAATTAAAAAATAGGCTTTGCATTTTGTAAGTCATTTGCAGTCTCATTGATCCCGGTATTTCTATTCTTTTTCCATAATTTAGGTTTATCGTTGTTGGTATATTGATTTGAGGAGTTGGTGTTGTTTTATTTTTCATTATAGTGTTTGATCACCCCTTGTTTGATTAAGGCTTCTTTGGTTTTAAGGCTATTTTCAATCACTTTTTTGAATGTTGGAGGACATTGTAATTCGAGCCTATAGCTCATTTCATTAGTCAGGTTATCAATGAATATCTCCATTTTTTCTTCCTCAAGTATGGAGCGAGGATACCTAGAAAATATTCTTCGCCATCATTGTAAAAAGGACAAGAATGTCTCACCTTTGTTTTGCTTCATGCTATAGAGGTCCTTTATAGTGACGTCATGTTGGATGTTAAAAGAATATTGTGATATGAACCTATTGACGAGCTCTTCAAAAGTATGTATTCTCAGTTATAGTTTGGAAAACCACTCCATACACTGACCTCCTAAGCTTCTTGGGAATAACCTCATTAGGTAAGTTTCTTCCTATGCGAACTCTAAGCTCTTGGTTCTAAATTCCCTTACATGGTCAATTGGGTCTATCTTACCATTATATTTGTCATATTTTGGGAATTCGCAATGTCTAGGGAATGGTATCATATCCATAGTTGGGTTAAAAGGATAAGGAAAAATGTCCTACAATGCATACCTTTTCATGTTTCCCTTTTGCATATCTTGATTTTTTGTTGCAAGTTTTGAATTTTTTGTGTTAGGGCCACAACTTGATTTGTGTTTGGCGTATGTTGTGTTATTTCAGTTTCAGTTGTTCTGGGTTCTGCTTTAAAGCGATTGACAACAAAATATTTGGGAAGTTTTGCACCTAATTCAACTAGCATTAGGAGATATTTCTCCATGTCTTTCTCTAGGATCTTTTCCATAAATTTATGGAATTTTGGGTCCTGTTGTGTTGCATGTATGCCCTCTACTGTTATTTCATTTGTTTCATTTTGATGAAGTCCACTCCAAGAATTTTCTTCAACCATGATGTTTGATGTTTCAGTTTATTTTTCTTTAAATTTTTGTCTTTGTGATCTCGTCAAAATTGGCATATGAGTGTTTGTTAATTTCACTAAAATTTGATCTTCTATGTTTGGATTAGTGTCAATTGGATTTTAACACAGTCAAATAGAATTATATATTCTATTGATGAGACCAAGTTAAAAATTTGATATTGTGTTTTGTTTCATGATTGTAGAATGTCAAAATCTTGATGAGGAAAGTTAACTCAATAATCAAGATTTGTGTTTTGATAATTGGACACTTTGTAGTTTACAAGATCTGGGTTTTAGTTGAAAAGAATTTTGACTTGTAAGAACCTATTTTGTTTCAAGTCTAAGACACTATTGGGACTAAGAAGATGTTTATGTCTGAAAAAAATCCAAGTTTTAGATGTCAACAAGTCTGACCGATATGTTTGGAAGCTCTCTATTTTTTTTTAAAAAAAAATTAATATTTGGAAGTGCTAAAACAAAGTGCAAAAGTGCTAAAACAGAGCGCGAAAGCACTATTTTGTGGAAGTGCTAAAACAAAGTGTGTAAGTGCTATGACTATTTTCTGAAGTGTTATTTTGCAGAAGAGCTAAAACAAAGTGTGGAAGCACTATGCCAGTCTTTCGAAGCACGATTTTGTGGAAGCGCTAAAACAAAGGTCAGAAGCGCTAAAAAAAAAGGGCGTAAGTGCTAATTGGGATTCATAAGCGCTAAAATAGACCTCAAAAGTGCTACTTTGGGTTTTAATGATTTTGTCTAATTTTTCTACACATGAAGAGATCTTTTTTCGGGAGTTTTGATTTTGACAAGATATCTCCACTAGTAATTTTTCTAGATGTTGGATGATAAACCTAAAGATTTTGAGTTTCTTTATTGCAAAAATTAATCGGGCCTAGTGGAGTATTCTCTCATTGGTTGTGGGATGGAGGACTAACGAATGGGTTGACTATTATTATGATATTGTGTAAGAGCTCTTCTTTGAAAATAGGCATGTGAATAAAGCGGCTCTAAGGCGTAATCACTAGTATAACCCCTAGAAAAATTGTGATACCTATGTATGAAAGTTCTATGATAAAGCAAGATTTTTTAGTGTAATTAATTAATTAATTATTACACTAGCATAAGTTAACTTAGGTATTTATTAATCATATTAGTCCTAGGTTGCTTTTAACCATTTAATAAAGTTGTTGAGATAAGATTCCCTTCTAGAAGATGAGTTGTCTTTTCTAGAAATTATCTCCATCTTGTTATCATTCCCTAGGTAGTTGGTTAGGGTTTCTTGTTGTCACATGAAGTGTGATTTGAACACTTGGAAACATCCTTTGCATTCTAGGTTTAGCACTTTCCTATATAATTAGGAATATGTACTCTTTGTAAATCATCTATATCAGATAGATCATTCTAGAATCAATATAGAAATCTCTATTTGAATGCCATTATCATACTTTCTGTGTGGTTGAATATTTCTTCCTAGAAAAGTTCCTCCTTTGAAGATTGTAGCTTCATCAAGGACACATGTGCATCCATTATTCCAACATGGTATCAGAGCTATTCCAGTGAAGGTTCATCCTAGGATCAAGAAAGTTTGGCTAGTGAGATTCTTTGCAGGCTTGAGGGTTTTCTTTGTAGGCTAGTTGGTTCTACCTAGGAACCAAGTTGTTTTCTGGTGCAGATCATGCTCTATCTGACCTCTCCATTGCGCTCAAAAGGCCTCAAAACCAATAGATCGCCTGCCCATTCATCCAATTTGGACATATTTCATCCGGGAGCCAGTTGAGGTACAATCTAGGGTTTGCAATATTTTTGTACTATCCGTACAAATTTATAGAAAAATATCTCCCCTTTCAGTCCCCCATCATGGCAAAAAAATTTAGTTGTAGGCATTTTTTATTTCAAAAAAATTGGGCTCATATTTGGCAAAAAATTATTATTTGGGCATTTTTCTATAGTTCTATGGAAAATTTTTAAAAAAAATCGCTGAGCAACCTGCAAATATATTAACTAGTTGGTATAGGGTTTGATTTGTTAAATCCGCAACATACATATTTTGGGTTTTTTTTTTGAAATCCACATACTTTTTTTTCATCGGCCACCTTCATTTATTTGTAGGAGGGAGGAGGTACTATTGTCGTCCATTTGGTGGTCTGACCCCACCAACCGGTCACATATTTGACCTTGTCGACTCCATTTCCACCAACATATTCACTTCTTGTCAGCTCGCTCACTCCTCCCGCCAGCGTCCTTCCGGCCCTTTCCCGGCCGGTCTCTGGCAGCGCCCCAACCACCGTCTGACCCTCTGCTCTCCCAACAGCGCCACCAGCAGACAACAGCTTCGCTCTGCCCAGCGTCTCAGCCTCGCCACCACCATCAGTGTGGCATGTTTTTTCACCACATTTAACCCTGCGGTCACATCAATGCCCAGGGCCGCCATTTTTTTTGGTCCGAGGTGCTTTGTTTTTTGCACCTATTTAGCCTGAAGGCCCTAATAGGGCAATTTTTTTCAAATCGCCATATCTTCGCGCCACTGTCTCAAAATTCGACAAATGAGATATCATCGGAAAAAGGATTTGGTCTACTTTCTAGTGGTACAATCTGTTTTGTAGATTTTTATGTCAGAACAATCTACATTCAACTGAAGTCAAAACCCTAGTTTGGACATAAAGGCTCATATCTTTGCAACCGTTGATCAAAATTCAATGATTCCAGTAGCATCAGGAAGTTAATTCAGAGCTCTTTTCATCCACACATTCCCTTTGATTAGTTTCATCTCCAGGTACTCTTGCATTGGTTTTGTTCAATTTGGTGCATTTGTTCAATAACTTGGATATCCTGAAGCTTGGGAAAAGGTATTTTGTTTTGGGTGGCATCACTTCAGTTGCATATCAGTTTTGGGAGTTTCTATTTTCTATTGAAGGTCATTGTATTTGTATTTTTGGAGAAATTTCATTGTACATTATAGGGTTTGCATCTTCTCCTTCTCTAACTATGTTCCACAAGGGAAACTATAAAAAATGGCAAGATGGGATCATCCACCATCTCCAATCACTTGAATTGTTGCCACATTTGTATGGTACAGTTCCCCATCCAGGTCAAGGTGTTCAAAAATTTGCTTGGAGTTGCAATAGATATAATGTTTTAGAGGTGATTGCAATGCAAGTTGATTGTGATGTTTTGAGTTTTATTGATCATTGTGATTGTTCTCACATCCTTTAGACTAAGCTTTGGGAGATATATGGAGATTCAGATACTCCACCCTTCCTAGATGATCAGGTTTCAGAATGTCAGTTTTCAGATCAGGCACCCCATGATGATATTGCTATGCAGGAGGTTGTTTGTTTAGATTGCCTTGAATCTTCCAAAGAGGTTGAAAAGGTTGCTTCAGATGATTCTTCTTCTCCATTAGAGACAGTTGGTATCCCTTCACTTTCAGTGATTCCTTGTCCAGAGTCATTGATTGAGGCTTCCATCATCATCATTCATCAGGACACATGCATTTTTCCAAACTTGACATCATCAGATGGCTTTGTTTCAGGTATCACTAACTTAGCTATTTCTACAGGTTTGGAGGAAATTCTTGAGGGGACATAACTCCTCTATTCAGATCCTACTTTGGAGAGTTCCCTTGAGTCTCCACATCTCATTGTCTCAACCTTAATTGGGAATCCTGAGACTATCTTGGAGGCACTTTCTTTCTCTTCAGCAATTTCATATATGAGACTTCCTCCATCTCCATCGGAGTTTCTTCTGCATCTACCATTGGATTGGCTTCAGTCTTCTCTCAGTGGTTTTGAGGAAACTTCATTATGGGGGGGCAATCAAGTCTCCATCTATTCCTTCGATGGAAGGAACATCACAATGCAGTCTTTGGATCATGTTCAACATCTATTTTTGCATCATCCTGATTTGTCACCTTCTACATTGATTGGGTATGTACCTGAGTGGCTTGTGGCATCTTCATCTTCATCAGGCAAGGAGACACATAAGCAGCTTTTAGAGACATCATCAACATTCATATACATCATTCCTTCCTTCAATTCCTATCCGGAATGGGAAGCTACCCTGCATCTCTACATGGTTTTGTTTCTTCCGAAAGGGAGATAAGTTGTTTGTTGACATTGGATCATGTTTTTTCTACATACACTTACCTTTCTTGTAGGTAATCACATCTTTTGGGGGGGCTATATAGTCTCTCTATTTCCTCCCTATGGGGGGACTTTTCATTATATTGTATCCATGTGATGATTTTTGTCCTTGGGGGGATGATGTCGAGTCCTCCAATCATCACCTTTCTGCTTTTTATCTCCTTTTTTGGAGAGGGGTTTTCTTCCCACTGGGTTTTCCATTTTTCTCCGTTTGTGGGAGATTAGTTGCACTTTCATCCTATATACATGGGTACCTAAAATGGCCATCAGCTGGGACCCATCATCATCATGCATAATTATTGCATTTTCATTTCCTCCCTAAGTTGTACTTATGGGGGGTGTTAGTGTAATTAATTAATTAATTATTAAACTAGCATAAGTTAACTTAGGTATTAATTAATCATATTAGTCCTAGGTTACTTTTAATCATTTAATAAAGTTGTTGAGATAAGATTCCCTTCTAGAAGATGAGTTGTCTTTTCTAGAACTTATCTCCATCTTGCTATCATTCCCTAGGTAGTTGGTTAGGGTTTCTTGTTTTCACATGAAGTGTGATTTGAACACTTGGCAACATCCTTTGCATTCTAGGTTTAGCACTTGCCTATATAATCAGGCATATGTACTCTTTGTAAATCATCTATATTAGATAGATCATTTTGTATATCAATCAGATAATCTCTATTTGCATGCCCTTAGTTGCAGCACTTTCTATGTGGTTGAATTTCTTCTTGCAGGTCCTTTGAAGTGTGCGCAGCTTCATTGGATGATTCAACATCCATTATTCCAACAAGATTTTTCTACTCTGACAAGAAATGTCTTCTTCTCAAAATATTTTTGTAACTAAGTGGTTTCTTCGGTTTCTTTACTTTGAGGGATTTCTTGACAAAATTTTTGGATTTCCAATCTCTAATCATAAATTTACTAGGTGGTTTTGTTTGACTCCTTTTTGGTGTTTTTTTGGATGATCTTTACCTGAGTTAAATGATTTGAGATCACAACAAGCAATTGTAGAACAATTATTTTTTTAATCCTAGAATCTAAACAGATAGTGTATGTCCAAGAACCACGAATGGTCCCTATTGATTTCCACTGGTTTTTTTTAACAAAGATACACTATAGACAGACTCACTCTTAAGGTCAAAAAGCTCATTGTTATACTCAACAACCCACATCTTAAAATTGTGTTGACTGACACAGCCATGTCACCCCCTAGAGGGCGCCTGTGTTTTTGTCTTTTCTAGGTGCGTACTCAAAGTTTGATTTCTCATCCCTTGATTAAAAGGTCATTGGAAGTTATATGGTGAGTGTCTTGGGGGAAGATTCTTCCCTCCTACACTACGAGTATTACAATGTCTGGTTACTGACTCAATTGGATACTACACTATGGTTCTTAGATAGGATTTTTGTTTATAGAGGCAATAGATAAACTCCCTCAGGATACCTCCCAATCTTTAGAAAAAATATTTTGGGGATGGTTATCTTTGTACAACTCCGACAAAATTGGATTTCCCCAAATTCGCTTTAAATTTTATAGTGGGTTGGAAAACATGGCTTTGGTTGTTCCCACTTAGGCCGTTCCCATAGGGTGAGTACTTTTTCCTACTACGGTAGGTCTTCTAAAGGATTTTAAAAGCGTAAATTGCATGGAAATAAAGGATGAGTATGGTGTTTTTATCACCCAATTAAGGGGAGAGCATAAGCCTATTCACCACACAAGCACAGTAATCAATGTTCGATTTTAAAACCCAAAAGACAAATTTTGCTACTCTATGTGAAGATTTTGCTTCATATAATTCATGGTGTCAATTTTAACTGATATAGAAAATGTGTGATGTCTAACCTAGGATTGATAAATTTTAAATCAAGTGACTACCCTAGGATTGATTATTTTTAGTCCAAATGCATCAAAATAAAATTTTGGCCACGGTCACGTCAAATCCAGATAAGCAGTTATAGAAGTGCTAAAACAGAAAATAGAAGCGCTTCAGTTTATATCACATATGCTATATTCAAGAGCGCTACGACAGTTTTCAAAATTGCCATATAATTTTGTAGAAGCGCTATAGCTATTTTCAAGAACAGAGGCCAACTATTGCTGCAAACGGGTGGTCGATGCACTGAAATAGACCGTGGAAGCGCTATAGTTTCCTCCTCATAAGTGCTAAAAATTTCTTCAGAAGCACTATAGTTTTTGTGGCAGCGCTGAAATAGAGCTCAGAAGTGTTATAGTTTTCCTCGAAAGCACTATAGTTTTCGTCGGAAGCACCAGAAAAGTTCTCACTCGCACTAAATTGAACACACAAGAAACCTGTATGACACTTTTCAAAGAAAATTTGTGAAATATGGGGTTATTCCCCATGGTGGGCACCAAATTGTAAGTGTGAAATAAGTATGAGTAAAATAACTAGAAACACCTCTTAATATGACATTATATCAATGAATTTAATCAACAATTAAGCTATTAAAAACCAAAAATCCATTGAAATCGTCATATTGCTCTCTATCTTCAAAGATTTATTAAACCACTATGGCTCTTGGATCGTGTAAGCATTGTGACTATTAAAATGACAATCTAGAGAACGAGAAGTTGTCAAAATGTAGGAAACTAATACTATATGATGATATTGTAAACTAAATTTTCATGAAACTATGATGAAAGCTACAGTAAAACTAAGATGCAACTATGATTATGATTCTACTAATGCTATGATTTCTCAAAATTCTATTGATATGATGCTTGATTTCTTGATTACTATTTCCTACAAAGTAAGATTCCACAAAGTTGGGATCCATTTATTGTTGAATGAGGTTGTATTTATAGATTTACGGTAGCATATTTGCATAGGGGAAGCAAAGTAGAGGCTTGGATTCAATCTGGAGAATTGAATGGTGAGAGATTGAGAAGATTGAGAAGATTTTAGGAATGGTTCCTCCCCACAAAAACACCAAGAAATATGATAGGAAGAATTGATGGAAGAGGATGAAGGAGTTTCTTGCAAATTTATCTTCAATTTGTCCCCAAATTTTCCCGTGACGATTGAGTCAATTAATTTAGACATAAATTAGACATATAATATCTAATTTCACTTGTGCAAATTTTGAGTGAAAATAGGAAATAGTTGTAGAATGCATTTCCATTGAATATTTGGATTTATTCAATTTAGGCAAGAAGATATTTAATTTAATAAAACAAACTATAGAAGTCTATTTATTAATTAAATAAATATGGAGGAAGTGTGATAAATAAACAAAACAAAGTCGGAAATTTGTTTATTTAATTTAGATGATGATGTGATTAAGATAATAGAAGTTTTTAATAATTATAATTAAATAAATTTATTTATTTAATTAAGAAGAAATAATGTAATAAAGATAGAAGAAATAAAAGGTGAACTATATAAATAAATATTTATATTTATTTAATAGTAGAAGAATAAAAGGTTAATTAATCAAATAATTCGTATTTAATTAATTAGATTGTCCAAACCATTTTTAGGTGTATACAACTAGCATCTAATGTTGCCATATAATTGACAATATCTTCTACACCTACTTCTTTATTATTGTTTTCCACCTAAAATACAACATCAATTTCAACATATAGTCAGTTCAATAAAAAATCAAAATAAATAACACAATGTAAATGGAACCAAAAAGCCATACACTTACTGCAATTTTTTCCATTTTGGCATGCAACCCACCTCAGCCAAATGTATATCCAACCCTTGCATATCTCTTGCTCTCTTTCCTATGTTACTCTTTACCAAATATTATTTGAAATGCATACTTTATCTCAATAACTCCCACTCTTTGGGAGATAGACTGGAGTCAAACCTCTCTTTTCCCAACATGATTGTTTTTCTACAACTGTATCTATAATTGTTCATCAAAATTCTCATCCTTTGCTTGTAATATTTTCTAGAGATTTTTGCACCAGTAGTCTCAAAAACATTTTCCATTTTTTGTATAAATTTTTTCATAGATCGTGGATCTTTCTCTGCAAAATTTGATTTGCAAATATCCAAATGGGCCCTATATATTACACCCAACTCGGTGGCCCACTTTGTAGTATTTGGCCCAATGGGCTCACCATCTCTCGACACCTCAAGAAATAATGGCTTCTTGCCTTCTAATTTTCTTTATTTTTCATTCCTCTTTGTAGATCTATACAAATCTTGACTCAATATTTGTCTTTAAAAAAAATCATCCACATCTTCTATTAAATTACCATTACCAGTATTTTTGGATGATCCACTAGTTCCATCAAATGTTCTAGATTCAACAGGTGCACTCTAAGGCACAACAGATGCAAGCGATCTCTCTTCATGACTTTCATTAACTGGAACTTCATGCTCCTTGGCCACATCAAGGGTGGCATGATTAGGTAGAACAGTATCACTCTCTATAGATTACACATAATTAAACATATCCTTTAATGTTGAAAAAAATATATGTAGACCTGCTATTCCTTTGCCTTGATGTTTTTCAATAATCTTTCTTAGACTTAGTCCTAAGAGATCATCACAATGTTGCACATCACCATGTGCTATATCAGACTGCACATCACCATGTGCTATATCAGGTTGCACATCACCATGTTCTATATTAGGTTGCACATCACCATGTGCTATATTAGGCTGCATATCACCATGTGTTATACTAGGTTGCACATCACCATGTGCTATACCAAGCTGCACATCATCACAACTATCATTTTCACCAACCTCATTTGTTGAATCACAAAAGTGTCGGCTGCTACAAGATGGCGACACTGTATCTTTTTTTCCTTTTTTCTCTCCACATTTTCTTTGCATTGTTTTTATTGTCTATAAAACAAAAAAAATATCATATTATATCTTATATACATAAAGCTCTTTCCTATAAAATTTCATTAAACACTATTAAACAAATAATATACTTCTTACTGGATTTACAACTTTCCTTTTCAAACCAAGACTCAAAAAATATTCATTATTCTTGGCCACTTTTTTAGTACACGTGTGCTCATATTATATCTCTGGAATTTCAACATTATGATCACTATCATCTAATTTTCAGCTTACAGTCCTTGTCTTCATTTCATAAAGTCCAAATAAACAATAATGTATAAATCAACAAATTGAATTAGTAAAACTTTATTGAGTTCATAAGTTGATAACTGTTGACTTTCCAATCCGTTGATAATTGCAAATAGAAACTTAAAATAGAATTCAGTTTATAGATTAAAAAGATTTTTCAGTCAATAACCAAGAAGATGTTTACAATTACAGGTATCAGAAATTTTTTCCTTAGGGATATATTCACAAGATAAGAAATCATAAAAACATAACACAAGCAAGATGAAGGAAAAACATAGTCTAGTTCATCACAAGGTGTGATAGAACTATAAAATTTTGCCTAGTTCCATCATCATAATTAACCTTGAGCTCCATGACCTGAGCCTTGACCCTTATATTCCTTTTTATTTTTTAATGACCATATAGCTTTTTTAGGTCTGACTAACACTAAAAGACCTATACAAATCCAAAAAATCATCATAGATACTTAAGAAAAAACATGTCCAACTAAAAACATTCCAAATCCATTAACAAACTATTACCATGATCCCTCAACAGTAATTTGAACCCTTGGCGGGCTAGTGGTGTGTAACAGACAACATGAAGATATTCATTGCCATATCATGGAAGTATTGTGATGAGGATGCAATTGGGTGGCATGAGATAATTTAAATACATCATAAACTGCCATATCACAAGAAGGAAAAATGAAGGGTACGGTATAGCGGGAAATAACCCACCATCTTGCGAGGAAGATCATAAAAGCAAGTGGTAGGGCAGTATGAACTACTATACCATGGAAGGATGTGAAAAATCATGTGGTATGATGGTAAGCCATATGTGACCATTAATGTAAACTGTAGTACCACACAGTTTAAACAAGTCAAGCTTGTAGTATAGAGGTAAGGATCCCATGACAGTTATAAAAAGTGGTGGCGGGAAGTAGTATTAAATACACAAATCATATCAACTACCTGATCTTGTATAATAAATGGTACATGTTCAAACTCGAACTACAAGAAAAATATTTGGTGTAAAGTTAATATTAATGTTGACATGACTAAGGTCATTAGCCATTAAACCAAGAATTCAACATTCTCTTTGCACTCATTTGTAAAAATTATTGTGCGGGGAGTTGGGAGTTTGAGGAGGTTAAGCTCTACAACCATTGTAACCTGGGTAAGTGAATAAAACTCTTGTGAATTAATTTTTACGAGTAAAAGATTGTTTGGAATTCTGCATTTTAGAAGTATAGTAGAAGTAAGATAGTTAAACATCATGCTACCCAAGAAGAAGGAACCTAAAATTAAAAAGGAAAAATCTAAGGTTAAAAATAGGTCCTCACCATAGAGGTCCTTACAACAGTCTATCTAGGATATACTCCCTAAATCAATTGAGAGAGGATTTAAGAAATTTTTTAATGATGAGGCTCACGGTTGTAGAGATGCTCTTATCCCTATCTCTGAGTGGGAAATTTTTTGGTACTTTTATGAAAAAAGGGAGGACAAGATTCCAGTGTCAAATCCATGGTTGGCCAAGTTAATTGTCCCAAATGTTTGTATAGATGTAGATTTCATCAAAGTATTGGCTCAGAGTTATCATCCTGCTACTAGGTCTATGAGATTACCAAATGGTTCACTATTAATTGTGTTGACTACATAAACCATCATTGAATGTTTTGACCTAAAAAAATAAGCCCTGACTAAAAATTGATTTGCAAAGAAGTAAAGAATAATATAGTAGATTGAGGAGAACCCATAAAAGATATGAAGTCCCCATTTACATGAGAAGGGGTGTGAACAATAGGGTGATTCTTATATCCCCTTCTTCTACTGAACCATTTGATGTCTCAGATTTCCAATTCTATTTCAAGAAAGCCTGCGTTTCTCTATGTCAAGTACTTGGTATAGATGCAAAAGAGTGAATGCTAGTTAGTTTAATGGTGATGGCAGCAAGGATCCAAAACCCTGAGATGAACATTGAATATGATTTTGCCTCATATCTTGAGAAAGTATTGCATGAAGTATTTTTGCAAGTCAGGGAAAATAAAGCCCCCATAACATTTAGGCAATATTCTTTGATTTGTCTCTTGATGTTATACCAAAATAAAGATAGATGGAGAAAAATGATGTGTTTGGGTTAGTTTGACAAGCAAGCGAATTTTTTGTCAGCGCAACTATGGTGTTATATGAGACAATAGATGTAAGAATTCAAATTATGTGATGTTCCATGATGAGTTTGTGTATAGAATTATGAGAGTTCTTGGCCACCAACCACCAAGACTACACACACTTGTGCTAAAACTATTAATACCTTTACCTTTGAAACTTGAGCAAGGCCATACTCATAACTTTTTTTATTGGTTTTTTCTACCAGATACCATAATAATCAAGATTTATGGATGCCCATAGGCCCAACATATACTGCCAATGTTTTCCCCCCTTCGATTATCTTTTTTAGAGTTCATGTGGCAGATTTTATGGATTGAAAAGGAGGTCATTAATAATAAAAGGAAGGGTACATTTCTACCCAATTTGACAACATGTGGAGAAATATTAGTGGGATATGATACACTTGAAGAGTTACAGAATTATCTAAATATAAGGTACTCTTTAGAGTTTGGAAAGGAAAGAGGTTTTGACCTTGAAGGTCACATGAATTTTGTAAGACACACCATCCTTACCAAGGCTATGGTTACTCACCAGCTTGATTATGAAGAATGTGTAATTAGAAGTTGTTTCACTCCTCAAGAGGTATATGAGAGGAGGATAAAATGGGAAGTTATGAAAAGGCTTGAGGAAGAAAGAAAGATGAAGCACAATGATTTCTTGGGGTATTTCGTAGAGGAAGAAGATCTTGTCAAGAGGATTGATATGATAATTGGTAAGTTTCAAGAATTATTTAAGACTACAGTAGATATAGGGAGACTTTCCAAATTGTCTCCCAAAATTCTGAGTGGTGTTGTAATTACAAAACCAAATTTGGATATTGTTTTAGTATGTCATGCTTCTCCAGGATCACCTCCTGAACAACCACCTTCTAAAAAATAAAAGACACAAGAGATAGACCCACTTGTTTCCTATGAAATAAGTGAGGAGGTTGGAGATACAAAAGAAGCAATTAATATGTTAAGATATTTCAAGGATGATGTTGAAGTGGACCAACCTATGCTTGAAAATGAACACCACAGGCCTAAATCTAGAGTTGATATTGAGGTACAAGAAGAAAGAGAAATGCATGAGGATGATAGGATAGTTGAAACTTTTAAGTTCATTGGAAGATGATAAATTTATCAAAACCCTTAAATTTAAAGACTTTTGGATTAAGATGAAAATGAGAGAGTTTGAAGTGAGGGTTGAAATAAATAAGATGCGAACCGAGGAATCCCAACATGACCAGATAGTAGTGTAATTAATTACTTATTATACTAGCATAATTTTACTTAAGTCTTTAATTAATTAAGTCCTAGGTTGCATTATTAGATAAATCATTAATAATGGGGTCATCCCTCTTTTCCATGTTTGTAGGAGATAAGATTCCTTCTAGAAGATGAGTTGTCTTTTCTAAAACTTATCTCTATCTTGTCATCAATCCCTAGGTAGGTTGTTAGGGTTTTATGTTGTCACATATAGTGTGATTTAGACACTTGGCAACTTCTTGTGCATTCTAGGTTTTACTCTTGCCTATATAATCAGGCATATGTACTCTTGTAACATATTCTAGATCAATCAACTAATCTCTATTTGAATTCCATTGTTGCAATACTTTTTGTGTGGTTGAATATTTCTTGGAAAAAGTCTTTCATTGAAGACTGCAGCTTCAGGGACATTGTGCATCCATTATTCCAACATGGCATTAGAGCTTTTCCAGTGAAGATTTATCCTTGGATCAAGAAAGTTGGCTTGAGAGATTCTTTGCAGGATTGAAGGTTTTATTTTGTAGGCTAGTTGGTACCACTCGGAGACCAATTTGTTTTCTAGTGCAAATCAAGCTCTATCCGACCTCTCCATTGCGCTCAGAAGGCCTCAAAACCTATAGATCACCTGCCCATTCACCAAAATTGCAGATATTCTCACCGGGAGCCATTTGAGGTATATCTAGGGATTTTGCATTTTGTGTTATCCATACAAGTTTGAAGAAAAAAAAATCTCCTTTTCAGTCCTCTTAAAAGGAAAATATTTTTAAGATCATTAGGATTTTTTATCTCATTATTTGGGCAATTTTTTCTAAAGTTCAGACAAAAATCAATTTTTGTGGAGAGTGACCTGCAAATAAAATTCAAGGTCGGCATAAATATATTTTTTGTGGGCTATAGTTTTTTTTCGGTTGGCATCCTATATATTCTAAAGATTTTATTTTATATTGGCATTTTTAATTTTTAATTTTTAATTGCATTTATGTGCAATATTCAAAATTTAATTAAGTTGGCTTCGCCGACCGGTTTGCAATCACCGACAAGTTTTTCATCTCCTATCACATCAGTCACATCGTCGGCCCCACCGGTGTTTATTCCATCGTCAACATTTGTTCTGGCCAACATGTCATCCCCAACAATCGGAGTTTTTCCCGACATCATCCCTCTAGCTAGATCTTTGCCTACCATCATGTGTTGGTACCCCTGTCATTCGAGTTCTGATCATATCCGCAACCAAGGCTACCGCTAAAGTCCAAGCAGAGCCACCCACCATTTCGGTTGTACCACTAGGTTGCTCCACTTAGTCCACCACCCCGCCACTGCTTATCTAGTAGTGGGCTTTTTTTAAATAGTTCACTCGCCCTTTGGTCATAGCAGTGACCAGGGGCCTCTTTTTTTAAGCTCGGGTGCTAAGACTTTTGCACCTCGCTAGCTTGTGCATTTCAAAACAACATTTTTTCTTCCGAAGGCCATATCTTCATGCCACGCTATTGAAAATTCACAAACAAGATACTGACATAAAGAGAATTAAGAGCACTATCCACTGGTGCTATCTATTTTGCAAGATTTTTTTGCTATAAAATTTTTACAGTCAACTAAATTCAACCCTCCGTTTTTGGACTCAACAGCCAATATCTTCACATCATATTGTTGAAATTTGGTGATTCCAATGACATTTGGAAGATATTTCAGAGCTTTTTTTCATCAATCCTATCACTTCCTTCGGTTTCAGCTCCAGTATCTTTTATTGGTTTTTTGTAATTTGGTGCATTTTCCTGATTCCTTAGACATCCTAAAGATTGAAGAAGAATTTATTGATTTCAAAGGAATCTTTTTAGTTGTATATCACCTTTGGAAGTTTCTAGTTTTTGTTGAAGGACAATATCTTTGTATTATTGGAGATTCAGTGACATTTTGTTATGTGTTTTTCTTGTCATCCTTCATTGATCATGTTGGGAAAGGGAAACTATCAGAAATGGAGAGATTGCATCATCAATCATCTTAAATCCCTTCATTTGTTGCCACATTTGTATGGTTGAGTACCCTTCCTGATGATTTTATCTAGAAATTTGATGATGTTTTGAGAGATATTGATCATCATAACTATCCTTACATTCTTTGTATTAATATTTGGGAGCTATATGGAGATTCAGATACTTCACCATTCTTCGATGATCCTGTTTTAGAATGTCATTCTTTAGATTTGGTACCCCATGATGATATTGTTGTGCAGGAGGTTTTGTGTTTGGATTGCTTTGAATCTTCCAAAGAGGTTGAAAAGGTTTCTTTAGATGTTCCTTCTTCTCCATCAGAGATTATTGGTATCCCTTCACATTTAGTGATCCCTTGTCTAGAGTCATTGATTGAGGCTTCCATCATTCATCAGAACACATTCAGTTTTCTAGACTTGGCATCACAGGATGGCTTTGTTTCAGGTATCACTAACCTAGCTACTTCTACAGGTTTGGAAGACATTCTTGAGGGGATATCACTCCTCTATTCAAATTCTTCTTTAGATATTTTTCTTTAGTCTCCACATTCCTTTGTCTCAACCTTGATTGGGAATCCTGAGACTACCTTGGAGGAACTTGTTTTCTCTTCAAATATTTTATGTATAAGACTTCTTCCCTCTCATTCCATTCAGGAGTCGGAGTTTCTTCAACATCTACCATTGGATTTTCTTCTTCCTAGTGGGAGACATGTGGTTTGGAAACCTTTTTTTCTTCAAAATTATTTCATTGGTTTTGAGGATACTTCATTCATGGGGGGCAATATAGTCTCCATCACATTCATTGTATTGTAGTCTTTGGATCTTGTTCAACATCAGTTTCTACATCATCTTGATTTATCATCTTCTTCATTGATTGGGTATGTACCTGATTTGATTGTGGCATCTTCATCTTCATCAGGAAAGGAGACACATGAGCAGCTTTCTGAGACATAATCATTCATATTCATTCTTCCTTCCTTCAAGTCCTATCTAGAATGGGAAGCATCTTTGCACTTGCATTTGGTTTAGTTCTTTTGAAAGGGAGACAAGTTGTTTTTCAACATTGGATCATGTTTTGTCTACAGATACTTACCTTTTTTTGTAGGTGATCACATGTTCTAGGGGAGATATTTAGTCTCTCTATTTCCCTCCTATGGGGGGTATTTTTATTGTATTGTATCGATGTGAAGGATGGTGTACTTGGGGGGTATTTGGGAGTCCTCTATCCTTCCTCACTTATCTACATTTCATCTCCTTTTTGGAGAGGGGTTTTCTTCCCATTGGGTTTTCCCCTTTTCTCTATTTGTGGGAGATTAGTTTCATTTTCATTCTCATTTTTACATGGGTACCTAAAATGGCCATCATGTAGCCAAGACCCATCTTCTTTGCATAATCATTGCATTTTTCATTTCCTCCCTAAGTTGCACTTATGGGGGGGTGTTAGTGTAATTAATTATTTATTACACTAGCATAAGTGTACTTAGGTATTTAATTAATTAATTGACAGGTTGCATTATTAGATAAATCATTAATAATGGGGTCATCCCCCTTTTCCATGTTTGTAGGAGATACTATTCCTTCTAGAAGATGAGTTGTCTTTTCTAGAACTTATCTCTATCTTGTCATCAATCCCTAGGTAGGTTGTTAAGGTTTTATGTTGTCACATGTAGTGTGATTTAGAAACTTGGCAACATCTTGTGCATTCTAGGTTTTACTCTTGCCTATATAATTAGGCATATTCACTCTTGTAACATATTCTAGATCAATCAAATAATCTCTATTTGAATGCCATTATTGCAACACTTTCTGTGTGGTTGAATATTTCCTAGGAAAGGTCCTTCATTGAAGACTGCAGCATCAAGGACATTGTGCATCCATTATTCCAACAGCCTAAAATTTTAATGAATTAAGGATTGATAATATTGATGTCAGCCCACAAGAGGCTAAAGAGATGATTTTGAAAATTAATATGCTTATTTTCCTTGGTATGGAATTAAAGAAAATGTTTTTACTTGATCAAGTGAGAACAGAGGAGGACCCAATGTTGATTATTGAGTTTGACTTAGATGAAGGGGTAAGTGGCACAAGGTATAACCCTAAGATTAAAACCTTGCAATTTTGGGCCAAACAAAAGAGTACACAAAAACCAAAGTTACTAGATGTAGTGCAAGAAATGAAAGGGACAACTATAGTGAAAAAATTAAAGGATACATCTCCTCTAGAAGCTACAACCATGAAAATGCATTCAGCTATGTTCACCCGAGTTCAATTTAAGGAGATACAAGCTATATTGAGAGAGTACAAAAAGAAACAAAATTTTATAAATGATGAAGTCAATAAATTTTTCATGGAAAATGTGAAGTTGAAGGAACAATTGAAAGGAGCAGGCCCCTCACAAAGCAAGGAAATAATGTTATACTAACATCCTCTTGCTCCACTAGTTGATATAGAAAGTGCTTCTACTAAACAAGTGAGAATTCTTAGACAAGAGATTGAAGAGTTAAAGAAATCCAACAATGAGGTTGAGGAAGGAGTGAATAAGAAAATCTGCAATGTTTTAGACAAGGTCCTTGAGCATAGGATAAAGCTAATTTTGGATAAGTTGGAAAGTGTGTATGATTTCTACAACTCACTAACACAAGAAATTTATTAGATGAAAACACATGTACCCATACTGGATCCCTTTCTAAAGAATTGGCAGCCCATACACCACACATTAGTAACCTTGTGCAGAATCTTACAAAGGAGTATTGAGGCTCCTATAGCATTAAAACCTACAAAGAAGAAGGCTAAAATAGTTATAGATGAATTCCAATATATGCAAGGAGGGAACCAAAATATGAGAACAAGAATAGATTCATTTCATACTTTGAATCAGTGGTTTGAACCAAAAATATTGAAAGATGATGACCACTTGAAGTACCTCAATGAATGGAAGAGTGAATCTAGCTAGATTGTTCCACAATGAATCACTCACATACAAAAGGATGGTGAGTTTATTCTTGACAGGTTCAACTTAATCATGGATGGATTAATAGCGTTGAATGTTGGACATTCTAAGTTTATCATGGATGACAGGGTGTTACTAGATAGCCAATGGAAGATTCACCTTGAAAATATATTAAATATTCAAGAATACAAATGGCCACATGATTATACAATGTATGAATGGGAACAAAAGTATTTGGGTCCTCCCAAAAATTAGGCCTTGGGGTTGTCATATTGGAAGAACCACACATTCAAATACACTAATATGGAGAAAGGACCTTGAACAGATCTTCAGTGATCACGGGTGCCTTGTGGAGATTAATGGACTATGGTGTCACGAGTGCTACAAACTTCATTAGTTATCTACTTTCTCTATTTTATGTTTTAATAAAAACTAATTTTTAGTTTAGTTTATACGAATCATGAATTTTGAAAAGATGTCATATTTTGTAACAGTCTGAAGCTTGTTGCTTCTCTTATCAAAGATAAATTGAGACTGAATTTTGATATCATCATCATAGGCATTTATAAAAACATATATGAGGAGACTTATGTTGTATTGTAATATCTATTTGAAGAAATCAATGGACAAGAATATTTAATCTGGACATATATGAGGAGACTTATGTTATATTGTAATATCTATTTGAAGCAATCAATGGACAAGAAGATTTAATCTCATGCTCAAATTATGGTCTCAATTATTTGTTGATAATACTGTGTATGATTGGATTTTTTATGTATTTTAGGTTGGAATATAGGGGTATATTATGAATTGGTATCAATTATTTGTTCATAATCTTCTGCATTGCTAATTACATTGCATTGCACATCTTTCAAACTCAAAGCATTACTTCACATTGCATAACTAATAACTAGATGTTGATAGATGACAAAATTTTAATTACAATATAGTTTTTAAAAATTAAACCTAAGAAGTTATGCAATTACTTCACATTGCATAAATAATAACTAGGATCAGGTACCAATTTCATTTTCTTTTCATGGCATTTCATGAGACCATATTTCTTTGAGGAATTTTTTCAAATAGTTCATTTACCTTGTCTATGCTACCACATTTTTCATACATATTGTCTACCAAAGAATTTTATCAAACAATTTGCTACCTTGTTTCTATGGCTAAAATCCTAGAACAAGTGCTTTCGAACAAGCTATGGATGCTTGGAAAAAATCTATCAAAGCATAAACGTAATCAATAACATAGCCAAGGCAGTGAAATGGTTGAAAAAATGCCTCAAAGGAATGTGGTCTCATGGTGATGGAATGCCATGACAATCCATAACAATTCACTTGTCATGGCATTCATCAT
Source organism: Sequoiadendron giganteum (assembly GCA_007115665.2). Taxonomy (NCBI): domain Eukaryota; kingdom Viridiplantae; phylum Streptophyta; class Pinopsida; order Cupressales; family Cupressaceae; genus Sequoiadendron; species Sequoiadendron giganteum. The sequence continues at coordinate 500,284,138 of CM021105.1, forward strand.
GCCATTCCATCACCATGAGACCACATTCATTTGAGGAATTTTTTCCAAAGTTCATTGCCTTGTCTATGCTACCACATTTTTAATACATGTCTACCAAATCATTTTATCAAACAGTTCACTACCTTGTAGCTATGGCTAAAAGCCTCAAACAGGTGATTTAAAAAAAACTATGGATGCTTGGAAAAAAATTATCAAATCATAATAGTAAGAAACAAGCTATGGTATCATGGTTGTTTTGGCGCAAAAATCAGTGTGATTTTATTTGAAAGTTTTAAATGCATTTCTTTGGAAATTTCACTATTTAAAATGGGGAAAAATCTCTATGGTCAGTTTTGTGCATTTTGTAATTGTAGGATTCTCATAGTTAGTGAAAAAGGTAGTGTTCATGAAGGAATGGAAAATATGTGTAGAGCCTTTTAATTATACCTGTACTATGCAATGACATTGAATCATTTAGCAGACCATTTTTTCTTCACAGGACAACATTTTCTTGTGGAATATTTGATTGAGACAACTCTTGTTTCAGTTGACCACCCTCTCATGAAATATTCATATTATAATCTTTCACGATCTTATCATAGTAAATGTGATTATGAAACCACTAGCTACTACTACATGGATCTGTCAATGAAGCTAGAGGCCACAAGATTTTGTGGAAAACTTCAATTGAAGTTGGGAGATCTTAAGAGTTCTCTCAAATTTTGAAAAGGTTTTGGAGGTCCACCCTAAAAATTATGAGAGCATAAAAGTTGTAGGCCATATATATGCTTAGCAAGGGCAGGCAGAGAAGGATTTGGAAATTTTAAGAAAGGAAACTCGCATGATCCACGTGATGCCCATGAATTTATCAAGATGGGTGAGTTATTAATATCAAAAGACCCTAGTGCAACCTTAGATTCTCTTATTTTATTTTAACTCCCACTCACCCGACATCTAATAGCTTATCATCATCATCATAGAACAAAAAAATTATCCGCAAAAAAATGTGAAATCTCCCACACTGATACACTATACAAGGAATGACTACAATATACAGAGCTGAACTTTGTCATTCATATATTTCAAAATACTTCACAATATATCATAAAATATTGAATGTAGATGCATATTATGATATAAAAACTATGGTTAGAATTATGGAGTGACTCTAGTTGTGGTGGAGTGCAGAACCAAAAAATGATGCACTGAACCACAAATCTATCAAAAGGAATACTTAGCCAAATTTTTGTATAGCCATATTTTCCAGATCAACTTGTTTTGTCCAAAATTCTTCCAGAATGCTTCCAATCCATGCTTGAATGATCATAAATTTTTTTACATCAATGTAAACACTAGTGTTGTGCCTATAGTACACATGCCTCGTTCCGAATGGGGACCCTCTCTCTCTATCGCCTTGTCGGGCCCCTTTGTTGCCACCTCATTTTGTGTGCCCCCCATTTTGGTGTCCTAGTTAGTTAATGCACCCTCCAAAGTCTCATTTAGGTTGACCATGTTTTGCCCCTAAAACATTGCTAAGTCTTGGGCATTTTCAAGGCTTCTTTGTCATTTTTCCTTTTTGGGCGTTCGTGGGACTTCCCGAGCCTGGCCCATCGGGTTTCCCCCCTCGGGTTTCTGCTTTCGGGTTTCCTTTGCACCTTCGCCATCCTAAAATACCGATGGTCGGCATCCTCTTGGACCCCGGTGCCTCCTTTGCCTTCTACCTCCCTTGTCCAAAACTGAAAGGCCATGCTCCAACGTCTTTTCGACCCTCGGGCTCCGATTCTCCCACTGTCATCCTAAAATTTGAACTCACCTACCTCACTAGCTGTCATACCTACATTCATTAGGGGGTATTAAATGCATTAATGTCTATATAAACAAGTTTCAACATGTCATTTTCACATGTCAAAAATAGAAAACAAGCACAGTGTGATCTCAGCCTTCGTTGCCCTCATGCCCGAGCTTTCGCTTCATCGTTCTTCTAGGATTTGGCATCTCGCTTCTTTGGGCCCCTGAGGTATGACCATCGTCTAATAGTCCTTCCATTTTTTAAAGCTTTGTGACAAAAAAATTAAATGATAAGGGAGAAATAATTGAAAACATAATAGGGGAAATGTCACCTTAAAACCCACTTGCCTAAATTTTAAAAAATGTCCCTTAGAGGACCCAAATTTGAATTTGAAACTCTATCGTCCCCTCATTGTTCTTTGGGGCAGGTAACCATGCTCTCTGAGCCTGAGACTCTTTCTGGCTGCAGTGTTAACTTGGTGAAAATTTGCTCGACGGCAAAGCGTCTCCTAGGTCCTAGAATCTGGAGCTCCCCTTTTGATTTGTCATTTCTCAACAGCATCCTCGTTCCGTCTATCCAATCATCGGTCTTCACTCCTCAAATTGACTTGGGTTTCCAAAAATAAAGAATTAAGACACGTCCAAGTGCTCGTCGGGTCACGGTTCCTAGACTTCCATCCCTGGACCACTGTTTTGGGTCGTTGTTTTCAGAAAAGCTTTCTCCTAACGTCCTTTCGATTCACAGACCCCGAGCTCATACAGGCCGCATGGGAGTTGAGTTGACAAAATTCAAATTCCAAGCTGTCCTCAGACCTCACCTACCAGACCTCCATCTTCGGGCCGCTATTGTTGTCTCGCCATCCCGAACAGTTGTCTCATGACATCTTTCCAGCTTTCGGGCCCTGAGCATTTCCCAACGGCTCAAAATTTTAATGATGAAATGTGGAGTCCTCGTTGCATTCAAACCCCACCTACCAAACTTCCATCCTTGAGATTTCATCCTACCCTCATTGTCCGAAACAACGAAACAAACCCATCTTTCTGGCCTTTGGGCCCCGAACCTCATTTTTCCTCTAGGTTGTTTCAAATGAAGGCAAACTATCTCCTCGAGTCCGCTTCATTGGGAAGCATTCCTCGAACTTTTGTCCATGCTTTATCATTTCACATAGCTGTTCCTAAATGGCTTCCCAGCCTTTGAGGTTCGAGCTCCCAAATAGCTTTTGGCCTCCTAGGTTTTGGACTTCGGAACTCCATCTCCAAAATGCTATTTCTCCAAGGTTGTTTCAAAAAGCCAGCCCTTAACAACCTTCTTTCAATTTGAGCCCAAACGCCTTAATGATGATCTAAATGGCCTCAAATTTATAACCAAACTTCAACCAGCATGCTTAAATTTGACCTTCTCCCACACGGACCCATCATTATCCAAATTTTTAAGACTAGGAGAAGTCATTTGGGATGCCCTACCCTATTCTCCCTTCTAAAAGAACATTCTAGAAAAAGAAATCCAGTCGTTGGGGTCTAGGTCATTCGTTTTCCCTCTAATGTTACTTTGATAAAGTGTTAGGTTTGAATGATAAATTGTTTAATCTAACCTCGATTCATAGGAATTTTCTATAGGCTACACCCTTGTACTTAATTTTGTTGACTCTCGCCTCTTTGTGGAGGATATATGGAGTTTGGTACAAAAGCTTCAAGGGCAGTCAAGGACAAAGGGAAAAGGACTTCCAAGGCTCCCTGAGGCAAGGAGGACAAAGACCAAATGAGGTACCAATTCTAGGGAGTGTCATTGCACTCCAAAGTTACAACTAAATGGAGGGATATCACAGACACCAATATTGAGCATGTCAATATTGATGACTTCACACAAAGAGTTAGGGTAGAGCCAAAGACTAGGAATGCCAAGCTAATCAAAAGCAGCGTACTAGCTAAGGTTGTTGGCTTCCCTCCTTCCTTGGCCACCCCCGAGTTGGTCATGCCTTGCAGGGAGGCGTACCAACTTGAAACAAGGACAATTAAGGATAGAGACAACAACATCTTGGTTGATATGTCCCGTTTAGGGATAACAAAAACCTTCCACATACTCGTCTTCAAAAGCATGGAGACCCCAACTATCTAAGAATGCAAGGTGATGTGGGATGAAGATCCTTTGAGATGCAAGAAGTTGATCAACTAGTATTGGTTGAAGGAGAGGCGAGGCAATTCTGCCAAGGTTCCTCAGGAGCTCTACCATAGTGACTTTGTCCAGGACTACCATGATCTAGTTACCCTGTTGAGCAGAGTAATGGGCCTTCCTACTGCAGCCTTCTTCAAGGAATAGATTATGTATTTCACTAAACAAATTCTCTATGGAGAGGACACCACATTCTATTCGGGAGAGATAATCAGTGATTGCTTCCATGAGCAATTCATTAACGTAAAGAAAAATTCCAAATTCTACATGACATCATTCTATTCGGGAGTGGTATTATAGTGGATTGTCCACAGTGCCCAATGAGATTCCAGGAGGAGAGCTCAAACCATATGAAAAGTACCCTCAACTGTAGTACAATTTTTTTAAGAGGGATTACTGTAGGGTAAATGGTGCGTTTATTGCCTACATCATCAGACTGCTTGGAGGTGATTTTGAGAGAAGAGTCTCTCATAGTGTTAGGTCCCTCCTCAAACATTATGCCTTCTTATTCATCCAGTATCCCAAATTCACCTACATTTGCACCCAGGGATTTTCCGAAAGGCCGAACAAGCTGCCCAAGTACCCTAATGACTGGATCATATTATTCAAAATATCTTGGCAGCTACGACATATACACAATATCCTAAGCAGTAAGCATCTGGAGGGGACCCCTTATCCCCTCACACTCGACCAAGGGATGTATGAACTTTATACTTCGCAATGCACGGGCAATTCAGAGAAGGAGTTGGTTGAGTACCACTTCAGCCCACATACAACCAGACCACGGATGGACCCATACGTTCGCATCAGGAAGGAAATTGGATAGGAATATTCCCATCTCCACCATATTGAGGATTTCTAGGCCAATTACAAAGATGATTTTGAAGTGCGGTTAAGGCACTATCTATGTATGACCGTGTACTTTGTAAAAAGGGTGAACCTGTTTCTGGTGCCAAATCAACTAGAAGAAGAAGAAGACAACACCATGATCAACCCAAGATATAGTGCAATTGTGAATTTACCACTGCCTTTAATTGATTGGAACAAGTAAGAGGTTGATGAACTCAAAATTCTCACCAAGCCCATTGAGGCTCGAACAAAGGCATGGATCGATGGGTAGGTTTCCCATTTGAAGCAATAGGGAGTTGCCTTGACATTCAAGGGACTCAAGAGTGAACCTAGTGGTTCTAATGGTGGGGTAGATGTTGCTACAACTAGAGAAACATCTGACTCCCCACCGTCTGTTCATTCAAAGAAGAGAAAGGAGGTTGATGAGTAGCAATGCAACCCAAAAGTGTATGCTAGAAAGGCCTCAGAGAGTGAACCTCTCAAAAAATGCTAGAAAGGCCTCAGAGAGTGAACCTCTCAAAAAAAATAGAAGAACGTGCAGTGTCACTGAAATGCCAGTAATACCATAGGATCCCCTCCATGAGAGAGAGGAGATGGAGGTTGATCCATTAAGATCTCCTCCTACTTCATATGATGCTATCACCATTGTTGCTATTGCTACCACCCTGCCTATCCCATGCACAATAGTTGCATCCTCCCCACCTGCGATGTACATTGAAGTTCACCTCACTTGTACTTCTCCCATCATGCAGGTCATGTCGATGGATTCATCCTTTGCCACTATCTTTCCAATTTATTCATGCTCCATGTCTCCTTCCTTTTCTCTTCCAACTTCCACTGCTACTATAGGAATGCTTTCCCTCGCTCTCTCAGAATTCTTCATGAAATATATGCAAAACGTGTTGTCTTAACTTTTGAGAATGTTTTCAAATCTAATGGTGCAAGCTGCAATTTCCCAAGAAATATTTAATACCCCGGTTCATCCTCCTCCTACTAAGCCACCCAATATAGATGTTATGATGCAAATCTTTGATGAGTTGGAATGACAACAACTAGAGGCAACTAGGAGGCTAGAAGAGGAGGTAGGTGATTATCATGAACATCCTATGTATGAGCATCGGGTAATCAATGAGTTCGCCTATGAGTCTTCCAGTAATGATAGTGAGGATCTAGGAACATATATAATTCAAGAAATAGTTGATCCAGAGCTTGACGCCAAGTGGGACAAACATCTCAAGGAGATTGAAGACAAAGAGGCTAAAAGATAGCCTATGGTTGAAGAAAGAGTTGTTTCTCCAAAGGCAGAAGATGATAAGTCTCTAGTGGATGGGCATGACCATGCCCCTGAGCATGATGAAGAAAAATCCTCACATCAAGATAGATAGGAATATAGGCCCAAGGAATTTTGGGATGATCAGGATGAGTAAGGAAAGGATGTTGAAGGGGAGGACCACCCTGATGAATGACTACCCACCAAATCTCCCATCAAGCGCACAGTGTTCATTCAGGACTCCGATGAGGAGAGGGAAGATACAAGGATTGAGTAGGAGGCCCTCAATTACAAGGCCAATGAACTCAGGGTAGAGGATAGTAAGGATCAACATGAATCACCCAAGGAAGGGTCCTCGATGCCCAACTAGTTGGAAAGGTAGCTGGAAAAGAAGACTCCCGCTCTGAAGTACCCAAAAGAAAGACTAGAGGCAATATTGGCTAGAGCTCAGATTGGTACCAAGAAAGAGAAAAATCCTAGAATTAGATCAAGAGTAATGATGGATGCCTCTGGATCTAGAGCAGTGCAGATATCCATGTCGGTGGTTGGAGATTAGGGAATAAGCTACAACATCTCCACCATCGGCTTGGGATTGGCCACCAGAGAGCAGAAGGTTGATCATCTCCAAGAATCAGTCACCACAATGGTGCACCTCATTCAATAGGATAAAGTTTTGAAGAAGGAAGTTAAGTAACAAGAGGCTGATTTGATAGCATATATCCAACAATGGTCATCCACAGAGGAAAAACCAATCACATCCTTGGCCCTGCCATATTTTTTGTCTGAAGAGAAAATTAACAAGCTAGAGAAAAGAAAGAACTTGGACAAGACCACAAAAAATGGGTTTCAATAGGTCTTGGATATTGGGAATATGTGTATCAATCTGTTTGTCTAAACAATGAACAATTTTTTGAAAGTAGAAACGTCTCTTGAAGGTATGAGGAAAATTTGAATTGAGTTCCCTAAGAAGTATGGGTCTACTTAGGCTATCCTCATGCTGTCAAGTGAGATTTGGGAAAAGGAATTTTCCTTTAGGAATGATGACCATTGGCTAATGGATGTGTGGAAATGAGACTTCGATCACCAAAAGGAAAGGCTAGAACAGGTACTTGAGCAAGTAAATTTGGATGTTGAATGGGCCAAGGAGGCCAGAGGGGATTGCTTCTAATACCTGAAGCTGATGATGGGGTATTAAGAATCGTTGTTAGGATCAATCCAGAAAGTATAAAGCTTCACTTTTGAAAGAGGATGGAAGATGGGATGTTAGCCAAGATTACTATAGATTTTATAACCTTTGCTGCCTGAGCTTTTTACCAATCTGAACTATTTAGAGACCACGTTGCCAAGTATGAGGAGCTAGGAAAATATTGTTAATAATTCCAAAGAATGGAGCTACCAAGTGTTGAAATTTGACATCATTGAGGTTGACAAGTTCCAACCGTTGACCTTGAGGTTCATGGAGTATGCAGCTTTGAAGAAGCGGGAAGGAAACCCTATTATTGATGAATAATTTCTAAAGGAATAGCTACAACAAAGAGCAATCAAAAAAAGGATGAAAATGCTACAGTGTCGCCACTAGAAGACAAAAAAGGGATATGGACAAAATGTATTTTAAAAATGTTACATAGTGGGGGGTAGGTAGAACCCTATTTTACAGTGAATTGTGGCCACACAAATGTAAATCAGTCTTGGCCACATGTTATACTTTTTGAACACTATAAATAGGGGGTCTCCTCTCATTGCACATCGTAAAGCCAAAACTTAAAATAGAAATGGAGTTCAAGACTGTTGTTTGAACCTACAACAAAGTATAGTAATTTCTCATCCTAAGAACTCTATTCTTAGATCCAATTCTTTTCCACCTTATTCCACGTAAGTCTGCCCTGTGATTAATAGAAAAATCACATCAACATCAATTGAGATATTCCATGCAAGTCATGACCTATTACCCGAGAGACCTTGGGGTAATTTTCAACAACTTGTTGGATATTTCCTTTCAAGAAGGTGATTCGTGTGTCAAAAAACCCATCAACAAAAATGGCGCTAGAAGGAGGGCCTATTGAGGGCTAAGCTGGATCGAATCAGGTCTTCTCCCCTGAGATATTTTATAGAATACTAAGGTCTATGCCAAACAAAGGTGAGTTTCAAGAGCTACTACCCCCTACTCAAGCTAAGAGAGCTAAGAGAGGGGAAGCCTCTATCTCCAAATCATTTGACCAGCCCATTTTTCTTTCACCATCATCCTCCTCTTCTATCCATTCACCATTGTCTTCTCCATTCTTGGCTACATTTTATTTTTCTCACCCACTCCAAACAGCCTTCCAAGTTGTCGCTCCCTGAGGGCTAGACATTGCCTTCTAGCCCAACGCAGTCCCATTCCTAGAAGTTGTTTCGTCAATCATTGCTACCCTTTTGTAGTCACAAGACAATCTAGCACAACAACATCCATCACCCCCTTTGATGGCGTGGTTGGGAAATAACCCATCTCCTTTGGCCTTCAACCTCTATCATGACATGCCGAAGAATCCTGAAAGATTTTGCATGAAATTCAATGGTCGAGACCCACAAAGGACATCAGAGGAACACGTTAGGATTTTTGAGATTTCCTTGAAGACTATGCAGATTATTTATGAGGATGTGGCTTGTTGGCTCTTTCCCTACTCCACAGGGGAGGAGGCCTTCTATTGGTACGTCAATTTTTTGGTTGGAACTATCGACACATGGGACCTTTTAAGAGTACTTTTCTACAAAATTTCAAGACCCCATTCAGCCCTACAGAGTCATACCAACATTTCATGTCAGTCCAAAGGGAGATCAATGAACCAATCAACTCCTTTAATGATTGTTTTCAGAGAGTGTACACTTGGTTTCAAGCCCTGTACGCTTTCAATGACGGTGCTATTCTACCTATTTATTATGCAGGACTGGAGAACCTTACTTCAGCTCTGGTAAAAAGGATACGACCACCGCCTACTAGGTTAGTGGATGGGTAGGAAAAGGCCATCATTGCTAGCACCGATTTGGGGTAGAATATCTCTAGTCTATTGCCCTCTCTTAGGAAAATTGCACATCCTATGTAGATTCAAGGGCTTACTCAAGCCTTGCAACATCAGATGTCCCTCATGAATCTGGTACCACAACTGCCTATAGTTCTGAAACCTAGGCAGCCAATGAATCAAGAACGTTCAGTTCCTCACTATCTATTGCCCCAACACCATCAAGTCCATTCTCAGCCACCCCAAGTACTAACATATCTCCAAGCATCTGAATTTTTTCCCGCTCACCAAAATCAGCAAGTGGCTCAGTTGGTGTTCCTCTAGAATGTCACTCCATAGCCAAACAACACGTAAAAGGACTAGATTGATGAACTCATGGAGATGATCAAGAAAATGTCCATGAAGATGACACATTTGAGGAACTAGAACAATCAAGTGCAAGCCTGACAAAAAATCTTCCAAGCCAACCTCAACCGTGACAACCGGGACAACCATGATGGCGCCACATCATTCAGACATAATTGTGACATAAATCAGAATTCGAGATAAAACTTCAATAGAAGGTCTTTCCTGAGGTAGAACCAGACATGGAACACGAGGTCCAATAATGGTGGTGTTCCCACTCCCCTCAATCAACCCAACAACATTGACAAAACTACAAGTGGATTTTTCTTGGCCGAGGCTTTTTTATCTGGTTGGTGTCACATACACAAAAAGAGTCGGTACTCTGAGCTGGATTGTCCGAAATTCTAGACGGCTGCTGAAATTTTCCAAAATGAAGTTCAAAATGTTGTAGACAACTCAGGATGTAGAGACATCATTTTTTCTGAACCATATGACTTTGCTATGCTGGTGGTGAATCAGGCTATGTTCCCAAAGGCTGAGTGCAATACACCTGAGCAGGAAGGATCCACTACAAACAACAACAAGCCAGAAGAGGTAAGTCCTCAAAGCCCTTTAGCTCAGCTTTTTGACTCAGTAGACAATGGTCCTAAGGATGGAGAAGATCCTAGGGAGGATGAAATCCAAATTTTTCACCAAAGGACTACCCCTTACGACCTCAGGAATAGATAGGTTGATGGTCATGCTAGAGGTCCTTTTACAACCTCCACTCTACCTAATAATTTTAGTACTCCTCCTGATCGAAACACAAGAAATAATCTAGGATTTCCCCATGTATCCACATAGTACTTAAACAATAATAGACAGGAAAACACCCATGTACCCACTAGCTACTTCCAAAATACCATTGGCCCCTCCCAAACGGTTTCTTATGATCATGAGGTTGAGAAAATGGGAGAGTATATTGTGGAATAATTTAAGAAGGTTAAGTTGAGTGTGTCCGCCTTTGAGTTAGTCAAAGACTTGGCTGTAAGGAATGCCTTCTTTAGAATGATAAATGTGACATCGTCATCCAAGTCAGCTCAAGAAGAACCTGCCAAGAGAGTCTCCTTCAAAGATTTGCAAAGTGAGCCCATCATCGGACAGGTCTTCAACAAGAAGGCTGATCCACCTATGAATCAACAACCAAGCAAGAAATCCACCAAGGAAGTAAAACATACACAAGCCCAAAATAAGGGCCATGATAAGGACAAGGGTCAGGTCACCTAGGTGGATGTTTCAGGAGGACTCTTTCAAGGGAGATTTGAAACTCCTCCTTTCCTGACCACCATCCATGTGTTTGGGAAGAACCTCCACAATTTCTTGTTGGATTTAGGAGCTTCTACCAATGTCATGCCCCTAAGCATGTGCAAAGCACTGGGAATAGTCCCAACTCCTTCCTCACGTAAGGTAACATATCTTCACAAGACTGAGATCAACATAGTGGGTGAGATTAAAAGAATACCCATACAAGTTTTTTTTTTTGTCCTAGAATTCAACAGACTATTGACATCCAAGTTGTCGATATCTTGGATACATATGGTATAATCCTAGGAAGGGATTTCACAAGAGCATTGAATGGGTATGCTGCAACTGACTACTCTCACTTATGGTTACCATGGAAAGGGATGTTGAATTAGATTAGAATTGATCGAGAGCCACGCATGAAGTTTATGATCATAGAATACAACACAAATGAAGTGTTGTTTTCTGAAAAAGAATTGGGGAATTACTCCCTAGTATCATATCTAAATGAACAAGAATGCCTTGAAGGAGAAGGAACAAGTGAGGTTTTCCTTTTGTTGTATAGCCCACCTATTAATCTATCGAATACCTCTCAGAGCACAAAAATTCTGATAGAATCAAATGACGAGGAATCAGATGAGGATGATAATCTTTGATTGCTGGATAGTTTCTAAAATTTTATGGAAAGATGTGCATAGAACCAACTTAGTTTGGGAGCCTGAATGAACTTTTAAGAACTCTTGCTACCTAGTTGGTGCAACGTACATAATGCTTCCCATTCAAATTTTGAGTGTTCTTTGTGCCAAATAACAATTGAGCATGTTAAAAGACAAATCACTCCAAAGGAGGAAGCTGGGTCAGCACCGCCAGAGTAGAAACATTCTACCCCTAAACCTCCTCAAAAGGTTACTGAAATGAGGTCCCCATCAAAGGTGAAAGTTAGGTCTATTGATTCTACATTCAAGGACTCTCATAGATGTTGGATGTTGCGCTTTGACAGATCCAAATCCAAGCATCAGGCTAGAGTTGTCTTCGAATTAATAAATCCCAGAGGTAAGTCATATTTTAATACTCATATGCTTCAATTTTATTGCACCAACAATGTAGCAGAATATGAGGCCTTGGTCTTGGGACTCCTTATGGCATTAAGGAAAGGTATTAAAATGCTGGAATTTTTTAGGGATTCAGAGTTGGTCATAAAGAAAGTTAGAAATCTTTACTCATGTTATGACTAAAGACTCACCAATTATAGGCATAGGGTATGGGATCTATTAGGGGGACTATATAGATTCAATATCCAACTGATCCCATGCTCCCAAAATCATACAACCAATGCATTAGCACAAGAGGCAAGCACAATACGATCGTTGTCCTTATCCGGTCTCAAAAGATTCACTATGGAACTCATCTTTGTTTCGTTTGTGTCGGACAATGTAGCCAATTTCTAGGTGTTCAATGATGACAAACATATCCTTTATTTTATCACCAATTCTGATGTGTTCACAACTCACATAATAGATGAGGTTGAACTTCAAGAGGCTGACCTAGATATAGAGGGGGTCATCAATCTGAAGACCAACACTATCCCAAAAGGGATGGTCCAATTAGAACAAATCTTTGAGTTGGATCAGATCAGGGATCAGGATCAACAGGCCAAGAAGGATGCCATCAGTGGCTAGTGTGACACCTACAACCTTGGAACAACTGACACAACAAGAAACATTTTTGTCGACAAAGTGTACACACCACAAGAAAAATGGGGTATAATGGATGCTTTTCCAAAATATCATGATGTTATCGCTTAGAGTTATGAAGATCTGAAAATGTATGATACATCAATCATCACCCACACCATCCCTCTCAGATCAGATGTGAGACCATTTCAACAGTGGCAACACCCTATCGATTCTTTTCTGGAACCAATAATATATAAAGAAGTACAAAAATTGTTGTTAGCCAAGATTATTTTCTTGGTTAGACATTCCACATGGGTGGTTAATTTGGTTCCTATTAGAAAGAAGAATGGGTAAATCAGGTTATGCATTGACTTTTGCAATCTGAACAAAGCCTTAGAGAAGGATAACTATCCTGTACCCTCATCAGATGAGGTGTTGTAGTTAGTAAACAGTTCTCAGATGATGTCCTTCTTGGACAAGTACTCTGGGTACAAACAGGTCATGGTGCAATACGAAGACCGACATAAAATGGTGTTCACCACTAAATGGGGAACTTTTTCTTATAGATAGATGTATTTCGGACTCATCAATATTGGTGCCACCTTCCAATGTGCCATGGATATTGATTTCAAGGACCTGATTAGAAAGTGCATAATCATCTACTTGGATGATTTAATAGTATTCTCAAAGCAGTGGAGTAATCATGTTGTTGACCTATGCAGAGTCTTTTAGAGATGTCATGAATTTGGGGTCTCTCTTAATCTGAAGAAGTGCATCTTCAGTGTCACTGAAGGGAAAATTCTTGGACATGTCCTCTTAGAGAGGGAAATCTCTATTGACCTTGAGTGTATCCAATCAATCATGAAGACTCAACTGTCAAGCAACAAAAAGGAGTTAAAAAGAAATTTGGAAAGATTAACTTTGTCCGTAATTTTATTATGGGCTTCGCGAAGATCATTAAACCACTCAATGCTATGCTAAAGAAAGATGCCAAGTTCGAGTGGATCCTAATAGAAAACCAGGAGTTTGGGGAAATCAAGAATTCAATCACTGACACACCTGTGCTGGTCAACCCCAACTATTTGAAGCCCTTCTACATCTATTCATTTGCTTCAAATCATTCGTGTGCCAGTATTTTGACACAAAAATATGATGAGGGGAGCGAGCATCCAATTGTCTTCATGAGTGCCCCTTTGAAATATGTTGAACTACATTATCACAATGTCAAAAAAAAATCTTATGCCCTTGTTAAAGGGGTAAAGAAGTTCAAGCATTATATCTTATAGAACAAGGTGTTTTCCATAGTTCCTGACCCGATCGTAAAGACATTTCTTATGCAGAATGAGCTAGGAGAACGAAGAGAAAATTGGATTACATTACTGCGGGAATACGATATGGAAATCCAACCAATGATATTGGTAAGAGGACAAGAACTCACCCAAACAATTTTTTAAGTGGCCACAAATGTAGATCCTAAACTCATAGTACAACAATATTAGTTGGAGGACATCTCTCTAGGAGAATGGTACGAGGACATAGGATATTATCTGTTGAACCAAAAATGTCCACCCCACTTACAAGGGGTCCAAAAACATGCTCTTAGGTTGAAAAGCAGCAGTTACATGTTGTAGGGTGCTATATTGTGCAAGAGGAATCATGAAGGTATCTACCTAAGATGCCTTCGTAAAGAGGAATTTGATTGAGTCCTCAGGGAATTCCATGATAAGTTTGGGACTAGTCACATTTTTGGCTCTTCTATTACACATTAGATATTGAGAGCTGGATACTATTGGCCTATGGTTTTCAAGGACGCCCATAGTCACGTTCGTACCTGCCATGTATGCCAGACTACGACCACCCAAGAAAATAATGATGTCCCATTGCAGCCTATTTTGGAGGTAATTTCATTTGCTTAGTGGGGTCTCAACTTCATTGGTCTGGTAAGACCTCCATCATCTTTTGGACATAGGTACATTCTAACCACATCTTATTACTATACTAGATGCAAAAAATCAGTCGCATGTAGGCAATGCACAACTTAAGTAGTCACAATTTTTTTGGAAAGTTTTATTTTAAATCATTTTGGTTGTCCTTATGTGTTAGTGTGTGATAATGGTCCTACATTTTCTTTGTTAAAATTTTCTGGTTGGGACTTTGACTATGGTATCACCCTTAATTTTTCCTCCAACTATTTTCCTCAAGGCAATGGTCTGGTTGAGTCAACTAACAAGAACTTGATCACCGTGATCAAAAAATTGTTGGATATGAACCCTAAGGACTGACATACCCAGCTCTATTTTTCCCTTTGGGATGACCGCACCCATCACAAGGTTGCCCTTGGAGATTCCCCCTACTACCTCATTTATGGCTTGGAGCCTATTTTCTCCATACATTTGAAAATCCCTACCCTCCAGTCATTAATTATTTTTATGAAGGAGGAGACCGCAGAGAAGCTCGCCTCGCCGAGTTGTTACACTTAGAAGAAGTATGAGACTGTGCAATAGAAAAAATTTCCAAACATCAGGACGTGGTCAAAAGATGGTTCTACTGTCGAACCAAAATCAAGGACTTCCGAATTTTTGATCTACTTTTGTATTGGAACAAGGCCCACAAAAAAATTGACAGGCTTTGTCTTGGCCCCTTTCAAATTGCTAAAATCCTTGGAGATAACACGTTTCACTTTAAAATGTTAATTGGTAAGGACGTCCCATTGCCTATCAATGGGCAGCACCTTAAACATTATTTCCAGGCTTGAGCTCTTTTAGAGTTGTCTATGTAGATAATTGTACATAGGTTAGGCTAGGTCTCCCTACTTTGCTCTCTTGTTTTTTTTTTGTTCAGTCCCTGGTTGTTTTTCCTTTGGCAAGAGTCTCCCCTTGCTCCTACTACGGTGGCCATGCTTATCTTGATGAATGGTTTTCCCTGCTGCCCAATCTTGCTTTGTTCTCTAGATAAGCCTTCATTCCCCATTACTAATCTCTAAAATCCTGAAGCATTGGTTTCCTTTCCTAAACTCTGGACTAATCTAGGATGGTGTCCCTATTTGAATTTATTTCGCTTATCATGGAACACACATAAACACACCTTACAGGTTTCCAAAGAATTGTATGGTAATTATTGGGAGGGATAGATAAGTGAAAAATCTAAAGTCCTCTCCAATGACCACTATGATTTCCAAACCCATAGTGAGCTTCAATGCTTGTACAGTTGAATAAATTAAAAAACAAAAAGAAAGAAAAGTATTGAAATCAATATCAAAAGCGAAAGAACAAAAAATGTAAAAGTAAGCAATTGTATGGGTGTACGAATATCTCTACTGGGACTATGGACATTTGGCTGGCAGTAGAGCTATGTTCATGGGGTCACAATGAAAACTCCTTCAAGGCTATGGATGCTTGATCGGCAACGTAGCAATGTCCAGGTTACTTTTTGGGTCAGGCGAACTATGTAGCTTGTCCTTCTGATTAGTAATTGTCCACACGATCTCTGAGGAAAATAAATGAACTCACCATGCAAACACATCCATGATAATATCGTGGCATGATTCAATCTTGCCCTCCTTATCTGGTTTTTAGTTCAACCTTAGAAATTGGCTTCTGTTATGCGAAACCAGATATCTTGGGCTCAGAATGAATATTTATCTTTAGAACATTGGGAGCGTTCTCCCAACGGAGTCGCCATTTTTTGTGCCTATAGCAAACATGTCCCATTCAGAATGGGGACCCTCTCTTTCTCTCACCTTGTGGGGCCCCTTTATTTCCACCTCATTTTGTGTGCCCCCCATTTTGGTGTCCTAGCTGGTCAACGTGCCCTCCAAAGTCTCATTTATGTTGACCATGTTTTTCCCCTAAAAATTTGATAAGTCTTGGGCCTTTTTGGGCCTTCTTTGTCATTTTTCCTTTTTGGGCGTCCATGGGACTTCTTGGGCCCTGTCCATCAGGTTTTCCCTTTCAGATTTTCTTTGCACCTTCCTCATCCCAAATGGTTGATGATAAACATCCTCCCAGACCCCGGACCCCAGTGCCTCCTTTGCCTTCTGCATCACTTGTCCAAAACTGAACGGCCATGCTCTGATGTCTTTTTGACCCTCGGGCTCCGGTTCTCCCACCGCCATCCTGAAATTTGAACTCATCTACCTCACTGGCCATCGTATCTGCATTCATTATGGGGTATTAAATTCATTTAAGGGCTATATAAATAAGTTTCGACATGTCATTTTCACATGTCAGAAATAGCAAACAAGCACAGTGTGATCTTATTCTTCGTTGCCCTCACGCCCGAGCTTTCACTTCACCGTTCTTCCAAGATTCAACATCTCACTTCTTCGAGCCCCCGAGGTATGACCGTTGTCCAATTTTCCTTCTCTTTTTTAAAGATTTATGATCAAAAAATTAAATGATAAGGGAGAAATGATTGAAAACCTAATAGGGAAAATGTCTCGCCTTAAAACCCACTTGCCCAAATTTTTGAAAACGTCCCTTAGAGGACCCAAATTTGAATTTGGAACCCTTTCATCTCGTTGTTGTTCTTCGAAGTAGGTGACCATACTCTTCGAGCTTGAGACTCTCTTCAGCCGCAGCGTTAACTTGGTGAAAATTTGCTCGACGACGAAGCGTCTCCTGGGTCCCCGAATTCGGAGCTCCCCTTCTGATTCGTCATTTCTCAACAACATCCTCATTTCTTCCATCTGATCATCGGTCTCAACTCCTCGAATTGACTTGGGTTTCCAAAAAGAAAGAAGTAAGACACGTCCAAGTGCTTGTTGGGTCCCGGTCCCCGGACTTCTATCCCCACACCGTCATTCTGGGTCACTGTTTTCAAAAGAGCTTTCTCCTAACGTCCTCCGACTCCCAAATGCCAAGCTCGTAAAGGTCACATGGGAGTTGAGCTGGAAAAATTAAAACTCCAAGTTTCCCTCAAATCCCACCTACTATACCTCCATCTCTAGGTTTTCATTGTTGTCGCGTTGTCTCGTACGGTTGTCTCATGACATCTTTGGCTTCTGGGCCCCAAACATTTCCTAGAGGCTCGACATTTTAATGATGAAATGTGAAGTCCTTGTTGCATTCGGACCCCGCCTATTGGACTTCCGTCCTTGGGATTCTGTCCTGCCCCCATCATCCTAAACAATGAAACAAACCCATCTTTCTAGCCTTCGGGCCTCAAACCTCATTTTTCCTCCAGGTTGTTTCAAATGAATGCAAACTATCTCCTCAGGTCTATTCCATCAGGAACCATTCCTCAGACATTTTTCCACGCTTCGTTGTTTCACATGTATGTTCCTAAACAACTTCCCAACCTTTACAACCCGAGCTCCCAAATAGCTTTCGGCCTCCTAAGTTCCGAACTTTGAAACTTCATCTCTTGAACGTTGCTTCACCAAGGTTGTTTCAAACAGCCAACCCTTGACATCCTTCCTTCAATTTGAGCCCAAACACCTTAATGATGATCTGAATGGCCTCAAATTTGGAAACAGACTTTGACCCATGTGCTTAAATTTGACCTTCTCCCACATGGACCCATTGTTATTCAAATCCAAGTATGGGAGAAGTCATTTGGGATGCCCTTCCCTGTTCGCCCTTTTAAATAAGCATTCTGGCAAGAGAAATCCAGTTCCTAAGATCTGGGTCATCCATTTTCCCTCCAATGTTACTTTGATCAAGTGTTAGGTTTGAATGATAAATTTTTTCATCTAACCTTGATTTGCAAGAATTAGCTAGAGGCTACACCCTCGTACTTCATTTTGCTGACTTCGGCCTCTTTGTGCAAGATATATGGAATCTAATGCAGAAGCTTTAGGGGTAGTCAAGGACTTCCAAGGCTCCCCGAGGCAAGGAGGACAAAGACCAAATGAGGTTACCCATTCCAAGGAGTGCCATTGCACTCCAAAGTTACAACTAAATGGAGGGATATCATAGACAATATTGGGCATGTCAATATTGATGACTTCACACAAAGAGTCAGGGGAGAGCCAAAGATTGAGAATGCCAATCTAATCAAAAGCAATGGACTAGCTAAGGCTATTGGCTTCCCTCCTACCTTGGTTGCCCCCAAGCTAGTAATGGCTAGTAGGGAGGCGTACCGACTTGAAACAAGGACGATTATGGATAAAGATGACAACATATTGTTTGATATGTCCCCTTCAGGGATAACAAAATCCTTCCACATACCCATCTTTGAAAGCATGGAGACCCCAACTATCCGAGAATGCAAGATGATGTGGGATGAAGATCCTTTGAGATGCACGAAGTTGATCAACCAGTATTGGTTGAAGGAGAGGCGGGGCGGTGTTGCCAATGTTCCTCAAGAGATCTACCGTAGTGAATTCTTTGAGGACTACCACAATCAGGTTACCCTATTGAGCAGAGTAATGGGCCTTCCTGTTGTAGCCTTCTTCTAGGAATGGATGATGTATTTTGCTGAACAAATTCTTTGTGCAAAGGACACCACATTCTATTGGGGAGAGATAATTAGTGATTGCTTCCATGATAAATTCATTAACAAAAGAAAATTTCCAAATTCTACATGACATCCTACTTGGTGTATTCACTTGCCGGCCAGCAGTATTATAGTGGATTATCCACAATGCCCAATGAGATGCCAAGAAGAGAGCTCAAACCATATGACAAGTGCCCTCAGTGGAAGTACAAAAATTTCAAGAGGGATTACTGTAGGGTAAATAATGCGTTTATCACCTACATCATCAGAATTCTTGGAAGTGATTTTGAGAGAAGACTCTCTCACAGTGCTAGGGCCCTCCTTAAACATTACACCTTATTATTCATCCAGTATCCCAAGTTCACCTACATTCGCACCCAGGGATTTTATGAAAGGCCGAATAAGCTACCCCGGTACCCTAATGACTAGATCATATTATTTGAACTATCTTGGTAGCTCCGACATATACACAACATCCTAAGCAATAAGCATTTGGTGGGGACCCCTTATCCCCTCATACTCATCCAAGAGATGTATGAATTTTATACTTCCCAATACGTGGTAAATTCAAAGAAGGAGCTAGTTGAGTACCACTTCAAGCCACATACAGCCAGACCACGGATGGACCCATACAGCCACATCAAAAAGGCGATTGGACAGGAATATGCCCACCTCCACCATATCGAATATTTCTAGGCCAATTGCAAAGATGATTTGAAGTGTGGGTAAGGCACTATATGCGTATGACCTCATACTTTGTAAAAAGGGTGAACCTATTTCTAATGCCAGATCAACTAGAAGAAGAAGATTGCATCATGATCGACCCAAGATATAGTGCTATTGAAAATTTACCACTGCCTTTAATTAATTGGAATGAGCAAGAGGTTGATGACTTTGAAATTATCACCAATACCATTAAGGCTCGAACAAAGGCATGGATCGATAGGCAGGTTTACTATTTGAAGCAATAGGGAGTCACCTTGACATTCAAGGGGCTCGAGAGTGAACCCAATGGTTCTTATGGTGGGGCAGCTACTGCTACAACTAGAGAAACAGCTAAGTCCCCACCGTCTATTTGGTCAAAGAAGAGAAAGGAGGTTGACGAGCAACAACCCAACCCAAAAGTGTACGCTAGAAAGGCCTCAGAGAGTGAACCTCCCAAACAAATAATAGAATGGGCAGTGTCATTGAAATGTCGATAATACCAGAGGATCCACTCCATGAGGGAGAGGAGATGGAGGTTGATCCATCGAGATCTCCACTTGCTCCATCTTTTGTTGACACCATTTTTTCTATTGCTACTGCCTAGCCTATCCCACGTGCAATATTTGCATCCTCCCCACTTGTGGTGGACATCGTTGTTCACCTCACCTCTACTTCTCCCATCATGTAGGTCATATTGGTGGATTCATCCTTCACCACTACCTCATCGATTTCTTCATCCTCCATGTCTCCTTCCTTTTCTCTTCCAATTGTCACCACTACTACCGCAATGCCTTCCCTCGCTCTCCCAAAATCCTTCATGAAATATATGTAGAATGTTTCATCTGAACTTTCAAGATATTTTGCAAATCCAATGGTGTAAGTTGCAATTTCCCAAGCAATGGTTAACACCCCGATTCCTCCTCCTACTGAGCCACCTAATATGGAGGCTGTGATGCAAATCTCTGATGATTTGGAATGACAACAACTAGAGGCAGGTGATTATCATGAACATCCTATGTATGAGCATTGGGAATCGACGAGGTAGCCTATGAGTCTTCCAGTGATGATAGTGAGGATCTAGGCATAGATATAATTCAAGAAAAAGTTGATCTAGAGCTTGACATCGAGTGGGCCAAAAAACTCAAGGAGATTCAAGACAAAGAGGTCAAAATATAGCCTATGACTAAAGAAAGAGTTGTTGCTCTAGAGGAAAAATATGATAATTCTCTAGTGGATGGGCATGACCGTGCCCTTGAGCATGATTAAGAAACATCTTCTCATGAAGATAGATAAGAAGGTAGTCCTGAGGGATGTGGGAATGATCAGGGTGAGGAAGAAAAGGATGCCGAAGGGGAGGACCACCCTAATGAATGACTAACCACAAAATCTCCCATCAAGCGCATAATTTTCATTCAGAACTCTGATGAGGAGAGGGAAGACATAAGGATTGAACAGGACGCCCTCAATGACAAGGCCATTGAACTCAGGGTAGAGAACAAAAAGGATCAACATGAATCACCCAGGAAGGTTCCTTGATGCCCAACTGGTTGGAAAGGAATCTGGAAAATAAGACTCGTTCTAAAGGACCCAAAGCAAGACTGGAGGCAATATTGGCTAGAGCTCAAATTGGTAACAAGAAAGAGAAAAATCCTAGAATTAGATCAAGAGTAATGATGGATGCCTCGAGATCCAAAGAAATGAAGATAGCCATGTCGGTGGTTGGAGAATAGGAAATAAGCTACAACTTCTCCACCATCAACTTGGGAGTGGCCACCAAAGAGCAGAAGGTTGACCATCTCCAGGAATCATCCGCCACAGCGATGCACCTCATTCAGTAGGATAAAGTGTCAAAGGAGGAACTTAAGGCACAGGTGGCTGATTTGACAGCCTATATCCAACAATGGTCATCTATAGAGGAACAACCAACCACATCCTCAGCCCCACTATAGTTGTTGTTCGAAGAGTAGATTAACAAGCTGGAGAAAAGAAAGAACTTGGACAAGACCACAGAAAATTGGTTCCAACAGGTCTTGGATATTGGGATTATGTGTATCAATCTGGTTGTCTAAATAGTGAACAAGTTCTTGGAAGTAAAAATGTCTCTTGAAGGTATGAGGTGAATCTGCATTGAGTTCCCTAAGAAGTATGGGGCTACTTACCCAAAAATCAAGGCTATCCTTAGGCTGCCAAGTGAGATTTGGGAAAAGGAATTTTCCTTCAAGGACAATGACCATTGGTTGATGGATGTGCAGAAACGAGACTTCAATCACCAGAATGAAAGACTAGAATAGGTACTTGAGCGAGTAAGTCTAGATGTTGAATGGGCCAAGGAGGCCAGAGGGGATTTCTTCTAATACCTATTTGCCCATTGTTAGGATCAATCCAGAAAGTATAAAGCCTCACTTCTGAAAGAGGATGGAAGATGGGATGTTAGCTGAGATTACTATAGATTTTATAAGCTTTGTTTCTTGAGATTTCACCCAATCTGAACTATTCAGAGACCACATTTCCAAGTATGAGGAGGACTGGGAAAATATTGTTAACTGTGATCCTTTTAAAATTTCAAGTCCTAATGTGAGATGCTAAAATGATGCAATAAGAAGAACTAACATAAGAAAAGGGCACCTCAATGATTATCCTAAGAAATAGTAAACATGAAAGCAAGATAAGATAAATTGATTGTTGATTATACCTTCATGTTGCTCCTTCCTTGGTTGGCCCTTGATCTTTGGATGTATTGTGTGCTCCTTGGATGGAAATGGAGTGAAGTGGATGCAAGATGCAAGATGGATTGATGAGAAATACTATGGAAAAGCTAAAATGTTGAAAATGAAAAATTGGCAAGAGTTTGGTAGCAAAAGACTTGATCCTCAAAATAAGAGAAATGAGTGGGTATTTATAGGATAATTGGAATTCTCTAGAGAATTCAATGATTGAGATTGACCCAACAAAATCAAGATGAAGGGCTATGGTGAGTTGAGGACTCACAAGCCCTCACATCTTTACATGTGGAATGTGAGATGTCTTAAGGTGGAATGAGGTGGAAATGAGGTGGAAGAGAAGTACATGAGGTGGATGAAGGACAAGTACCTTTTAGGTACCTTGGGGGATGAGAATATTTCCTCAAAAAAGAACTTCTTGTCCCGAAATGAGGATGAAAGGGACATTTGAGGGATTTTATAATTCCTCAAAAATCTCCATGGAAAAAGGGAAAGTGATTGGAAGAATAAATGCAAATTAAAAATTTACATTCATTGGAGAGTTTATTGGGTAAAAGGTCTCCAAAAAGCTGGAGATTTGTCACATGTGGGTGATGTGACAAGTCCAAGGTTCTAAAAGTCCTTGACACATGTAAAGTGACAAATCAAGCCTTCTAGAATCTTGCATGGGAATGGGGAAGACCTTGGAAAGAAAAAAGTGAATTAAAAATTCACATGGGGAAGAGAGGAGCCTTGGGCAAATAAATGTGAATTAAAAATTCACATGGGAAAGAGAGTCCAAGCTAAAAATGGTAAGAGGGAAGGTTGACCAAAAAAGGTAAGCTAAATGTGGCTAATGATTCTGATTAAGGTTGTGCAAACACAGGATTAGTATAATTAATGAGAGGTTAGAGGCAAGTGGGAGATTATGGAGAATGTGACACTTAATCAAGATTAAGTGATGCACATCCTAATCACAGATTAATTAATTTAATCTAGATTAAAAGAGGGTTATGGAGGAGGTGACAAGGAGAAAGAAAAAGGGGAATTAGAAATTGATTTTTAATCAAAAAGGTTAAGTAACTAAATTAAATAAATTGTCCTATTTATTTAATTTAGAGAAGAAAAGGTGTAAGGTAAAGTATTTAATTATTCAATTACATACTTTAGGAACCTTAGGAAGAAAATGAAATAATGATTAAATAAATTATTTAATCATTATTAATGACATTGATGGATAGAGTAGACAATTTTGACCATGTGGAAGTGGTCAAATTTAGATGTCTACATTAACAATTCCAAATAATGGAGCTACCAAGTGTTGAAATCCGACATCATGGAGGTTGACAAGTTTTGGTTGGTGATCTTGAGGTTCATGGAGTATGCAGCTTCGAAGAAGCAGTAAGGCAACCCTTTTATTGATGAAGAATTTCTAAAGGAATAGTTGCACCAAAGAGCAATCAGAAAAAGGACAAAAAATACTACAATGTTGCCACTAGAAGACAAAACAAGGATATGGGCAAAATGTATTTTGAAAATGTAATATATTGGGGGGTAGGTAGAACCCTAGTTTACAGTGAATTTTGGCCACACAAATGTAAATCAGTCTTGGCCACATGTTCTACTTTTTTAACACTATAAATAGGGGGTCTCCTCTCATTTTCAAAGAAAGTGGAGTTTTTGTAAAGACATGCTACAGAAATAGCAATAGAAATACATTGATATTGGTGCATTTCTAGATTTCTTCTCTCATAATTTAAATATTTGGTTATATTTACTTTCTTTTTCTAGTTTCCTTTCATTCAACTTTGATAGATTTAGTAATGTTGTTCTTCATTGTGAAGATTTATGTTGTGTAGATGCTTTTCTTGTCCATACTTTTGGTCATTTGTTGTTGGTAGATGGCCATGCAAATTTAGTCTCGTTGATTTTTAAAGCTTCCTTTAAAAATTTATCTTTTATTCATGCATATGTGTGGTGAATGAATGATAAACCATCTGCAGTCCTTAGAAGATAGCATAGATTTCATGATCCTATGAAATTTTTGGTTGAGTGAAATTCCATTTTAAGGAAATTGTCCATAGTAGAAGCCTCCATGATCATTTTTCATTGGTAGTTGCAGGTCTAGGAACCCTATCTCTTCCCTACTCTTTTTTCTTTTTTTTAATAAATAACTTATGTTAAGGTTCATTGCACATTGTAAAGCCAATTCCTAAAATAGAAATGGAGTTCAAGACTGTTGTTTGAATCTGCAGCAAAGTATAGTAATTTCCCATCCTAAGAACTCTATTCGTAGATCCAATTCTCTTATAGCTTAGTCCACGTAAGTCTACCCTATGATTTCTAGAAAAATCACATCAAAATCAATTGAGATATTCCATGTAAGTCATGACCTGACACCCGAGAGACCTTGGGGTAATTTTCAGAAACTTGTTGGATATTTCCTTTCAAGAGAAGTGATGCACCTACGCATTACCTGTGTTGAGAAAGTGTGTCAAAACACCCATCAACAACTAGATCATACTATATATTCACCTCATGCTCATGTTGCCAAATAGCATCAAAAATGAAAAACTTCCAACAATCTTCCTCATTCTTCCAACAATATGGAAGTTTAGAACAAGTACCAAAAAATCCAAGGTTAAAGTGACCAAACTTCTCAAAAATATGATTTACATTAGATGCATGAGTGTGAATACCAATTGAAATCACTACATCATCATCAACAGAAAAATATGAAAAGGTTATAATAAAGATGAATGATCAAACATCCCAATAGCAATGATATATCTATTAGCTAATTCTTTGATAATCGTAGAATTAGCTGCAAAATCAACTATCTTCCTCACTTCACTATTCTCAATTTGATAGATGGAAAGGAGATTGGTTGAAAAGGATGGAACACAAAGTACATTGAATTTACATTGAATTTTCTTTCTCCCATGTCAATAGATCGATTTCCAAAAACACATTTTTTTTGTTGCTCATCAAAGTGTGTGATAAATTACAAGGCTCAAATGAAGATAACATACCTTGTGATGAATCTATATGATGTGAATTTATAAAATCAAGAATCCATATCCTTGACTTATGAATTTTAGATACAAGAATTTATTTATCATTCATATTCTCAATCCCATTAGCTAATCCAACTATTCATAATTTTTTAGATGATGATGATTTAGAAGAAGAAGAAGAACTAGAAGACATTGATGAAGGAAAAAAATATTATTCTTGTAAAGAAGGTGCTTCAACTCATCTATATATGTTTTGTAACAACTTTGTTTATCATGCCCTATTTTTTAATATGCACATGTGGGTTTTTCCTTCTTAGATTTATCATTTTTGGAAGAGGTGAGAGGCTTGTTAGATTCTTAGTTTTTATTTTCTTCTTTCCTTTTCCTTTTGGTGTTTGGGATATCAATACTTAACTCTTGGAATGTAAATCTACCTAGATAATCTTAGCTTACTCTATAGTAAAATGGGTGTAAAATATCTCAAAATAAGCCATGTTAAATACATCATCTAAGGAATCTATGGTGGAATAGAAGCAAAAGAAAAGACACAAAATGGTCCTTTTAACATAGACAAAATAAGGATATAGATTCCTTATTAGATTTATCTATCCCACAACCAATCAATTAAGATCTCAAAGATTTGAATTTAACCAAATAATCCTCATTGGAAGGAAATGTATCAAGAGAAAGAGATGAATATTATACCTCTAATTTCTAAACATGGAATTCACTAATTATATCAAACAAATATTTGGATTTATCCAATATTTGTTGAGGTATAGTGTGTTGGTGCTTCTAAGTAATTTTCCAAGTCTATCTTTGACAAGCCTAGACCAATGGCCAATGAGCATGAGACAAATTTACAATTGTTATTCTCTACACTTTAGGATTTGCAAAACCAAGGTGGGTTCCCTTTTGAATAACATTATTTTAAAGTCATAACACTGTGTTAAATGATGCTAAAATAGATAAAAACTTCACACAAACAATTTGTGGATGAAATTGATTGGTTGAATCTTCTTAAAAATCCTCTATAGCCATGTATTTTAATAGTGTGAAAACAAGAATAAATAAACTTAAAAAAAGGATAATTTTCTAATTTTATGTTGATCTTGCCTAGGTTTCGATCCTATGAACTAATCAGACTAGTGTCTTATACATAAAAAATTCTTGAATGAATTTTTTTTATAATAGACTAGAACCCTAATTCAATAGTTTTTTATAATCTTTTTGACTTACAAAAATAAAATCAACTAATGGACAACATCATTAACTTTATTTTAGATCCTTATTATAACCATAATACCTTAAATCATTCAATTGAAAAAAAACTACTTGAATAGAAGATACCAATCAAACATCCATTACAATAAATTTTCAATGAGAACCTTGATCATCCTTGATTATTAAGGTTCAAAAGATAATTCTTTATAATGAGGAGACATTAAAAATGTGACTTGTATTCATATGAACAATAAAATTGAATTATTTGTTGTCATCATAGAGATAATTATAATATATTCTCTTTTTTAATTCCAAAAAGCCTAACTATACAAGACTAATTCTTACTAAGACTTTCTCTAAACCTAAGGACTCAAATCCTAGAATAAGGATCAGAATTCCCTTTCATAGAAGGGAGCAACAAGCTAACATCCTTATTTCACTGTTTCTAGTACAAAAAGAGAAAAATAGATGGTGTTACCTTCAAATAGGACAAAATACATTTAAAACATGAGGAAGGGCCCACTATTATAGATGTCAAAGCCTATTAAGAACATTTATAACTCTCAACAGATTTGATTTAATCAAAACTACCTTTTGCAGCTAACAGAGTAAATCTGATATTCATATATTGATTTATTGATTTTTTATTTATGTTGAAAGTTGATGACTGATTGAAACAAAACTCAAATTTTTGTACTCCTCATCTCCTTATTAATTTTCTTATTCAATGACAAGATATCATTTGAGTGGAAGAAATTAATTTACCCTAAACATGTGATCCATATAATCATCACCTATTTATACTTGCACCATATCAGAGAAACCAGTCATGTTGTACTTGTTGGACTAACCACAAGCATCTCCCTTCGGGTTCACGACATGGTTTAACCACCTCCCATGGATCTTAGCAGATGCTTGTATCGAGCATTGATAGGTCAATATTTTGGTGCAATGACAAGGCCAACAATTGGTATCAGAGTCGATCATGAGTTCGAACCCCTCGGGTGACGCTGAGGGGGGGATTGTTGGACTAACGGCCAGCATCTCCCTTCGGGTTTGTGACATGGTTTAACCACCTCCCATGTATCTTAATTGACACTTGTATCAGGAATTGACAGGTCGATCTTTTGGTGCAATGGCAAGGCCAATAGTACTCAAGTTTGGAGAGCATGTCCATGCCGAGATTTAATTGTTTTGCATTCATTTCACCATCTTTATTAATATTAACATAAATTGGAGGGATAATGTTAGCAAAATTATATTTCCACTCCTTGAAATATTTTATTTCTCCCTTTTCATACAAAATAGGAGGCATTTGAAACTTCTCAAAGCCCTCAAAGACATTCATCTTCCTCTTTATGAGTGTTTGGAATTTATTGTGGGGGAAGATGAAATCATTTAAATAATCAACCTTAAAATGAATATCAAACATAAAATTATAATCAAAATTGGAGTTCTCTACAATAATCTTCAATAATGCTATTCCTGGAGCCCAACTAACCTGAAAGCATTTCAACCTAACCCATATCTTAGCATGATTAGTGAATGCATCTTTCATAATTTTGTAATTATTCTAGAACTTATCAACATGGCTCAAAATACTAGACAATTTATGGCCCAAATGTTGGCAAGAGACATTGTGAGGTTCACTTGGTGTTGTCATTGATGGAAACCATAATCATCTATCAGGTCTGCACTTGATCATTTGGTCCTACCGGAAAGAAGAATCGGAAGTATCAAGAAAGAATAGAGTACCCAACAACATAGTGTTCTTCGATCTATAAGATCATTTCTAGTTATTATTTTTCTTTATGCATCCCAAGGAGCATTTGTTGGCATATTATCTATATTTCTTCTAAAGCACAATGGCTTGTACCAAAACATGTGAAATTTAGAAGATTTGGTTGTCGTGTTCTTAGTTTTTCTTGTATTAAGGTCAACTTCATGAATGTATTAAGTCGTTGATGTATGTGGACAAATTAATTTAATATATCTATGTATGTATGTCATTTTTTTGGGTTCTAGCCAAGTTATGGACGACCTTTGTGGGTACACATTTTATATTTCTCATAATATGAGCCAATAGTTATAATTTTATTATGTTTTGTTGAAGCTGAAAGAGTGCAAATAAATCCTATGTTGCGGATATATATACTTAGTCTTCCATATCATTTTGTATGAGGTTTAAGTTGTGTTAAATTCTGAAGAGCGAGTTAGAGTAGAGTAGAGGTGTGATAATGCACAGTTTCACTTGTGCATAGAAGATTTGTATAGTGTGCATGAGCAGAGTAGAGCAGAATTGCAGATTCAATCTATAGAAGTGAAGATCTATTATTGTACTCAATTTGGAACTGTAATTAGGAATTTTAGATGTTATCATCTTAGTTAAAATACTCAGATGGTTTTAATCTAAAATCTTGGGCAGCAAGCCCTTTATTTCTTGAGCAGTGAGCTTTAGGCAGTGCGCCTAAATGCAAGTGCATTCCCTTGTAATCTTCACTTTTGAGTATACTCAGAATCATACTTGTGGATTGGTCATCCACCATGGGTTTTCCCCTAATAGGGTTTCCACGTAAAAATATTGGTGTTATGGTGTTTTATTTACTCTCTTGTTTATGCATTGTGAATGAATGTTATTAATGCTTTATTACTATAGATTACTAAAGATAATTTTTGCACAACATTGATTCACTCCCCCCCTCTCAGTGTGGCTTGTTTCCAACAATTGGTATCAAAGCTAGTTCCTCTAAAGAAGAAAAATTCTAATAGCTTGGGGAGATCTTGGAAAGTATGGATTCATGCAATCTTGAAAAACATCTTATGGTGGCCCTAGTGTTAGGTTTTGAAGGCAGATATCTAAAAGCTAAATGCATATTTTATCAAATAAACCAGGAAATAAAAACACACAAAAAAATAACACAGATAATTTAACGTGGTTTACCCAATGTGGGCTACATCCACCAAACCGCAGCCATCCAATGATTTCATTAACCAGTGTAAAACCCTATTACAATATCGCGAATAATCGCATTTTATTTTTGTATTGTAACTCTATTAGAAACCCCTTATAACCAGCTTTTTAGAAGCTTCCGGATTAGGGTTATACAAAGTTGGGATTTTCCCCTTTTCGGTGATTTTTCCCTTTTTTGGTAATTTCGCGAGGATACATGAAGAGTGTACAGTATACAATGATCAGTCACCACATACCAACAACTAGATGACCTTGATCAGTCAAAAGATGAAGTCCAAAAACTACAAGTGAATCTCAAGGATGCAGAAAAATTCATTGAGTCCTTGAAAGACAAAATCGATAAGTCAAGAGAGAAGAGAAAGGAACTTTGTGATCAAATTCAATAGAATGATAACAAGAGCATTGAAGATGATCAATCCAGTAAAACCCTGAAAGATAAGACAGAGGAATGTGAAAAGATTACTGAAGAGAATACAGTTCTCAAGCTTGAAATGGAATCCATCATGATGAAGATGACAAAATAAATTGAAGATAGAAGGAAGAATGAAGAAAGTTTGGCTCAATCCTTGAAAGAAAAATCAGAGCTATGTAGTCGATTGAATGATGAATTGGAAGTATCTAGAAATGGTGAAGAAGCACTTGAAAAATAGTTGGATGATGTCAAAAATGAACTTTCTAACGCAAATGAATACAAGGAAAAGTTCAAATCCAGCTCAGCCATACTAAATGAATTAATTGGTAATCAAAGGACTCATGGTGACAAAAGAAGTCTTGGATTTGAGAAAGGAGAAAGCTGAAAATCTAAACAAAAGGATTTTGGACAAAGGCAATTTAGGCAAGGAAACCAAATGAACAAACCTGGAAGGTATCCGGTAAGACAACCTAATGCTCAAAAAATTAGTGGATACTATTTCAAATGCAATAAGTTTGGACATATGGCTTCTCAATGTAGAATTAGGATGAATCAAAGTGGTCCACATTTTTTAGGTCAATATTTTAATTATCATAAGATAGGTCATAATTCGATTGAATGCAGAAGTATGATGAATCAATTTTATAGAAGTGTCAAATGTTACACATGTAATAGACTTGGCCATACTACTAACCAATGCAGATCAAGAGGAAATTAATGGAACAACTTGTCTAGAAAAATAAATGGTGTATGCTTCTAATGCAATAAATTTGGGCATATAGTAACATATTGCTAGAACAGAAAAGGTATGGTAAACCAAAAGAAAAATGTGCAGAAAGACATCAAAGGAAAAGGGAAAATCACTTCAGATATAGTGAGGCAAAAAATGCAAAATAAATGGGTAAAGAAAGAACCTTCTACTAAAGAGAGTGTGCCAGCACCATAACCTACTTCTGGTAATTCCTCTAGGAATTAGTCTCGGGCCTATGGCCTAGGTGGAGTTGTCAAAGAAGATTAGATGAACCCCTAAACTAAAAGTGACACAAGAGGTGAATGTGTTCAGTAGATGCATAATCGATCAACAAATGCTATTGAACTCATTAGAGGAATTTGTATGTCGAAACATAGGTCTACAAATGCTTTATTTTCCATTGTGTATAGATACAATATAATTGGATGTATTAGGTTACAACATTTATTGTGACTAAAGTGTTAGGTACATAAAAGGATAAAAAGTAATTTCACACTTCATTTCTCACCTTACATTTTGAAGAGAAGAATTTTGGAGAGCTCATAAGCGATCTTTGACGATTTGAGGAAAAATCCAAGCATCAGAAGTAATTCAACATTTCAATTTCGATCCGGCGAAAAATTTATTTTATAAAAACTTTGCAAGTTTTTTATTTTGGGAAAATGAGTACTCCTTTGGTAGTAGAAATCAAGGATCATCCCTGACAGAAATTTAAATGGCATCCCTATAAATCTCTTAAGACTAACCCTTTAGGAGCTTTTTCATCGGTCCTACATGGATTTTTGCACACAAAAGATATTAGGGTTTATATTCATGGGTGATCCCACAATAGTGGTTTACAATTTTTGGCCAAACTGGACACTGAAATTATTATTTTTAACTAAATATTCACATTCAGGCACCTATAGTGGCTAAACCGTGAGGAATATGAAGATGATGTAAACTAGAGTCTCATCACATTTTGTCTGTAGATTCTAAAAATATTTTTTTCAATTTTTTTGGAATAATATTGCACTTCTTTTTCCATCTCCCATGAAAACTGGTTTTTTTCATAAAGCAGCATTTTTAAAAAGTGACGCTCACCATATACAACATAAATTTTTTTGTATGAAGGATGAAATTGTAATTTTTTTGAATTTAGATTTTTAAGTATGATATCTAGCACTTTCATTTGGTCTGATAGTTTTTTATTGAATATTTTTTCCTTAATAGAGTTTCGAAGTCAAACCAATTGCAATTCAGACATAGCCAGACTGTATACAACATAACTTTTTTTGTATGTATTGAAATTCAATTTTTTTTTTTTTAATAGATCAAAGACATCAATACCCAGCACAAAAATATTTTTAAAAAAATTATTTTGATAATTTGCTATTTTATCACATGTGCAAAACAGAGAGTTTGATTTTCGGTAAAAAACCTATGTTTAATAAAACTAAAAAAAACACATACATAATAAAACCAAAACATATTAAAACTATATTTGTGGGATAGCTCATTTTGAGGACTACCATAATAATTTCAAATAAATTTTAAATGAATTCATTTGATCCCCCAAAAGTTAAATCAAAAGTGATTTTTTATCAGCATTTTGATAGGTGTAAAGGAGATTCTTTTATAGGTATGGTTTAAAACTAGTGAGGTTCTATCCAAGGGGGTTTGATCTAAGGTGGTTTGATCAAACCCCCTTCAATTGGAATCCTTAAAATGGAACTTTTAAAGGCTTAAATCATTATATTTTCTAAAAATACATGATTTCAGCAAAAAATAGTTCCTCTCAGAAATCGTAAACCATGTTTGTGGGATCACCCTCATGCAAATATTGAAGAGATGGGTAGCTCCCAAGTTTTGAATCTATATAATCACCACATTGTTGATGAAGAATTCCATGTAAATCCAAAGCATAAATTTTTGGAAACAAAGAAATGTGTACATATGGCTAAATTCCTCGTGTTTATGGAAGTGAAATGGGTACGATATGTCCCAAGTCAAGTACACGATGAATTCATGTGGCTTAGCATTCCATTCAAAATCACTAAGGAAGCCATCAGTTTCGTAACCAATTTGAATTCTTCCAGTGGGTTGCCCATTCTCAAATCTATGAAAAATCAAACTGTCACAGATGCAACAGGATCAACTTACGACAGAAGGGCACTGACCAAAGATAACATCATTGATATAGATGTAAAATTTGCATCCATGTTCATTAGTTATAAAATCTACCATTCTAGTCGACAGAACTTTGTATCCGACACAACAATTTATACAACCTACTAGATGGTTAAAGAAAATGTTGACTTTGATCTTTGTGAGTTACTGAGGATTCAACGAATGGAAAATATGGCCAAAATAAAGAAGGATAAGAAAAAATCATTCAAATATGGTACCCTACTTTTATGCTTGTGTTATTTCATGAATGAGATTCTGGGAGTTGGTAAAGTTTAGTGGAGAAAAGACACTCTGGTAACCGAACAAATCAGAGATATTTTGTATAGCACCGGGGACATGAAATCAAGGAATGTTGCTATGTGGGGATATTTCAAGGATTTCCAGGCTATGATGCAAACAAGAGAGAGGATACCTACCTCTATTGTGTAAAACTAAAAAGATTCTATTTATTTTATGGTGAGCATTGATCAATGCATGCTGGAGGCCGCTGATCCCAAAACAATTTGGATTATGCCTATGGGTTATGAAGTCGATGGAGGAGTCTTGGACATATATGCTCAGCACATTATAAGCAAACCAATTGATCCATCAGAAGAGAGGTTCGAAACATATGTTGAAAAGAACAAATAGGTGCATAGTGAATTGAGAAATCCTGTTGGTACTAAGCGAGTGAGAAAATAGGTTGAGGTTCTTGCAAAAAGCATGGGAATATCTCCATATTTTCTCAAAGAAGCTAGACAGAAAAGAGTTGAAGATGAAGCAGCAAGACAAGCTGCTGAGGAGGCATCAAAAACAAAGTCAGTTGGTATAGAAGTACCATCCAACTGAGCTAGGACTACAAGAAGCTTTGTATCTCAGTTAGTTCCCACAAAAATGATCACTCCCATAAAAACTGACCCCAAAAGATCAGGGAAGGAAGGAAAGAAGAAAAGAAAAATAATATATATGGCTATCTCAAATGATGAGGAGACAAAATATGATAAAGAAATCAAAGAGATCTAGGTTCAAGGTACTAAAGTAGTCATAGTCACACAAAGAAATCCTTTCAGTGAAGGTGATCAATCCAAGAATAAATCAAAGACAAATAGATCAGGTATGTTTGTGCAAGCTATTACGAAAGCTATGGTTCAAGATGGAAATTTAAAACTACTTCTGAAATGGTATGAATCTTTCAATGTTTCTGATAAAATAATTTTGGAAGAGGCAACTATAAAACACATGAATTATTTCAATAAAGTTTTGATTGAAATAATGGATAGTTTTCCAAAAATATTATATGACATTTTGGAAACTAGGAGGTTAAGTGTTAGAAATGAAGAAGAGAAAATGAGAGAAAGGATTCTAGCTGAACTATGTCTAGCTATGTCTCTAGATGAAATGAAGGCACTCCTAAACAGAACACAAAATAATTTCAAGAGTAAAACAAGGGTCAACAAAATTATGATTGGTGAAATAGAAGAAGTCACAAAGGAAACTGAAGAAATTCTAAAATAAATACTGTTAAATGAAATAATTGATATTGTGACTAAGGAAGCCCATGTTAATAATTTTTTACCTAATTCGATAAATGAAGTAGAAGAAGGAAATGTTGATAAAAATGTTGATGATAATGTTGGTACTGATGCTAACACTGAAATTCCCATGGAAGTGAAGGCACTTGAAAATATTTCAGTTGAAAAGGTAGAAATATTTGAATTCAATCCCACACCTTCAGCTAAGGAAACACTTGTTGAGGAGAAGCAAGTAGTTTTGAATACTACAAGAGACAATGCTGAAATTGTAAAAAAATTTATGGTTGCACAAAAGGAAGAACTGGATGCAGAATTGATCGAAGGTCCCATTCACTTGTCTACCTTAAGCCCAATTCAGAAGATGAGAGTAGCTACATTCACTCAAGCTCAGGAAAGAGAGGAGCTATTGAAATCTCACATTGAGGATAACGAATTGTTAAATCTAGCATTTGGAATATTGAAGAAATTAATTCCATCTTATGTAAAAGATCCGGCTACCTCATCCTCATGTGAGCTAAAAAGGCTAATCAGTTCCGTTGACACTCATTTTGAGTCATTTGAAAAATAAGCCATGACAAAAGAATGAAAATAATTTGATGCTAAAATATTTAGCGGCATGAAAGATTTGATTCTTCAAGATAAAACACTCTTGACTACATGCATTAAGAATGTGAAGGATGCTTTGTCTGAAGGCGGAAATATTTACAAAGAATTCCTATCTTTCTCAAAAAAATTAGAGGAGAATGAAAAGAAGGTCAAGGAGCTGGAACTCAAACTAAATGCTATCTCAGAAGCATTTGATCTGGTAACCAGTAATGTTGGGAAATCCAAAGGAGAAGTGATTGCTTTGCTCAGTAATATACAAGGTTTGAAATATGAAAATGAAAAAATTGTTGCAAGAAGTTGTGAACTCCAGAGCATCATCTATCCAAAACTTGACATATTGTCAAGTTCTCTCAAAGAAGGAGAGGAATCTTTAGGAGTTGGAGATCCATCCAACCTGGAGTCTGCGGAGACTCAATCCTATCTGATTTGTGGTCACATAATAATTTTGGAAAGTCTTAAAAGGATTTGGGACACAAATCTGATTCAGCTAAAGAAAGACTTTGCTGATATTTTTCAACTCATGTAAGTTACAACTTTTTTTTGCTCAAACACTTTTTGTGAATCGATACATTTTGGCATTTGACACCTTCCTTTGCCATTGATTTGAAAGGGGGAGAAGGAATAGAGTAAAAAAAATCAATCATCTCACGGGGAGAAACATTTTTGAATTTTTGAGCGGTACAGTCTATCTTGGTACTGATCTGGCACTTAGAGATTTTTCACTAAGTGTTGCCATCAATGCCAAAGGGTGGATTGTTGGAAAGAGACACTATGAGGTTCACTTGGTGTTGTCATTGATGGCAACCATAATCATCTATCAAATCCGCACTCCATCATTTTTTCCTACCAACAAGAAGACTTAGAATTTTCAAGCAAGAACAAAGTACCTGAAAACAAAGTGTTCTTCGATCTGTAAGATCATTTCTAATTATTATTTTTCTTTGCACATCCCAGGGAACATTTTTTAGCATATTATCTTTATTTCTTCTAAAGTAAAATGGCTCATACCAGATCGTGTGAAAGTTAGAAGATATGGTTGTCGTGTTCTTAGTTTTTCTTGTATTAAGCCCGACTTCATGAATGTATTAAGTCACGGATGTATGGGAATGAATTAATTAAGTATATATATGTTTGTATGTCATTGTTTGGGTCCTAGCCAAGTTATGGCCAACCTTTTTGGGTACGCATTGTATATTTCTCATAATGTGAGCCAACAGTTGTAATTTTCTCATGTTTTGTTGAAGTTGATAGAGTGCAAATAAATCCTATGTTGCGGATATATATACTTGGTCTTCCATATCATTTTGTATGAGAGTGATCCCACAATAGTGGTTTACAATTTTTGGCTAAACTAGACACTGAAATTATTATTATTAACTAAATCTTCACATTCGGGCACCTATAGCAGCTAAACCATGAGGAATTTGAAGATCATGAAAACTAGAGTCTCATCACATTTTGTCTATAGATTCTAAAAAAAAAAAATCAATTTTTTTGGAATCAGATTGCACTTGTTTTTCCATCTCCCAACACATAAAAAAAAATCATGAAGGATAAAATTCTAATTCTTTCGAATTTAGATTTGTAACTCTAATATCTAGTGCTTCCACTTGGTTAGATAGTTTTTTATTGAATATTTTTTCTTTAATCAAGTTTCGAAGTCAAACCAATTACAATTTAGACATAGCATGATTGTATAATGCGTAACTTTTTTTGTATCTATCAAAATTCGAAAAAAAAAAAATTGTTGGATCAAGGACTTCAATATCTGGTGCACTCATATTTTAAAAAAAAAAATTGATAATCTACTATTTCTCCACATGTGTAGAACAAAGACCTTCATTTTTGATGAAAAATCTATATTTAATAAAACTTAAAAAACAAATGCATAATAAAACCAAAACATATTAATATTATATTCATTGGATAGCTTGTTTTGAGGACTACCATAATAATTTGAAATAAATTTTAAATGAATTTATTTGATCCCCCAAAAGGTAAATTAAAAGTATTTTTTTATTAGCATTTTGATAGGTGTAAAGGAGACTCATTTATAGGTATGGTTTAAAACTAGTGAGGTTCTATCCAAGGGGGTTTGATCTAAGGTGGTTTGATAAAACCCTCTTCAATTCGAATCCTTAAAATGGAACTTTTTAAGGCTTAAATCATTATATTTTCTAAAAATATGTGATTTCAACAAAAAATAGTTCCTCTCAAAAAATGTAGACCAACTTTGTGGGATCACCCATGAGGTATAAGTTGTGTTAAAGTCTAAATAGTGAGTTAGAGCAGAGTAGAGGTGTGATAATGTGTAGTTTCACTTGCACATAGAAGATTTATGTTTTGTGCATGAGTTGAGCATAGCATAATTGTAGCTTCAGTCTATAGAAGTGCATATATATTATTGTGCTTAATCTAGAACTGTAATTGGGCATTTTAGATGCTATCATCTCAATTCAAATATTCAAATATTCAAATGGTTTTAATATGAACTCTTGGACAGAAATCCCTTTCTTTCTTGAGAAGTGATCTCTAGGCAGTGCGCCTGAATGCAAGTGCATTCCTTTGTAATCTTCACTTTTGAGTATACTTAGAATCATACTTGTGGATTGGCCATCCATCGTGGTTTTTCCCCTAACAGGGTTTCCACGGAAAAATATTGGTGTTATGGTTTTGTGTTTATTTTATTGTTTATGCATTGTGAATGAATTTTATTGATGCTTTAAAGTTAAATATTACTAAAGCTAATTTTTGCACAGCACTGATTCACCCCCCCTCGCCCCCCTCAGTGTGGCTTATTTCCAACACCAACATGTTGTCAACCAAGTCTGAAATCATCTTGGCTCCTTCTTCCTTTTTCATTCTTATCTCTTCCCTGATTTGCTTGATATTTTCTCTTATATTATTAACCTCAATGGTTAAGGCTACCTTATCTTTTGACTCTTTCTCCTCAATTGAAATTTGTAGAGGTAGCAGTAATCCTATAAACACATTTACCTTCTCTTGCAACTTTAAATTTATGGCATTCACCTTTGTCAAATCTACCTCTAGTTTCTTTATTGTTTCTTTTGTAAATAAGGTTTTGTTTACACTGAGGGTGGCTACTCATAGGGCACTTTTATCCCCTAAACTCTTGACTATCAAATTTCTAGTGATTTCATTTTTATCATTGATTACCTAGGGTTTGTTGGTCTTTGGGAAAATTGACCAAATTTCCAAGGTCTCATGCCTTGGATTAAATATAAATCCAAATATAGAGCATCAACTTGCTCTTCCAATTGCAACACAAGTTAATTCCCTTCTTTTCTTTAGATAGTATTAAATTCAATTGTAGATGATATATCTCATCCTTCTAGAAACACACAACCACCACTCCTTAAAAACTCTATGCCACTCTCAGGTATCATGGAAACCATTTATGCATCTACCTCTTTCCAAAATTGAGCTATGAGCTCCTTCTTTCTTTATTTTGTGAATTTTTTCCCTTTCAACCTGTTTTGCAACTCTTCCCCTTTATTTCTAAGGATGAAATCCGTAAATTCCTTGGTGGTGATGAATTTTTCATCTTTCATGAATTCAAAGAAAGTTAAGGCTCTTACATCATCCATCACTTGCTCTTCAGCCTCAAAATTGATGAGAAACCTATCACCTAAGGGTCTTTTCACCAAAAATCTTAAGGATGGCCTTGTAATTTTCCTCATTCCTAACTCTTTAGGTAAATCCCCACCATCTAAAGGGTAATCCATAAGGGATTCTACTCTTAAGTCTATATTTTGCAAGGGTATAACTTGTTGTGGACTTTGTGGCACCTCCACTTAAGAAGGACTTGGAATATCAACCTATGGGATAGGTACACTGACAAGAAATTTTTTGGAATTATCCAAAATTATCTTGATCCTAATAACAAGATCTTCAATCTCTAGGTATGCCCCTTTGTAAGAGGGATTTTATTGCTTCATTTTTCCCAAGTTGAAATTTGGATTCTCGCCTATTGTTCTCTCCTCTTTGAGGCCTTTTCTTTTGTTGAGAAATTTTTGATGAAGTCCTCAACATTATCATGCTCATGAAAAAATTCAGCCAACTTGAAACGATTCATGGCATCATGGATGAAATTCTCAAGATCATAGTCTAACATTTTCCACCTTCATCCTATATGGGTGCAACTTAATGAATAAAATCTTCAATCCCTCCTTATCTATAACTTGAAAGCAATAATATAATTGTGGAAAGGAGGATGGCATGCTTTTTATAGTTTCTAAAATGAGTATTATCATACTCATTTAATTTCCATGTGATCAAAAAATAAATTCTATCTGGGACGATTCTAGGTAGCACATGTGGTGTGACAGGGCAACCACAAACCCTAATCATTGTTGCATCTAAATAATGTAACCAATCACCCCAATTGTGATTCATTCTAACATTGGGATCAAGTTCCTTGGGCCTTAATAATCTTATTACTTCCTCTGAGAGCCTCCAATCTACAAGTTGGCTGAAATTTCTTAAGACTTCTCTTATAAAAAATTCTTCAAAGACTAGATAATTTGACTTATCATAGTCTTTACCTCAAATGTAGGTCCATTCTTGCACCAGTAACAACCTTTTTTGTGCATCTTGAGTCTTTATTTATACATGGTGAGACCAAATATTATTCTCGCTAAATAAAATGATATAGAGCAATAGAGAGTACCATTTAAAATGGACAACATGGCTATCCTTTTTAAGAGAGCTCAAAGCTCTATGAATTTCCTCTACTAGATAATTTTCATAATCATATGGCTTATTGAAATCCCTGCCTTGAATGTGTACAACCAACACCATAAAATTCAATAGAATATGAGGCTATCCATGCCTAATACCTGGCAAAGGGAAAATTAGGTTCTTGTGAAGTAATCTTCAAATATATCATAACTAAATGGCTCAAAATCCCCATTGGAAAATCTCTTTCACTCTTTGGCCCCCTAGGCCTGAAAATTGGCAACCATTTAAATATTTAACTACCCTATGCCTCTAATATTCTTTGGCCAATGCACAAAATTTATTGGTAGTTGATAATTAGGGTCCAAATTGAATACTTTGCATATTTAGTCTCTTTTCAAATTCATCAAAGATTCTCCCTTTGTTATTTATAGAGCCCTTTTCTCTAGGTTGTAGGCTTGTGCAATTCCTTGGATCGGGTCTATATTTATAAATAGAATGGGCACCAATAATCTCCTAACCCCTAGTCTCCAAATATTTTAGATGGGCCTATCAGCCAGTCATTTCTTAAAAGCATGTTTGAAAAGAGCATACCTCTAAATTGGGATGAAAGGGTCTCTATAATTCTCATTCTTATCAAGAATTCTATCTGTTGGAATTCTTGAGCCTTGTGATATTTTGGGCCTCTTGGATGACCCAAGAGATGGATTAATGATTTCATCATCAATGCCTCTCTTCACACCCCACCAATTTTTGGCCATGGATTCTTGTTTAGGGTTTCAATTTATACAAGCTAAGGCTTAAAATTTTAAACTTCTTAGAAGAATTATTTAAAATTTTAAACAATTTGCTAACCTTTTTGAATCCCTAATTTAATTTTTATCTTTATCAAACTATAAATTCCCCTTTTTACACCAAAATTTAAAAAATAATGTTTGAATTAACTTATGGCTTTAAACTTGTTGTAAACCCTAGAAATATCACAAAATATTCTCATTCACTTGGAATTCTATGACAAATTCACTCTGCAACCATCATTTTGTGCTTTGAATGCTAAAAATACATGTAATTATGCCAAACAATAAAAATATGGTAGCTACAAATAAAATCCACCATTAATGTCTTCACATGCTTGAGGGAATGACCAGTGGTAGTCCATCATTTTTTTAATTTGGAATGTCGATTTGATGAAGATCAACAATAGTAATAGATATTTGAAATCCTTTCTATGAAGGGAAAGTCATTTTTCTCTTTTATTTTGATGTGGAACATGTGTCAACATTTTGGGGACTCGTGAAAATAAGATGGATACTTTATGAGCTCTCTTGACAAGGCTTTCCTCTATGAAACAACAAAAATGAGTAGTGATGAGACATGTGGCATGATTTCAAGCATTCGAGGAAACAAATACTCGAATTAACATTACCTCATGAAGGTTTAAGCTAGCACAAAAAATGAAAGAAATGCTTACTGAAAAAGTGACTTAGCGACAACTCAACTTAAAACCATATGAAAGATACTTTTTGAGAACTAGCAAGAAGAAATTATCAAGATTAAAAGCTTCCCCAAAGGTTATAGCTAGCCCAATTTAATCAAATTTTGACACTTGGTGTTGACTAGGATAAATCTGGGATTGCCTTATGGACTTGAATTTGGATAACTTAAAACCCTTTTAACATCACATGCACAAATGAAAAAATTATGTTACTAGGAAAAGGGGTCAGTAACACATGGTTTAAAAGACATTGCGGGACACCTTAATATACCAGGAACCTAAAGAGAAGGTTACCAACTGAAAATAATCGAAGGAAGCAGGAGATACAGCTT
The DNA here is from genome assembly GCA_007115665.2 of Sequoiadendron giganteum. Classification (NCBI taxonomy): domain Eukaryota; kingdom Viridiplantae; phylum Streptophyta; class Pinopsida; order Cupressales; family Cupressaceae; genus Sequoiadendron; species Sequoiadendron giganteum. The sequence goes on from CM021105.1 coordinate 500,325,520, forward strand.
GATTGGATGAGAAACCATACAAGTCAGCAACAAGGGGAAATGGATGGTTTTTTCACAAGTTCACAGAGAGAAAATAATAAAATCAGAAATGCTTATGAATTAAAGGAAATGTGTGAAATAATACCATGTGTAAAGTGAGACCCAAAAATGCACAAAGGTTTTAATAATTATATTAAAAGTGCATAAGTGGAACAAGCTTAATTGGTGCTTGGTCTAATAGGGCCGGTTATAAAATGAAGCGAAGGCCTTAGAGATGTAACTTTAGGAACCAAGTGACCAAAGCAAGTGGTCAACACAAGAATATAAAAAAAGTGCAAGGGTTTGGTAAGAAATTAGGGTTTTTTAAAAACCCTAAACAATAAGTTTATGTTCACCCAAATTAGACCATAAACTCTTGGAAAGAAGAAAATACTACATTTTGATCTTTCTTGTATGATCATTATGGAGTGAGTAGCTTAAATTTTATTGAATTTTCCATGAGAGAAACAAGTAATAAGAGATGAAAATACATAAAATAATACAATTATCTAATATGAAATCTCAAATATATGAATGAATACTAAAATTAATCCCCCAAAAAAATATGGAACTCTTTAAGTGTTTGCATGTGCAAGCAATCAACCAGGGTGCAAAATAAAATAAATAAAAGATACCTGGGGTTAAATATAGAAAAAGTGCATGTCTATATTTGAATATATCTTGAATACTTTCCAATGTTACAAGAATTGCAAAAATTAAATAAACAAGTAGAAAATTATGAGATCAAAATCCAAAAGGGGCAATTTGGACTTTTCAGCAAAAGCAGACACCTATAGTAAAAAAAAAAATTAAAAATGCTCCACTACAAGGTGATTGGAATCTAATTTCCAACAACTATAAGAAGTAAAAAATTGGATATCTTGATGAAAATTTATATCCCAAAAAAACTCCCTTATCAAGGAAAAATAGGCTAGAGGTGGCCTCTTGGTACATAATGATATAATAATCAAGTGGATATATGGTACATAATGTACACATAAGGCCTTTCTTATGAAGGAAAGGTGAGGATAAATGAACATAATATTATCACATGTTTCACAGTTATATTACATGAGACAAAAAGAGATAAGGATCTTGCATGAACCCTAAGTAAAATTAACTAACAACTGTGAATAGGACCTAGGAGGTGAATCCATTAGTTAATATTCATGTTCACATCAATAACATACGATCATATTCAATCCAAATGCAAGAACATGCAAACCAAATTCAAATACATGCAATCCCCAAAATCACCTCAACGCTTATACCAAATGTTAAGAATTTGTGCCTTTAAAACCCTTAGCAATTAAACTTAAAATAAAGCTCAACTACTAAAAATGCAAGTATTTCCAAATTACCCCTTTAGAGAGAATATAATATAAATAATTCTATAAAAAAATAACAACATTTGACATGTAAACAACACTTAAAATGGAGTGATAAAGAGATAAGAACATAAGTAACTACAAGAAGACAAGAGACAAACGTACCCTAGAATTATTTTTTAAAGGAAATCCAACCTCTAAAGAACTACATAACTCAATGTATTACCAAACCTATATGGCTACAATACATTCATAGAGCTTATCCATGTAATATTTTGATGAGATCACCACGTCTACACTTCTAGTAGAAATTTGGCAACATAATCTTATAAAATACATTTCATACATCATTTGTCACATGCCTCAAATATATAAACTTAAAGAGGCACAATAAACAATCAAAAAATAATATCGTGGACACAAAAAATACCTAAAATATCATGGTAAGAATTCTAGAGACCCTTACTTGTGTGGATGCATTCTAAAATAGAAAATACTCTTACACAAACATCTTTTACCTTCATTATGTAAGTTGGCATAATTAAAATCCCAAGCACTCACCCATTAAGTACTAATTACATATTAAACCCACTAAGAAAGTAATATTATCTAAGTCTACTATGCCCTTAAGAATAATAACATAATTAGATATATCGCCATCCTCACATGTCTATCCTATTTTTCCTAGTTTGATTATTGAAAATATATGAATAAATAACCATCTACAAACAATAAGGTTATATTAGAACTTAGGATGTGCAAGGTGAATAGAACACCTAATCCTAATACTATAGGCTTTGGGCTTTCATTAGATCAATGTCCTAAGTCAAGTGATGAGTTTGAGGATATGTGTAATGTGTCTTTTTCTAGTTTTTTTGGTACATAATATATGTAGCGGTTTGTACTAGACTTGATATTGCCCAAGCAATTGGATTTTCTATCAATTTTATGTTAAGCCTTGGTACAGAGCATTAGAATCATGTTAAGAGAATATTTAGATATGTGTGAGGAACATCTAATTATTATATGTCATTTCAAGAAAATGATGTGGGAAATACTTTGGATATATAGGACTTTATTGATTCAAATTGGATAGTAGGAGGTTGAAAAATGGTTGTGTTTTCTCTATTTTGTGTTGTCAACTAGATGACTAAGAGGCGGCCCATGATTATTTTTCTATAATAGAAGAAAATTACATGGCTTCCACACATGTTTGTAAAGAAGTATTTTTCTTACAAAGATTGTGCTAAGGTATTGGTTTTGATTATAGGGTTGTAATAATTGATTGTGACAATCAAGGTGTTATTTCTTTGTCTATGAATTCTATGTAACATGTTCATACTAAGCATATAGATGTTTAATATCACTTGCATGGTTGAGAATGGTAAGTTCATGATATAAAAGTTGCATACTCTTGATAATTTTATGTTCCCTTACAAAATTAGTGAGCATAGAAAATTAAGTTAGTGCAAGGAGGTTATGGGCCTTGTCTCTCCTAGCACTTAATTTGTTGCAAGAATGGAAGAAGGAATGAAAGTGTTTTCATTGATGTCAACTGGTCAACTGGTTATCTACTAGTTGTTGTTGGTTGTATATGTTGAGGATATTGAGAAAATTGTATTAAAGGAAGTTTACAGGTATTTAGGATGATGGTTCAATATATGTCCCTATGGTTGTGTAGTTCGGATATGTTAGTCATGGTTGTTGAAGGTTCCTATATCCAGATTCTTGGCCATTGGTTCTTTGTGAAGTTCGAGTTGTGTTCACTAGTTGTGAACTATGTTTTTTTAATTTTTTGGCTGAGATTCGAGAGAAATTTTTCTAGTCCAAATTTATTTTTGATGAATTATTTTGAATTGTGGTTCAATAGATAATATGTTTTGATTGCATTGAAGATATTTTTGGTTTATGGAAGTTTCAAGCTTAATTTTTTTATGTGTTTTACATTGTTTTGGTTGACCGTGTGTTAAGCACTATCTTCAAAGTTGATGAAGCATGTTGGATCAATTATGGGTCTTGATGAAGTGTGTGTTTAGGTCTCACCCATTCTAATTCCACCCTAGGATGTTTTGGCACCGACCTAATTTGAATTTGAAGTTGGGTGGTCGAATTTGTATCTTTTCAAGGTTGGAGATAGTATAAATACAAGATGAGCTAAAAATGAAAAATGTGTAAGAGAAAATAAGGAAGATAAGTGAAAGAGAATACGTGGCTTTGATTCTATTCAAAAAATTTGTGTGAGTTATGTGTGTGGTAGATCAGTGTGAAGCTTAATGCTAAGTTTTTGGATGTAGTGAGCAGAAGCAAAAATCTATCATTCATGCACTTGTTGATTAGTTATTGTGGGGGAATCCTTTGTTGCATTGGGATTGTTGTCTCTCTGTAACAAGTCTTCTTTGTCCTTTTTGTATCTTTTTGGTTGTGAGACCTCTGGTTTGTAGCCCTATTGGATAGTGAGTCCTTATTGTAGGTAGTGAGCCTTAACTCATGCAGTGAGACTTTTTGTAATCGATTTTGATATTCTCTATAGTGTGAGTTATTCCTCACCATGGTTTTTCCCTCATTGGGTTTTCCTCATAAATCTAGTTTTATTGTGTGTGTGTATTGGATTTGAGTTTCTACATTGGCATTTGATGATTAATCATTTAAGTAGTTTATGTATTAGCTCTGATAATTGAATTGAAGGTTAGAATCTATTACAATTGATTCACCCCCCCTCTCAGTTGTCCTATTCAAAAATTGGTATCGAAGCTTGGTTCCTTGGTGAAGATCTTAACCGCTTGAAGAAGGTTTGGGATGGCTAGTAAAATGATTTTTGATTATCTGAGGTTTGATATAACTAATCATGGTATCTAGAAATTTTTGATGGGAGAATATCTGGATTATTGTGGATATGATGTGGAGAAAGCTTACAAGAATTCTTATACTCCTCCTGCTAATGGTTCAAATACATCTAAAGAAATCAAATTACATGAAACAAACAATAAGGCAAATTTTATCTTGAAGAATAGTTGAGTACATTTCGAGTTGATTAAGGTTCAAAATTTAAAGATAGCTAAGTTTGGGATGCTTTAGAAAGAGCACATGATAGTGATGTAAGAGTTAAAAAAGAAAAATTTGAAAATTTGGAAACATAGTTTTATCTTATACATATGTCTAAAGAAGAAAATGTCAAAGAATATGTACATAGATTGGATGAGGTAGTGGTTGGAATGCGATCTCTTGGTGTTATTGTAGGTGAAACCAGGATTGTAAAGAATATTCTCAGAACTATTCCTTATGCTTACAGTGAAAATGTGAGTGCTATTGAGCATACTATAGATTATAAGACTTGTACTAAGGATCTTATGTTAGGATTTTTGACATCCTATGAGATGACGAAGCTGAATCTAAGAAATGGAGACAAAACAAAGACTATTTTTAAAGCTAAAAAAACTGAAGATCCAGATGAAGCAAGCTTCGATGAAATAGAAGCTAACTTTGTAAGAAGAATGAGAAAAGGCTCCAGTAAGTATGAAGGTAAGTTTCCCTTTAAGTGCTTTAGTTGTGGAGAAATAGGTCACTATGTTTTTGTTACCAGATTTTACTTACAACTCAATCAGGTAGAGCCTGTTGATTTTTAAACTGAGAAAATGAGGTACATTTTATTAACTTTCCTTCATTACATTCAAATGTATAAATGAAAAAATCTAGAAAAGATTACAATTACAGATTACAACATTCATACATATGCATGTAATAGAAGAAAGATTTTGATCTTTTCAGAAAAAAGTAATCTTTATTGAATGTATAAGTGTACATTGTCTCATACAAGCCATGATTCTAACCTTTGCTTATTCAATACAAATTATGAAAATACTCATACATGAATAGGTAAATAAAGAAAAATGAATGTGCATAGAAGGAAAGTAACTAGCCATTTCCTGTGACTGACTAATCTTGACTAGAGTTGTATTATCCTGTTGTTGTCCTGAGCTTCATCTTCCCCTTCTAGCTACTTTTTTCTCCTAGTCCTACATATGACAATAAGCAATGGTGTTAGAGTATACTCTAAGCAATGACTGATTACAAAAATTGCATACACATTCACCCTAGATGCACGTATAAACCATTCATAATGTGTATTAAATAGTCCATAATTTCATTTTTAGGTGTCCCATAAAACCATTTGAGTCATCAAACACACCTACAATATACATGTTTTTTCTAACTTGTTTGCTTCATGTGTAGATACAGGTGTAATCATGTCTTGTTTTTATTCATCTTAATTTAGCATGTGGGTTAAAATGTGGCTCCCACGAGGGTTGAGCCTAGCATGTTTCATTAGTATACTTTAAAGAGGCATAGAAGGTAATTTATCTCCTTATGTTTCACTCAAGCAAGCACTCATCATTTGTGACAGTGATTTATTAGTCATTTTCATAAGTGACATGTACTTGTTTTAGTTAGAATGAAGGATATATCAATGTAAGTGATAGAAATAGATTGCAAAGTACAATATAAACATGTGTATCTAATAGTCATCATTTTATGATACAACAAGAATCATTAAGTGTTATTGAGAGCTATCATGAGCATAGTGATGCAACTAGATACTTTAATGATCTTTGCATTTTTTGAAGTAAATAGGTGCATGATAATTCAATTGATAAGAGAAAATGTGAATGAAATTCCACTGTAATGCATATAATAAACAGGTGTTATCCATCATGTTTCTTTCTTGAATTTAAATGAGAGGTTTGCATTCACCGTTCATTCAAAATTCAAGCATGACTCAAGAGGTGGGCATTATAAGTCATGTCATGGCCCATTAAACCATAGGTTGCATGAGCATTTTTTGTTCTATGAATTTAGAAAGGAAAATGAGAAAGTTTTAACGTGGTAAAACAAAGGGGAAAAATGAAGAAAAGTAAAGAGACTTTGTCATTTTTTGATGCCAAGGAGAGGAGTTATTTTCATTCTTGATATCCCCCGTAGAGGATTGCATTAGGGTTTCTTGGTTGCACATTGAAGTAGTTTTCTACAGAGATTTCAGGAAAAATTTGGGCCACACTGTAGAGAATTAGAGGAATTTTTAATCACATTGAAGTTTGTTGCAAATTTTAAGAAAGAGTACCACCACGTTGCAAAATACCATATTTGGAAAATGAGGCATGTTTCATTAAAAGAGGGAGATATGGCTCATTTTAAGGAGAATGGAGAGTTTCCAGAAGTTGAGAGGTCCTAGTTTCATTTAATATTTATCCACATTGTAGCAGAAGATGGGAGATCTCATGTGATGCATGCAAAACGGAGATTTTTTCAACGGTTGCAACAAACTATGTCCACATAACAAACCTTTCCATAATGAATTTATCACATCGTTATTGTTCTAGGTTTGTTTGCTATGAGAAGACATTTAAAGATCTTACTTATGATGGTTAAATGAGATTTTTATTTGAAATGTACATTTTGGGCCAACATAGAAAAACTTTAGATTCCCATTGATCTATCAAAGCTTTGTTTATTAACTTGATCAATGTCCCTAGCAATCAAAAAATCTCAAGTCCCTGATATAATTCATATCAAAAACATACCTAGAATTACTGTTACTTTGTATGGCATAGGTTCCTTTGACAAGTAATTCAAGGTGAATAAGAGTTCTTGAAGTCTTATACAAAGTCATTGAGGTCAGATGAGGAAAATATTTTTGGGATGCATGGAAATAGTTGCAATGGCACAAATGGTAGTTTTACTAAGGAGGGTTTCAAAAGAACATCATAATCAGAGCATGGCGAGGGGTTTAGGTTAAGAAAAACCCAATTTTTCTCTCCATCTGCAAATAGAAAAATCCACGGCCTCCAAAGAAGTAGGTCTTTATATTACCTAGATACAAAGAATGGATGGTCCTTAAGAAAACCAAAGATCAAGACCTGTAGCGTGCTTAGCCCGCGGCCATGATGGGAAAAATTTGATAAGTCCCTTGAAAATTCCTGAGAGGGAGATAAGAAATTATTTACAAGGCTGAGAGCTTGGGAAAAAAGGAAGTAAGCCTTATTTCATGTATATATTCATAGGGATCGAGCCAAGAAATGCCTAATGAAAAACCCTCATGGTTTTTGTAAAGAGAAGAGACAAGAAAAAATGAAAAGAAACAGAACACTTCATGGCTATGAAGAAGGAGTTTTGGCCTTCGTGATAGAAAATCCACAGGTAACCCTCCATTTAGGTTACAAACTAGAAACAAAGGTCGAGCAAAGTTACAGAAAGAATAAATAAGAATGGTACGGCTACACAAAAATGGAGGTCATGCTTGTAGAGAAATCTACAAAGTGAAATGCCACAAATATGTAGAGTTTTTTTGTGTTAGAACTTACCCAGATTTGATTTTGAGTTATCATAGAGTGAAGTTACCAAATGGAATGTGTTTCATGGCTTTGGGTTTCCATTCTCCTTGGTGACCAGTCACAAAAAAAATCACAAAAAATGAGAATGGGTGAAGAGATTATGGGTTTTGTGGTCTATGAAACCCTCTCAAATCACAAATAGCAGTTTTTCTTAAGTTTTCTTTGAGAAATAACTTACCTTTCTGTCATGGAGGGAAGAATTCATGATTTTGTGTAGAAATTCTCTATATTTTGCAAAAAATCCACCATGGAACCATTGCTCGAGCTCCAATCAAACCCTAGTTGGCGGCGTAACTTCTTCATGAAGCTTCAATCATAATGAAATGACAATTTTTTCTTTTTCCATGGTTTTTTTTAGGGTTACTAACCCTAATGGAACTGATAATAACATGGTATTTTTGTTTTTTAATTTTTTTAAATAAAACAAGTGTTGAATAATATATGTCTGTGGATGGAAAAGGTAATTTTTATGCCTTAGTTATTTCAAATACCTTCTAAACTTCAATAAACCTTTGTAAATATACATGCATGTATGGCGTGTATAACTTTGTGACATATGGATTCCAACTATACCTTTGGAGTAGTTAACTTTGAAAAATGTTCATCTCATGTTTATGAGTTGACCATTGTAATGATCGATATATATATTATTGCATAGTATACAATGTAAAACAAATGACTTTAAAGGTGCAATTATAAGCCTTAAATAGTCATATTGTTATTATTAAATGCAATAAGGATGACTTGGTCGATTGAGGAAACTCAAAGATATGCTTTCATTTATGCTCTTATAAGCATCTAGGGAGGTTATTTGTAGTTTGCAAACATATGGAGAAGATGTAGGGAGTGATTCATCATCTTGTTGAGGGAATATAGGTTCTCTTAACCCCATTTAAAGAATTTTTGATATGTTTATGGTTTGATTAATTCATGCTTGAATTTTTCAACCATAGTCATGAGCTCTTTTGGAGAGGATTTAGGTCCTAGATTTTTGGCTTTTGAGGGGCTTATGAAAATGAGGTTTCTAGAGCCTATTTTGGTGGAGCTACTTGGAGATGATAGTTATATACTCATTTTTGACTCATTTGTAACTCATTTGTAGTTAGTTCTTACTTGATGCTTCTTCTGAATTAGTGAATTTTGTAATCCTTTGACAGAGAAAAGTAGATTTAAGTAACTCATGTTTTGATATGAAATACATTGAATACCTTGAATACTATTGGCTTGAAGTTTTTTCTTTCTTGTTCTTTGCATTATTGTGTTTAGAAATTGATTAATCAAGTTGTTAGTGAGGTAATATTTATTTCCTTATAACTTTGTCTTAGATTTTAGAACCTTTATGCAGAAAGTATACTAATGCAGATTACAAATTGTGTTAAGAAGTGTTAAGGACTTTTAGATATAAAATTATTATTCTTCTTGAATTCTAAGCATTAGAACCTGTTTGTAAAGCATTTATGCAAAAGTATACGGTAATAGGTTGTGCAGGTTAAATTTTTGTTAGTATAGCAAGTGCATGAAACTCTAAGTTTCATAATCTTATCAGTTAGGTGTATCACCATAGGAATTAGTATCTACCACTTATAGTTTTATTAAATTTTTAGCAAATACTTTTCCCTTTTCCTTACAAAAGATTAGTAGTTTAGGTGATATCCAAGCTAGGAAGTTGGCCTTCTCCAGAGGTTCTTTTCTATTTTTAGGTGTCCCACAGCCTGGAAGAGTTCTGATGTTCCTCTAAAGTATCCAGTTCTACAACTTGATAAGGGTGAAAATTTATGAGACAACAATTTTTGGCATGCTTGATGGGACTTTTGAGCAGACAATATAGAAATTTCAAGATGTTTTGCTAGTTGTGATGTGCTGCAAGTAAATTTCAGACCTTACAAGAAGGTTTCTTAAGGAAATTTGATGACTCCATTGGTGATTGAGCAGTAGAACCAATACGTTTATGAAAATGATACAAACCAAAAGCGCAAGTTCAGTTCCCTTTGAATATTTACAATTGTCCCTACCCAAAAGGCAGGGTAGAACAGTAAGGAGAGCTCCTGCTACAATTAGGAAATTTGCTTCAACTCCACCTTTAGCAAGGTTAGCACAACCTCCTATAAGACAACAAGTATTTCAACAAGTTGTTTTTCCAGTAATGGTTGTCCCAAGGAATCAAGTGTTTGTCACATTCAATCAAGGCAGTCCATTACAACTAGCACAACATGATGATATACCAATGGTTGCACCTAGAATTTTGTCGTATTTTTCTGGTGAAAACCAGACTACACCAATAGAAAACATCAAAGATGTAGAAAATTTGTGCTCAGTGCATCATATTACTCAGAAAAATGTGGTTGTAAGATTTTTAGCAACATCTTTTAAGGGTTAATCACTTCAATGGTTCAAAAACTTAGCAGCGGGTACTATTTGTACTTGGGATAAGTTGGGAGAAGCCTTATACAAGTAGTTTGAAGTCACTAATGATAACTTGTCTCTTGTAGAGAAGATCATTCAAATTAAAAGGGCACCCTATGAGAGAATGATTAATTTTAATTTCAGGTTTCAGAGGACTTGGGATAGAATCCAAACAAATTCAAAGCCTCTAGCTAAGTATGCATTTTTGTACTTTTTAAGGGCTTTGAATAGTGAAATAGCACTTATGATATAGTCTATGGGTGGTAATACTTTACCACTAGCCTATAATTTGGATGTTGCAACAGAAAATAGCCTTATTCAGGCTGGAAGGATTGCTCCAAGACCTCCTATGCCCATCTTTTCGGACATTCAATCTAATGTGGTATTATCTGCACCTCAAATTGTATCATTACCAATTGTTATTACACCTGAACATGTTGCAATTTCTCTTATAAATCAGTCAAAAGAGCTACAAGCTATTAAGGAAATTCAACAAAAGATCAAAAATTATCTTCAAACTTTTGGAAATGAGCTTACTAGTCTCAAGAAGCAGCAATTTTAGGGGTTTAAACCCTATCAAACTCAAAACCAAGGCCAAAGCAGCCAATAGTATCAAACCAACAGACAACCATATCAGGGAGGTTTCCAAGGTACAAGGCAAAATATAAATCAGAGGCCATTTCAACCATATAGCCCTATTCCAGTTAGTACAGCAAAGGATTTGGTACCTATTCAAAATAATCTTGTTGCTGATTTTGAATGGTGTTATCCATGTAAATAGCCACATAATCAAGTTGTGTGCTCTAATGGTGTAATTAATCAAGCTCTTATGGTTCAGAATGTTGTAGGTGCACAAAACATACCTAAGGAAAGGTCTTCACAACAGCAGGATCAACTTGCAAATGAGATAACTCTCCTGAATTACCAGGGAAAGGAATTGTGTGGAGTCAATCAAGATGATACACCTATTGTTGTCAATACATAAGCCAAGAAAAGGGCCTTTGAGGTTGAACAAGTAACAAATAAGGATAATGGAGTTTTTGGTCCATCAAATCAGCGATTACCACACATTTTACAATGCGGTCAAGATGCTAGTAAAGAGCAGCCAACACATGTTGCATCTTCAAATCAAATGCAACCCGATCATGTTGTTGTAAAAACTCAACCAAAGGTAATTTTTCTAGGCCTTTCAACATTGTTGAAAGAATGAATAAATTAAATGTTTTTATTTCAATGTGGGACTCATTAGCAATACCTGGTCAAAGGGGTTTATTGTAGTCAACCTTGTTTAACTTGGTTGGTTTAAATGTTTCAAATGAAGCCCCTGAGAGCCAAGAAAGGTCAGTTTTAACCAACGCACCTCAGGACAATAATCAACAGCAAGGTAAGGGTGTCAATCCCCCTCCATTTTATGTTTCAATAATAGTGGGTGATAAGTTGGTGCATAATTGAATGGTAGATAGTGGTGCAAGTAGTTATGTTATGCCCAAAAATATTGCGGACCAGTTAGGACTGGAATATCATCCATTAAAGAACGGGGTACTTCAATTAGATGGGATAGTTGTTAAAACTGTAGGCGTTATCAAATATTTGAACCTTACATTACTTGCTTGTCCTAATTTTTCAATCCCTTGGGATGTGTTTGTTATAGATTTTCCCCCATTCTTTGCATTATGCTTGTCTAGGGACTTCACAGCTAAAATTGGGGGGTATTTATCTTCAGATTGGTCCCATATTCATTTTTAGGACTAGGTATGGTACTAAGGTAACCACAATATCTGAGTCTCTTTCGAAATATCACATCAAACCTTATGTCCCAGCTACTGTTTATGTTAATTCTATTGTTTTAGAGGATACTGAGCTTGCTACAGCTCAAGAGCTGCAAGTTGAAAGTGTACCTAAGGTATTCCTAAATGAGTGGGCAGCTGAGAGTGTGGTTGATAACCCAAATGATCATATTCAGGATGTTGGTTTGGGTAATTATGTCCTACATGAACTTGAATTGGAGATGCATAACCTTTAAAAGAAGGAAGAAGATCCTCTTAAGCTACAGGATGAGTTGTGGAAGATGTACTTTGATAGATCCAGAAGTAAGAATGGAGTTGGTCAGGGTGGAATGCATGTTTCCCCTCAAGGTGATAAACATATTTTTTCCTTTCATTTCTCTTTTTCTTGTACTAATAATATTTTTGAGTACGAGGGGTTGATTCAAGGTTTGGAGTGGGCAAGGAAAAGGAAAATTATAAATTTGCAAGTCTTTGGTGATAGTGGGTTGATTGTAAATCAGGTTAGAAACTTGCATGTTACTAAGAATGATGATTTAAAATTCTATAAGCATAGAGTTTGGGATATGATATAGGAGTTTGATGCTTTTAATCTAGTCTCCATTCCTAGAAGTGAAAATAAACATGTTGATAGGTTAGCAGCAATAGGGGCTCAATTTGATATCCCCAATGATATTTCAAAAGATAATGTACAACAACATGTGAAGGTAGTGGTTAGGCTTTCCATTCCTGATAATAATACCAACTGGTAGGTTTTTGAGAATGACAAATAGATCTTAAGTTTTATTCTTGAAGAGGATCAGTTTTCAGTCACTAATCAGGATAAGTTGAAGCAGCAATTTGATGGAAAAATTATTCAACTGAGAACTAACAAGCTACCCAAGGGACTTGTCACATTGGAATCCATTTTCAGCATTGATGATCAGCCGAAAAGGAATAAAACTAGCATGCAAATAAAGGAGGATCATTATGAAGAGCTTGAGATTTTTAAGGGTAAGCTCCTGAAGATGGGTAAGATTTGTTCAAAAGAAAATAAACAAGATTTTATTACCTTATGCCAAAAATTCAAGAATGTGTTTGCTTAGGATTATTCATATTTAAATGGCTTTGATCCTCATTTAGCCCAGCATACTATTGAGTTGGAGCTAAATGCTAAGCATGTCTGGCAGAAGTAGAGACCTTTAAATCCAAAACTCGGACCTCTAATGATCAAAGAGTTGACCAAGTTGATAGAAGGTAGTATTATTTACCCAATTAAACACACCTCTTGGGTGTCAAATTTTGGTCCCTATTAGGAAGAAGAATGGGGAAATTAGGCTTTGTGTTGACTTCAGAGACCTAAATAGAGCTTCTTTCAAGGATCATTACCCTCTACCATCAATGGAGCAGATCTTACAAGCAGTTGTTGGGTCTAAGGGGTTTTCTCTCCTTGATGGATACTCAGGGTATAACCAAGTGTAGGTCAAGGAGGATGACCAGCATGAGACTACTTTTACAACAAAGTGGGGCACAATGGACTACAAAATAATTCATTTTGTCTTGCCAAATGTTGGGTCTAATTTTCAGAGAGCAATGGATATGGCCTTTAAAGGCTTGATGTGTAAATTGGTGTTGGTATATCTTGATGATATCACAATATTTTCAAAGAATTATAATGAGCACTTGTCTCATTTGAAGTAGGTTTTTGAAAAATGTAGAGAGTTTGGCACATCTCTCAATCCCAAAAAATATATTTTCATAGTTCATGAAGGTAAGATTTTAGGACACATAGTGTCAAAGAAGGGTATAACCATTGACCCTGAAAGAGTTAAATCAATATTAGAGTTAAATAAATATTAGAGTTACCTTTTCCTAATCATAAAAAGGGGTTGCAAAGTTTTATAGGTAGGATTAACTTTGTTAGAAGATTTATACCTGATATTGCAAATCTATTGAAGCCACTAACAGATTTGCTAAAGAAGAATGTAGTATTCAACTGGACTAAGGAGGCTAAGAATAGTTTTCAGATCATAAAAGAGGCTTTTCAACTACCCCAACTTTGGTAAACCCAAACTTCTCAAAGGATTTCATTTTGTATGCATATGGCAGCATAGATACAATTTATTCTATAACATAGAATAAAATCTAAATATAGTGATCTGCAACTAGAATAAATGATGTTAATCCTAATTTAACCAATATTAATCTAAATCAAAGAACAAAGAATGAGGAAATAAACATAATGAATAACTAAA